>OY757020.1:14175478-14865124 GCA_963580285.1 Lucinisca nassula | reverse complement strand
AAAATTACGTCATGTACCTGCTGCGTGGTTTCATTAGTCTACGACCGATTAAAAAATATGTTACATACATATGCTGCTGTCAACCATCATACAAGATGTTATGACCTATACAGTGTTGACCGGGTCGTTAAAACTTCAAATCAAACAAAAAAAACATGTTGTTGCTTTTCACCTCTGTAATTGGTCTTTAAATGCGCATGCGCATTTTAACTTGTTCGATTTGTTTGGTTCACCTCTGTATATATCCAGTGGGCACATGACGTTTAGGCAACGTCGCATCAACATCGATGGGACGTCATGACGTCTCATCGACGTTGTCCCGACGGTGTGTGTCCAGTGGTTCTATGTTACATATGTACTGGCAGCAAATTCTCTGATCAGATACTGCATGGATGTTCCCAGTCGCTTATGAGCCTTCACTGTTCACGTATGTCATCAGCAGTGCTGATATTTCATGCTGACTCATATCATGTTTTTCTTTCAATTCATTTTACTCTAGCCCATAGTTACTCCAGCAGCAAGAGGAAGCTCTCCCGCTTATTCAACCAAACCAGCAATGATTACCCATAGCTCAAGTATTGAAGGTGGGCGACAGCCCAATCCTAGAGGCAACAGTTCAAATGAAAAGTCGAAAGAACAAGAAGAAGAAGAAAAAGACAATGAAAGGTACAACTATTTTATTAACTCATGCAAATATTTCACATTTATCTTGAAACACATTGCTAATATCATACAAAACATCACAGTTTCATCCCAGCAAGTGTTGTGCTAAGCTCAAATTTAATTGACATCACTCTGACATATCCAACAAAGATAAAAGTATAATACCTGCACACATCGACTCCACCCCCCCCCCCCCCCGGAGGGCTGGGGGTAGAGAAATAGATGTGCTGTACGATGCTTCCTCGCAGAGGTGAAACTGACTATACGTGAGTACTGATAAACCACTAAGAAGGATTAAGCATGCCCAGGCAAAGTGGTCTGAGTCAGACCGTCCAGTGCATATAAGCATTTTGGTTTCATTGAGCGGTAGGGTTTGAGGTGTCATCCCATCTCAGTGTCGGGTAAAAGTCCCACAAAATTGGAAGCAATGTCTCCAAAATGACCTAAATAGTGTTGATGGAGGCGTAAAACCTCAATTCAAACATACAAAACAAATACCCGCACATGTTGTAGGCCAATAATCTCAATTCAAACATACAAAACAAATACCCGCACATGTTGTAGGCCAATAATCTCAATGTCACAGACTGAAAAAGAATAGGTAACTGTTACCTTTTAATCTGCTGACCTCTTTGGTTTTACAGCCACTGAAGATGGTACATTTCAAATGAAAATAATGTGTAGTTCATGTCATTAGCGTCTTTCTCTTAAAAGTATTTTGTTTTTCTATTCTATTACAGGAGCGACAGCAGAAATGTGCTACTAAAAAGAGCTCTGGTGAGTATATCTAGGACTGATCTCTTTAACAGTTTTAAATTAGATTTTTCAAAGGTTAATAAGAGGCAAAATGTGTCGTTGCGCATTTTGATAAATGCATTTGGTTGGTCATGAAAAAAAGGTGTTTTCCAAACATTTTTTTCTGCTAAAAGAACCTGGTATATTTATATATATTTCTTATTAAGGCCTCCATCATTAAGAAAGCACGCCTATACAAACACTGTCAATTTACAAATTTTTTGGGGGTGATAGGAGGAATGATATTTACCCGTGCAAACCACGGTTTTACTATATAAAGGTGGGGTTTGAGGGGGTCAAAATTATATAGGTGTGTTTTCGTGATATGAAGTGTTATTTATTTATTTTTTTTTTCAGGAAACCCAGCCAGTTGTCCTTTTAGAGGATATCCATAAAAGACGGATGCTGGAAATTTCAAGGCGGCATTAAACATCGGTCGCACTCTGTATCTTAAAATAAAGTCTCCAGAGTGTTCAGTGTTGAGGCCTAATTGACCAAACTAGCAAACATGTACAATTCATTTTTTTCCCAGTTCTGTGGTGTATAATCCTTTTTTGTACAACATATTATCAAGAGACAGAAAATGATGTAACAAGAGTGTTTAGTACTGTAATGTTTCTAAATTTTCCGACAGACAGGCATATGCAAACAGTGCAAACCCAGATAAAACTACTCCAAGAGGAGCAGTCTAACCAGGGTCTTCACTGTTTGCTATTCCAGATACCGTCCTTTGGAGATATTATCATCCATGTTAAAACAACTCTTAGCATGATTACAGCAACATTTTTACATGCTCGAAATTTTAGGAACATATCAGTATCAGTCCTCTTGTTTTCAATGAAGGCTGTAAAGGCCTATTATGGAGTTAGCAAACACGTGTATTTTTTAAAAAAATAAATGTAAAAAAATATATATGTAATTCTAAAATATTGTAAACATATCTATTATTTCAAAAAGTAAAAGAAACCAAAAGTGATTTCAGATGTCAGTCTTTGTTTATCCTCCCCCCCCCCCTTTACAAAGAGAAAACTGGGGTTTATGGGGTATAATTTTCCTTATTATGTCTGCTCCACGACATAGGTTGTGGTTACTCGTTATAGCCACATCAATGAGGCGGTTCTAACGAGCACCCACAACCTATCTATCTCTATATACTGCCTTACGCCCGTGAGGGCATTCTAGGCTATGTTTGGAGTATAAATAAAGAAACTATCACAAATTTTAATCGGAAAAAAGTAGCATTTTGGAGATATGAAAAACTACACTATGTCACACGGATGTGTTAAAGTAATGTTAAAAGTACAATGCACAACAAATTATAAAATATACATAGCATTTGGCACTATCTGCAATAACAGTTGTAAACATTTGTACACTGTCAGAAGGTTAAAAAAAACAAAACAGTGCAGATCCAGATAATACTGTCAGCTTTTTAGTACTATCAGGACCAACTCTGTTAATCATTGAACAACTATACCTTTCCTACATGCTTACTGTATGGTAAAATCATTGTGAGGATAATAACAGCAATACATATGTTTACAAGTTTTATTGCATGCTTGTCAATATCTAGAGACATACAAAAAAAAAAAAAAGTATGAGCAATGAACAATGTGCTTTTGAGGACTCAATCAATGGACAACATGGTTTTTGAGCCAAATGAAAATGGATGGATAGGAATGTGTCACAAACAATGTTAACAAATTAACAAAAATATATGCCTTTATAAAAAAAAAGTTCTTTTAACAAATAAACAAAATATATGCCAGTATAAAAACTATTTCTTTTCATACTATGTTTTGAAAGACAAGTTTGGAAGGTAGTCAGTGGTTTGATCTTTGGTCTGTATAACAATGATATACAAAAACGAAAAAAGATAGAAAAAAACATCAATAAGTCTTCAAAAAAGTGACTAGACTAATGCGTTACATGAGACGGTCCTTTTATAGTGCATCATATGGTTTAGTTTCTGTTTCAGTAGTTATTACGTCCCTCGGTCATTCTCTCCCTTCTGCTGATTAAAGAAGGGCAATTCTCAGTTTCTGGTGAAAGAATGTACACTGTACTGGTTATCCGCTAACATATAAGCCTACTCATTAAAGTGTGAATAGGTAAAGTCATCTGCTCAAAATGATCTAAATAGTGTTGACTGGGTCGTTAAATCCCTTCCGCTGATTCAAGAAGGGCAGTTTCTGGCAAAAGAATGTGCACTGTACTGGTTAGCCACTTACGTATAGGCCTGTCCAGGTAGTGTGGATAGGTAAACTCACAAAAGGACCTAAATAGTGTTGACCGGATCGTTAAACTCTAATGATTTTATAAAAGGACCGTCTCCTGTCTTCAATATATGTTATTGATAATGACCATGATGCAGTCATTTAATAATATGTCAGCCGCTGAGGTTGATGCCGTTGTCGTAGTGGGTATCGACGTGGTGCTGCTGCAGGTTGTTGTTGTAAATTACGTTGCATTCGTCTCCAGACTCTCAAAAGTAAGTCCATGGTATAGTTTAACAGTATCCGATACAGCTGTCTTGCCAGGTGTCCAATAGTTATGACAATTAGCTGTACCAGATTACTGAGAATGAAACCAATAATGGCCGACAAAGTGGCCATTATCAAAAACACAAGTTGTCTTTCTGAAAAAAAGAAAAAAAAATCAAAATCAAAACGCTTAGTCTATCTTTGAAGAACCAAACACAGTTTCCTCTGATGAAGAACTTCTAGATAGCCCCCCAAATCTTACACCTAATTCCATCCTGTTCAAACTTTGCTGTTGTCTCCTCTTGCATTTGTGACAGAGGTAACAGATGACTGCAACAATGATGATGATGATGATAAAAGCTGATAAACTGCTGGGGATGATGATGTAAGCTGATAAAGAAAATGAAAAGAAAAAATAAGATCCTGAAAAACTAGGCTCCTGTTTCACATCAACATTGGCTCTTTACAAAGCAGTTTGAAATATGAAGCTGTTCACGGATGGGCTATGGAAAATGAACAGCTTAAATAGAAATAACACCATTTCTATATAATCTGTACATTTTTCATTTGGATATTTTCAACACAGTATTAAAATATAAACAGATTCAAATGTGAATCCAGAAAATGTACAACTTATAGAAATATCACTAGTTTCTATATCAGCTATGCATATTTGTTCCTTAGGATATTTAACGATGCCTTTGCATCCATGATAATAGATTTAATTGATGCAATTTATAAACTGGTTGAGGTGTTTATCATTTCTAGCATGTCATATGAAACAGTTTCTCTCACTTGTGATCCTAAATGGTATTCACTCTGCCTTTTTTGACATTTGCAACAATATTTGTTTCTTATGATAAAATAATAAAAGAATATTATGATAATCAAAAGCAATAAAAAAACTGTGACAGGTATAATAATATACAGGCTGTTAAAATCTGATGGTTTAAATTCTAGAACACTTGTTGTCTCAAGAGATGCCAATGAAGACACTATAGTAACTGTTGCAATAGTGTTCACTGTTTTGTGACTATGTTTATTATTACCATTGAGGTCCTGTGGTGTTGCCAGAGTCATGTCTTCCACAGTGGTGTCTGCTTCCATAGTGGAGTCCTCCTTGAACACGGAGACTTCAGCTAGCTAAAATAAGACAAACATACAATGTTATTATTCTTTTCCTTTCATTATGAAAATGCACCTATTAGATTGTGGGTACTCGTTAGAAACACCTCATTGAGGCCATTTTAACGAGTACAACACAGATTGTGGGTACTCGTTAGAACTGTCTCATTGAGGCCATTCTAAGGAGTACAACACAGATTGTGGGTACTCATTAGAAATGTCTCATTGAGGCCATTCTAATGAGTACCCACAATCTATGTTTTTTGAGCAGAAATAACAAAGTCATGTATACCCCTGTAAACCCCAGTATTACTATAATAAAACAGCTGTTCAAGGGGATCACATTTATAAAGGCTCATTTGCGTGATCATTATCCTATTTTTTTTTATTTTTATTTCTTTTTTCTTGGACTGTGAGAAAAAAAATTCTGAATCAGTTTAAATCAACAGTTTCATAAAAGCTTTTGTAAGTTTTTTTTATGTACCTTTGTTTTCAAAGGCAGAGTTTGCCTGTCCCTAGTCCCCTCTGTGGCTGATGGCTCTGTCTTGTCTGAGGCTATTGTTTCTGTTGTCTGTCTGTCTATCGGCGGCTGAAAAAAAAACACACACACACAATATAACAAACAGGTGAGACTCTGAATCTATCTAGAGTAACTCTCGCCCTGAATCACTCACTCTGCACCTGGCAGTTGAATAATAGTAAATTGTTTGTTTTGGGCTTTAGGGCTCTTGCAACCCATTAGGATTATATCAAGCACCATCAATTTACCTAACCACACCTTTCTTGGGCAAGCTTAGACCTAAGCGCTTAACCCTTACCCTGCTGTACATTCAATTAAGCCACACCCATCTCTGTCTAACAACCAATCAAATTACTTGATGGAATTTTATTCTTTCAAATTCATAAACTGTGTGACAAACAGTGTAGATCCTGATTAGATGGCTCTGATCTGGATCTGCACTGCTTGCAAGGATAGGTCTTTTCGTGAACAGCAGGATAATGGTTAACCAATTCATAGTGCACATTCTTTTGTCAGTAACTGGCAACTGCTTTTCTCAAAACAGTGGAAGGAGAACAATGATAGTAGAAAATATTTCATGATCAATTTTCTCTATACTATGTGACCTAGTCCGGTATCAAACCCGCAAGGTCTGGCTTCTCAGACAGATACGCTGCCGGCTGCTCTATGCAGCCCGGTCTAATAGTAAATTGTAGAACTAAGAGTTAAATTTGCCATTTCTAAGAGCTAAACGGCATATAATGGGACGTCACTAGCATGTTATTGTTTCTGTAGTTGTGTATAGTTGTTTGACTGATTATAAGGTTTCAGGATATAAGCCTTATTATACTATTTATACTTACACATAGCACCGGTCTTTCGTCCCCCAAATACACAGACACTGGTCTTGTGTTCTGGGTTATCCTGGAACATGCTCTTCTCTGGTCATACGGGTCAGCATCAATGAACAGCTGACCCACCTCTGGTAAGTTGGCAAGATTTATCACGCTGTCTGGCAGTCTATTAAATTGTATCCTGGTGGATGTACTGAAAAAAAGAAGCATCTGAGTTTCAATCTTCTGACTGCCTTATCACATATATTTATTTGTTAAAATTTATGTGCCAAACCACAAACATGTCATCATGAGCATAGTTATCTATATACAGTGAGATATTTCTCTTCATGGAGTTGCTGCAGTATATATATGTATATAGAACAAGAAAAAATGGATGTGTGCTTATGGACGCTTTACCCCACCCATATGATTTATAAGATATGTGAATTCAGTTACTTACCGATCGACAGCGGAGCTACCGTAGACACCCTTGTCTGTAAACGTACAGTCTGCTAAACCATCATTCATGATGCAGACATGCTCCAACACAATTTCTGCCGAAAAAACGGACAGAAAAGAGGCAAGAAAAACTGCAACGGGTATTGCCGCCATGTTGTATAAGCACTGTTAGCATGATGATCGTGCGGTTCGACTAATTGCCAAAGATATCGAGTGAACTCGGTCCAGAGAAAACAGAAGTGCACACCTATGTGTACAATAGGGAAAAAAATACATTGATCAATATTAACTTTTAACTCTCATTTCTCTGTTTTACTGATATTTTCTTCTATCTTCATGATGTCTGATCTTCGATATTGCAGTTCCTGTATATTTACAAATCATTTATGTACTAGCTAAGCAAAACAACAGGGCTTTTAAGACGGACACTAAGGAGGGGTGTGGGGGGGGGGGTCTCACAAACTGGTACTTAAAAATAAAACTGGACGTCCAACTCTTTAAAAGTACAGTTTTAATTTGTTTCAAAAGGCGTGCGTCTGAATGTCTGAATCAAACCCTCAAAACACATAAATGTTTAGGATTTCGTTGACAGTTTAATTTATCTTCTGGACAAAAGCGATTTCATGTTATTTTAGAATGTAAAATTAAGGCATTGTGTGGTAGTGACACTTCAATCTATCATAGGTGGTTTATAACAAAAAGGTATCAGGTTGTCTGATAAATGAATACCTAGCCTTTGAATGGATTTGAATTCCTGCCATTCACACTTTATAATAAGTAATATTATATATCTTAAAAGAACTTGGCGCTACTAGGTACGCTTTCAACTAGAGGTTGATGAAAAATGGATCTGAAATCTTAGAATAATCAATTGTTTTGTATTTGAAAAGATCCTTTATACACCCAAATACTGACACTTTTAGATTTTAAGATAGATGATTTTTGAATGAAAACAGTTGCTGACGTCAGTAAGTATACATGTCTGAGAGTGAATAAAAGTAGAGAGAAACTCTGTCGACTAACAGATTTGAACTTCAAAACAAAAATGGAACAGCCCATTCGTGTTCGTATTGGTTTTAATAAAAACGTGACCGCTAAGAAAAACGGTCCATACTGGAATGTGTACGAGAATGATAACGTCTTTGAGAATGGCAAACTTGTGCAAGACAAATCGAAATATGTATGGCTGAAGTGGGTAGAAGCCTTGGCTTTAAGGGATGCAATAAATTCTATAGAAGAACAAGTAACAAGTATGGAGGTAAGTTCTCTTCTGTATATCTATGAAAGGTTTTTTATTTTCTTTCTTTCTTCAAAAATGACTGAAATTTGTATGAAACGTTATTTCTCTAAAACAAAATTCATATTCCTTTATTGTTTTTATATTTTTGTTTTCAGATATTCAGTAGAGATAAAGTCGAAGTGCCACTCGAAATTTACCCTACTGCAACAACAAATTCATTTTCCACTGGAGGGAAGCATGCTATCCACACTGCTATGAAAAAAGAAGACTGGTAATGGAAATCAGCGATTTCAACCCTATTAGAAAGATTGCTTAAAAGAGTTGAGACTATTAAGATCGACGAATTATTTCTTTTGTTTTCGTGTCAGTTATTTTCTTTGTTGCTGTTCTACAATGTGTGACGCTTTCGAAACTGGGAGATGTCCATCCAGTATCCTTGTAACATCGAATGCCATGTGTTTCAGACAGCTACAGCAATATTTAAGGGACAATTTTATTGTTTTTGATACCGTGTCCTTTTCTGAAACTGACAAAGGCATTTTATTGTTTTTAAATCAAGATAGAGAGGAGTGCGACACCTTTATAAAAACTATGTATTCGCAAGCAGCACAATTTGGAAATTGTTTTCACGAATATATATTCAATAATTCATTGCATTCCAACCAATAGGCGCAAAAAGTTTGTGAATGTGATAGTACAACATAATTCAATCACAAATAACTTTAAAACAATGTCATATTACATGGACAACCAAATGCGATTTTGTTTTGTATGTATTAAAAGAAAACGGACCTATCTCGTACAAGAAGATGTACACAATAAAATAGTCATAAGAAGGAGATGTTGCTGTTGCGGTACAAATGTAAACGAACCATTGGTCTGTTACGAGATTCTTGTTGATTGACATTTAATAGGAGAGGTAAATCTTATCTACAGCATAGTTTAGAAAAAAGTTTACAACCAATCAAAACAACTTCTGTTAAATAGGTGGCTAACGCAGAGAAATATATGAACTCTTCGGATAGTAATATACAGATGTGTGACGAGAGGATGACTGAACGCTAGCTAATTGTGGGAAAAAGCAAAGAAAAAAACCCGCCATTTTCACATCTTAACACAAGTATAAACTGACTTTGAAATTCGGAGACATGGGGAAATTAAAGAAAGACAGTATTAAAAATATTTACTGTTCCACTTGTCAAAAATGGATGACGGAATTTTATGTGTCTCGACATATAAATAGTAAGTCTCATTTCACCAAGAAGTTGTTTCGGGCAGAGCATTTAAAAAGAAAACTTTCACAGATAAAACGTGACAAGAAAAGACAGTCTGTTTCTGTCAAAAGCTCTAACTGTAAGCAGAGGAAAGCAACGCTGACAATGAAATCGGAATATGAACAATATAGAATACGAGGTGATGACATGCAGAAATATAGTAACGTCGAGGATTCACATTCATTAACAGACGAAAACCAGACACTTCAAGGAGCTGGAGGTGATGAAATGGCCACTAAGAATAATGCAAACCAAATACTAGCGATTGAGCAGGACTATGTATTAGCAAACCAAAATTGTAAAACCCCTGAAAACGTGGGAGAATGTCAATTTCAAGGGGACACGCTAAAAAAATGTAGCCACAACCACAGTAACATTTTTCTAGAGGGGTGCACTGACATAGAATCTAGCCTTCCCTGCTCAGCAGATGAACGTGACCAAGTGAAACAGCGACTGTATGAGAGTGGTAAGGAATTTGAAAACGAAGAAATTAACGAGATTCCACAAAACTTGCTAGGCGCTCTTGGGTTTGGTTATGATTGGGGCATCGAAAATGAATGGACTGGCAACGTAACGCAAGGATTTCTCTTAACTGAAAATACTGAAATGCCGCAAGAAATTATATTAAACCAGCACAGCCAATCAGAAACGTTGGCAGAATTTCCCATCGAAGTGGTTGGTGGTTTTGTTCCGGAGTCGGTAAGTGAGCACTCATGGACACCTGGGTACACCAGCAACCTATAAAACTATGATACCGTAAGTACTAAACTCAAACAATTTAGTGAAATGTTATAAATATCAAGATGGTTTCGAATCCAACTGTACTTTTCGGATGCAAATTGAAATGGGACAATTACGCTCAGTATGAAAATCGTCTCTCGTCGTTTGAAATGTGGCCTATGCAAATACATCAAGATAAATATTCTTTGGCGAAAGCCGGATTTATTTATTTAAAAGAAGGAGACGTTGTAGAATGTTTCGCTTGCGGTGTGAGAGTAAGCCAATGGAAAACGAGTGACATTCCTATAACTGAGCATAAAAAGTGGTCACCCGACTGTATTTATTTAATACTCACCGGTTTTAGGGACACAGTTTCACAGTTCTGGATGCGGAGCATTTCCGTCTATGTTTGATGACGTGTGAAGGAAAAGTAGCAAACATGGAACTCAGTAAATTTGTGTCGTTGTTGCAATCATATTTTGATTTTTTTACGCCAAAGAAATAAGAATGAAAATGCACTCTGTATTTAAAGCTAAGTGTTTCGGATGTCAGAATTCTCGACTGTCACAAATGGACCATACTTGTTTATCGCTGACAGATGAACAGCAACTGAATTTATATTTTCAAGACGTTCTTTTGGATGTAGACGAGACAAATATTCTATTGCTATGGAACGAAGCAGTTTCTGTTCTTGATATAGCTTCAGAACTGATTGAAATGTTCAAACTGAAAATATACTGCAAAGACTGGCGCGAAACCGACATGAAAACTGTACAATGGAGAAATAAAATGATAACTATGGCTGTTCGGATACTACAGATAGAAAGACGGTTTGATCAACTTAACAGTGACACTGAAAACATTTTGATATAAAACTGGCTCATACGTTCGTTGGATTTTTTTTCCAATATTTTGTTGTAGTTTATGTCATGTGCATGTACTATCTGTGTTGTATTGTTGTAGTTTATGTCATGTGCTTGTATTATCTGTGTTGTATAAACGGACTTAGTTAGTTTTGATATATATTCAATAAAAATCATAAACGAAAGCACATGTGTTGATATGTTCAATATGATTTCCCGCAAACAATAGAAGTAAAAGCAATGATCAGGAATCGATACAATTAACTCTTTCCTGTCCTTTTAAAAATGTTGAAGCAAAAAAAAAAAAACCTATAATTCAAGGTGTTGACTATTCCTGGCTTCACTTAGATAAATATCTTGATATGGAGAGTGTCGTCAAACTGGAAGTAGGCTCAACGGCCCAAATGATCGGTTTGTAGACATTTGCAGAATTATGTCATGTTTTAAATGTTAATATAATGAAATAAGCACTCATCATATTAAAGAATTATATGAAAATTGAAGTCAAGAATATGTCTGACCAACCTTTTTCCTATTTTATAGGTCCTACAAATGTGGGAAAGAGTACCTTCGTCTTTCAACTTTTGAAACATGCTGACGGAGCTTTTACCAAGCCTATAAAAGCAATCTACTATTGCTATAGCGTCGATCAACCTCTGTTTGTGGAAATGAAAAAAAGTATACCCCACATCATCTTTTTCGAAGGCCTCCCCTCAAAATCCGAACTAGAAACGTGGTATATGACAGAACCTGGAGAAAAAATTCTAGTGATCGATGATATGATGAGCGAAAGCGCGAAAAGCAAAGATGTAGTGGACATCTATTGCAAATACTCCCACCACTTTAATTTTTTTTGCATTCTTATATGTCAAAATGCCTTTTGCCCAGGACGGGAATTCAGAACCATTAGCCTCAACACCCACTATTTCTTTTTATTCCGAAATAACAGAGATTTGCTGCAAATGGAAACGTTGGGTCGTCAAATATTTGGCAAACAAGTGAAATACTTTTTAGACGCTTACAAGAAGGCTACATCAGAAAAGTTTAGATGCCTACTGATAGACCTGTCGCCCCATTCAGATAGTAAATATAAGCTCAGAACAAACATCTTACCCGGACAGTTAATGATAGTGTACCTGCCGGAGAAGGCATCATGAATCAGTTGATTAAAAAGGAAAAATACTTTCTAAGACTGCTAGTTAGTTCTACCCTTAAACAGAAAAAAGCATTATTGCAAGCAACAGTTAAAAGCCATTGTGCAAATTGTGTACAATCTTCTGGTGGGTTACCGTACCCTGCCAGAAAAAGAAAGAAAAAGGCTAGCTAAAAGGAAAACAGTTATTCGTCAATTTGTAAGCCACGGAATTTCGTTAAAAAAGAGAAAAGAGCTGCTTTTAAAATACTTTAAGTACATTTTACCGTTTGTTAGCGTAATTCAGGACGAACTCTTTAAAAATGGCAAGGGAACTCGTACTTGTTCCAAAAAGTAAATATGAACATTTGCTTACACTTGTTAATCAGCAAAGGATGAACAAAGTGGGGGACAATTAGAAAATAAGATAGATAATCCACCATCGGACATTTACATGAAAACAAAAGACGCCATATCTGAAGCAAGGACAAGCACTGTCAACGAAAACAGCAAAGAAGAAAACAACAAAGAAGAAAATGCAGAGAATGCAGATGAAGAAAAACCTAGACTGTATGTTAATAAGCCATTATCTGAAATGCCTTTCAGCACCTCAAAAGTGTTAGCTTCTAACAAAACGAAAATGGTTAAAGGTGGTGGAAAAACAGCTTTTAACAAAAAGAAACTCCAAAGAACCAGTAAAAGAAAACGTAACGCCAAAGCACGATGGATAAACTATGTTGTTTGAGTGTTTTTGGGGGGTAAGTATTTCATTAACATTTTATTTACTTTGGAAAACAAAATTAAACTAAACAAGTATGGATTAGGTTTTGATAGATCTCAATTTATATTTTAACTATTTAAAAAACAAGTATTAATACGTTATCCTCATCTTTTATATTTTCGCAAGATAACGATTAATAATACATACTGTCATAGTAATCTAATGCCTTATTGTTCTCATCTCACAATATGAGATGGGTGTACACATTCTGTCTCCAACTTTGACAATTTTATAAATGTAAATGTCATTTAAAAGCCAGTATAAATACGATATCCTCTCCCTTCTATTGTTCGCAAGATAACGATAAATGATACTGTCATAGTAGTCAAATGCCTCATTGTTGTCATCTCACAACTTGAGATGGGTGTAGACTTTCTGTCTCCAACATTGACAATGTTATAAATGGAAATGAACGAAACTGGATACTTCTTTTCAAAATGTCACAAAGAAGGCGTAATTGAAATGTCAAAATGAAAATAGACTCATTAATTTTACTGCTATATATCCGATTTTAAATCCATTTTCAAATATAAAACTGTCACCATAATAAATTGTTTTTTTAATGACAATACGCTTCTACTTAAATTTCATCCATTAAGTTAAAATATACGAATAGACATAAAAGGAACACATGAGGCTCTAGGGTAAAATATGAACTCGTGACAAAAATATCTCATTTGAAAGCTAGCAGTTGTAAACTTAGCATCTGAGTGAATCTTTATAATTCTATGGATGTAACTGATTATGAAACAAAAAATAGTGAAATGACAATATGAGCAATAAACGCAATGAAAACGAATGGATTGAAAGTAGTAGCGATGATGATTTACAGGAAAACCAACAACGAGATACAGATAATGGAGAAAAAAGATTATTGAAATGTATAAAATGTGATAAACAGTATACAAATGTAACATCATGGAAACGACATATGCAGAGTCATATAAGGAAAAGGAAATGCGAAATCTGTCAGGAGAAATCGTATATTCGACTGGAAAAATTATACAAGCATCAAGAAAAGGTGCATGGTATACGCAAAGAAAAAAAAACAAAGGTAACTTCTTTTACATGCACAATTTGCTCCAAATCTTTCGGCAAAAAATATCATCTTACTAGACATTCGACTAAAGTACACCAACAGTCAACTCAGAGGCGGAGTAATACTCAGTTTTCATGCAGACATTGTGACTGCGATTTTGACGACTATGATCGATTGTTTGAGCACGTGAATCGAAATCACCCTATAAACCAGCAAGGTGGAAGGAGAGCCACCATTCCACCTACGATTAATGCTCGGGAGCGACAGCTAGCAAATAGTTTTTCCGAGATTGCAGCGGACACTAACAAAAGAGGCGCTGATGTTGCAGCAAAAACTGACATGTGTGAAGATGGGAAAAGTGATAGGCATGACGAACAATAGCCATCCACTGACAACGTTATGAGTGAAGAATCCGCTATAGGAAATGGCGTTGGCAATAGGTACATACATCCTAGGGGAAACGAAAGATATATGTTGACATTTTTTAGTAGTATCAGACATCGTGTGCTAGACTTTTTGCAGTCTCGTGCACGTAGATTAGGTGGAGTTAAGTGGAACTTATGCGTACAGGTTGATATGCAACGTGACGATGTGAATGATGTTGTTGTTACATCTCCGTATTTCAGAAGTCGAACGTATGTATTACTGTCCGCGGATGACGTAAATGAACACGATCTCAATGAGGCAATGCAGAAAATGTATGCGAGTCTCGAGAAATTTATGCGCGAAGGTTCGGGTTGGTACATGAAAAAAGTGCTGAAGCTAGAAATCCATACAGTGATATACAAACCCTTGGGGGGCTCTACATATTTACCATTGCCTAAGTCGCTAGCATTAGGTCAAAGTATATTAAACATTCAGAATCATGATGATAAGTGTTTCGTGTACTGTTTAGTAGCCTCAATGCATCCAGCAAAAATAGAGCCGGAACTGCCAGAACATTACTATCCATATGTAGGCGAAGTGAATATGTCTGATATCACTTATCCGGTAACTCTTCAGCAACTGAATAAAGAGGAAAACCAAAACACATGCATTTCGATAAACGTGTTTGTTTACGAGGATAAAACGATCGTCCCGTTGAGAATAACTGAGAAATTACAGCGCACACACCACGTCAATTTACTATGGCTGACATGTGAAGGTAAATCCCACTATTGTTTGATAAAAAATCTCAACCGTTTCTTATCTCAAATGAATAAGAATAAAATTCAAATGTATTTTTGTCCATACTGCCTCCATGGTTTTTGCAAAGATACCTCACTGCAGGAACATAAAGTGTACTGCTCGAGACACGGTGCTCAAAAAATAGAACTTCCCATTAAAAATAAGAATGACATTCTCCAATTTACCGATTATGAGAAAACATTGAAAGTACCGTTTGTTATCTATGCAGATACGGAGACTATTATACAAAAGGTAGACACGTGTCAACCCAATCCGGATAGATCATCCAGCACCCCTTTGACCAAACTAGAGGTTTGTGGATTTGGCTATAAAGTAGTATGTGAGGATGAGAAAAACACCAAACCTACTGTAATTTACAGAGGAAAGGACGCCGGTAAAAAGTTGATTGAAGGTTTGTTACAAGAAGAAGAGGAAATCAGAGAGATTCTTTCTAATATTAAACCAATGGACATTACAGAGGAACACCAGGGCCTCATAGAAAAGGCAATTGACTGCTGTCTTTGTAAGAAGGCATTTACAAAGTATGACAAGACATACGGTAGGATAGTCAGACATCACAACCATCTCACAGGAAAAATAATCGGAGCCGCTTGTAATAGTTGCAATCTCAAGTGTAGACAGGCGACGTTTATCCCTGTATTGTTCCACAACCTGAAACACTTTGATGGTCACATCATATGCCAAAATGTTAGTCACTTCAAGCATCATAAACTGAAATGTATTGCTCAAAATACGGAAAATTACGTGAGTTTTTCTATAGGACACCTGCGCTTTATTGACAGCTTTCAGTTCCTACCATCATCGCTTGAAACTTTGGTAGATAATTTGGCACAAGATGGATTGCAAGCCTTTGCACACTTAAGAAGTGAAATGAATAGCAGAGAGGAAGCAAAACTTTTTCTCCGCAAAGGTGTCTATCCATATGAATATATGGATTCGTTTGAGAAGTTTGAACAGGAAGAGCTACCTTCCAGGGAATTCTATTCCTCGATCAAGAAAGAACACGTTTCTGATGAAGATTATAAACACGCTCAGACTGTGTTTCAAGATGTTTGGCATGACTTCGTTAGGGCAGTACCACGATCTTTACTTGAAATTAGACGTACTGTTATTGACGGACGTGTTTGAGGCATTCAGAAATCTGTGTCTAAAACAATACGAATTAGATCCATGCCATTTTTACACTTCGCCTGGTCTCTCGTGGTCAGCGTGTCTCAAAATGACGAAGGTGCAGATAGAGTTATTGACTGATATCGATATGATGATGATGATGATTTCGTGTTTAACGACGCGTCAACCCTCTTTGTGGGTCATAAGCGTCAAACGGTTAATGGTTAAAAGGCATGAATAATTATGATGATATTAAAAGTAAAAGTAAAAAGTCAGAATGATGATGTATAAAAATCTGAAACAGTTAAATCTTATGAAAAAGTCCAATTTCTTTTAAGAATAAAATAATATTATCAACAGGTACATCTCGAAACAGTTGTTGCAAAGTGTCAGCTTTGAAATATAAAATACGTGAGGGTGAAAAGTCAACACAGTCAATTAAGATATGTTTCACAGTGAATGGCTGATCACAACCTACACAAGAAGGCTGATCATCACCATTAAAAATATAAGAATGAGTAACTCTAGTATGGCTGATGCGCAGTCGTGTTAATACTACGTCCTCTTTTCTGGAAAACTGTGTTGGAGAGCATTTTGTACTAACGACAGGTTTAATGACATGGAGTTTGTTATTTATTGCACGGTCCCATTCGCCTTGCCATTCCGACAAGATGTATCTGTTGATAAATGGTTTAAAATTATTAAAGGGAATTTTAAAAACAGATGGATCAAGATTGAGCGATTCCTTTGCTTTCTTGTCGGCATATTCATTGCCGACAATGCCAATATGGCTCGGAAGCCAACAAAACAAGATTTGGTGTGTTTTAGAAATTTCATGATGTTTTTCGATCAATTTTTGAATTTGAGGATTTTTAGATGATGAATGGTCTAAAGCCTTAAGCACAGAAAGTGAATCAGAAAATATAATTGCTTTTTGAATTGTTGAAGAACTGATAAAATCTAAAGCTAGGTCTATTTCTTTGGCTTCAGCTGTAAAAATAGATGAACCATCTGGAAGGCGCATGGTTTTGTGCGTATCTTTAGAAACATACGCACAACCAACTTTATCTCCTTCTTTGGAACCATCAGTATAGACTTGCTGGTAATCATCGTAACGTGATTGCAGTACCTGAAAGTTTTGTTTGAGAAGTATCGGATTTGATGATGATGATTTCTTGTTTAACGACGCGTCAACCCTCCTGGTGGGTCATAAGCGTCAGTCGGTTAACGGTTAAACGGCATGAATAATTATGATGATATTAAAAGTAACAAGTCAGAATGATAATGTATAAAAAACTGAAACAGTTAAATCTTATGAAAAAGACCAATTTCTTTTAAGAATAAAATAATGTTATCAACAGGTACATCTCGAAACAGTTGTTGCAAAGTGTCAGCTTTGAAATATAAAATACGTGAGGGTGAAAAGTCAACACAGTCAATTAAGATATGTTTCACAGTGAATGGCTGATCACAACCTACACAAGAAGGCTGATCATCACCATTAAAATATAAGAATGAGTAACTCTAGTATGGCCGATGCGCAGTCGTGTTAATACTACGTCCTCTTTTCTGGAAAACTGTGGAGGAGAGCATTTTGTACTAACGACAGGTTTAATGGCATGGAGTTTATTATTTATTGCACGGTCCCATTCGCCTTGCCATTCCGACAAGATGTATCTATTGATAAATGGTTTAAAATTATTAAAAGGAATTTTAAAAACAGATGGATCAAGATTGAGCGATTCCTTTGCTTTCTTGTCAGCATATTCATTGCCGACAATGCCAATATGGCTCGGAAGCCAACAAAACAAGATTTGGTGTGTTTTAGAAATTTCATGATGTTTTTCGATCAATTTTTGAATTTGAGGATTTTTAGATGATGAATGGTCGAAAGCCTTAAGTACAGAAAGTGAATCAGAAAATATAATTGCTTTTTGAATTGTTGAAGAACTGATAAAATCTAAAGCTAGGTCTATTGCTTTGGCTTCAGCTGTAAAAATAGATGAACCATCTGGAAGGCGCATGGTTTTGTGCGTATCTTTAGAAACATACGCACAACCAACTTTATCTCCTTCTTTGGAACCATCAGTATAGACTTGCTGGTAATCATCGTAACGTGATTGCAGTACCTGAAAGTTTTGTTTGAGAAGTATCGGATTTGATTCGGATTTTTTGCCATCATGTAAGTCGAACAGAATAGAAGGTTGTTTAATACACCAAGATGGAACTTCGGCGGTTTCATGTTTTTGAATATTTTTAAGGTCGATACCTGAATTTTCCAGCAGTGGTAAAATACGTAATCCAAAAGGTTTAATTGCTGTGGGTTTAGTTTCATACCTATCTACAAATTGAGGTCGAAATGAAATTTTGGATGCCGGGTTAGATGGATTTGCAGCAAGTCTAATAGCATACTGAAGAGAAAGTTTCTCTCTGCGCGAGGTTAAAGATGGTTCACCTGCTTCTACATAAAGGCTTAATACGGGAGAAGTACGGAAGGCTCCCATGGCCAGACGAAGGCCTTGGTGATGGATAGTATCCAAGGATTTTAAATAGGACTTTCTGGCAGAACCATAAACAACAGACCCATAATCTAATTTAGATCTTATTAAAGACCGGTAAAGATGTAATAAAGTATACCGATCTGCTCCCCAACTTGTATGAGCTAAAACTTTCAAAAGATTCAAAGCTTTTAAGCATTTCGCTTTAAGATATTTAATATGGGGAATGAAAGATAACTTTTGATCAAATATGACCCCAAGAAATTTGGCTTCTTCAACAACAGGAATTTGTGATCCGTATAAAAACAGGGAAGGATGTTTGTGTTTCTTCCGTAGTTTACAAAAATGAACACACTGCGTTTTCGACTTGGAGAACTTGAAACCATTTTTATCAGTCCATTCTTCTATTCTTTTTAAATTTTGTTGTAACTTTCGTTCAATTGTTTTCATATTTTTTGAACGGTAACATATACAAAAATCATCAACATACAAGGAACAATCAGTTTTGTCGTCCAAACATTGTACAATATTGTTTATTTTGATGTTAAATAGCGTAGTTGAAAGAATACTACCCTGTGGGACACCCTGTTCTTGGTCATAGAAATCTGACACGGTAGACCCCACACGCACCTGAAACATGCGCTCCCCTAAAAAGCTTTCAATAAAACTGGGAAGTTTTCCTCTTAAGCCAATGTTATGTAGATCTTTCAATATTCCATATCGCCATGTTGCATCATATGCTTTCTCCAAGTCGAAAAAGACAGCTACTACGTGTTCTTTGTTAATAAAAGCATCTCGTATAAATGTTTCTAGTCTTAATAAATTGTCATTGGTACTACGTTCCGAACGAAAGCCCGATTGATATTCTGAAATGAGGTTGTTGGACTCTAAGTACCAGACTAATCTCTTGTTTATCATTCTCTCCAATGTTTTACACAAACAACTTGTCAAAGCTATCGGACGATAATTTGTAGGTTCTGCATGATCTTTCCCTGGTTTCGGAATTGGTACAACTGTAGCTACACGCCAGCTCTCAGGACAGACCCCCGTTTCCCAAATATTATTAAAGATATCTAAAAGTGTTGTAAGAGAACTTTTTGGCAGATGCTTAAGCATCTGATAATGAATTTCATCGGGGCCGGTTGCCGTATCATGTGATTTTTCAATGGCTTCAACGAGTTCGGATAAGTTAAAAGGTTTGTTGTATTCTTCGTGATTAAGTGATTTAAAGTTTAGATTTCTTTTCTCTTGGTCCTTTTTGAAATTTCTAAAAGTGTCAGAATAATTACGCGATGATGAATTTCTCAAGAATGTGTGCCCAAGAGTATCTGAAATATCTTTTTTTGTTGAAGCTATTGTGTCAAATTCAGTATTTAAATGTGTAAAACTAGAAGACTTTGTTTTTCCTGAAATTTTTCGTACCATATCCCAAACCTTTTTAATGGGGGTTTTATAGTTCAATTTGGAGACATATTCTCTCCATGACTTTCGTTTGGAAGCTCGGATTGTTCGCCGAGCTTTAGCTCTAAAAACTTTTACGTCGTTGAGCTTTTCTGAAGTGGGATTTTTGCAGAACTTATTTAGAGCCTGTTTACGCTTTTTAATAGCTTCTTTACAGTCATTATTAAACCAAGGCTTGCTTTTCTTAGTATTTGTGGAGGTCTTTGGAATGCATTGTTCTGATATGTTAATAAGTGTATCTGTGAAATCAGAAACAATGTCGGATGATTCATTAAAATGATCAATTGATAACTCTTCTTCACATAAATTATGGAATAATTCCCAGTCGGCTTTATTCATTTTCCATTTCTGGTTACAGTCCTCATCTGGTTCGTTTACACTCTCAATTATAACAGGGAAGTGATCACTTCCGCACTGATCATCATGAACAGACCAGTCATAGTCCAAGAAGAGAGATGGGTGACACAAAGAGAGATCCAAAGAAGACAAATGACCTGTCGCTGGGTGAAGGTAAGTATAAGATTTATCATTCATCAAGCAAAGATCGCTCTTTGCAATAAAATCTTCAACAAGTGCTCCTCTGTTATTGATATCTTTACAGCCCATAGAATATTGTGACCATTGAAGTCGCCAACT
Organism: Lucinisca nassula; assembly: GCA_963580285.1. Lineage (NCBI taxonomy): Eukaryota > Metazoa > Mollusca > Bivalvia > Lucinida > Lucinidae > Lucinisca > Lucinisca nassula. The sequence goes on along the minus strand of OY757020.1, from coordinate 14,844,322 downwards.
AAAAGATATGGCGATGGAAGTTGACTCAGCAATGAGTCAAGATGTTCGGGCTTTAACGAAAATGAGGGTGGAATATATAAAGAGCAAATTATAGTTTCTTTATCCAGAGAAACCGATACTGCTACAGCTTGTAGGTCTGTTTTTAATTTGATCTCTCTTTGTGGTAAACATGATTTAACAAGAATTGAACTGCCACCAGATGGTTTGCTACCATCAGAATAGATATAGTTGTATGTATTGAAACCCCTGACATCAATGTTGTCATCAGTTTTTAAAAAAGTTTCTTGTAAACAAAAAACCGATGGGTTTAATAACGAAATAAGTAATAAGAGTTCATTATAATTTGGTTTAAGACCTCGACAATTCCATTGTATTATTTTGTGTTTTAAATCCATTTTATGAAGAGATTAAGACTAGAAACTAAATTGGAGCTGCAATTGGTGATATAGATCTGCTACCACCAGCTCGTGGTGTTGCTGACCTCGATCTGTTATTGCCATTTGGTGATGATGGAGTTTCAGCGAACTCCATATCACTGTCACTCAAAGATCCGAATCTGTTCTGAAATCTAATATTGTCTCTTTCCATTTTACGTTGTCTGTCTGTATGTTTTTGAGACAATTGATGTTTTTTGGTCGGATCTTCCGATCCCTTATTAGTACGACCTGAGTCGAGTTTCTCTTTTACGTGCGGCGCTGGCTTCGGTACGGTCGCTGTCGACCGATCCGAAGCAATCTGGATTGCGCCATTTGATAAGTTGGTTGAACTTTGCGGTGCTGGAGTGGGTTTACTCCATGCACCAGATTTTTTCAGTTCAGCTATGTATGATTCAGCAGTCTGTGTCGCGGAGCTGGTACATTTTACATCAGTACCCTTTGTGATGCTTGCGAAACTGGTGGTTGGTGTTATATATCGCTCATCGACAATTTTTCGCGCTTCTGGGAATGTTATCCCCCTTTGGTATTTGACGGTTAGTATTTCTTTTTCTTTTTTCCATGCCGGACAGTCTCGAGAGAAAACAGCATGTTTGCCATCACAATTTACGCATTTGGGTTCATTTTTGCAGTTGAGGTGATTATCAACATGCTTTTCTTCACCACAATTAGGACAGAGTTTTTTTCTCTGACATCTGCTTTCATGATGGCCAAAAGCCTGACAAGAGTAACATCTAAGAGGGTTTGGGATGTATACCTCTACGTTAATGGAAAGATATGCTACTTTGATTTTCTTGGGTAGAACTGGTGTACTAAAAGTCAACACATAAGTTGCTGTTGGTTTTAGTACACCACTTCTACGGACTTTGATGTTACGAACACCAACAACTCCCTGATCTTTCAAGTTATCGACGATCTCTTCATCTGTACAAGGGCGCAGTTCTGGACTGCGAATCACTCCCTTAGACGAATTTAACGTGTTGTGGAGAGAGACTTTAACCTGAAGATCAAAGAGTTTATTGGTGCTTAGCAGGCTTACAACTTGCTGTTTTTTCTCGACTTCCAAGAGAAGGTCACCTGATTTGAGCTTTTTGATACTCTTAGGGTGTCCGGCTATGGAGTTGATACATTTCTCAATTACGAAAGGAGAAAGGCTGGATACACTTCGTGTATCGTCAAGCGACGAGACAACCAAGAAGCGCGGAACATTGTCGAAATTTGGTTCAGCGGACTGCTGACTGGTTTGTTGACTTGACTGCTGACTGGCTTGTTGACTGTGTTCATCCGATTCGGATGAATCGTCTTGTTTTTTACGTTTAGGTGCGTTGTGTTTAGATGCGTTGCGGTTATTTTTTTTTCCATGAGGCATAAGGAAAAAATTCTAGTTTCGTCCCAAGTGCTCTCCGCCCTCCGTGGAGCCCTACAAGGGAACACCATAATGGAGTGGTTATCCAACTCGCAGGTGTTAGAGATACACGTGAGATATACTCGCATAAACAAAATGCCTACACGATTGATCCGTTTTGCCACCGCCTTCTAGAGATAAAAAGACAGAAAAGGGTAAGGTAAATGGGCATATGGTTGGTATCAGGAAAGATACAAAAAGAGTTGAAGAGAAAGCAAAGTGGTATCTCTAGGGCTCGGCGTGACCAGCCGATTGACCGTGCCGGACCGCACGGCCACCCGTCTACACCGAAAAGCCAGGCCAAAGAGGCGTGTTGGGAACCTGAAGCACCGCCACCTCAGGTAACCCTCAACCTCCAGGATCCCTTCTTCCGGCTTACAGGACGCCACCCACGGCAAACGGGTGGTACTTCCTTTAGCTCTTCCCAGTGGGCACAAAGCTCACAGCGGCAATGTGCCCAGTGGGAATTGAGCCCCCAGGGCCACGGCAAGGCAGGAAGTCTAATACCTGGGGGTATCGGATTTGATTCGGATTTTTTGCCATCATGTAAGTCGAACAGAATAGAAGGTTGTTTAATACAACAAGCTGGAACTTCGGCGGTTTCATGTTTTTGAATATTTTTAAGGTCGATACCTGAATTTTCCAGCAGTGGTAAAATACGTAAACCAAAAGGTTTAATTGCTGTGGGTTTAGTTTCATACCTATCTACATATTGAGGTCGAAATGAAATTTTGGATGCCGGGTTAGATGGATTTGCAGCCAGTCTAATAGCATACTGAAGAGAAAGTTTTTCTCTGCGCGAGGTTAAAGATGGTTCACCTGCTTCTACATAAAGGCTTAATACGGGAGAAGTACGGAAGGCTCCCATGGCCAGACGAAGGCCTTGGTGATGGATAGTATCCAAGGATTTTAAATAGGACTTTCTGGCAGAACCATAAACAACAGACCCATAATCTAATTTAGATCTTATTAAAGACCGGTAAAGATGTAATAAAGTATACCGATCTGCTCCCCAACTTGTATGAGCTAAAACTTTCAAAAGATTCAAAGCTTTTAAGCATTTCGCTTTAAGATATTTAACATGGGGAATAAAAGATAACTTTTGATCAAATATGACCCCAAGAAATTTGGCTTCTTCAACAACAGGAATTTGTGATCCGTATAAAAACAGGGAAGGATGTTCGTGTTTCTTCCGTAGTTTACAAAAATGAACACACTGCGTTTTCGACTTGGAGAACTTGAAACCATTTTTATCAGTCCATTCTTCTATTCTTTTTATATTTTGTTGTAACTTTCGTTCAATTGTTTTCATATTTTTTGAACGGTAACATATACAAAAATCATCAACATACAATGAACAATCAGTTTTGTCGTCCAAACATTGTACAATATTGTTTATTTTGATGTTAAATAGCGTAGTTGAAAGAATACTACCCTGTGGGACACCCTGTTCTTGATCATAGAAATCTGACACGGTAGACCCCACACGCACCTGAAACATGCGCTCCCCTAAAAAGCTTTCAATAAAACTGGGAAGTTTTCCTCTTAAGCCAATGTTATGTAGATCTTTCAATATTCCATAACGCCATGTTGTATCATATGCTTTCTCCAAGTCGAAAAAGACAGCTACTACGTGTTCTTTGTTAATAAAAGCATCTCGTATAAATGTTTCTAGTCTTATTAAATTGTCATTGGTACTACGTTCCGAACGAAAGCCCGATTGATATTCTGAAATGAGGTTGTTGGACTCTAAGTACCAGACTAATCTCTTGTTTATCATTCTCTCCAATGTTTTACACAAACAACTTGTCAAAGCTATCGGACGATAATTTGTAGGTTCTGCATGATCTTTCCCTGGTTTCGGAATTGGTACAACTGTAGCTACACGCCAGCTCTCAGGACATACCCCCGTTTCCCAAATATTATTAAAGATATCCAAAAGTGTTGTAAGAGAACTTTTTGGCAGATGCTTAAGCATCTGATAATGAATTTCATCGGGGCCGGTTGACGTATCATGTGATTTTTCAATGGCTTCAACGAGTTCGGATAACTTAAAAGGTTTGTTGTATTCTTCGTGATTAAGTGATTTAAAGTTTAGATTTCTTTTCTCTTGGTCCTTTTTGAAATTTCTAAAAGTGTCAGAGTAATTACGCGATGATGAATTTCTCAAGAATGTGTGCCCAAGAGTATCTGAAATATCTTTTTTTGTTGAAGCTATTGTGTCAAATTCAGTATTTAAATGTGTAAAACTAGAAGACTTTGTTTTTCCTGAAATTTTTCGTACCATATCCCAAACCTTTTTGATGGGGGTTTTATAGTTCAATTTGGAGACATATTCTCTCCATGACTTTCGTTTGGAAGCTCGGATTGTTCGCCGAGCTTTAGCTCTAAAAACTTTTACGTCGTTGAGCTTTTCTGAAGTGGGATTTTTGCAGAACTTATTTAGAGCCTGTTTTCGCTTTTTAATAGCTTCTTTACAGTCATTATTAAACCAAGGCTTGCTTTTCTTAGTATTTGTGGAGGTCTTTGGAATGCATTGTTCTGATATGTTAATAAGTGTATCTGTGAAATCAGAAACAATGTCGGATGATTCATTAAAATGATCAATTGATAACTCTTCTTCACATAAATTATGGAATAATTCCCAGTCGGCTTTATTCATTTTCCATTTCTGGTTACAGTCCTCATCTGGTTCGTTTACGCTCTCAATTATAACAGGGAAGTGATCACTTCCGCACTGATCATCATGAACAGACCAGTCATAGTCCAAGAAGAGAGATGGGTGACACAAAGAGAGATCTAAAGAAGACAAATGACCTGTCGCTGGGTGAAGGTAAGTATAAGATTTATCATTCATCAAGCAAAGATCGCTCTTTGCAATAAAATCTTCAACAAGTGCTCCTCTGTTATTGATATCTTTACAGCCCCATAGAATATTGTGACCATTGAAGTCGCCAACTAAAAGATATGGGGATGGAAGCTGACTCAGCAATGAGTCAAGGTGTTCGGGCTTTAAAGAAAATGAGGGTGGAATATATAAAGAGCATATTGTAGTTTCTTTATCCAGAGAAACCGATACTGCTACAGCTTGTAGGTCTGTTTTTAATTTGATCTCTCTTTGTGGTAAACATGATTTAACAAGAATTGAACTGCCACCAGATGGTTTGTTACCATCAGAATAGATATAGTTGTATGTATTGAAACCCCTGACATCAATGTTGTCATCAGTTTTTAAAAAAGTTTCTTGCAAACAAAAAACCGATGGGTTTAATAACGAAATAAGTAATAAGAGTTCATTATAATTTGATTTAAGACCTCGACAATTCCATTGTATTATTTTGTGTTTTCAATCCATTTTATGGAGAGATTAAGACTAGAAACTATATTGGAGCTGCAATTGGTGATATAGATCTGCTACCACCAGCTCGTGGTGTTGCTGACCTCGATCTATTATTGCCGCTTGGCGATGATGGAGTTTCAAACTCCATATCACTGTCACTCAAAGATCCGAATCTGTTCTGGAATTTTATATTGTCTCTTTCCATTTTACGTTGTCTGTCTGTTTGTTTTTGAGACAAGTGTTGTTTCTTCGGATCTTCTGATCCCTTATTAGTTCGACCTAAGTCGAGTTTCTCTTTTGCATGCGGCGCTGGCTTCGGTACGGTCGCTGTCGACCGATCCGAAGCAACCTGGATTGCGCCATTTGATAAACTGGTTGAACTTTGTGGTGCTGGAGTGGATTTACTCCACGCACCAGATTTTTTCAGTTCAGCTATGTATGATTCAGCAGTCTGTGTTTCGGAGCTTGAAACTTTTACACCAGCACCCTTTGTGATGCTGGCGTAACTGGTGGTTGGTGTTGTGTATCGCTCATCAACAATTTTCCGCGCTTCTGGGAATGTTATCCCCCTTTGGTATTTGACAGTGAGTATTTCTTTTTCTTTTTTCCATGCCGGACAATCTCGAGAGAAAACAGCATGCTTGCCACCACAATTGACGCATTTGGGTTCATTTTTGCAGTTTTGATGGTTATCGACATGTTTTTCCTCACCACAGTTTGGACAGAGTTGTTTCTTCTGACATCTGCTTTCGTGGTGACCAAAAACCTGACAATGATAACATCTGAGAGGGTTTGGTATATACACCTCTACGTTAACAGATAGATATGCAACTTTTATTTTCTTGGGCAGAACTGGTGTATTAAATGTCAACACGTAGGTACTTGTTGGCTTTAATACACCACTTCTACGAACTTGGATGTTACGTACACCAATGACGCCTTCATCTCTTAAATTCTCAACAATCTCGGCATCGTTGCACGGACGTAGCTCTGGGCTGCGGATGACACCTTTACATGAATTGAGTGTTTTGTGCAACGATACTTTGACGTTGAGATCAAAGAGCTTTGTGGTACCAAGCAGGTTTTTGACCTGCTGCTCTCTCTCGACTTCCAAGAGGAGATCACCTGACTTCAGTTTTTTTATACTTTTTGGATGTCCGGCAATGGACACTAAACTCTTTTCGATAACAAAGGGTGATAAATCTGACACCGTACGTGTATCATCACGTGATGTCATCACCAAGAAGCGTGGAAAAGTGTTGACCTTTGGAGTTTCAACTTGCTGACTTGACTGCTGACTTGACTGCTGACTTGACTTCTGACTGGGTTCATCCGTTTCGGATGAATCCTCGTCTTTTTTACGTTTAGCTGCGTTGCGGTTATGTTTTTTTCCATGAGGCATAAGGAAAAAATTCTAGTTTCGTCCCAAGTGCTCTCCGCCCTCCGTGGAGCCCTACAAGGGAACACCATAATGGAGTGGTTATCCAACTCGCAGGTGTTAGAGATACACGTGAGATATACTCGCATAAACAAAATGCCTACACGATTGATCCGTTTAGCCACCGCCTTCTAGAGATAAAAAGACAGAAAAGGGTAAGGTAAATGGGCATATGGTTGGTATCAGGAAAGATACAAAAAGAGTTGAAGAGAAAGCAAAGCGGTATCTCTAGGGCTCGGCGCGACCAGCCGATTGACCGTGCCGGACCGCACGGCCACCCGTCTACACCGAAAAGCCAGGCCAAAGAGGCGTGTTGGGTACCTGAAGCACCGCCACCTCAGGTAACCCTCAACCTCCAGGATCCCTTCTTCCGGCTTACAGGACGCCACCCACGGCAAACGGGTGGTACTTCCTTTAGCTCTTCCCAGTGGGCACAAAGACCACAGCGGCAATGTGCCCAGTGGGAATTGAGCCCCCAGGGCCACGGCAAGGCAGGAAGTCTAATACCTGGGGGACTGATATCGATAAGATATTGATGGTGGAATCCGGCATACGCGGAGGTATATCCCAGATATCTAACCGCTACGAAAAAGCTAACAATCCGTATCTTGAAGACTACGATCCATCAAAACAAACAAAGTATTTAGTGGACCTGGACGCCAATAATCTATACGGATGGGCTATGGTGCACGAACTACCCGTGCGTGACTTTGTTTTCATGGACAAAAGGGAAATAGACAGCTTTGACGTCACGTCTGTTCCGGAAAATGGAGATACGGGGTATATTATAGAAGCCTCTCTCAGGTATCCTAAACGTCTTCACAACAGCCATAATTCACTACCTCTTGCCCCTGTGAAACGGGTCATCACTGACGAGGAGTTATCTCCCTTTGCACAACAACTTCTGAGAAAGCTACATGGGTTATCGGAAGACGATCCGTTACCCAACCGGGGAAAAGTGGAAAAGCTGTTGACAACATTGGAGGACAAAGATCATTACATACTTCATTACAGAAACTTGCAGTTATACCTCAGCATTGGCATGGAAATTAAAACCATCCATAGAATTCTTAAGTTCACTCAAGATGCTTGGATGAAAAGCTATATTAACAAAAACACGAGGTTACGACAGCAAGCGACGTCGACCTTTCAGAAGAATTTTTACAAACTCATGAATGTCTCCGTATTTGGAAAGGTAAGGTATTCTATTCATCAGTATCTCATCCATTTGTCTGATCAGTTAGACTAAGACCTGCTTTATACTCAAATTGCTGATAATATTTTCAGACCATGGAGAACGTGAGACTGCACAGAAGTATTGAATTGGTACATACTGAATCGAGGCTGAGAAAAGTATCTGCCAAACCTACCTACAAAACAACAACCATATTCGACGAAGACCTGGTGGCAGTAGAACTGTACAAGAACAAGGTCAAATTATTCAAGCCAATCTTCTGCGGCATGTCAATATTAGGTATGTTTTTTTTTATTTTTTGTCCACTTCATTTCCACAATAAAAAATCAAAAGTGGTTAATTATATGTGAATCAGAATTAAACAAATATACTTTGTATGCATTTAAAACTTAGCTTTGATTCAGTGTATAACGTATTTTTTTACACTCTACTTTTATTTCAGATCTGAGCAAATGCTTGATGTACGATTTTTGGTACAATTATATAAAAAAAAGTACCATGACAAGGCGGAGTTGCAGATGATAGACACAGACAGCCTACTCTTTTCGTGTGAGACAGACGACGTCTACCGAGATATGCATTCTTCGATAGACTATTTCGATACGTCAGACTATCCTAAGGAGCATTTTCTCCAGAGTGACTTAAACAAAAAGGTGTTAGGGAAAATGAAAGATGAAATGGCTGGAAAGCCTATAGCTGAATTTATAGGTCTCAGATCTAAAATGTATAGCTTTTTATGTGATGGGAACAAGGAAGAGAAACGCGCCAAAGGCATTGCCAAAGTGACGGTGAAAATAGAACTCAAACACCACTGTTATAAAACAGTTCTGTTCGGTGCAACGAGTATATTCTGTTCAATGCCTTCACTGAGGAGTCATAGACACGAACTATTTGGAGAAACCATCAGAAAAACGGGCTTGTCTCCCTTTTGTGACAAGAGATATCTGTTAGATGCTGTTAGGAGTTACTCATATGGACACTATAAAATTGCTAGAGATAACAATACTAGTGACAGTGATAATGATAATCATGATGATCAGTCTTTGACATTAATGCCTGTTGACCAAACTTCAGTGCAGTTTAGAAAACTGGAAGATAAATCGTTCACAATCAATGACTTTAAAATAACGCCATGCGTTAAAATGTAAATTTTGTTTCAGATAAACACATGTGTACACCACTTTATACTTCTTTCTACAACAATAAAATCCATTAATTAATAGTTCTTGTTTATATTGTTTCATTACGAAAACACGCCTGTGCAAATACATTGTCATTTTCTCGGTCAAAATATGGAAAATTTTAAGATGAACTTTTCTTACATGTTTCTTATTTCTGCTCATAAACATAGATTTCGGGAAATGAATAGAGCCACGAGGGGGTTTCTAACACGTACCCTAAATCTATGCTTTCTTGGAGGTGTACCACAAATAATGTTTATCCCTATAGACCACACTTTTACTATATAAAGTGAGGTTTAAGAGGGTAAAAATTATACAGGCGTGTATTCGAAATATTTCTGGTGAACAAAATGACAACAAACAAGTTATACATTAATTATTTTATTGGCTGTCTACAATTTTACAGAAAAATAAACTACATTCACAGCTATGGAAAACACTTAATCAAAGAAGTACATGTCTGATTATGATCGAGTTCATTTCCAAAACACTCGGCATAAGCGTTTAGCATGGTATCAGCGACAAAACTATCATTTGCCTTTAAATCTGATGAACTGAAAATATTTACAAAGTCCTGAAACGTATATCCCAATAATGATGATGATGATTTCGTGTTTAACGACGCGTCAACCCTCTTTGTGGGTCATAAGCGTCAAACGGTTAAACGGCAAGAATAATTATGATGATATTAAAAGTAAAAAGTCAGAATGATAATGTATAAAAATCTGAAACAGTTAAATCTTATGAAAAAGTCCAATTTCTTTTAAGAATAAAATTATATTATCAACAGGTACATCTTGAAACAATTGTTGCAAAGTGTCAGCTTTGAAATATAAAATACGTGAGGGTGAAAAGTCAACACAGTCAATTAAGATATGTTTCACAGTGAATGGCTGATCACAACCTACACAAGAAGGCTGATCATCACCATTAAAAATATAAGAATGGGTAACTCTAGTATGGCCGATGCGCAGTCGTGTTAATACTACGTCCTCTTTTCTGGAAAACTGTGGAGGAGAGCATTTTGTACTAACGACAGGTTTAATGGCACGGAGTTTGTTATTTATTGCACGGTCCCATTCGACTTGCCATTCCGACAAGATGTATCTGTTGATAAATGGTTTAAAATTATTAAAAGGAATTTTAAAAACAGATGGATCAAGATTGAGCGATTCCTTTGCTTTCTTGTCAGCATATTCATTGCCGACAATGCCAAAATGGCTCGGAAGCCAACAAAACAAGATTTGGTGTGTTTTAGAAATTTCATGATGTTTTTCGATCAATTTTTGAATTTGAGGATTTTTAGATGATGAATGGTCTAAAGCCTTCAGCACAGAAAGTGAATCAGAAAATATAATTGTTTTTTGAATTGTTGAAGAACTGATAAAATCTAAAGCTAGGTCTATTGCTTTGGCTTCAGCTGTAAAAATAGATGAACCATCTGGAAGGCGCATGGTTTTGTGCGTATCTTTAGTAACATACGCACAACCAACTTTATCTCCTTCTTTGGAACCATCGGTATAGACTTGCTGGTAATCATCGTAACGTAACTGCAGTACCTGAAAGTTTTGTTTGAGAAGTATCGGATTTGATTCGGATTTTTTGCCATTATGTAAGTCGAACAGAATAGAAGGTTGTTTAATACACCAAGATGGAACTTCGGCGGTTTCATGTTTTTGAATATTTTTAAGGTCGATACCTGAATTTTCCAGCAGTGGTAAAATACGTAATCCAAAAGGTTTAATTGCTGTGGGTTTGGTTTCATACCTATCTACAAATTGAGGTGGAAATGAAATTTTGGATGCCGGGTTAGATGGATTTGCAGCAAGTCTAATAGCATACTGAAGAGAAAGCTTCTCTCTGCGCGAGGTTAAAGATGGTTCACCTGCTTCTACATAAAGGCTTAATACGGGAGAAGTACGGAAGGCTCCCATGGCCAGACGAAGGCCATGGTGATGGATAGTATCCAAGGATTTTAAATAGGACTTTCTGGCAGAACCATAAACAACAGACCCATAATCTAATTTAGATCTTATTAAAGACCGGTAAAGATGTAATAAAGTATACCGATCTGCTCCCCAACTTGTATGAGCTAAAACTTTCAAAAGATTCAAAGCTTTTAAGCATTTCGCTTTAAGAAATTTAATATGGGGAATAAAAGATAACTTTTGATCAAATATGACCCCAAGAAATTTGGCTTCTTCAACAACAGGAATTTTTGATCCGTATAAAAACAGGGAAGGATGTTCGTGTTTCTTCCGTAGTTTACAAAAATGAACACACTGCGTTTTCGACTTGGAGAACTTGAAACCATTTTTATCAGTCCATTTTTCTATTCTTTTTAAATTTTGTTGTAACTTTCGTTCAATTGTTTTCATATTTTTTGAACGGTAACATATACAAAAATCATCAACATACAAGGAACAATCAGTTTTGTCGTCCAAACATTGTACAATATTGTTTATTTTGATGTTAAATAGCGTAGTTGAAAGAATACTTCCTTGTGGGACTCCCTGTTCTTGATCATAGAAATCTGACAGGGTAGACCCCACACGCACCTGAAACATGCGCTCCCCTAAAAAGCTTTCAATAAAACTGGGAAGTTTTCCTCTTAAGCCAATGTTATGTAGATCTTTCAATATTCCATAACGCCATGTTGTATCATATGCTTTCTCCAAGTCGAAAAAGACAGCTACTACGTGTTCTTTGTTAATAAAAGCATCTCGTATAAATGTTTCTAGTCTTATTAAATTGTCATTGGTACTACGTTCCGAACGAAAACCCGATTGATATTCTGAAATGAGGTTGTTGGACTCTAAGTACCAGACTAATCTCTTGTTTATCATTCTCTCCAATGTTTTACACAAACAACTTGTCAAAGCTATCGGACGATAATTTGTAGGTTCTGCATGATCTTTCCCTGGTTTCGGAATTGGTACAACTGTAGCTACACGCCAGCTCTCAGGACAGACCCCCGTTTCCCAAATATTATTAAAGATATCTAAAAGTGTTGAAAGAGAACTTTTTGGCAGATGCTTAAGCATCTGATAATGAATTTCATCGGGGCCGGTTGCCGTATCATGTGATTTTTCAATGGCTTCAACGAGTTCGGATAAGTTAAAAGGTTTGTTGTATTCTTCGTGATTAAGGGATTTAAAGTTTAGATTTCTTTTCTCTTGGTCCTTTTTGAAATTTCTAAAAGTGTCAGAATAATTACGCGATGATGAATTTCTCAAGAATGTGTGACCAAGAGTATCTGAAATATCTTTTTTTGTTGAAGCTATTGTGTCAAATTCAGTATTTAAATGTGTAAAACTAGAAGACTTTGTTTTTCCTGAAATTTTTCGTACCATATCCCAAACCTTTTTAATGGGGGTTTTATAGTTCAATTTGGAGACATATTCTCTCCATGACTTTCGTTTGGAAGCTCGGATTGTTCGCCGAGCTTTAGCTCTAAAAACTTTTACGTCGTTGAGCTTTTCTGAAGTGGGATTTTTGCAGAACTTATTTAGAACCTGTTTACGCTTTTTAATAGCTTCTTTACAGTCATTATTAAACCAAGGCTTGCTCTTCTTAGTATTTGTGGAGGTTTTTGGAATGCATTGTTCTGATATGTTAATACGTGTATCTGTGAAATCAGAAACAATGTCGGATGATTCATTAAAATGATCAACTGATAACTCTTCTTCACATAAATTATGGAATAATTCCCAGTCGGCTTTATTCATTTTCCATTTCTGGTTACAGTCCTCATCTGGTTCGTTTACGCTCTCAATTATAACAGGGAAGTGATCACTTCCGCACTGATCATCATGAACAGACCAGTCATAGTCCAAGAAGAGAGATGGGTGACACAAAGAGAGATCTAAAGAAGACAAATGACCTGTCGCAGGGTGAAGGTAAGTATAAGATTTATCATTCATCAAGCAAAGATCGCTTTTTGCAATAAAATCCTCAATAAGTGCTCCTCTGTTATTGATATCTTTACAGCCCCATTGAATATTGTGACCATTGAAGTCGCCAACTAAAAGATATGGCGATGGAAGTTGACTCAGCAATGAGTCAAGGTGTTCGGGCTTTAAAGAAAATGAGGGCGGAATATATAGAGAGGAAATTGTAGTTTCTTTATCCAAAGAAACCGATACTGCTACAGCTTGTAGGTCTGTTTTTAATTTGATCTCTCTTTGTGGTAAACTTGATTTCACAAAAATTGAACTGCCACCAGATGGTTTGTTACCATCAGAATAGATACAGTTGTATGTATTGAAACCCTTGACATCAATGTTGTCATCAGTTTTTAAAAAAGTTTCTTGCAAACAAAAAAACCGATGGGTTTAATAACGAAATAAGTAATAAGAGTTCATTATAATTTGATTTAAGACCTCGACAATTCCATTGTATTATTTTGTGTTTTAAATCCATTTTATGAAGAGATTAAGACTAGAAACTATTTTGGAGCTGCAATTGGTGATATAGATCTGCTACCACCAGCTCGTGGTGTTGCTGACCTCGATCTGTTATTGCGGCTTGGTGATGATGGAGTTTCAGCGAACTCCATATCACTGTCACTCAAAGATCCGAATCTGTTCTGGAATTTTATATTGTCTCTTTCCATTTTACGTTGTCTGTCTGTCTGTTTTTGAGACAATTGATGTTTTTTGATCGGATCTTCCGATCCCTTATTAGTTCGACCTGAGTCGAGTTTCTCTTTTGCATGCGGCGCTGGCTTCGGTACGGTCGCTGTCGACCGATCCGAAGCAACCTGGATTGCGCCATTTGATAAATTGGTTGAAGTTTGTGGTGCTGGAGTGGATTTACTCCATGCACCAGATTTTTTCAGTTCAGCTATACATGATTCAACAGTCTGTGTTCCGGAGCTGGTACATTTTACACTAGCACCCTTTGTGATGCTGGCGTAACTGGTGGTTGATGATGTATGTCGCTCTTCAACAATTTTCCGAGCTTCTGGGAAGGATAACGATTGTTGGTACTTAACTGTGAGTATTTCTTTTTCTTTTTTCCAAGCTGGACAGTCTCGAGAAAAAACAGCATGTTGTTCACCACAATTGACGCATTTGGCCTCATTCTTACATTGCTGATGGTTATCGACATGTTTGTCTTCACCACAATTGGCACAGAGGGATTTTTTCTGACATTTGCTTTCGTGGTGACCAAACACCTGACAGTTGTAACATCTGAGAGGGTTCGGAATGTATACCTCTACATTCACAGAAAGATATGCTACTTTGATTTTCTGTGGTAGAACTGGTGTGTTAAATGTCAGAACATAAGTGCTTGTCGATTTAAGCACACCACCTCTACGAACTTGGATGTTACGAACACCAATAACGCCTTGATCCCTGAGATTGTCAAGAATCTCTTGCTCGCTGCATGGACGTAGTTCCGGACTGCGAATGACACCTTTAGATGAATTAAGTGTATTGTGTAAAGAGATCTTGACTTTGAGATCAAATAACTTTTTGGTGCTGAGCAGGTTTTTGACATGCTTTTCTTTCTCGACTTCCAAGAGGAGATCACCGGATCTAAGCTTTTTAATACTCTTTGGATGTCCAGCTATGGATTGGATGCTTTTCTCAATGACAAAAGGAGATAAGCTTGATGCATTACGTGAGTCATCCAATGATGTAATAACCAGAAAACGCGGAGAATTAGAAGGCTTTGGAACAGAAGACTGCTGAATCATATCACTAGAGTCATCTGACTCTTCGTTTCGTTGACGTTTTTTTGTGTTGCGGTTAGTTGTGTTATTATTCGCCATGAGGAGAATATCCTAGTTTCGTCTCAAGTGCTCTCCGCCCTCCTTGGAGCCCTACAAGGGAACACCAAAATGGAGTGGTTATCCGACTCGCAGGTGTTAGAGATACACGTGAGATATACTCGCATAAACAAAATGCCTACACGATTGGTCCGTTTGGCCACCGCCTTCTAGAGATAAAAAGATAGAAAAGGGTAAGGTAAATGGGCATATGGTTGGTATCAGGAAAGATACAAAAAGAGTTGAAGAGAAAGCAAAGCGGTATCTCTAGGGCTCGGCGCGACCAGCCGATTGACCGTGCCGGACCGCACGGCCACCCGTCTACACCGAAAAGCCAGGCCAAAGAGACGTGTTGGGTACCTGAAGCACCGCCACCTCAGGTAACCCTCAACCTCCAGGATCCCTTCTTCCGGCTTACAGGACGCCACCCACGGCAAACGGGTGGTACTTCCTTTAGCTCTTCCCAGTGGGCACAGAGACCACAGCGGCAATGTGCCCAGTGGGAATTGAGCCCCCAGGGCCACGGCAAGGCAGGAAGTCTAATACCTGGGGGTGTGTAGTGTTAGAGCATCGGATTAGTGATCGAGAGGGTGCGGGTTCGATCCTCATGCTGGCCAAAGTGGTGTGTCCTTGAGCAAGACACTTCATCCACATTGTTTAAAAATAAATAAAATAAAATAAAATAAAGTACTGGTTATCACCCAGGAAGTCCTGCTCGTAATGCTCAGATGTGAGCGAGAAGCAGCAATAAGAGAAAAGAGAAAAAAAAAAACAGAAGGTTTATATGCATGTACCGGCCGACTCATAGCAGTTTTCCTGGGCCGGGTTAGACCTTTTAAAGAGATTACCAGTACTAATGTGTGGTTGGTATCAGCTCTACGTGGAAGCATTGTGCAACCAAATCTATTTGTCCAAGCCCCAATAAGCGGGGGTGGGCAATATTCTGTCGTGGAGATTAATTATGAAATATTTTCTACGGTCGTTTGTGCTGATTCAAAAATAGCAGTTGTCAGTTTCTGGTTAAAGAATGTGCACTGTGCTGGTAAACTGTTTAAGTATAAGTCTGCCCAGGAAAAGTGTTGATAGGAGATAAACTGACAGACAGATGAATGGAGAGACAGATAGACAGACAGACAGATGGAGGTGATAACAATATTGCACTTTTTCTTTGAAAAAAATGTGGGGATAATTAAGACACATCCAATTATGAGTTTGAATTAATCAGATTTATTGATGTAATTTATTTCCACAAATTCATGAAATGAAAATCAAAGTGTGTAGATTTTGATCAGAGCCACCTGACTTCGATTGTGAACAGCAAATGATAAGGATTTATATGTGTCCTATTTTTTAATGTTTTAAGCACACAGTGCTCTAAATAGGAAGAATACGGTATTTCTCGCGCTCATTTGCCTTTCTGCCAAGTATTAGGTATTTTAGTTAAACGAATTCAAAGAGTTTGCATTCACCTTATTTGCATTATCTGCTGGTTCCTAGTCTGAAAATTATAAGTGTTGGAAAAACAGGTAACCAGACCCCCTGACCTTGAAAGGTCAGGGGGGTCTGGTTACCTGTTTTTCCAATATTGACAATGTGCAAGCTGGGAGCCAGCAAATAATGCAAATATGGTGAATGCCCATTTAGTGAGTGAACTTTTGAGTAATAGTATGTACATATATATATAAATGCAGATTTGTTTATAGATGTATCATTTTATGTTACATGCGCTTGTGGTAATATCAAATAATAAATTAAAAAAATTATTGGAATCTAAAGGAATCAGATTGTAAGTAGATTTTTTTTCTATTTAAAATTTTGATTAAAATGAAATTGGCATAAACTGTTTAACCCTTATTCTGCTCTTCACGACAAGTACTAAATTTGCAAACAGTGTAGATCCGGTTCAGAGCCATCTGATCAGGATCTACACTATATGACATTCAGTTAATGAATTTCTATGAATTAATTAAATAAAGCAATATGATTGGTTCAAAATCAGACATGGGTGTGGTTTAACTGATTATTCAGCAGAATAAGGCTTAGTTTGCTTCCAAAATTGATGCAAATGATTAGATCTGATGTGCATTACCTAAGACAAAAATGCTGGTTTCTATACCTCAGTCAAAAATTACCTAAATAGTGTTGACTTGGCCTTTAAAATTGTATACAAACAAAACATATTTAACAATTGAGAAAGGGGTTGGCAGTAAATAGAGATAGATAGAATCTGAAAGTGATTTTATGGTAATCTGAAATATATTTAATTGTTTTTGTACAAAATGTAATATGCCACCTTATATATTCCATAATTCTTTGTTAAAATAATGGGGTGTTAGGTAGTATTTTCTTTAATTTATTTGGATGTGGAAGTAGTGTAGGCCTTGGTGAGACACTGCATTGTTGGTGTGTGATCTGGGCCTGTACAATTTGCTTATTATTCTTTTTTACGGTTTTGGTAGAAAATGGAATAATGATTTGAATACCCTATTCATCCCCTTGTAAATAAAACTGCAAATGCACCTATGAGCAATTTCAAGCAGACTTTGATGTTTATATGACAAAGATGCACCTGTCAAGAGGTCAACCACACACAAAACTAGATATGTGTGAGTAAGACACAGATAATTCCACCGGAGGAACATCATCACTGGGAAATGATTAAGTTAAAAAAAAAGACCATAAATCCCATAATAATTGGTTGATTATACCCAAATTCAAACTTGGCCTGTATGTTATGATATTAAACCTCTTTATGAAATATCAATACAATCTATAATTTTTTAAAGATATTGCACGGAAACCAATTTCCATGAAAAAATATGTTGAAAAAGGACCATAACTCTTAAAATAATTGACAGATATTAACCCAAATCAGACATGACCTGTATTGTATGATTATATGATACTTGTGTATGAAACTTGAATCAAATTCATCAATCCTTTCAAAAGATATCACACGGAAATGAAATTTTATGTAAAAGTTAAGTTGATAAAGGGCTGTAATTCTCATAATATTGGAATTTACATGAAATCAAACATGAGATGTATTTTGTGATTTATGATATACCTGTGTATGAAATTTGAATCTAATCAATCAATCCTTTCTAAAGATATTGCATGGAAAGCAAATTGTAATTCTCATAATAATTTGCACATTTTACCGGAATTCAAAGTTGACCTGTATTTTATGATTACATACCTGTGTATGAAATTTGAATCTAATCCATCAATCATTTCAAAAGGTATTGCACGGAAACATTTTTTTGTTAAGTAAAGTTGATAAAGGGCCGAAATTCTCGTAAAAATTGGCAGATTTTACCCAAAATTGAACTTTACCTGTATTTTATGATTATATACCTGTGACTGAAATTTGAATATAATTAATAAATCCTTTCAAAAGATATCAAACAGAAACCAAATTTTATGTAAAAATTAAGTTGATAAAGGGCAGTAATTCTCATAATAATTGTTGGAATTTACAAAAAATCAAGTTTGACATGTATATTGTGATTATCTACGTGTGAATGAAATTTAAATGCAATTAATCAACGTGTGAGTGAAATTTAAATGCAATTAATGAATCATTTCAAAAGATTGCATGGAAAGCAAATTTTTACATACGTTGATAAGGAGCGTAATTCTCCTAATAAATGGTTGATTTTACCCAAAATTCAACTTTACCTGTATTTTATGATTATATACCTGTGTATAAAATTTGAATTCAATCCGTCAATCCCTTCAAAAACTATCGCACGGAAACGAAGGTTTCGGGACGTACAGGATGTACATATGTACAGACAGTGATGATAATGCATGCTATCCTAATTGTAAATGGCGGGGGCATAAAAACATGTTCAAGAACAGCTATCATTCGACAGCATAGGAAACATTTAACCTTTATCATGCTGTAGGCGACAAGCCCTATCTTTGCAATCAGTGTAGATCCAGATCAGATGGCTTCTGAAGAAGCCATCTGATCAGGATCTACGTTGTTTGACATTCAGTTTATGAATATGTAGAAATAAACTGCATCAAGTAATCTGATTGGTTAAAATTCAGAAATGGGTGTGGCTTAATTGAATATTCAGCAGGTTAAAGGTTAAAGAGTCCATAATCATTGTCATAGGTGTCGCTGCATTAAAATATTTATCATGTTATTTATATACCCAGTCCATTAAATGGTTTGGAAAATATTATCTCTTAAAACCTTATTAAAATGTCCTATGTCTGATACCAAGAATGTGATTACACCTTATTATTTACCCCGCTGAAAAGATTAATTTAGCTACTATTACACTTATTCTGAATATGGAACTTTTGAATAACTTGATATTTTTTAAATCCACAAATTGATCAGAGAAAAATTACCTGATCTAAATCTACACTGTAAAGGTAGAGGCCATTGTATTCAGCAGGATACTGATGCTAGAAAGGTTTATGGGGCCTAATTGGCCGAAACTAGCTAGTCTGGCCCAGAAAACATATACACTCCATAATTTTTGGTTCTATGGTGTATTCCTTGCTTCCAAAGGATATCCCTTTTATAGAACATATTATATTAGTCGACTGACAGTTACATGCCCTCTAATCACGTGAAATACATGACAGGTTTGTGAATGAATATAGAAATATACATAAAATGACGCAAGCCCAGCTTTGTTCGGATATAGTTTTGTGAATGAATATAGAAATATACATAAAATGACGCAAGCCAACCTTACAATGTCTTTAGCTCGTTAAAGTTAAGGTCCAAAATGTGAAAAAGCTTTTTATGTTTTTGCTGGGGGATTAGAGCAGTTTCTGCAAATGCATAGGCTGCTCACATTTTTTTCAGCAAAAATTACCAACATTTTAGATATTTTCCTGGCTAGGATGGTTGGCGGTCTGAATACTGGTGGGCTGGTTGGGCTAGCGGTCCTTTGGACAAATGGCCCCTAAAGTGTACTGTTTGAAATTAATGTATTATATTCTAGTAAACATACCCTTCAAACTATGTTGAAAAAACTTAAATTTTGACTACTGACCCCTCCCCCAGGGCCCCAATCTGACCCCTGACCCCTCCCCCAGGGCCCAAATCTGACCCCAGCGTCAAAATATCAGTTCTATTGTATTCTCCTAATCATTCCCTTCGATTTGATATCCCACATTTGACCCCCCCACCCGACCCCCCAAAAGTGACCCCGTGGGGCATGACCCAGGGTTCGCAGCCAAAATCCTGTTCAATATGTTTTAAATATTTCATTAATAATTACTTCTGCAAAGTTTGGTAGTAGAATCAATAAAATTGAATTTATAATTGAATTTTATTGATATTTGACCTTTTGATCCCTCTCTAAGGCCCCGAGGGCGGGGGCCAAAAATTAAATTTGCCGTTGCACGAGCTACCCATGTAAGCAAACTACACACCAAATTTGGTTGGATTCGGATCAACAGTTTAGGAGGAGAGAGCCGGACAGACAGACAGACAGACGGACGGACAGACGTAGGCGATAACAATATCCCCACTTTTTCTTCGAAAAAACGTGGGAATAACAAGAGAATAGTACAAAAAATACCATAAATATTTAAGTACGTAAATAAGCAAGAGGTATAGCATAAATAAGAAGAAAGTTTACCCAGCTACTTTTGGCTCAATACAAGCAAAGATCTCTCTTCCTTCCGTGGTGGTAGCATAATAAAATCAAATGAGATGGGATGATTGGTAGAATATCAAAATTTAAATTTTGACAGTTTGATCAGATTGGGGCTCTGAGGAAGGATTTTTGGTATTTATTTTTTGTGGAAACTAGAAATGTGTCAACATGACAGACGCCGCCGCCCTGGGGTATCACCAAATAAAACTTCGGACCTATAGCTATTATCATACCAAATATGAACTTAGTCTTATATTTTTCAAACCATACAATTTGATATGATGATAGATATAGGTCAGAAGTTCTACCTGTGACAAATACCTTAACCCGAGTCTAACATGCTTAACATCACCGTCAACACTATTTAGGTCATTTTGGAGATCTTGCTTCCAATTTTGTGTGACTTTTACCCACCATGAGATATTTGTTTGATTTGAGGTTTAACGTCCCCGTCAACACTTTAGGTCATTTTGGAGACGTTGCTTCCAATTTTTGGAACTGTGACCCGACATTGAGATGGCATGACATCTCAATCCCTGTCGCACTATTACTAGAACTCATGTTTGATGTAGAGCCCTCATATTTGACTTGAAGGTTCCTTATGACAAGATGACAAGAGTAATATTAATCAAGCTTTATTTCATTGCTCTTAAAGGAACTCATTTTTGATTTTTATTTGCCTTCACTGCAGCTCGTGTTGTGCCGTGTGGCGGCCGTAAAACGTCTCCCCGTACATCAACCATAGTGCAGTTTATATTTTACTTTTGGTCCTTTGAGATCAGCGTGAATATTCTGAGAAATCAGAAATTAATTATTGGTTTAGACTCATATTCTAGACAGGTTTTTAAATATTTGGACCCCATTTTGATTTATATCAGTCTTTGAATCGACAGCCTATTCGAAATTCGCTAAATTGCAGTATGTTTCCTCTGGCTTTCATTGCCGGATCATTACAGGGTCACTGATGAGGCTTTATTAGCCGAAACTACGTAGTATGACCCATCTTCTTTCTTATGAATGTTTTCATTGCTCTTAAAGGAACTCATTTTTGATTTTTATTAATTTAATAGTTCTTGAGTAATAAACTTGACTATTTGGGTGAACGCTAGGTTGTCGTAAATTTTAATAAAGTGAATGAACAATGAAATGTAGGTTGAGATCAAATATGGATGATTGCATTGAAGTTGCCATATCAAGATGCACGTTTGTACCAAGTAACAGTAATGAAACTCTAATAGTTCTTGAGAAATAAACTTGACCGTTTGGGTGAAGAGTAGCATGGTCATAAATGTTCACCTAGTCAATGAACTATGAAATGTAGGTCAAGGTCAAATATTGATGCTTGTATTGAAGTTACCATACATGGATACATGTTTGTACCTAGTAACATTTATTAAGCTCTTATAAATAGTTCTTGAGATATAAACTTGACCATGGAAGGTCTCAAATGTTGACATATTGATGAACAGAATGGACGGACGAATGAAAAAATTGATACCTATATCGAGCAATGTTAATAGCTGGCACAACAATATCATACCCTTTACATTTTGGTATTCTTTTTCAGAAATATGTCAGAAATTCAGAGTACGTTGAGTAAAATAAAAGTGGCACTAGACGAGTTAAATAAAGCTATTGATAACCTACATAAAGTAAGACATGAGGACACACAGCAGACAGGACATAAATACAGAGTGGTTGAGTGCACTACTCAAAAGGTGATGAGCTTGTTAAATTATTTTGAGTTGAAGGTAGCCCAAGAGCTATCGGGGAATATTAAATTGAAAATGGCCAAGATTTGTACGGCTACAAAAGATTTAAAGAAAGCGTGTACAAATATGGACTGTAAAGGGATGATTGCTGGATTTGAGATGCTTGAAAATCTACAAGAAGATATAAAATCTGCCGTAGAGGAATTAAGCAAGAAACTTATGGAATTAATGAAAGTTGCTGGATTTGAGATGCTTGAAAATCTACAAGAAGATAAAAAATCTGCCGTAGAGGAATTAAGCAAGAAACTTATGGAATTAATGAAAGTAAAAACAGAAACAAAAGATGCCATTACTCAGACCCAGGTACAGTTGATTCATTATCTCCATGTTTGATATATCAAACTAATGCTAAAGTCAGTTGGTAGAGTGTCTGCTCCGGGGAACAGGAGGTCACGGGTTTGACCCCGGGCCGCGACATACCAAAGTCGTTAAAAATGGTACTAGCTGCTCCTCGCTTGGCACTCAGATTTACGGGGTAGAGCTAGGACTGGTCGACCCAGTGTCAGGATAATGTGGCTGGGTGTGGTATCATGTAATGTGTCTGGGACATGATACTTCAGTGAGGCAGCACTATAAAAGTGAGCATTGAGCTCCCTGTCGCAACCAGACACCGTCGTGATATGACTGAAAAATTGTTGAAAGCGACGTTAAACCCGAATTCACACACACACTAATGCTAAAGTCAATTTACCTATCCAAACGTTTCCTTGACAGGCTTATAACTAAACTGCCCTTCTTGAATAAGCAGAAGTGAGAGAATGCCCATAGAAAATATTTCATGATCAATCTCAACAAAAGCAGGTATCAATGTTTGTTTGATTTGAGGTTTAACATCCTTGTCAACACTATTTTGGTCAGACTGTATGAAGTTGAATAATGATAAAAATTATGACTAAACTGCGTTCGATGGCATGGCATCACAAGTCAACACATTTGCAGGGACTAAGTACCAAAATCCCTTTCTCCTGGGCACCAGTCTGCTCCTATTGTGCAAATTTTACTTTTATTATATTCTACTTATCATACCCTTCAATTTGATATGTCACATGACTGTATTCAACAAAACTTCTGCCGAAGGCTAGGTTGCGCCTGTCGGGGTGCAAAGTCACTGAACCATGAAATACGGGTTAAGGTCATATAAGGGTACTTGCGTTGAAGTTGCAGTTCCTAGATGCAAACTTGTACTAAAGATAATTAATAAAGCTTTTATAGTTCTCAAGATATGGACTCTTACATTATGGTGAAAATTAGGGTGGTCGCAATAATTTACAAAATTAGTGAACCATGAAATATAGGTGAAGGTCAGATATGAATGCTTGCCAAGTATAACTAGAGCAAGTCGATGGTGAGCCATCGCATATCCCCACGCTGAAATATTGTCACATTAAAAGGACCCCAAATACTAGACATTGAGTGATAATTGAAAGAAGGACCCATAATCCTACTTTTTGACCTCTGGTGAACCCAAGACATGTCCCCTGGGAAAAATCTATGCACCGCTGTATGCCACTCTTTATTACCTTCGATTTGATATGCAACATGACTATGTTTGTGCAAAAAGTAATTTTGACTCCTAGGGCTCACCCCCCTGGCCTCACCCCAGGGGGTCACGTCAGAATTCGGATTACGTTCTCCCAGTTCTCATTCATAGGGCTAATGAATGTTACATCAAGACACTAGCTCAAAAAGTCTAGGAGTAGTTACATGATAATAAAAAAAATGATGCAAAATCCTTTTTTGACCTCTGGTGACCCCCGGACATGTCCCGGGAGCAAAAGTTTTGAATCAGCGTATTCTACTCTTCATTACCTTCGATTTTGTATGCAACATGACTGTTTCAAGAAAATGAATTTGTACCCCTCGGGCAAAGTTGGGCTGCACCCCCTGCCTGGGGGTCAGATCAAAATTTTTACTATATTGCTAAACTCCTCAGCCATAGAGCTACATGTGTATTACATGTGAAAGTTTCAAGATTCTAGATTATATGGTGTAGGAGATTTGGTGGGACATTACAGATGGACGGACGGACGGACCGACGACAGATTGGGGGTAATACATGATCCCCGCTTTTTCTTCGAAAAGCGCGGGTATAATTAGTGAAGCTCTAATAGTTCTCAAGAAATGAACTCTTTCATAAGGGTGGTTGCAATAATTTACAAAGTCACTGAACCATGAAGTATAGGTCAAGGTCGCGGTAAGGTTCAAAAGTGAAATATATAGAAATTTTCATGACAATACAGGCTTTTTATAGATTTTAATTACAAAATAATGTTGTTATAGGACTGACAGAAAATTGTAAGTTATTATAGCTTCAAGAAAATATGCATATATAATTTTGCCCTCCCCTTTAAACCTCACTTTTATATAGTAAAACTAGGGTTTACAAGGATAAACATTATTTTTTTTTACCTGCTCTAATACACAGATTGTAGGCATGTGATAGAACTGCCTCAATGAGGTGGTTCTATTGAGTGCCTACAATATGTTATGAGCAGAAATAAGAAATATCAAAATTTTTAATCTTAAAATTTCTTCAGTGTATTACATTATATTAGTAAACCACCATAATTTTCTTAGGAAGAATTGTATTCATTTTTTACAGAAAGATCCAGAATTTTCAGACACAGATGTCGAAGATTATGACGTGAAGCCCGGGCCAGAGGCGAAACATGATGAAACTGGAAAAGAAAAATGAAAAAAAAAAAACAAAAAAAAACAAAAAAAACACACACATTAAAAAGTGAGTTGATTTTATCGTATTAATTAAAGATTTCAAAATTAAAGGGGCATTTTTGAGCTATTGGTAAAAACTGCTTCAAAAAATAAAATACATACAGCTGGTATTTTTCTTTAAAGGTTGGTTATTTAGCTATCGTTAAAAATGATTCCAAAAATAAAATACATTTAACCAGTATTTTTCTTGAAAACAATACAAATGAATGCATTTTATGCAAAAATGCAAACAATTATGATGACAGGTAAACGAGTTTGAAAGGGATTCCCTAACTAGGCTATGTACACCAGTTAGATCTATTTTTAGTTCGTGACAAAAATAGAATCCCCATATATGACGTTATGCGACGTTCATTTTTGCCTGAACCGGAAAAAATATGATGCTGAATACCATGCCATAAGTAACGACGCTCAGAGACGAAATTGTCGCCATGTATGTCTAAAGTGACAGATTTATTTTTAGAACAGGAATTCCGAACACATGTTCAGAGTGAAGGGTAAACACCAATGAAAACGACCATTTTCACAAAGTTCTGAAGCTGTATTTGGCTCCAGAAGTGTACACATGACAAAGGAGTATGAACTGAGGATAAAATCCAGAAAAAAAAATTGAGACCCGGTAGCTCAATAACCCACCTTTAAAACAATACAAATGAATGCATTTTAAGGAAAAATGCAAAGAATTATGATGACAGGTAAACAAGTTTGAAAGTGATTCCCTAACTAGGGCTTCAACACTAGTTAGATCTATTTTTTAGTTCGTGACAAAAATAGAATCCCCATATATGACATTATGTGACATTCATTTTTGGCATAGTTTGCTTAGGCCATGCCTGAATCGGAAAAAAATGAGGCTGAATACCTTGCCATAAGTAACGACGCTCAGAGATGATATTGTCGCCATGCATGTGTAAAGTGAGAAGATTTATTTTTAGAACAGAAATTCCGAATACATGTTCAGAGTGAAGGGTAAACACGAATGAAAACGACCATTTTCACAAAGTTCTGAAGCTGTATTTGGCTCCAGAAGTGTACACTTGACAAAGGAGTATGAATTGAGGATAAAAAAACAGAATTTTTTTTTTGAGATCCGGTAGCTCAATAATGCAAATGGACTTGTCCAATGTATAGCTACAGCTGGCTAATCAGCGCTAAAAAGAAAATTGAATATCAGTCCTGTGATTGTGATCAATAATCGATTAGTAATCACTGATGCCTTTTCATAATTTAATCAGTCAGGCTTTCCCTGTACTTTATGTATTTGCACATGCAAACAGTATAGACCCAGATGAGACACTGCAAAATGCGACATATCAAAAGAGTTTTGTGCTGTTTGCCAGTTATGAAGCTATTTATCAAAGCCTCACATTTTAAAACTTTTCTTCAACTTGTTTGATAAATTCAATAATGCAAGAACACTGATGTAAAATTCTCTAAAATTACCATGTTTATATATTAGTGGAAGATTCCACAAGTACACAATGAGTTAATGTTAAACCATATATGCCTAGCGGCCCCCCTTTTTTTGACAATAGCAAATAGTGCTGGCCTAGATCAGAAGCTGCAAAATGTGCAGTCTGATCTGGGTCTACACTGTTTAATGAAAGTTAAGATATTTTTTTTTCAAAATTCACCACAAATGAGGAAAACTAGCACCTCTATCATTAAAAATGGACCACTCCAAATGTATTAGATGGAAACTTCTACTGTGAGATTAATCATAAGTTGAATGTCCCTTTTTGGGTAAACTTTTGTTATCACAAGAAATGACAGCAAAAATTAATTGTCAAAAGTAAGAAATGGTGTTCATAATTTAGATGATGCAAGAATTTAACTGGATAGTTTTGTCGCCAAAGGTCATTTATATTGAAGTTTAATAGCCCAGTCAACAGTATTTAGGTCATCTTTGAGCCTATCTATACTCTATACTTTTCCTAGGTAGGCTTATATGTAAGCGGTTAATCAGTTCAGTGCAGTCGCTTGCCAGAAACTGACAACTGCCCTTCTTGAATCAGCGGAAGGGAGAGAATGACTGTAGAAAAGATTGTTATCTCTTTAAAGCATGTTGCATGCCTGGCAGGTATTGAACAAGGGGGGTAATCTGACCACCAATTGGATGCTCATCCAAATGAGCTACAGAGGCCAGTTTTGCAACATGTCAACGTGTATTAATCATCCGCCCCCGCCCATCGGGGCTTGGAGAAATATATGGGCTGCACGATGCTTCCACGCAGAGTTGATACCGACTGCAGATGAGTACTGGTAATCTGCTTAGAAGGTCTAAGCCTGCCCACGAAAATTACTGCGAGTCGGCCCGTCCATGCATATAAACCCTGTTGGTTTTATTGGGCGGCAAGGATTGAGATGTCATTTCATCTCAATGTCGGGTAAAGTCCCGCAAAATTGGAAGCAACGTCTCCAAAATGACCTAAATTGTGTTGACGGGGACATTAACCCTCAAATCAAACAAAAAACAACGTGTATTAAACTTTGTAACTGGAATGCTGTCGGTGGCGCCCCATCGCAAATCCTCACACTTTCTCTGCAGGGACTCTATGTTCCAAAAACCCCTCCCCCAGGGCCCAAATGTCATTAGGGTAAAATATTTAATTGTATTATTTTCTACTAATCACCTGTTAAAGCGTACATCACAATATGACCCTGTGCATTATAAAACCTGTAATAAGACCTGTCTGATATCTTTGGGGGTTTGATGCTGGCAAAACATGCTTCAAACAGGATTTAGCCCAGTGAACATTAATGCCAAGTTTGGTGTAAAATGGGCCATCCATGATGACATAATGGCTTTATGAATTTGCTGTCCTAGGCAACTCTGTAAAAAACAGCAAAAATCACAAAGTCCCCATGTGGTAATGGGTTAAACAAAATAAGGATATAATATATAACTGTATCAGACTTTATTATCCGCAAGTATGTTTTTTGTCTGACTGTCCATCTGACTGTTCTGCTATCTCCTCTAAAATTATTAATCCAAATGCAACTAGAGCAATTGGATGGGGCACCATCGCAAATACCCGCTTTTTTTAAGTCTGACCATTAATGTGACCCCATAACCCTAGGGGGTCAGATCATAATTTGGATACTGCACTCTACATTCCAAAGACCAGCCAATGACCAATTTTCAAAATTGAAACTCCAACACTTTAGAAGATATGACGATGTCCTTTTTTTTTACCTTTGACCTTGGGGTTCAAGGTCACTCTCAAAGGGTCCCAGTACAACCTACATTCCAAGGACAATCCAATGGCTAAGGTTCAGAAGTGTATTTCCAACCGTTTAGAAGATATGAACATGTCCTAGTTTTTTATCTTTGACCTTGGTGATCAAGGTCAAAGTCAAAGGGGCCCGGTACACCCTACATTTAAAGGACCATCCAATGCCCAAGTTTTAGAACTGTTACTCCCACTATTTAGAAGATATGATCATATCCTATTTTTTGACCTTTGACCTTGGGGTCAAGGTCACACTGAAAGGGGCCCATTACGCTCTTCATCCCAAGGACTTTCCAATGACCAAGTTTCAGAGGTGTAAATCTGATGGTTAAGAAGATATGACCAAGTCCTACTTTTTGCCCTTTGACCTTGGGGTCATGTTGATGTCAAGGTCACATCAAATGAGACCACTACACTCTACATTCCAAGCTCTGCGTGGACGTATCGTGCAGCCCATCTATTTCTCCAAGCAAAAAGTAATAATTAATGAAATATATAAAACATATAGAAGTGGACTGGATAGCATCAGGCGAAACAATTGGACCTAATGGTTGGGGGGGGGGGGTCATTTTTCTCAGAATACAGGCATGTGGCATATCAAATTAAAGGGTATGATTATTAGGATACGATTCAAATAAAAATTTGATTCAATGGTCACATTGGGGTCCTTGGGGAAAGGGCAAAAAGGTCAAATTTAATTTTTTCAGAATATAGTAATGTGTCATACCAAATTGAAGGGTATGTTTAGTAGAATATAATACAAGTAAAAGTCCCTGTCGGTTTACATGTCATGTTTATTTAGAAATGGCCCAATGGTTTCTGTGGAAAAATCTTTAATTTTGATATCTTAATGACTTAGGCCAAGGCCAATGAACAGCATTTAAAACAGCTATGATGGGCCCAGTGTCCCCAATGCTACAAAGCAAGTTTCATGCCAATTTTTTTTTTTTTTTTTTTGGTTTGGGTTTTACGGTCCTTTCAAGATTATTTCACTCATATCGAGCTGATCGTTAATCATAGGTGGACGAAAACCGGAGTACCCGGAGAAAAACCACCTGACATTCCGTTACAGAACTTGGCGTCTCACACGTGACCCGAGCGAGGCTCGAACCCACTGTGGTGAGAGACCTAATGACTAAGAGTCAGCGCTCTTATCCACTAGGCCCGTTTCATACCAATTAGCTAACCTTTACCCTGCTGTAGACGACAAGCCCTATTTTTCCAAACAGTGTAGATCCAGATCAGATGGCTTCTGAAGAAGCCATCTGATCAGGATCTACACTGTTTGACATTCAGTTTATGAATATGTAGAAATAAACTGCATCAAGTAATCTGATTGGTTCAAAGACAGATATGGGTGTGGCGTAATTGAATATTCAGCAGGTTAAAGGTTTGTTGGTTCAAAAGATGATTTTTGAAAGTTGATTTATAAAATCAAGTTTCTATATTATCGCATTTCTCAGGGGTACTGGACCGCGTCACTCCTCTTCCGCTGTTCGTTTGCTGCATAAAATAGTCCAAATTAAGGAACTGTTGAAAATTAACTTTGCAAGCATGGAACGAACGTATTTCAAAATACTTCATTTTGCGCAGGCTGATCTGAATCTTAGCTGATCACTTAAGCCTTGTTGGTTTTGCAATACACTGTCAGGTTTGAAGTTTTACCCTTTCACCCCTGAGTTTCTGAAGAGGACTCTTCTAGTTAGGCGAGCGCTAGCCATACAGCATCAAAACATGTGCACCCCCTTGTAAAAATCACTGAAATTCATGTATGCATCTAAGGATGAAATATCTAATGAAGTACACACAATGAAACTTATTAAGTTGAGCTGCTTATTAAAATTTCCAAATTAATTTGCCCTGAAGGCTGAGTCCTGATTCCGGGACTTTTTTTCCTAAGCCGTTTCTACAGCTGTTTATTCGTAAATCATTCCCTTTCGTCCCTCAGAATCTGAACAGGACTTTTCCAGCGCATTGATATTCGGTGTTTCTGTTCTTAAAATTTCCACAGCTGTCCCTTCCCTTTCATCCCTCAGTTTCCAAACAGGACTTTTCCACCTTTGATTCCCTGTGTTTCCTTTTATAGAAATGTGTTTTACCCATGTCTATGACAGCTGGCAAACAGTATCGATTTTGATGAGACTGCCAGACTTGTGATCTTGATCTTTAAGATTAATATCGGCATCAGTACCTTAATCGGTGTCTGTACCTATGCAATATGCAAAGGATTGAAAGGGGTGAACACACTTCTGACTAACAAAACAGAAAATTTACTCGCAGCGAGTAAAGTTCCATATTTTAGGTAAATAATTAAGGTACACATCAGACGCCGTGGCCTGTAACGAAACAGGGTCCTCAGTGTTCTCGAATGTCTTTTATACATTCTTATAGAAAATATAGAAAAACATTTTGTTTTAAGTTACTACAGCTGGCAAACGGTGTAGATACTGATGGGACTGCTTGTCTCTGGATAGGATCATTGATTAGTCACGTTTATTTACTGACTGTTGGAGAGGTCTATTTATATCATTTAGCCCATATATGCCTAGCATCACTTTTTATGGCATGTAAGTGTTGTAGACCTAGATCAGACGCAGCACAACTTGGCACCTGATCTGGGTCTACATTGATTGCTAAAAGAAATCTTACAAAACTTACCTTTAAGAAAACTAACCCGACACCCCTGGACTGTTCCGAACTTATTCGTTGTAAGAATCCTTTCTTATATATTGGTTAAGCGAAATCAGAAGACACTGATCAGCCGCCTCATTCTGTGGCCTCTAATCAGACTCTTCAGTGTTTACTAGATATCTAATGCCCAAGTAAAGGGCAGCTTTGCATTTTTGGGTGCATATTTATGGACACTTGGGAAGATGAATCTCCACTGTTAAATTAAAATGTAGAAATTGAAGGGCTTTATGGTTTGATTTGAGATTTTACGTCTCCGTAAGCACTGTACACTACATTTTTGAAGACCCGACAATGAGATGAAATGACTTGCCGAATGAAAAGTTTTAAACAGTGCTTCAGATAAGCAGCGTATTTGCTTAAATACTCAATTAATCAAAGCACTGAGAGTACTGGTGGGTCGATTGTCTCTGAATGTAGGTTGTCTGTCTGTCCATCTGTCAGTTATGCTATCTCCCCCTAAACTACTGATCGGAATCCAACTAAAGTTCCTTACATGAGTGGGGCGTGCAACAGCACATTTAATTTTGGTCCCGCCCCCAGAGGCCTTGGGGAGGGGTCAAAAGGTCAAATATCAATAAAATTCAATTACAAAGTCAATTTCATAGATTTGAATACCAAACTTTGCAGAAGTAATGCTTAATGTAATATATAAAACATATTGAACGGGATTTTTGGCTCTGACCCCAGGGTCATACCCAAGGGGTCTAACTTTGGGGGTCTGGGGGTCAAAATTAAAGTTTTTCGGAATATAGTCATGTAATATATCAAATTAAAGAGGATGATAAGTAGAACACAATTCAAGTAAAATTTTGACCCTAGGGTCAGATTGGGGCCCAAGGGGAAGGGGTCAAAAGGTCAAAATTTAAGTTTTGCAGAATATAGTCATGTGGCATATCAAATTGAAAGGTATGATTAGTAGAATATAATGCAAGTAAAATTTTGACCCTCTTGTCAGACTGGGATCCTGTGGGAGGGGTTTTTGGTACTAATCCCTGCGAAGAAGCATGGGGATTTGCGATGGTGCTCCATTGACTGCATTCTAGTTCAATTTGTTTTCCTTATTACTTTTTTAGATGGTTGCAAATTTTGTTTGATTTGAGGATTAATGTTCCTGCCTATACTATTCAGGTCATTCTGGAGATGTTGCTTCCAATTTTGTGGAATTGTAATAGTTTTAAAAAAATCCTGAGTTCATACACAAATGTATGGAACCAAATGTAACCTTGGCATATAGTAGATAAAGGTAATCTGAGTGTTATCATTTGAATAAGGATTTTTCTTATATGAGCATGGTGGCCATATGACATCGACCCCGTCAACATTTATTCAAAACAGGCCTCATATTGTCAAAGTTTTCCCATGCCGGAAAGGCCTTATCCTGCTGAACACAACAATGTTTACCTTTGCAAATAGTGTAGATCCAGATAAGACATCTGATCAGGATCTGCATTATTTGTCATGAACTTTGTGATTACATGAATAAATTTCATTAATTAATTTAATTGGTTCAGTGAAAAAATGGGTGAGTCTATAAATTTATTCAGCAGTATAAGGCTTTTAAACAGAATATTGGAAAAAATCAAAGCCTGATATCAAGAGAAATCAAGCTCTCAAAACCTGAAATCATACAAATACCTAAAAGTATGAGACCTGTTTTTTTAAATAGGTCTCATACTTTTAGGTATTTGTATGATTTTATATACCTAGTTTTTAAAAGCCAAAATTCATGATATAATTTGGATCAAGGTTAACTTTTTTTCTTTTTCTTTTTTCAGACCAGTGCAGACAGAATGGAAATGGTTTCTATGGTTTCTCTGTATCTCATCTGAAATAAAGCGGCATGGATGATAACAGTATTTTCCAATGCCCTTCCTGTAAAAAGTTCTTCAAGTCATCAAAAAGCCTTCAAACCCACAGATGTAACTTTTGTCATCAATGCGACAGACTGTTTGAGTCATATATATGTTATCTTCAACATGATTGTTCAAGACATTGCTCTTCAGGAAATAGGTATGAAAGGAAGGGTGATACCATACCATATCAACTAAACAAGAAAAAGTTGAACGTTACTGTATACTCTATAAACCAACAAAGACTTTTGAAAAACACAAATGTAGTTTTTGTACAAAATGCATGACATTATTTAGCACATTTCAAAGGTTTCAAAGTCATATATGCTCAGAATCAGATATAAATTTAAAACTTTCTCATGTTGACACAAAATATCAATGCTGTAAAAGTATATATATCAAATAAAACCTTACAGAATCATAAGTGCACATTTTGTGAGTCATGTAACGCTATTTACAGTACATATCAGCGTTTTTTCAATCATGTTTGTTATAAAAAAGAATGTAGCAAAGAAAAAGAAAGAATAAAAAACATATCTAAAACAACTACTGTTGAACCTAAAGGAACCCAACACATTACTGAAACCAACCTTGCAGCAGTTTGTGAAAGTGGCCATCTAATCACAGATGACATTATTACAGAATCATTAGAACTGATAAGGAACTATAGTGGATCAAATTTTCATGGTCATATTACACCAGCCGAAATGAGTTTGTTTTTATTGAATCCATCTCTTGCTAGACCAACTGTACCAAATAATCAATCATCAATTAACATTCATAACATTGGAGAGCATTGGGTAACCTCTATTTACACTCCAGATTCATCACGCATATCTGTGTATGATTCTTTGTATAGACTTGAACATACTTACCAAATAATGCCCCAGCTGAGATTACTTTATGGCCAACAAGGACAGAATGGAGTGGATTTTATTCCTGTGACACAACAAGGAACCGATCCAGCATGTGGAGCATTTGCTGTTGCATTTTGCATTTTCTCTTTGTTTTGGTATTCCACCAGAGACACAGAATTATGACATTAGTCAAATAAGAAAGCATTTGCAACTGTGCCTTAAGCATAGGGAAATTTGTCCATTTCCTGTTGTGAAACACAACTTACAATATGAAGGAACTGAAGATAGACGTAAAGTTTTTGATAAAGGAAGAAAACGTCGAAAAAGAATTGATGATAACTATAGAAAAGAGGAAAATGCCAGAAAAAGGTCTAACAAAATGTATAAAAAACAAGCCAGAGTACACAAAAGGAAGGTAAGGGAAGATTCAGTGGAAAGAGAAGGAGAAAATGCTAGGAAAAGACATAATGTTCAGAGCAGAATCCAAGAAAAACTTCATAAACAGCAAGTCAGAAAAGACACTGAAGTAAGGGAGACAGTAAATGCTAGGAAAAGAGAAAATCCTCAGAGCAGGGTCAAAGAAAAACTTCATAAACATCAAGTCAGAAAAGACACTGAAGAAAGGGAGACAGGTAATGCTAGGAAAAGAGAAAATCCCTAGAGCAGGGTCAAAGAAAAACTTCATAAACAGCAAGTCAGAAAAGACAATGAAGAAAGGGAGACTGGTAATGCTAGGAAAAGAGAAAATCCTCAGAGCAGGGTCCAAGAAAAACTTCATAAACAGCAAGTCAGAAAAGACACTGAAAAAAGGGAGACAGGTAATGCTAGGAAAAGAGAAAACCCTCAGAGCAGGGTCCAAGAAAAACTTCATAAACAGCAAGTCAGAAAAGACACTGAAGAAAGGGAGACTGGTAATGCTAGGAAAAGAGAAAATCCTGAGAGCAGAGTCAAAGAAAAACTTCATAAACAGCAAGTCAGAAAAGACAATGAAGAAAGGGAGACAAAAAATGCTAGAAAAAGACATAATGTTCAGAGCAGAATCAAAGAAAAACTTCATAAACAGCAAGTCAGAAAAGACAATGAAGAAAGGGAGACAAAAAATGCTAGAAAAAGACATAATGTTCAGCGCAGAATCAAAGAAAAACTTCATAAACAGCAAGTCAGAAAAGAAAATGAACAAAGGGAGATAGGTAGTGCTAGGAAAAGAGCAAACCTTCAGAACAGGGTCCAAGAAAAACTTCATAAGCAGCAAGTCAGAAAAGATTCTGAAGAAAGACAGGCTCAGAATATTCAGAAGAGGAAAAACAAAAACAGCAGATATTGGGAGAAAGAACATAAACAACTGATAAGACAAGACAACCAAAGAAGGAAAGCAGAAAATAAATTGAAACTTGAAAAGAAAAAACATGTACCATCAGATCTGCTTATCAAAAAATTTCATGACAGTGTTTCAAATGGTCCACTGTATATTTGCACATGCTGCAGTCAGATGTTTTACAGAGAAACAGTCAGACTAATTCCTAATTGTTCCAACTTAGAAAGAACTCTACAAGAAAAAATATTTACTGGTATCAAAAGTGTTGATAATAAAGAGTGGATTTGCCTTGCTATAATGCTGCAAAAAATAGAAAAAATCCAAAATGTGCAACAGCAAATCTTTTAAAATTTCCATCCAAACCCCCTGAATTAGACTTGACAGATATGGAAGACAGGCTTGTCGCACCTAGAATTCCGTTTATGAGGATTCATCAGCTGCCCAGAGGAGGACAACTGAGTCTAAATGGAAATGTTGTGAATGTGCCAGCTGATGTCAATAAGACAGTATTACAACTGCCAAGGAATTTGGACCAACAAGAATGTATTCCAATAAAGCTTAAAAGGAAACTTTCCTACAAACATCATGTAGATTTTAGAAACATCTGTCCCGGCAAAGTTATCGGTGATGTCAACTGGTTAGTGAAAAAACAGTTCATTATATCAGGAAGAAGGAGTAGTTTTAAATGAATCCTGGAAACCTTCTGAAGCTGACATGCAAACAGATGATACAACTATAGAAAATGTTAATGAAGAAATAGCAGAAGCTGATCCTTGGGATGAAAAAGATAATGATGATTTTCCAATTGGTAGCCAGGATACTGTACTTGTACCACAAGATGTAACTGATGAAGCCCATAGAGTCTATTCATTTGCACCTGCTGAAGGAAATAGTCCTATAAGTGTCTTTATGGACAAACATGCAGAGGAGCTTGCCTTTCCAACTTTGTTTTGTTGGCAATCAAGAGCAGAGAATATGGACAGACAAGTGAATATTAATTACAGTGATATTTGTAAATCTGAACTTCGTAGATCAGACAGAAGAATGGCAAGACACATTCCAAATATTTTCTTTAAGTATAAAAAGCTATAAACAAAACATATTTTAGACAAGGCCAACTTGTGCATTCGCAAAACAAAACATAATCAAGAGTTAACAGCATCAGTTTTGAAATCAGCTGAAAATGTACAGAAGTTGTGCCGCCTAGATGAAGGTTTCCGTGCTTTCAAAGACTTGAGGGGCTCACCATCATACTGGGAGCAAACCAAAAAGGATATATTTGCCATGATAAGATGTTTAGGCATTCCCACCTGGTTTATGTCCTTTTCATCGGCAGAAACTAGGTGGTTACATTTGTTGCAAATTCTCTCTAAGACAGTCTATGGGAAAGTCATTTCAGAGGTAGAAGCCTCTGAACTCAACTGGTTTGAGAAATCTGACCTTATAAAAAGTGATCCTGTGACATGTGCTCGTCATTTTGATCATCAAGTAAAAAGGCTTATAAATGATATATTGCATAATTGTAACAGTCCAATTGGGAAATTATTGGATTATTGTTACAAAGTGGAGTTCCAAATGAGAGGGTCACCTCATATTCACATGCTGGTATGGGTAGAATGTGCACAAGTACTGGAAGAGACTGATGAGTCTGTAGCTGATGTGATATCCTTTGTGGATAAGAATGTGTCATGCAGTATGAATAATGAGATGGAAGAGCTTGTAACACTGCAGCAACATGCACATTCTAGGACATGCAAGAAAAGAAACAAGACAGAATGCAGATTTGGTTTCCCTTTACCCCCTATGCCAGAAACTTGCATCTTACAGCCGCTAGATGCTGACATACCAGAGGAAGAAAAGAAGACATACAAGAGTAACTATGAAAAGATAAAACAAGCTTTGGATGAAATGAAGAATGGAAAAAAATGAAATTTGAGGAATTCCTAAAACATCTAAGTTTGTCAAAAGATGCGTATATAAAATCTATAAGATCTACTTTAGCCTCTACTAAAGTGTTCTTGAAAAGGTCATAACGAGTAAGTACATGTACATATATTAAATGTCTAAAAATGGACCA
This sequence comes from Lucinisca nassula, assembly GCA_963580285.1. Lineage (NCBI taxonomy): Eukaryota > Metazoa > Mollusca > Bivalvia > Lucinida > Lucinidae > Lucinisca > Lucinisca nassula. Next base: position 14,807,392 of record OY757020.1, on the reverse strand, counting down.
GGACCGGAATGTTGAGTCTGATCAAGGACTGCACTCCCTGCAGAAACTTAAACTGCTTTCAAAGTGGATTTCTAAATTTCCTTGAAGCCCCCCCCAAAAAAAAAAAATAAAAAATAAACAAATAGAATAAATAAGATGTAAAAATGTGTGAAATAAAATGTGTAAGCATTGTGAGAATAATGTTTCCGACAAGACACCAAAAAAATAATAGTAATAATTAAAATGTTTGAAAATTCCATGAAAACATTTGTTCAACCTTATAAGTGGAACTAAAATTACCTTGGTTTGTATTGGAGTTTTATAGTTCATGCAATACTACTTAGGAAATTTTTAACCGGTCAGTTTACTATTCACAGTTTAACTGGGCAGGCTTATACATTAGTGGTTAACCAGTACATGAAGTGCACATTCTTTCGCCAGAAACTGACAACTACCTTTCATTATCAATCTCCATGAAAGAATGTTGCCAACACCAGCAGGTATTGAACCCGGCCTTCCGATCACCAGTCAAATCCAAAAAAGGTATTGAAAGCTTTACTGTCCGTTGTTTAAGTGTATTAATTGGTCACATCCGTGCAAGTACTAACCCATAAAATGCCAGTCATGACAATTGTCGTCTGCTTTGTCAACTGTCGATTACTTAAAGTCATTTTTGGCAAACAGTGTGGACCCAGATCAGAATGTCTTATCCTTCAGGACAGTCTGATCAGGGTCCACACTGTTTGCCTGTAAGCAAAAATACTTTTAAAAAGTTCGCAAAAAAAAAAAAAAAATCAGCAGACGACATAATCAGACAACATTTTTAGATGAAGTTTTTCCTCAGCGTCTTAAGGGTTAAAAACTCATATTTCAAAACCAGAAAAATCCTGATCAAAGAAATGTCATACTGAAAACATTGGTTGTGGGTGCTCATTAGAATCTCCTCATTCTAACGAATACCCACAACTTGTCTTTGAAGCAAAATTGACATTGTATAGAAAACAATGAATATCCACTTAAACCCCAGTTTTCGGTTTAAAAGGGTGTTCATTACAATGATATGATAATGGCATGAAGTCCTCATGGAATTATCTTTTCTTTTTCAGTTACAGCAGTGGCAGCATTCAGGGGCTGGCTGCTGGTGTTAGGCGTTGGAATTGCGATTGTTGGCGGAGGGGGTGTCATCATCGTCATGGTGAGAATGACAGCGATGAGAGGCAGAAACAGACAGCCTATTCAGGTTGAGGAGGTGTCCTCGACATCTTCTCAGGGACAAAGAACATACGTTTTGAGGCCGGTCCCAAGAAGCCCTAGAAGTCGGCGGTCAGCGGGATCTTCGATGGAGTCAGTGACTCTGTTCGCTGTCGATGACAGCGAACTTTAGTTACCCTTCCTAAAGTGCTAAAAACATTTATTCGTTTGTTTTCATTGTTTTGTATATAGTTTTGTATAGGTAGTATGCTCAAAAGTAAATGGATGCATTTATCAGCCAATACACCATAACCTCGCTATAACACGGCAACCCCATCAGTAGTGTTATAATGAGGTTATGGTGGATTTTTGCTACACTTAATATGCAACTAGCTAAATGTCACGAAAATGCATCTATGTTGACACGTTTCAAAACCATTGCTACTCACTGAATATGCATCCATTTACTTTGTCATTAAAAGTTAATTGTGCTTGTCTCAACCCTTATCCTGCTGTACATGATTACCCCTACCTTTGCAAACAGTGTAGACCCAGACCAGAAACCATCTGATCAGGATTTACACTGTCATACAGTTTGTGATTTGAATACGTTTCAAAAAAACTTAGATGTTAAGTCAGCAATGGGAGAGGCTAATTAATCTATTCAGCAGGATAAGGCTTAATACAGAATCTGGAATAACTGAATTCTTCACACATGCCACAGCAAACGGTGTGAACCTGGATTAGCCCGGGCAATTTGATCACGGTCTGCACTGTTTGCTACACAGAACGCCTACAGTGAATTTAATCAGTGCCCTATTTATAACTGGGGGATATTCCATGATTCTGTATTAAACGACACTTTGTAAATAGCCGTAAAAAGTTTGTATGTTTGTGAAAGTGAAAGAACATTATCTTGAATTTCGTTTTTTTTTCGACAAGAAATGAGAGAGAGAGAGAGAGAGAGAAGGACAGTTTTTCTCTTGTGACCACAACCCTTATTTTGCTAAATATTCAGCCACTTCCGACTTTGAACCAACCAGATGACTTGATGAGTTTATTAGAACAAAATCAAAAACTGAATGTCAAACATTGTAGATCCTGATCAGGGCCATCTGATCTGGATCTGCACTGTTTGCAAAAACATGGCTTGTCATGAATAGCAAGATAAGGGTTGAGAGAGAGAGAGAGAGAGGGAGAGAGAGTTCAAAATTTCTTGACCATTACCTTGCTACATATTCAACTAAGCCACACCCATTTCTGACTTTGAACCAATCAGATGACTAGATGAAATTTGTGAGAACAAAATCATAAAGGCCTGAATGTCAAACAGTGTAGATCCTGATCAGAGCAATCTGATCTGGAGCTACACTGTTTGCAAAAACATGGCCTGTCATGAATAGCAAGGTAAGGGTAGAGAGAGAGAGAGAGAGAGAGAGGCAATTCAAAATTTTTTGTAATTCATTTGGTCATGGTTTTCAAAAATTTCCTGCATGTTTTGTGCATGGCTGACATGAACTTTTACATCCCTACAATATCAGGTCATTTTAAAGGCATTCTGATTTTTGCTATTTCAAGAGTATTTTTTTTTTCGGTTTTCCGGCGAAAGAATGCGCACTGTGCTGGTTAACCGATTACGTATAAGCCTGTCCAGGAAAAGTGTGGATAGGTAAACTGACGGGCTCAAAAATGACCTAAATAGTGTTGACTGGGTCGTTTTACTCCAATCAAAAGCAAGAAATCAAGAGTAATTTAGCAGCAAGTATTCATAGCATAGGTTTGCTATCTTGATCGCTGTTCCAAAGCGTAAACATAAACAAGAATAAAGATAAAATAACACACACACACACACTACACACACACACACACACACACACACACACACATTTTATTTAATTGATAACATAAGACACCTTTTTTGGGGTATCTCAGTTTTGCGTAAACGTACGGAAAGACCTTCTGGTGTCTTTCCGTAGGTCATTTCATTGACTCGGCTGTTTCCGAATATTAACGGAATTTCACGAGCGGTTTAATTCTTTGAAGTGACCGCGATAGTTTCTTTTGAACTCGGGACTTGCAGAAATCTGTCTGGCGTCATGGCAACTGAGAATGGGGACGGAGTATTCGCTTAACTCAAGGGTCATTCGATTAACAACACTGAAAGAGGACAGATCATGCATATTGGAATACTTGTCTTGTTGGCGCTAGTCGGGGTTGGATTTGGAGTGAAATAGACTTTCAGAGTGTCCGAGTCTACCCTGTTTTGCACTGAAAAATGGGACGGTGTAAACAGAGACGGGATCTCTGAGATGGTGGTCAGGGAGTGGGACGGGCGTTGGTGTGGGCAGAAGTTGGTGATTTTCGGTCGAGGGTGGACTTGTAGGAAAGTAGAAGTAAAACAAAGATCAGGAATTGATACAATTAACTTTCTCCATCCATAAAAGACACCAAAGGGAAAGAAATACAAACATTAAGCGACCAGACCATAATGGAAACCTAAACAAAGGAAGGCCATATGGACAGTTACTTTCCCACAAAATGGCCATATGGCCATCCAAAATTAAAAGACACAAGTGATACACACAGTAAGCAACAAACAACAACATAAATAAATCGCCACAGAGGAAGTTTAGACAGCAGTGTAATCGACAACCTTACTCGGTGAACGGAAAAGAGTGCAAACAAATGGGGGTAATCCAATATTTGAAAACAATGCGCTATTTCAATTTATCCCAGCAAGCGCAAGTCGATTGGACGACGTCAGATCAACGTTGTTGCAGTCATGAACACCGACGTTGATGTGACGTTTCATTAACGTCATGGCGAACCAGCGGCGTTTATATGACCTTGCAGTGTTGACATGACGTTACATTCACGTTGATCTGTCGTCGCTTCGTCGTCAAGTGCCTGGTGGGATACGACACAATCATCCCAGTTGAATCAACGACCAAATGTCATGAGATCCCGCACCAGCGGAAAGACGTTGTTTCAAGGTTATGTACCAGATGGGATATGTTGAACTTAAAAGATGCGGGTTTAGAAAAAAAAAGTCATCATACCTCCAGAGTGTGCGTTGTAATGTATGTTTAGAATGTACGTGAGTAGTGTAGTATTAGGGGGGGCGAATACCCCCTATAGGGGGGGGGGGTTGCCCCTTCCGGATAGAATGTTTTTTTGTGGCGCGTTAGCTCCCCTGAGGAACGAGTTATCGTTTTGCGTCACCAGTTGAGCTTTCCTACGCGTGTTTTTTGGACGTGCCACCCGCTATAGCTCAGTCGGTAGAGCGCCTGGCTGATAACCAGGAGATCGATGGTTCGAGTCCACTCCGCGGTTTTTTTTTTATTCGTGTTTTACCAAGCATATTTCAGCTATCTTACTGGATGCAAACCCTCGCCGGCAATCTACATGCAATATAAGGGTTAAAACTATTGCATGTCTAATAAGGTTATAGAACAAGGAAAATAACCATTATTAAAAACACGCGTTTGTTCTTCTCGAGTTGTATACTCGCTTGTTTTGAAAGACACCTATTCAGCTCTGACAGTTACCTGAAACTGTCTTTCATTCAACTGTCAGCCTTTCTTTGTCAAAATGACAACAATAAGAAGTCATCTCTTATATTTTGGTGGTAATGTATAGGCTCCTTTACTTAAAAAAGATTAATCTGTGTAATTGTTTGAAATGAGAAAATCTCATAATAAATATTTCTCCGGTCTGTCTCCCTAGAAGTCGATGAAAATAAATCTACAGCCTTTCTGTTGAATTGAAACTAAAAACCACATATCGTAGCTATTTTTCAAGATTATCATCATCTTAAATTTATAAATCCTGCTCAATCATTCAGCGTTCAACACCCAAGCAGGCCAGTTTAAAACTTACTAAGCTTACTAAAACACATAGAATGGATGCCAGTTCAGTTTTGAGCCTTTTATCAGACTACAGAGCTGCAGCCTGTAGTCTACAGGATACAAATTCGACACTAGAAGCGAAAATCAAGCAATTGGAATCTGAGGTAATAACACAGTTATTTTATTTTTTTCATTTAGTTTCCATTTTTTACACTGTCGTCTTCGTGTTATTTAACTGTAAAACTTAAAACAATCGATTTATTGTACATTATCTATGTCAATGGCTACATGTAATGATATTTTTTTTCAGAATAAGCAATTGAAAAGAAAGCAGACGAAAATCGAACAGCAGGCCGAGATACACAATAGGCATGTAACGGAAATCGTCAGGCAGGCCAGACCTTTGCGGAAACTAATTGTACTACAGTGGTACAAAGCATATCTTCTCTGAATCAGCGGGTAACTATTTGTTTATTTTTAGTTTATCATGAGATGATTCATACACTCATCTAAAGGTTAATCAAAACGACACTGCCTTCTTCACACTATTCAAATAGATGGATTTTAAATCTACTTTGTCATGACAAGAAGTTTCTCTAATGTAGTATCTCCTAGTACTCCGGTTTTCGTCTCAGCTCTGATTAACGATCGACTCGATGTGAATGAAATAATCCTGAACAGGCCATAACCCCCTCCACCCCCACAAACAACATTAAAAACAACCTCTCCAGAATGGCCTATAAAGTGTTGAGAGGGTCGGTAAACCTCTCTACGAGGTAGTTCTATCGAGTACTCGCAATCCACGTTTTGAACATCCTAAACAGTGGTGAGAGGGACGTTAAACCTCTTGACGAGTTAGTTCTAACGAGTACCCGCAATCTACATTTATGAACATCCTATACAGTGTTGAGCAGGCCGTTAAACCTCTCGACGAGGTGGTTCTATCGAGTACCCGCAATCTACGCTTTGAGCAGACTATACGGTGTCGAGAGGGACGTTAAACCTTTTGACGAGCGTTTCTGTAATGCAGTTTAATGTTCACCTATCAAGGCGCTTCTGTAATCTTCTATAAGCTTTACAATGCTATAACTTTGTATATCCTCTTTTATGCCTTAGATGTTAATACTTTTGTTGTTATTTTTTTTCTGTATTTCAGCAAGATCAAATTCTACACGCACTCAACGACATACGTCAAATGGTAAGCATGTTATGCATCTTATTTCTCTTTTTTTTTGCTTTCTGTTTTACGGCCCGTTCAAGAATATTTAACTTATATCGAGCCGAGCGTTCATCAAAAGTTGGTAAAAATCGGAAAACCCGAAGAAAAAACACCTGACCATCCCTTAGCAGAACTTTTAAACGTCGCTAGGGCAACATCATATCAACGTCGTTGCAACGCCATGACGTTGCATCGACGTTTATGTGGCGTTAAAATTACGTCATGTACCTGCTGCGTGGTTTCATTAGTCTACGACCGATTAAAAAATATGTTACATACATATGCTGCTGTCAACCATCATACAAGATGTTATGACCTATACAGTGTTGACCGGGTCGTTAAAACTTCAAATCAAACAAAAAAAACATGTTGTTGCTTTTCACCTCTGTAATTGGTCTTTAAATGCGCATGCGCATTTTAACTTGTTCGATTTGTTTGGTTCACCTCTGTATATATCCAGTGGGCACATGACGTTTAGGCAACGTCGCATCAACATCGATGGGACGTCATGACGTCTCATCGACGTTGTCCCGACGGTGTGTGTCCAGTGGTTCTATGTTACATATGTACTGGCAGCAAATTCTCTGATCAGATACTGCATGGATGTTCCCAGTCGCTTATGAGCCTTCACTGTTCACGTATGTCATCAGCAGTGCTGATATTTCATGCTGATTCATATCATGTTTTTCTTTCAATTCATTTTACTCTAGCCCATAGTTACTCCAGCAGCAAGAGGAAGCTCTCCCGCTTATTCAACCAAACCAGCAATGATTACCCATAGCTCAAGTATTGAAGGTGGGCGACAGCCCAATCCTAGAGGCAACAGTTCAAATGAAAAGTCGAAAGAACAAGAAGAAGAAGAAAAAGACAATGAAAGGTACAACTATTTTATTAACTCATGCAAATATTTCACATTTATCTTGAAACACATTGCTAATATCATACAAAACATCACAGTTTCATCCCAGCAAGTGTTGTGCTAAGCTCAAATTTAATTGACATCACTCTGACATATCCAACAAAGATAAAAGTATAATACCTGCACACATCGACTCCACCCCCCCCCCCCCCCCGGAGGGCTGGGGGTAGAGAAATAGATGTGCTGTACGATGCTTCCTCGCAGAGGTGAAACTGACTATACGTGAGTACTGATAAACCACTAAGAAGGATTAAGCATGCCCAGGCAAAGTGGTCTGAGTCAGACCGTCCAGTGCATATAAGCATTTTGGTTTCATTGAGCGGTAGGGTTTGAGGAGTCATCCCATCTCAGTGTCGGGTAAAAGTCCCACAAAATTGGAAGCAATGTCTCCAAAATGACCTAAATAGTGTTGATGGAGGCGTAAAACCTCAATTCAAACATACAAAACAAATACCCGCACATGTTGTAGGCCAATAATCTCAATTCAAACATACAAAACAAATACCCGCACATGTTGTAGGCCAATAATCTCAATGTCACAGACTGAAAAAGAATAGGTAACTGTTACCTTTTAATCTGCTGACCTCTTTGGTTTTACAGCCACTGAAGATGGTACATTTCAAATGAAAATAATGTGTAGTTCATGTCATTAGCGTCTTTCTCTTAAAAGTATTTTGTTTTTCTATTCTATTACAGGAGCGACAGCAGAAATGTGCTACTAAAAAGAGCTCTGGTGAGTATATCTAGGACTGATCTCTTTAACAGTTTTAAATTAGATTTTTCAAAGGTTAATAAGAGGCAAAATGTGTCGTTGCGCATTTTGATAAATGCATTTGGTTGGTCATGAAAAAAAGGTGTTTTCCAAACATTTTTTTCTGCTAAAAGAACCTGGTATATTTATATATATTTCTTATTAAGGCCTCCATCATTAAGAAAGCACGCCTATACAAACACTGTCAATTTACAAATTTTTTGGGGGTGATAGGAGGAATGATATTTACCCGTGCAAACCACGGTTTTACTATATAAAGGTGGGGTTTGAGGGGGTCAAAATTATATAGGTGTGTTTTCGTGATATGAAGTGTTATTTATTTATTTTTTTTTTCAGGAAACCCAGCCAGTTGTCCTTTTAGAGGATATCCATAAAAGACGGATGCTGGAAATTTCAAGGCGGCATTAAACATCGGTCGCACTCTGTATCTTAAAATAAAGTCTCCAGAGTGTTCAGTGTTGAGGCCTAATTGACCAAACTAGCAAACATGTACAATTCATTTTTTTTCCCAGTTCTGTGGTGTATAATCCTTTTTTGTACAACATATTATCAAGAGACAGAAAATGATGTAACAAGAGTGTTTAGTACTGTAATGTTTCTAAATTTTCCGACAGACAGGCATATGCAAACAGTGCAAACCCAGATAAAACTACTCCAAGAGGAGCAGTCTAACCAGGGTCTTCACTGTTTGCCATTCCAGATACCGTCCTTTGGAGATATTATCATCCATGTTAAAACAACTCTTAGCATGATTACAGCAACATTTTTACATGCTCGAAATTTTAGGAACATATCAGTATCAGTCCTCTTGTTTTCAATGAAGGCTGTAAAGGCCTATTATGGAGTTAGCAAACACGTGTATTTTTTAAAAAAATAAATGTAAAAAAATATATATGTAATTCTAAAATATTGTAAACATATCTATTATTTCAAAAAGTAAAAGAAACCAAAAGTGATTTCAGATGTCAGTCTTTGTTTATCCTCCCCCCCCCTTTACAAAGAGAAAACTGGGGTTTATGGGGTATAATTTTCCTTATTATGTCTGCTCCACGACATAGGTTGTGGTTACTCGTTATAGCCACATCAATGAGGCGGTTCTAACGAGCACCCACAACCTATCTATCTCTATATACTGCCTTACGCCCGTGAGGGCATTCTAGGCTATGTTTGGAGTATAAATAAAGAAACTATCACAAATTTTAATCGGAAAAAAGTAGCATTTTGGAGATATGAAAGACTACACTATGTCACACGGATGTGTTAAAGTAATGTTAAAAGTACAATGCACAACAAATTATAAAATATACATAGCATTTGGCACTATCTGCAATAACAGTTGTAAACATTTGTACACTGTCAGAAGGTTAAAAAAAAACAAAACAGTGCAGATCCAGATAATACTGTCAGCTTTTTAGTACTATCAGGACCAACTCTGTTAATCATTGAACAACTATACCTTTCCTACATGCTTACTGTATGGTAAAATCATTGTGAGGATAATAACAGCAATACATATGTTTACAAGTTTTATTGCATGCTTGTCAATATCTAGAGACATACAAAAAAAAAAAAAAGTATGAGCAATGAACAATGTGCTTTTGAGGACTCAATCAATGGACAACATGGTTTTTGAGCCAAATGAAAATGGATGGATAGGAATGTGTCACAAACAATGTTAACAAATTAACAAAAATATATGCCTTTATAAAAAAAAAGTTCTTTTAACAAATAAACAAAATATATGCCAGTATAAAAACTATTTCTTTTCATACTATGTTTTGAAAGACAAGTTTGGAAGGTAGTCAGTGGTTTGATCTTTGGTCTGTATAACAATGATATACAAAAACGAAAAAAGATAGAAAAAAACATCAATAAGTCTTCAAAAAAGTGACTAGACTAATGCGTTACATGAGACGGTCCTTTTATAGTGCATCATATGGTTTAGTTTCTGTTTCAGTAGTTATTACGTCCCTCGGTCATTCTCTCCCTTCTGCTGATTAAAGAAGGGCAATTCTCAGTTTCTGGTGAAAGAATGTACACTGTACTGGTTATCCGCTAACATATAAGCCTACTCATTAAAGTGTGAATAGGTAAAGTCATCTGCTCAAAATGATCTAAATAGTGTTGACTGGGTCGTTAAATCCCTTCCGCTGATTCAAGAAGGGCAGTTGTCAGTTTCTGGCAAAAGAATGTGCACTGTACTGGTTAGCCACTTACGTATAGGCCTGTCCAGGTAGTGTGGATAGGTAAACTCACAAAAGGACCTAAATAGTGTTGACTGGATCGTTAAACTCTAATGATTTTATAAAAGGACCGTCTCCTGTCTTCAATATATGTTATTGATAATGACCATGATGCAGTCATTTAATAATATGTCAGCCGCTGAGGTTGATGCCGTTGTCGTAGTGGGTATCGACGTGGTGCTGCTGCAGGTTGTTGTTGTAAATTACGTTGCATTCGTCTCCAGACTCTCAAAAGTAAGTCCATGGTATAGTTTAACAGTATCCGATACAGCTGTCTTGCCAGGTGTCCAATAGTTATGACAATTAGCTGTACCAGATTACTGAGAATGAAACCAATAATGGCCGACAAAGTGGCCATTATCAAAAACACAAGTTGTCTTTCTGAAAAAAAGAAAAAAAAATCAAAATCAAAACGCTTAGTCTATCTTTGAAGAACCAAACACAGTTTCCTCTGATGAAGAACTTCTAGATAGCCCCCCAAATCTTACACCTAATTCCATCCTGTTCAAACTTTGCTGTTGTCTCCTCTTGCATTTGTGACAGAGGTAACAGATGACTGCAACAATGATGATGATGATGATAAAAGCTGATAAACTGCTGGGGATGATGATGTAAGCTGATAAAGAAAATGAAAAGAAAAAATAAGATCCTGAAAAACTAGGCTCCTGTTTCACATCAACATTGGCTCTTTACAAAGCAGTTTGAAATATGAAGCTGTTCACGGATGGGCTATGGAAAATGAACAGCTTAAATAGAAATAACACCATTTCTATATAATCTGTACATTTTTCATTTGGATATTTTCAACACAGTATTAAAATATAAACAGATTCAAATGTGAATCCAGAAAATGTACAACTTATAGAAATATCACTAGTTTCTATATCAGCTATGCATATTTGTTCCTTAGGATATTTAACGATGCCTTTGCATCCATGATAATAGATTTAATTGATGCAATTTATAAACTGGTTGAGGTGTTTATCATTTCTAGCATGTCATATGAAACAGTTTCTCTCACTTGTGATCCTAAATGGTATTCACTCTGCCTTTTTTGACATTTGCAACAATATTTGTTTCTTATGATAAAATAATAAAAGAATATTATGATAATCAAAAGCAATAAAAAAACTGTGACAGGTATAATAATATACAGGCTGTTAAAATCTGATGGTTTAAATTCTAGAACACTTGTTGTCTCAAGAGATGCCAATGAAGACACTATAGTAACTGTTGCAATAGTGTTCACTGTTTTGTGACTATGTTTATTATTACCATTGAGGTCCTGTGGTGTTGCCAGAGTCATGTCTTCCACAGTGGTGTCTGCTTCCATAGTGGAGTCCTCCTTGAACACGGAGACTTAAGCTAGCTAAAATAAGACAAACATACAATGTTATTATTCTTTTCCTTTCATTATGAAAATGCACCTATTAGATTGTGGGTACTCGTTAGAAACACCTCATTGAGGCCATTTTAACGAGTACAACACAGATTGTGGGTACTCGTTAGAACTGTCTCATTGAGGCCATTCTAAGGAGTACAACACAGATTGTGGGTACTCATTAGAAATGTCTCATTGAGGCCATTCTAATGAGTACCCACAATCTATGTTTTTTGAGCAGAAATAACAAAGTCATGTATACCCCTGTAAACCCCAGTATTACTATAATAAAACAGCTGTTCAAGGGGATCACATTTATAAAGGCTCATTTGCGTGATCATTATCCTATTTTTTTTTATTTTTATTCCTTTTTTCTTGGACTGTGAGAAAAAAAATTCTGAATCAGTTTAAATCAACAGTTTCATAAAAGCTTTTGTAAGTTTTTTTTATGTACCTTTGTTTTCAAAGGCAGAGTTTGCCTGTCCCTAGTCCCCTCTGTGGCTGATGGCTCTGTCTTGTCTGAGGCTATTGTTTCTGTTGTCTGTCTGTCTATCGGCGGCTGAAAAAAAAACACACACACACAATATAACAAACAGGTGAGACTCTGAATCTATCTAGAGTAACTCTCGCCCTGAATCACTCACTCTGCACCTGGCAGTTGAATAATAGTAAATTGTTTGTTTTGGGCTTTAGGGCTCTTGCAACCCATTAGGATTATATCAAGCACCATCAATTTACCTAACCACACCTTTCTTGGGCAAGCTTAGACCTAAGCGCTTAACCCTTACCCTGCTGTACATTCAATTAAGCCACACCCATCTCTGTCTAACAACCAATCAAATTACTTGATGGAATTTTATTCTTTCAAATTCATAAACTGTGTGACAAACAGTGTAGATCCTGATTAGATGGCTCTGATCTGGATCTGCACTGCTTGCAAGGATAGGTCTTTTCGTGAACAGCAGGATAATGGTTAACCAATTCATAGTGCACATTCTTTTGTCAGTAACTGGCAACTGCTTTTCTCAAAACAGTGGAAGGAGAACAATGATAGTAGAAAATATTTCATGATCAATTTTCTCTATACTATGTGACCTAGTCCGGTATCAAACCCGCAAGGTCTGGCTTCTCAGACAGATACGCTGCCGGCTGCTCTATGCAGCCCGGTCTAATAGTAAATTGTAGAACTAAGAGTTAAATTTGCCATTTCTAAGAGCTAAACGGCATATAATGGGACGTCACTAGCATGTTATTGTTTCTGTAGTTGTGTATAGTTGTTTGACTGATTATAAGGTTTCAGGATATAAGCCTTATTATACTATTTATACTTACACATAGCACCGGTCTTTCGTCCCCCAAATACACAGACACTGGTCTTGTGTTCTGGGTTATCCTGGAACATGCTCTTCTCTGGTCATACGGGTCAGCATCAATGAACAGCTGACCCACCTCTGGTAAGTTGGCAAGATTTATCACGCTGTCTGGCAGTCTATTAAATTGTATCCTGGTGGATGTACTGAAAAAAAGAAGCATCTGAGTTTCAATCTTCTGACTGCCTTATCACATATATTTATTTGTTAAAATTTATGTGCCAAACCACAAACATGTCATCATGAGCATAGTTATCTATATACAGTGAGATATTTCTCTTCATGGAGTTGCTGCAGTATATATATGTATATAGAACAAGAAAAAATGGATGTGTGCTTATGGACGCTTTACCCCACCCATATGATTTATAAGATATGTGAATTCAGTTACTTACCGATCGACAGCGGAGCTACCGTAGACACCCTTGTCTGTAAACGTACAGTCTGCTAAACCATCATTCATGATGCAGACATGCTCCAACACAATTTCTGCCGAAAAAACGGACAGAAAAGAGGCAAGAAAAACTGCAACGGGTATTGCCGCCATGTTGTATAAGCACTGTTAGCATGATGATCGTGCGGTTCGACTAATTGCCAAAGATATCGAGTGAACTCGGTCCAGAGAAAACAGAAGTGCACACCTATGTGTACAATAGGGAAAAAAATACATTGATCAATATTAACTTTTAACTCTCATTTCTCTGTTTTACTGATATTTTCTTCTATCTTCATGATGTCTGATCTTCGATATTGCAGTTCCTGTATATTTACAAATCATTTATGTACTAGCTAAGCAAAACAACAGGGCTTTTAAGACGGACACTAAGGAGGGGTGTGGGGGGGGGGGGGTCTCACAAACTGGTACTTAAAAATAAAACTGGACGTCCAACTCTTTAAAAGTACAGTTTTAATTTGTTTCAAAAGGCGTGCGTCTGAATGTCTGAATCAAACCCTCAAAACACATAAATGTTTAGGATTTCGTTGACAGTTTAATTTATCTTCTGGACAAAAGCGATTTCATGTTATTTTAGAATGTAAAATTAAGGCATTGTGTGGTAGTGACACTTCAATCTATCATAGGTGGTTTATAACAAAAAGGTATCAGGTTGTCTGATAAATGAATACCTAGCCTTTGAATGGATTTGAATTCCTGCCATTCACACTTTATAATAAGTAATATTATATATCTTAAAAGAACTTGGCGCTACTAGGTACGCTTTCAACTAGAGGTTGATGAAAAATGGATCTGAAATCTTAGAATAATCAATTGTTTTGTATTTGAAAAGATCCTTTATACACCCAAATACTGACACTTTTAGATTTTAAGATAGATGATTTTTGAATGAAAACAGTTGCTGACGTCAGTAAGTATACATGTCTGAGAGTGAATAAAAGTAGAGAGAAACTCTGTCGACTAACAGATTTGAACTTCAAAACAAAAATGGAACAGCCCATTCGTGTTCGTATTGGTTTTAATAAAAACGTGACCGCTAAGAAAAACGGTCCATACTGGAATGTGTACGAGAATGATAACGTCTTTGAGAATGGCAAACTTGTGCAAGACAAATCGAAATATGTATGGCTGAAGTGGGTAGAAGCCTTGGCTTTAAGGGATGCAATAAATTCTATAGAAGAACAAGTAACAAGTATGGAGGTAAGTTCTCTTCTGTATATCTATGAAAGGTTTTTTATTTTCTTTCTTTCTTCAAAAATGACTGAAATTTGTATGAAACGTTATTTCTCTAAAACAAAATTCATATTCCTTTATTGTTTTTATATTTTTGTTTTCAGATATTCAGTAGAGATAAAGTCGAAGTGCCACTCGAAATTTACCCTACTGCAACAACAAATTCATTTTCCACTGGAGGGAAGCATGCTATCCACACTGCTATGAAAAAAGAAAAGACTGGTAATGGAAATCAGCGATTTCAACCCTATTAGAAAGATTGCTTAAAAGAGTTGAGACTATTAAGATCGACGAATTATTTCTTTTGTTTTCGTGTCAGTTATTTTCTTTGTTGCTGTTCTACAATGTGTGACGCTTTCGAAACTGGGAGATGTCCATCCAGTATCCTTGTAACATCGAATGCCATGTGTTTCAGACAGCTACAGCAATATTTAAGGGACAATTTTATTGTTTTTGATACCGTGTCCTTTTCTGAAACTGACAAAGGCATTTTATTGTTTTTAAATCAAGGTAGAGAGGAGTGCGACACCTTTATAAAAACTATGTATTCGCAAGCAGCACAATTTGGAAATTGTTTTCACGAATATATATTCAATAATTCATTGCATTCCAACCAATAGGCGCAAAAAGTTTGTGAATGTGATAGTACAACATAATTCAATCACAAATAACTTTAAAACAATGTCATATTACATGGACAACCAAATGCGATTTTGTTTTGTATGTATTAAAAGAAAACGGACCTATCTCGTACAAGAAGATGTACACAATAAAATAGTCATAAGAAGGAGATGTTGCTGTTGCGGTACAAATGTAAACGAACCATTGGTCTGTTACGAGATTCTTGTTGATTGACATTTAATAGGAGAGGTAAATCTTATCTACAGCATAGTTTAGAAAAAAGTTTACAACCAATCAAAACAACTTCTGTTAAATAGGTGGCTAACGCAGAGAAATATATGAACTCTTCGGATAGTAATATACAGATGTGTGACGAGAGGATGACTGAACGCTAGCTAATTGTGGGAAAAAGCAAAGAAAAAAAACCCGCCATTTTCACATCTTAACACAAGTATAAACTGACTTTGAAATTCGGAGACATGGGGAAATTAAAGAAAGACAGTATTAAAAATATTTACTGTTCCACTTGTCAAAAATGGATGACGGAATTTTATGTGTCTCGACATATAAATAGTAAGTCTCATTTCACCAAGAAGTTGTTTCGGGCAGAGCATTTAAAAAGAAAACTTTCACAGATAAAACGTGACAAGAAAAGACAGTCTGTTTCTGTCAAAAGCTCTAACTGTAAGCAGAGGAAAGCAACGCTGACAATGAAATCGGAATATGAACAATATAGAATACGAGGTGATGACATGCAGAAATATAGTAACGTCGAGGATTCACATTCATTAACAGACGAAAACCAGACACTTCAAGGAGCTGGAGGTGATGAAATGGCCACTAAGAATAATGCAAACCAAATACTAGCGATTGAGCAGGACTATGTATTAGCAAACCAAAATTGTAAAACCCCTGAAAACGTGGGAGAATGTCAATTTCAAGGGGACACGCTAAAAAAATGTAGCCACAACCACAGTAACATTTTTCTAGAGGGGTGCACTGACATAGAATCTAGCCTTCCCTGCTCAGCAGATGAACGTGACCAAGTGAAACAGCGACTGTATGAGAGTGGTAAGGAATTTGAAAACGAAGAAATTAACGAGATTCCACAAAACTTGCTAGGCGCTCTTGGGTTTGGTTATGATTGGGGCATCGAAAATGAATGGACTGGCAACGTAACGCAAGGATTTCTCTTAACTGAAAATACTGAAATGCCGCAAGAAATTATATTAAACCAGCACAGCCAATCAGAAACGTTGGCAGAATTTCCCATCGAAGTGGTTGGTGGTTTTGTTCCGGAGTCGGTAAGTGAGCACTCATGGACACCTGGGTACACCAGCAACCTATAAAACTATGATACCGTAAGTACTAAACTCAAACAATTTAGTGAAATGTTATAAATATCAAGATGGTTTCGAATCCAACTGTACTTTTCGGATGCAAATTGAAATGGGACAATTACGCTCAGTATGAAAATCGTCTCTCGTCGTTTGAAATGTGGCCTATGCAAATACATCAAGATAAATATTCTTTGGCGAAAGCCGGATTTATTTATTTAAAAGAAGGAGACGTTGTAGAATGTTTCGCTTGCGGTGTGAGAGTAAGCCAATGGAAAACGAGTGACATTCCTATAACTGAGCATAAAAAGTGGTCACCCGACTGTATTTATTTAATACTCACCGGTTTTAGGGACACAGTTTCACAGTTCTGGATGCGGAGCATTTCCGTCTATGTTTGATGACGTGTGAAGGAAAAGTAGCAAACATGGAACTCAGTAAATTTGTGTCGTTGTTGCAATCATATTTTGATTTTTTTACGCCAAAGAAATAAGAATGAAAATGCACTCTGTATTTAAAGCTAAGTGTTTCGGATGTCAGAATTCTCGACTGTCACAAATGGACCATACTTGTTTATCGCTGACAGATGAACAGCAACTGAATTTATATTTTCAAGACGTTCTTTTGGATGTAGACGAGACAAATATTCTATTGCTATGGAACGAAGCAGTTTCTGTTCTTGATATAGCTTCAGAACTGATTGAAATGTTCAAACTGAAAATATACTGCAAAGACTGGCGCGAAACCGACATGAAAACTGTACAATGGAGAAATAAAATGATAACTATGGCTGTTCGGATACTACAGATAGAAAGACGGTTTGATCAACTTAACAGTGACACTGAAAACATTTTGATATAAAACTGGCTCATACGTTCGTTGGATTTTTTTTCCAATATTTTGTTGTAGTTTATGTCATGTGCATGTACTATCTGTGTTGTATTGTTGTAGTTTATGTCATGTGCTTGTATTATCTGTGTTGTATAAACGGACTTAGTTAGTTTTGATATATATTCAATAAAAATCATAAACGAAAGCACATGTGTTGATATGTTCAATATGATTTCCCGCAAACAATAGAAGTAAAAGCAATGATCAGGAATCGATACAATTAACTCTTTCCTGTCCTTTTAAAAATGTTGAAGCAAAAAAAAAAAACCTATAATTCAAGGTGTTGACTATTCCTGGCTTCACTTAGATAAATATCTTGATATGGAGAGTGTCGTCAAACTGGAAGTAGGCTCAACGGCCCAAATGATCGGTTTGTAGACATTTGCAGAATTATGTCATGTTTTAAATGTTAATATAATGAAATAAGCACTCATCATATTAAAGAATTATATGAAAATTGAAGTCAAGAATATGTCTGACCAACCTTTTTCCTATTTTATAGGTCCTACAAATGTGGGAAAGAGTACCTTCGTCTTTCAACTTTTGAAACATGCTGACGGAGCTTTTACCAAGCCTATAAAAGCAATCTACTATTGCTATAGCGTCGATCAACCTCTGTTTGTGGAAATGAAAAAAAGTATACCCCACATCATCTTTTTCGAAGGCCTCCCCTCAAAATCCGAACTAGAAACGTGGTATATGACAGAACCTGGAGAAAAAATTCTAGTGATCGATGATATGATGAGCGAAAGCGCGAAAAGCAAAGATGTAGTGGACATCTATTGCAAATACTCCCACCACTTTAATTTTTTTTGCATTCTTATATGTCAAAATGCCTTTTGCCCAGGACGGGAATTCAGAACCATTAGCCTCAACACCCACTATTTCTTTTTATTCCGAAATAACAGAGATTTGCTGCAAATGGAAACGTTGGGTCGTCAAATATTTGGCAAACAAGTGAAATACTTTTTAGACGCTTACAAGAAGGCTACATCAGAAAAGTTTAGATGCCTACTGATAGACCTGTCGCCCCATTCAGATAGTAAATATAAGCTCAGAACAAACATCTTACCCGGACAGTTAATGATAGTGTACCTGCCGGAGAAGGCATCATGAATCAGTTGATTAAAAAGGAAAAATACTTTCTAAGACTGCTAGTTAGTTCTACCCTTAAACAGAAAAAAGCATTATTGCAAGCAACAGTTAAAAGCCATTGTGCAAATTGTGTACAATCTTCTGGTGGGTTACCGTACCCTGCCAGAAAAAGAAAGAAAAAGGCTAGCTAAAAGGAAAACAGTTATTCGTCAATTTGTAAGCCACGGAATTTCGTTAAAAAAGAGAAAAGAGCTGCTTTTAAAATACTTTAAGTACATTTTACCGTTTGTTAGCGTAATTCAGGACGAACTCTTTAAAAATGGCAAGGGAACTCGTACTTGTTCCAAAAAGTAAATATGAACATTTGCTTACACTTGTTAATCAGCAAAGGATGAACAAAGTGGGGGACAATTAGAAAATAAGATAGATAATCCACCATCGGACATTTACATGAAAACAAAAGACGCCATATCTGAAGCAAGGACAAGCACTGTCAACGAAAACAGCAAAGAAGAAAACAACAAAGAAGAAAATGCAGAGAATGCAGATGAAGAAAAACCTAGACTGTATGTTAATAAGCCATTATCTGAAATGCCTTTCAGCACCTCAAAAGTGTTAGCTTCTAACAAAACGAAAATGGTTAAAGGTGGTGGAAAAACAGCTTTTAACAAAAAGAAACTCCAAAGAACCAGTAAAAGAAAACGTAACGCCAAAGCACGATGGATAAACTATGTTGTTTGAGTGTTTTTGGGGGGTAAGTATTTCATTAACATTTTATTTACTTTGGAAAACAAAATTAAACTAAACAAGTATGGATTAGGTTTTGATAGATCTCAATTTATATTTTAACTATTTAAAAAACAAGTATTAATACGTTATCCTCATCTTTTATATTTTCGCAAGATAACGATTAATAATACATACTGTCATAGTAATCTAATGCCTTATTGTTCTCATCTCACAATATGAGATGGGTGTACACATTCTGTCTCCAAATTTGACAATTTTATAAATGTAAATGTCATTTAAAAGCCAGTATAAATACGATATCCTCTCCCTTCTATTGTTCGCAAGATAACGATTAATGATACTGTCATAGTAGTCAAATGCCTCATTGTTGTCATCTCACAACTTGAGATGGGTGTAGACTTTCTGTCTCCAACATTGACAATGTTATAAATGGAAATGAACGAAACTGGATACTTCTTTTCAAAATGTCACAAAGAAGGCGTAATTGAAATGTCAAAATGAAAATAGACTCATTAATTTTACTGCTATATATCCGATTTTAAATCCATTTTCAAATATAAAACTGTCACCATAATAAATTGTTTTTTTAATGACAATACGCTTCTACTTAAATTTCATCCATTAAGTTAAAATATACGAATAGACATAAAAGGAACACATGAGGCTCTAGGGTAAAATATGAACTCGTGACAAAAATATCTCATTTGAAAGCTAGCAGTTGTAAACTTAGCATCTGAGTGAATCTTTATAATTCTATGGATGTAACTGATTATGAAACAAAAAATAGTGAAATGACAATATGAGCAATAAACGCAATGAAAACGAATGGATTGAAAGTAGTAGCGATGATGATTTACAGGAAAACCAACAACGAGATACAGATAATGGAGAAAAAAGATTATTGAAATGTATAAAATGTGATAAACAGTATACAAATGTAACATCATGGAAACGACATATGCAGAGTCATATAAGGAAAAGGAAATGCGAAATCTGTCAGGAGAAATCGTATATTCGACTGGAAAAATTATACAAGCATCAAGAAAAGGTGCATGGTATACGCAAAGAAAAAAAAACAAAGGTAACTTCTTTTACATGCACAATTTGCTCCAAATCTTTCGGCAAAAAATATCATCTTACTAGACATTCGACTAAAGTACACCAACAGTCAACTCAGAGGCGGAGTAATACTCAGTTTTCATGCAGACATTGTGACTGCGATTTTGACGACTATGATCGATTGTTTGAGCACGTGAATCGAAATCACCCTATAAACCAGCAAGGTGGAAGGAGAGCCACCATTCCACCTACGATTAATGCTCGGGAGCGACAGCTAGCAAATAGTTTTTCCGAGATTGCAGCGGACACTAACAAAAGAGGCGCTGATGTTGCAGCAAAAACTGACATGTGTGAAGATGGGAAAAGTGATAGGCATGACGAACAATAGCCATCCACTGACAACGTTATGAGTGAAGAATCCGCTATAGGAAATGGCGTTGGCAATAGGTACATACATCCTAGGGGAAACGAAAGATATATGTTGACATTTTTTAGTAGTATCAGACATCGTGTGCTAGACTTTTTGCAGTCTCGTGCACGTAGATTAGGTGGAGTTAAGTGGAACTTATGCGTACAGGTTGATATGCAACGTGACGATGTGAATGATGTTGTTGTTACATCTCCGTATTTCAGAAGTCGAACGTATGTATTACTGTCCGCGGATGACGTAAATGAACACGATCTCAATGAGGCAATGCAGAAAATGTATGCGAGTCTCGAGAAATTTATGCGCGAAGGTTCGGGTTGGTACATGAAAAAAGTGCTGAAGCTAGAAATCCATACAGTGATATACAAACCCTTGGGGGGCTCTACATATTTACCATTGCCTAAGTCGCTAGCATTAGGTCAAAGTATATTAAACATTCAGAATCATGATGATAAGTGTTTCGTGTACTGTTTAGTAGCCTCAATGCATCCAGCAAAAATAGAGCCGGAACTGCCAGAACATTACTATCCATATGTAGGCGAAGTGAATATGTCTGATATCACTTATCCGGTAACTCTTCAGCAACTGAATAAAGAGGAAAACCAAAACACATGCATTTCGATAAACGTGTTTGTTTACGAGGATAAAACGATCGTCCCGTTGAGAATAACTGAGAAATTACAGCGCACACACCACGTCAATTTACTATGGCTGACATGTGAAGGTAAATCCCACTATTGTTTGATAAAAAATCTCAACCGTTTCTTATCTCAAATGAATAAGAATAAAATTCAAATGTATTTTTGTCCATACTGCCGCCATGGTTTTTGCAAAGATACCTCACTGCAGGAACATAAAGTGTACTGCTCGAGACACGGTGCTCAAAAAATAGAACTTCCCATTAAAAATAAGAATGACATTCTCCAATTTACCGATTATGAGAAAACATTGAAAGTACCGTTTGTTATCTATGCAGATACGGAGACTATTATACAAAAGGTAGACACGTGTCAACCCAATCCGGATAGATCATCCAGCACCCCTTTGACCAAACTAGAGGTTTGTGGATTTGGCTATAAAGTAGTATGTGAGGATGAGAAAAACACCAAACCTACTGTAATTTACAGAGGAAAGGACGCCGGTAAAAAGTTGATTGAAGGTTTGTTACAAGAAGAAGAGGAAATCAGAGAGATTCTTTCTAATATTAAACCAATGGACATTACAGAGGAACACCAGGGCCTCATAGAAAAGGCAATTGACTGCTGTCTTTGTAAGAAGGCATTTACAAAGTATGACAAGACATACGGTAGGATAGTCAGACATCACAACCATCTCACAGGAAAAATAATCGGAGCCGCTTGTAATAGTTGCAATCTCAAGTGTAGACAGGCGACGTTTATCCCTGTATTGTTCCACAACCTGAAACACTTTGATGGTCACATCATATGCCAAAATGTTAGTCACTTCAAGCATCATAAACTGAAATGTATTGCTCAAAATACGGAAAATTACGTGAGTTTTTCTATAGGACACCTGCGCTTTATTGACAGCTTTCAGTTCCTACCATCATCGCTTGAAACTTTGGTAGATAATTTGGCACAAGATGGATTGCAAGCCTTTGCACACTTAAGAAGTGAAATGAATAGCAGAGAGGAAGCAAAACTTTTTCTCCGCAAAGGTGTCTATCCATATGAATATATGGATTCGTTTGAGAAGTTTGAACAGGAAGAGCTACCTTCCAGGGAATTCTATTCCTCGATCAAGAAAGAACACGTTTCTGATGAAGATTATAAACACGCTCAGACTGTGTTTCAAGATGTTTGGCATGACTTCGTTAGGGCAGTACCACGATCTTTACTTGAAATTAGACGTACTGTTATTGACGGACGTGTTTGAGGCATTCAGAAATCTGTGTCTAAAACAATACGAATTAGATCCATGCCATTTTTACACTTCGCCTGGTCTCTCGTGGTCAGCGTGTCTCAAAATGACGAAGGTGCAGATAGAGTTATTGACTGATATCGATATGATGATGATGATGATTTCGTGTTTAACGACGCGTCAACCCTCTTTGTGGGTCATAAGCGTCAAACGGTTAATGGTTAAAAGGCATGAATAATTATGATGATATTAAAAGTAAAAGTAAAAAGTCAGAATGATGATGTATAAAAATCTGAAACAGTTAAATCTTATGAAAAAGTCCAATTTCTTTTAAGAATAAAATAATATTATCAACAGGTACATCTCGAAACAGTTGTTGCAAAGTGTCAGCTTTGAAATATAAAATACGTGAGGGTGAAAAGTCAACACAGTCAATTAAGATATGTTTCACAGTGAATGGCTGATCACAACCTACACAAGAAGGCTGATCATCACCATTAAAAATATAAGAATGAGTAACTCTAGTATGGCTGATGCGCAGTCGTGTTAATACTACGTCCTCTTTTCTGGAAAACTGTGTTGGAGAGCATTTTGTACTAACGACAGGTTTAATGACATGGAGTTTGTTATTTATTGCACGGTCCCATTCGCCTTGCCATTCCGACAAGATGTATCTGTTGATAAATGGTTTAAAATTATTAAAGGGAATTTTAAAAACAGATGGATCAAGATTGAGCGATTCCTTTGCTTTCTTGTCGGCATATTCATTGCCGACAATGCCAATATGGCTCGGAAGCCAACAAAACAAGATTTGGTGTGTTTTAGAAATTTCATGATGTTTTTCGATCAATTTTTGAATTTGAGGATTTTTAGATGATGAATGGTCTAAAGCCTTAAGCACAGAAAGTGAATCAGAAAATATAATTGCTTTTTGAATTGTTGAAGAACTGATAAAATCTAAAGCTAGGTCTATTTCTTTGGCTTCAGCTGTAAAAATAGATGAACCATCTGGAAGGCGCATGGTTTTGTGCGTATCTTTAGAAACATACGCACAACCAACTTTATCTCCTTCTTTGGAACCATCAGTATAGACTTGCTGGTAATCATCGTAACGTGATTGCAGTACCTGAAAGTTTTGTTTGAGAAGTATCGGATTTGATGATGATGATTTCTTGTTTAACGACGCGTCAACCCTCCTGGTGGGTCATAAGCGTCAGTCGGTTAACGGTTAAACGGCATGAATAATTATGATGATATTAAAAGTAACAAGTCAGAATGATAATGTATAAAAAACTGAAACAGTTAAATCTTATGAAAAAGACCAATTTCTTTTAAGAATAAAATAATGTTATCAACAGGTACATCTCGAAACAGTTGTTGCAAAGTGTCAGCTTTGAAATATAAAATACGTGAGGGTGAAAAGTCAACACAGTCAATTAAGATATGTTTCACAGTGAATGGCTGATCACAACCTACACAAGAAGGCTGATCATCACCATTAAAATATAAGAATGAGTAACTCTAGTATGGCCGATGCGCAGTCGTGTTAATACTACGTCCTCTTTTCTGGAAAACTGTGGAGGAGAGCATTTTGTACTAACGACAGGTTTAATGGCATGGAGTTTATTATTTATTGCACGGTCCCATTCGCCTTGCCATTCCGACAAGATGTATCTATTGATAAATGGTTTAAAATTATTAAAAGGAATTTTAAAAACAGATGGATCAAGATTGAGCGATTCCTTTGCTTTCTTGTCAGCATATTCATTGCCGACAATGCCAATATGGCTCGGAAGCCAACAAAACAAGATTTGGTGTGTTTTAGAAATTTCATGATGTTTTTCGATCAATTTTTGAATTTGAGGATTTTTAGATGATGAATGGTCGAAAGCCTTAAGTACAGAAAGTGAATCAGAAAATATAATTGCTTTTTGAATTGTTGAAGAACTGATAAAATCTAAAGCTAGGTCTATTGCTTTGGCTTCAGCTGTAAAAATAGATGAACCATCTGGAAGGCGCATGGTTTTGTGCGTATCTTTAGAAACATACGCACAACCAACTTTATCTCCTTCTTTGGAACCATCAGTATAGACTTGCTGGTAATCATCGTAACGTGATTGCAGTACCTGAAAGTTTTGTTTGAGAAGTATCGGATTTGATTCGGATTTTTTGCCATCATGTAAGTCGAACAGAATAGAAGGTTGTTTAATACACCAAGATGGAACTTCGGCGGTTTCATGTTTTTGAATATTTTTAAGGTCGATACCTGAATTTTCCAGCAGTGGTAAAATACGTAATCCAAAAGGTTTAATTGCTGTGGGTTTAGTTTCATACCTATCTACAAATTGAGGTCGAAATGAAATTTTGGATGCCGGGTTAGATGGATTTGCAGCAAGTCTAATAGCATACTGAAGAGAAAGTTTCTCTCTGCGCGAGGTTAAAGATGGTTCACCTGCTTCTACATAAAGGCTTAATACGGGAGAAGTACGGAAGGCTCCCATGGCCAGACGAAGGCCTTGGTGATGGATAGTATCCAAGGATTTTAAATAGGACTTTCTGGCAGAACCATAAACAACAGACCCATAATCTAATTTAGATCTTATTAAAGACCGGTAAAGATGTAATAAAGTATACCGATCTGCTCCCCAACTTGTATGAGCTAAAACTTTCAAAAGATTCAAAGCTTTTAAGCATTTCGCTTTAAGATATTTAATATGGGGAATGAAAGATAACTTTTGATCAAATATGACCCCAAGAAATTTGGCTTCTTCAACAACAGGAATTTGTGATCCGTATAAAAACAGGGAAGGATGTTTGTGTTTCTTCCGTAGTTTACAAAAATGAACACACTGCGTTTTCGACTTGGAGAACTTGAAACCATTTTTATCAGTCCATTCTTCTATTCTTTTTAAATTTTGTTGTAACTTTCGTTCAATTGTTTTCATATTTTTTGAACGGTAACATATACAAAAATCATCAACATACAAGGAACAATCAGTTTTGTCGTCCAAACATTGTACAATATTGTTTATTTTGATGTTAAATAGCGTAGTTGAAAGAATACTACCCTGTGGGACACCCTGTTCTTGGTCATAGAAATCTGACACGGTAGACCCCACACGCACCTGAAACATGCGCTCCCCTAAAAAGCTTTCAATAAAACTGGGAAGTTTTCCTCTTAAGCCAATGTTATGTAGATCTTTCAATATTCCATATCGCCATGTTGCATCATATGCTTTCTCCAAGTCGAAAAAGACAGCTACTACGTGTTCTTTGTTAATAAAAGCATCTCGTATAAATGTTTCTAGTCTTAATAAATTGTCATTGGTACTACGTTCCGAACGAAAGCCCGATTGATATTCTGAAATGAGGTTGTTGGACTCTAAGTACCAGACTAATCTCTTGTTTATCATTCTCTCCAATGTTTTACACAAACAACTTGTCAAAGCTATCGGACGATAATTTGTAGGTTCTGCATGATCTTTCCCTGGTTTCGGAATTGGTACAACTGTAGCTACACGCCAGCTCTCAGGACAGACCCCCGTTTCCCAAATATTATTAAAGATATCTAAAAGTGTTGTAAGAGAACTTTTTGGCAGATGCTTAAGCATCTGATAATGAATTTCATCGGGGCCGGTTGCCGTATCATGTGATTTTTCAATGGCTTCAACGAGTTCGGATAAGTTAAAAGGTTTGTTGTATTCTTCGTGATTAAGTGATTTAAAGTTTAGATTTCTTTTCTCTTGGTCCTTTTTGAAATTTCTAAAAGTGTCAGAATAATTACGCGATGATGAATTTCTCAAGAATGTGTGCCCAAGAGTATCTGAAATATCTTTTTTTGTTGAAGCTATTGTGTCAAATTCAGTATTTAAATGTGTAAAACTAGAAGACTTTGTTTTTCCTGAAATTTTTCGTACCATATCCCAAACCTTTTTAATGGGGGTTTTATAGTTCAATTTGGAGACATATTCTCTCCATGACTTTCGTTTGGAAGCTCGGATTGTTCGCCGAGCTTTAGCTCTAAAAACTTTTACGTCGTTGAGCTTTTCTGAAGTGGGATTTTTGCAGAACTTATTTAGAGCCTGTTTACGCTTTTTAATAGCTTCTTTACAGTCATTATTAAACCAAGGCTTGCTTTTCTTAGTATTTGTGGAGGTCTTTGGAATGCATTGTTCTGATATGTTAATAAGTGTATCTGTGAAATCAGAAACAATGTCGGATGATTCATTAAAATGATCAATTGATAACTCTTCTTCACATAAATTATGGAATAATTCCCAGTCGGCTTTATTCATTTTCCATTTCTGGTTACAGTCCTCATCTGGTTCGTTTACACTCTCAATTATAACAGGGAAGTGATCACTTCCGCACTGATCATCATGAACAGACCAGTCATAGTCCAAGAAGAGAGATGGGTGACACAAAGAGAGATCCAAAGAAGACAAATGACCTGTCGCTGGGTGAAGGTAAGTATAAGATTTATCATTCATCAAGCAAAGATCGCTCTTTGCAATAAAATCTTCAACAAGTGCTCCTCTGTTATTGATATCTTTACAGCCCATAGAATATTGTGACCATTGAAGTCGCCAACTAAAAGATATGGCGATGGAAGTTGACTCAGCAATGAGTCAAGATGTTCGGGCTTTAACGAAAATGAGGGTGGAATATATAAAGAGCAAATTATAGTTTCTTTATCCAGAGAAACCGATACTGCTACAGCTTGTAGGTCTGTTTTTAATTTGATCTCTCTTTGTGGTAAACATGATTTAACAAGAATTGAACTGCCACCAGATGGTTTGCTACCATCAGAATAGATATAGTTGTATGTATTGAAACCCCTGACATCAATGTTGTCATCAGTTTTTAAAAAAGTTTCTTGTAAACAAAAAACCGATGGGTTTAATAACGAAATAAGTAATAAGAGTTCATTATAATTTGGTTTAAGACCTCGACAATTCCATTGTATTATTTTGTGTTTTAAATCCATTTTATGAAGAGATTAAGACTAGAAACTAAATTGGAGCTGCAATTGGTGATATAGATCTGCTACCACCAGCTCGTGGTGTTGCTGACCTCGATCTGTTATTGCCATTTGGTGATGATGGAGTTTCAGCGAACTCCATATCACTGTCACTCAAAGATCCGAATCTGTTCTGAAATCTAATATTGTCTCTTTCCATTTTACGTTGTCTGTCTGTATGTTTTTGAGACAATTGATGTTTTTTGGTCGGATCTTCCGATCCCTTATTAGTACGACCTGAGTCGAGTTTCTCTTTTACGTGCGGCGCTGGCTTCGGTACGGTCGCTGTCGACCGATCCGAAGCAATCTGGATTGCGCCATTTGATAAGTTGGTTGAACTTTGCGGTGCTGGAGTGGGTTTACTCCATGCACCAGATTTTTTCAGTTCAGCTATGTATGATTCAGCAGTCTGTGTCGCGGAGCTGGTACATTTTACATCAGTACCCTTTGTGATGCTTGCGAAACTGGTGGTTGGTGTTATATATCGCTCATCGACAATTTTTCGCGCTTCTGGGAATGTTATCCCCCTTTGGTATTTGACGGTTAGTATTTCTTTTTCTTTTTTCCATGCCGGACAGTCTCGAGAGAAAACAGCATGTTTGCCATCACAATTTACGCATTTGGGTTCATTTTTGCAGTTGAGGTGATTATCAACATGCTTTTCTTCACCACAATTAGGACAGAGTTTTTTTCTCTGACATCTGCTTTCATGATGGCCAAAAGCCTGACAAGAGTAACATCTAAGAGGGTTTGGGATGTATACCTCTACGTTAATGGAAAGATATGCTACTTTGATTTTCTTGGGTAGAACTGGTGTACTAAAAGTCAACACATAAGTTGCTGTTGGTTTTAGTACACCACTTCTACGGACTTTGATGTTACGAACACCAACAACTCCCTGATCTTTCAAGTTATCGACGATCTCTTCATCTGTACAAGGGCGCAGTTCTGGACTGCGAATCACTCCCTTAGACGAATTTAACGTGTTGTGGAGAGAGACTTTAACCTGAAGATCAAAGAGTTTATTGGTGCTTAGCAGGCTTACAACTTGCTGTTTTTTCTCGACTTCCAAGAGAAGGTCACCTGATTTGAGCTTTTTGATACTCTTAGGGTGTCCGGCTATGGAGTTGATACATTTCTCAATTACGAAAGGAGAAAGGCTGGATACACTTCGTGTATCGTCAAGCGACGAGACAACCAAGAAGCGCGGAACATTGTCGAAATTTGGTTCAGCGGACTGCTGACTGGTTTGTTGACTTGACTGCTGACTGGCTTGTTGACTGTGTTCATCCGATTCGGATGAATCGTCTTGTTTTTTACGTTTAGGTGCGTTGTGTTTAGATGCGTTGCGGTTATTTTTTTTTCCATGAGGCATAAGGAAAAAATTCTAGTTTCGTCCCAAGTGCTCTCCGCCCTCCGTGGAGCCCTACAAGGGAACACCATAATGGAGTGGTTATCCAACTCGCAGGTGTTAGAGATACACGTGAGATATACTCGCATAAACAAAATGCCTACACGATTGATCCGTTTTGCCACCGCCTTCTAGAGATAA
This sequence comes from Lucinisca nassula, assembly GCA_963580285.1. Classification (NCBI taxonomy): domain Eukaryota; kingdom Metazoa; phylum Mollusca; class Bivalvia; order Lucinida; family Lucinidae; genus Lucinisca; species Lucinisca nassula. Next base: position 14,778,150 of record OY757020.1, on the reverse strand, counting down.
AAAGACAGAAAAGGGTAAGGTAAATGGGCATATGGTTGGTATCAGGAAAGATACAAAAAGAGTTGAAGAGAAAGCAAAGTGGTATCTCTAGGGCTCGGCGTGACCAGCCGATTGACCGTGCCGGACCGCACGGCCACCCGTCTACACCGAAAAGCCAGGCCAAAGAGGCGTGTTGGGAACCTGAAGCACCGCCACCTCAGGTAACCCTCAACCTCCAGGATCCCTTCTTCCGGCTTACAGGACGCCACCCACGGCAAACGGGTGGTACTTCCTTTAGCTCTTCCCAGTGGGCACAAAGCTCACAGCGGCAATGTGCCCAGTGGGAATTGAGCCCCCAGGGCCACGGCAAGGCAGGAAGTCTAATACCTGGGGGTATCGGATTTGATTCGGATTTTTTGCCATCATGTAAGTCGAACAGAATAGAAGGTTGTTTAATACAACAAGCTGGAACTTCGGCGGTTTCATGTTTTTGAATATTTTTAAGGTCGATACCTGAATTTTCCAGCAGTGGTAAAATACGTAAACCAAAAGGTTTAATTGCTGTGGGTTTAGTTTCATACCTATCTACATATTGAGGTCGAAATGAAATTTTGGATGCCGGGTTAGATGGATTTGCAGCCAGTCTAATAGCATACTGAAGAGAAAGTTTTTCTCTGCGCGAGGTTAAAGATGGTTCACCTGCTTCTACATAAAGGCTTAATACGGGAGAAGTACGGAAGGCTCCCATGGCCAGACGAAGGCCTTGGTGATGGATAGTATCCAAGGATTTTAAATAGGACTTTCTGGCAGAACCATAAACAACAGACCCATAATCTAATTTAGATCTTATTAAAGACCGGTAAAGATGTAATAAAGTATACCGATCTGCTCCCCAACTTGTATGAGCTAAAACTTTCAAAAGATTCAAAGCTTTTAAGCATTTCGCTTTAAGATATTTAACATGGGGAATAAAAGATAACTTTTGATCAAATATGACCCCAAGAAATTTGGCTTCTTCAACAACAGGAATTTGTGATCCGTATAAAAACAGGGAAGGATGTTCGTGTTTCTTCCGTAGTTTACAAAAATGAACACACTGCGTTTTCGACTTGGAGAACTTGAAACCATTTTTATCAGTCCATTCTTCTATTCTTTTTATATTTTGTTGTAACTTTCGTTCAATTGTTTTCATATTTTTTGAACGGTAACATATACAAAAATCATCAACATACAATGAACAATCAGTTTTGTCGTCCAAACATTGTACAATATTGTTTATTTTGATGTTAAATAGCGTAGTTGAAAGAATACTACCCTGTGGGACACCCTGTTCTTGATCATAGAAATCTGACACGGTAGACCCCACACGCACCTGAAACATGCGCTCCCCTAAAAAGCTTTCAATAAAACTGGGAAGTTTTCCTCTTAAGCCAATGTTATGTAGATCTTTCAATATTCCATAACGCCATGTTGTATCATATGCTTTCTCCAAGTCGAAAAAGACAGCTACTACGTGTTCTTTGTTAATAAAAGCATCTCGTATAAATGTTTCTAGTCTTATTAAATTGTCATTGGTACTACGTTCCGAACGAAAGCCCGATTGATATTCTGAAATGAGGTTGTTGGACTCTAAGTACCAGACTAATCTCTTGTTTATCATTCTCTCCAATGTTTTACACAAACAACTTGTCAAAGCTATCGGACGATAATTTGTAGGTTCTGCATGATCTTTCCCTGGTTTCGGAATTGGTACAACTGTAGCTACACGCCAGCTCTCAGGACATACCCCCGTTTCCCAAATATTATTAAAGATATCCAAAAGTGTTGTAAGAGAACTTTTTGGCAGATGCTTAAGCATCTGATAATGAATTTCATCGGGGCCGGTTGACGTATCATGTGATTTTTCAATGGCTTCAACGAGTTCGGATAACTTAAAAGGTTTGTTGTATTCTTCGTGATTAAGTGATTTAAAGTTTAGATTTCTTTTCTCTTGGTCCTTTTTGAAATTTCTAAAAGTGTCAGAGTAATTACGCGATGATGAATTTCTCAAGAATGTGTGCCCAAGAGTATCTGAAATATCTTTTTTTGTTGAAGCTATTGTGTCAAATTCAGTATTTAAATGTGTAAAACTAGAAGACTTTGTTTTTCCTGAAATTTTTCGTACCATATCCCAAACCTTTTTGATGGGGGTTTTATAGTTCAATTTGGAGACATATTCTCTCCATGACTTTCGTTTGGAAGCTCGGATTGTTCGCCGAGCTTTAGCTCTAAAAACTTTTACGTCGTTGAGCTTTTCTGAAGTGGGATTTTTGCAGAACTTATTTAGAGCCTGTTTTCGCTTTTTAATAGCTTCTTTACAGTCATTATTAAACCAAGGCTTGCTTTTCTTAGTATTTGTGGAGGTCTTTGGAATGCATTGTTCTGATATGTTAATAAGTGTATCTGTGAAATCAGAAACAATGTCGGATGATTCATTAAAATGATCAATTGATAACTCTTCTTCACATAAATTATGGAATAATTCCCAGTCGGCTTTATTCATTTTCCATTTCTGGTTACAGTCCTCATCTGGTTCGTTTACGCTCTCAATTATAACAGGGAAGTGATCACTTCCGCACTGATCATCATGAACAGACCAGTCATAGTCCAAGAAGAGAGATGGGTGACACAAAGAGAGATCTAAAGAAGACAAATGACCTGTCGCTGGGTGAAGGTAAGTATAAGATTTATCATTCATCAAGCAAAGATCGCTCTTTGCAATAAAATCTTCAACAAGTGCTCCTCTGTTATTGATATCTTTACAGCCCCATAGAATATTGTGACCATTGAAGTCGCCAACTAAAAGATATGGGGATGGAAGCTGACTCAGCAATGAGTCAAGGTGTTCGGGCTTTAAAGAAAATGAGGGTGGAATATATAAAGAGCATATTGTAGTTTCTTTATCCAGAGAAACCGATACTGCTACAGCTTGTAGGTCTGTTTTTAATTTGATCTCTCTTTGTGGTAAACATGATTTAACAAGAATTGAACTGCCACCAGATGGTTTGTTACCATCAGAATAGATATAGTTGTATGTATTGAAACCCCTGACATCAATGTTGTCATCAGTTTTTAAAAAAGTTTCTTGCAAACAAAAAACCGATGGGTTTAATAACGAAATAAGTAATAAGAGTTCATTATAATTTGATTTAAGACCTCGACAATTCCATTGTATTATTTTGTGTTTTAAATCCATTTTATGGAGAGATTAAGACTAGAAACTATATTGGAGCTGCAATTGGTGATATAGATCTGCTACCACCAGCTCGTGGTGTTGCTGACCTCGATCTATTATTGCCGCTTGGCGATGATGGAGTTTCAAACTCCATATCACTGTCACTCAAAGATCCGAATCTGTTCTGGAATTTTATATGGTCTCTTTCCATTTTACGTTGTCTGTCTGTTTGTTTTTGAGACAAGTGTTGTTTCTTCGGATCTTCTGATCCCTTATTAGTTCGACCTAAGTCGAGTTTCTCTTTTGCATGCGGCGCTGGCTTCGGTACGGTCGCTGTCGACCGATCCGAAGCAACCTGGATTGCGCCATTTGATAAACTGGTTGAACTTTGTGGTGCTGGAGTGGATTTACTCCACGCACCAGATTTTTTCAGTTCAGCTATGTATGATTCAGCAGTCTGTGTTTCGGAGCTTGAAACTTTTACACCAGCACCCTTTGTGATGCTGGCGTAACTGGTGGTTGGTGTTGTGTATCGCTCATCAACAATTTTCCGCGCTTCTGGGAATGTTATCCCCCTTTGGTATTTGACAGTGAGTATTTCTTTTTCTTTTTTCCATGCCGGACAATCTCGAGAGAAAACAGCATGCTTGCCACCACAATTGACGCATTTGGGTTCATTTTTGCAGTTTTGATGGTTATCGACATGTTTTTCCTCACCACAGTTTGGACAGAGTTGTTTCTTCTGACATCTGCTTTCGTGGTGACCAAAAACCTGACAATGATAACATCTGAGAGGGTTTGGTATATACACCTCTACGTTAACAGATAGATATGCAACTTTTATTTTCTTGGGCAGAACTGGTGTATTAAATGTCAACACGTAGGTACTTGTTGGCTTTAATACACCACTTCTACGAACTTGGATGTTACGTACACCAATGACGCCTTCATCTCTTAAATTCTCAACAATCTCGGCATCGTTGCACGGACGTAGCTCTGGGCTGCGGATGACACCTTTACATGAATTGAGTGTTTTGTGCAACGATACTTTGACGTTGAGATCAAAGAGCTTTGTGGTACCAAGCAGGTTTTTGACCTGCTGCTCTCTCTCGACTTCCAAGAGGAGATCACCTGACTTCAGTTTTTTTATACTTTTTGGATGTCCGGCAATGGACACTAAACTCTTTTCGATAACAAAGGGTGATAAATCTGACACCGTACGTGTATCATCACGTGATGTCATCACCAAGAAGCGTGGAAAAGTGTTGACCTTTGGAGTTTCAACTTGCTGACTTGACTGCTGACTTGACTGCTGACTTGACTTCTGACTGGGTTCATCCGTTTCGGATGAATCCTCGTCTTTTTTACGTTTAGCTGCGTTGCGGTTATGTTTTTTTCCATGAGGCATAAGGAAAAAATTCTAGTTTCGTCCCAAGTGCTCTCCGCCCTCCGTGGAGCCCTACAAGGGAACACCATAATGGAGTGGTTATCCAACTCGCAGGTGTTAGAGATACACGTGAGATATACTCGCATAAACAAAATGCCTACACGATTGATCCGTTTAGCCACCGCCTTCTAGAGATAAAAAGACAGAAAAGGGTAAGGTAAATGGGCATATGGTTGGTATCAGGAAAGATACAAAAAGAGTTGAAGAGAAAGCAAAGCGGTATCTCTAGGGCTCGGCGCGACCAGCCGATTGACCGTGCCGGACCGCACGGCCACCCGTCTACACCGAAAAGCCAGGCCAAAGAGGCGTGTTGGGTACCTGAAGCACCGCCACCTCAGGTAACCCTCAACCTCCAGGATCCCTTCTTCCGGCTTACAGGACGCCACCCACGGCAAACGGGTGGTACTTCCTTTAGCTCTTCCCAGTGGGCACAAAGACCACAGCGGCAATGTGCCCAGTGGGAATTGAGCCCCCAGGGCCACGGCAAGGCAGGAAGTCTAATACCTGGGGGACTGATATCGATAAGATATTGATGGTGGAATCCGGCATACGCGGAGGTATATCCCAGATATCTAACCGCTACGAAAAAGCTAACAATCCGTATCTTGAAGACTACGATCCATCAAAACAAACAAAGTATTTAGTGGACCTGGACGCCAATAATCTATACGGATGGGCTATGGTGCACGAACTACCCGTGCGTGACTTTGTTTTCATGGACAAAAGGGAAATAGACAGCTTTGACGTCACGTCTGTTCCGGAAAATGGAGATACGGGGTATATTATAGAAGCCTCTCTCAGGTATCCTAAACGTCTTCACAACAGCCATAATTCACTACCTCTTGCCCCTGTGAAACGGGTCATCACTGACGAGGAGTTATCTCCCTTTGCACAACAACTTCTGAGAAAGCTACATGGGTTATCGGAAGACGATCCGTTACCCAACCGGGGAAAAGTGGAAAAGCTGTTGACAACATTGGAGGACAAAGATCATTACATACTTCATTACAGAAACTTGCAGTTATACCTCAGCATTGGCATGGAAATTAAAACCATCCATAGAATTCTTAAGTTCACTCAAGATGCTTGGATGAAAAGCTATATTAACAAAAACACGAGGTTACGACAGCAAGCGACGTCGACCTTTCAGAAGAATTTTTACAAACTCATGAATGTCTCCGTATTTGGAAAGGTAAGGTATTCTATTCATCAGTATCTCATCCATTTGTCTGATCAGTTAGACTAAGACCTGCTTTATACTCAAATTGCTGATAATATTTTCAGACCATGGAGAACGTGAGACTGCACAGAAGTATTGAATTGGTACATACTGAATCGAGGCTGAGAAAAGTATCTGCCAAACCTACCTACAAAACAACAACCATATTCGACGAAGACCTGGTGGCAGTAGAACTGTACAAGAACAAGGTCAAATTATTCAAGCCAATCTTCTGCGGCATGTCAATATTAGGTATGTTTTTTTTTATTTTTTGTCCACTTCATTTCCACAATAAAAAATCAAAAGTGGTTAATTATATGTGAATCAGAATTAAACAAATATACTTTGTATGCATTTAAAACTTAGCTTTGATTCAGTGTATAACGTATTTTTTTACACTCTACTTTTATTTCAGATCTGAGCAAATGCTTGATGTACGATTTTTGGTACAATTATATAAAAAAAAGTACCATGACAAGGCGGAGTTGCAGATGATAGACACAGACAGCCTACTCTTTTCGTGTGAGACAGACGACGTCTACCGAGATATGCATTCTTCGATAGACTATTTCGATACGTCAGACTATCCTAAGGAGCATTTTCTCCAGAGTGACTTAAACAAAAAGGTGTTAGGGAAAATGAAAGATGAAATGGCTGGAAAGCCTATAGCTGAATTTATAGGTCTCAGATCTAAAATGTATAGCTTTTTATGTGATGGGAACAAGGAAGAGAAACGCGCCAAAGGCATTGCCAAAGTGACGGTGAAAATAGAACTCAAACACCACTGTTATAAAACAGTTCTGTTCGGTGCAACGAGTATATTCTGTTCAATGCCTTCACTGAGGAGTCATAGACACGAACTATTTGGAGAAACCATCAGAAAAACGGGCTTGTCTCCCTTTTGTGACAAGAGATATCTGTTAGATGCTGTTAGGAGTTACTCATATGGACACTATAAAATTGCTAGAGATAACAATACTAGTGACAGTGATAATGATAATCATGATGATCAGTCTTTGACATTAATGCCTGTTGACCAAACTTCAGTGCAGTTTAGAAAACTGGAAGATAAATCGTTCACAATCAATGACTTTAAAATAACGCCATGCGTTAAAATGTAAATTTTGTTTCAGATAAACACATGTGTACACCACTTTATACTTCTTTCTACAACAATAAAATCCATTAATTAATAGTTCTTGTTTATATTGTTTCATTACGAAAACACGCCTGTGCAAATACATTGTCATTTTCTCGGTCAAAATATGGAAAATTTTAAGATGAACTTTTCTTACATGTTTCTTATTTCTGCTCATAAACATAGATTTCGGGAAATGAATAGAGCCACGAGGGGGTTTCTAACACGTACCCTAAATCTATGCTTTCTTGGAGGTGTACCACAAATAATGTTTATCCCTATAGACCACACTTTTACTATATAAAGTGAGGTTTAAGAGGGTAAAAATTATACAGGCGTGTATTCGAAATATTTCTGGTGAACAAAATGACAACAAACAAGTTATACATTAATTATTTTATTGGCTGTCTACAATTTTACAGAAAAATAAACTACATTCACAGCTATGGAAAACACTTAATCAAAGAAGTACATGTCTGATTATGATCGAGTTCATTTCCAAAACACTCGGCATAAGCGTTTAGCATGGTATCAGCGACAAAACTATCATTTGCCTTTAAATCTGATGAACTGAAAATATTTACAAAGTCCTGAAACGTATATCCCAATAATGATGATGATGATTTCGTGTTTAACGACGCGTCAACCCTCTTTGTGGGTCATAAGCGTCAAACGGTTAAACGGCAAGAATAATTATGATGATATTAAAAGTAAAAAGTCAGAATGATAATGTATAAAAATCTGAAACAGTTAAATCTTATGAAAAAGTCCAATTTCTTTTAAGAATAAAATTATATTATCAACAGGTACATCTTGAAACAATTGTTGCAAAGTGTCAGCTTTGAAATATAAAATACGTGAGGGTGAAAAGTCAACACAGTCAATTAAGATATGTTTCACAGTGAATGGCTGATCACAACCTACACAAGAAGGCTGATCATCACCATTAAAAATATAAGAATGGGTAACTCTAGTATGGCCGATGCGCAGTCGTGTTAATACTACGTCCTCTTTTCTGGAAAACTGTGGAGGAGAGCATTTTGTACTAACGACAGGTTTAATGGCACGGAGTTTGTTATTTATTGCACGGTCCCATTCGACTTGCCATTCCGACAAGATGTATCTGTTGATAAATGGTTTAAAATTATTAAAAGGAATTTTAAAAACAGATGGATCAAGATTGAGCGATTCCTTTGCTTTCTTGTCAGCATATTCATTGCCGACAATGCCAAAATGGCTCGGAAGCCAACAAAACAAGATTTGGTGTGTTTTAGAAATTTCATGATGTTTTTCGATCAATTTTTGAATTTGAGGATTTTTAGATGATGAATGGTCTAAAGCCTTCAGCACAGAAAGTGAATCAGAAAATATAATTGTTTTTTGAATTGTTGAAGAACTGATAAAATCTAAAGCTAGGTCTATTGCTTTGGCTTCAGCTGTAAAAATAGATGAACCATCTGGAAGGCGCATGGTTTTGTGCGTATCTTTAGAAACATACGCACAACCAACTTTATCTCCTTCTTTGGAACCATCGGTATAGACTTGCTGGTAATCATCGTAACGTAACTGCAGTACCTGAAAGTTTTGTTTGAGAAGTATCGGATTTGATTCGGATTTTTTGCCATTATGTAAGTCGAACAGAATAGAAGGTTGTTTAATACACCAAGATGGAACTTCGGCGGTTTCATGTTTTTGAATATTTTTAAGGTCGATACCTGAATTTTCCAGCAGTGGTAAAATACGTAATCCAAAAGGTTTAATTGCTGTGGGTTTGGTTTCATACCTATCTACAAATTGAGGTGGAAATGAAATTTTGGATGCCGGGTTAGATGGATTTGCAGCAAGTCTAATAGCATACTGAAGAGAAAGCTTCTCTCTGCGCGAGGTTAAAGATGGTTCACCTGCTTCTACATAAAGGCTTAATACGGGAGAAGTACGGAAGGCTCCCATGGCCAGACGAAGGCCATGGTGATGGATAGTATCCAAGGATTTTAAATAGGACTTTCTGGCAGAACCATAAACAACAGACCCATAATCTAATTTAGATCTTATTAAAGACCGGTAAAGATGTAATAAAGTATACCGATCTGCTCCCCAACTTGTATGAGCTAAAACTTTCAAAAGATTCAAAGCTTTTAAGCATTTCGCTTTAAGAAATTTAATATGGGGAATAAAAGATAACTTTTGATCAAATATGACCCCAAGAAATTTGGCTTCTTCAACAACAGGAATTTTTGATCCGTATAAAAACAGGGAAGGATGTTCGTGTTTCTTCCGTAGTTTACAAAAATGAACACACTGCGTTTTCGACTTGGAGAACTTGAAACCATTTTTATCAGTCCATTTTTCTATTCTTTTTAAATTTTGTTGTAACTTTCGTTCAATTGTTTTCATATTTTTTGAACGGTAACATATACAAAAATCATCAACATACAAGGAACAATCAGTTTTGTCGTCCAAACATTGTACAATATTGTTTATTTTGATGTTAAATAGCGTAGTTGAAAGAATACTTCCTTGTGGGACTCCCTGTTCTTGATCATAGAAATCTGACAGGGTAGACCCCACACGCACCTGAAACATGCGCTCCCCTAAAAAGCTTTCAATAAAACTGGGAAGTTTTCCTCTTAAGCCAATGTTATGTAGATCTTTCAATATTCCATAACGCCATGTTGTATCATATGCTTTCTCCAAGTCGAAAAAGACAGCTACTACGTGTTCTTTGTTAATAAAAGCATCTCGTATAAATGTTTCTAGTCTTATTAAATTGTCATTGGTACTACGTTCCGAACGAAAACCCGATTGATATTCTGAAATGAGGTTGTTGGACTCTAAGTACCAGACTAATCTCTTGTTTATCATTCTCTCCAATGTTTTACACAAACAACTTGTCAAAGCTATCGGACGATAATTTGTAGGTTCTGCATGATCTTTCCCTGGTTTCGGAATTGGTACAACTGTAGCTACACGCCAGCTCTCAGGACAGACCCCCGTTTCCCAAATATTATTAAAGATATCTAAAAGTGTTGAAAGAGAACTTTTTGGCAGATGCTTAAGCATCTGATAATGAATTTCATCGGGGCCGGTTGCCGTATCATGTGATTTTTCAATGGCTTCAACGAGTTCGGATAAGTTAAAAGGTTTGTTGTATTCTTCGTGATTAAGGGATTTAAAGTTTAGATTTCTTTTCTCTTGGTCCTTTTTGAAATTTCTAAAAGTGTCAGAATAATTACGCGATGATGAATTTCTCAAGAATGTGTGACCAAGAGTATCTGAAATATCTTTTTTTGTTGAAGCTATTGTGTCAAATTCAGTATTTAAATGTGTAAAACTAGAAGACTTTGTTTTTCCTGAAATTTTTCGTACCATATCCCAAACCTTTTTAATGGGGGTTTTATAGTTCAATTTGGAGACATATTCTCTCCATGACTTTCGTTTGGAAGCTCGGATTGTTCGCCGAGCTTTAGCTCTAAAAACTTTTACGTCGTTGAGCTTTTCTGAAGTGGGATTTTTGCAGAACTTATTTAGAACCTGTTTACGCTTTTTAATAGCTTCTTTACAGTCATTATTAAACCAAGGCTTGCTCTTCTTAGTATTTGTGGAGGTTTTTGGAATGCATTGTTCTGATATGTTAATACGTGTATCTGTGAAATCAGAAACAATGTCGGATGATTCATTAAAATGATCAACTGATAACTCTTCTTCACATAAATTATGGAATAATTCCCAGTCGGCTTTATTCATTTTCCATTTCTGGTTACAGTCCTCATCTGGTTCGTTTACGCTCTCAATTATAACAGGGAAGTGATCACTTCCGCACTGATCATCATGAACAGACCAGTCATAGTCCAAGAAGAGAGATGGGTGACACAAAGAGAGATCTAAAGAAGACAAATGACCTGTCGCAGGGTGAAGGTAAGTATAAGATTTATCATTCATCAAGCAAAGATCGCTTTTTGCAATAAAATCCTCAATAAGTGCTCCTCTGTTATTGATATCTTTACAGCCCCATTGAATATTGTGACCATTGAAGTCGCCAACTAAAAGATATGGCGATGGAAGTTGACTCAGCAATGAGTCAAGGTGTTCGGGCTTTAAAGAAAATGAGGGCGGAATATATAGAGAGGAAATTGTAGTTTCTTTATCCAAAGAAACCGATACTGCTACAGCTTGTAGGTCTGTTTTTAATTTGATCTCTCTTTGTGGTAAACTTGATTTCACAAAAATTGAACTGCCACCAGATGGTTTGTTACCATCAGAATAGATACAGTTGTATGTATTGAAACCCTTGACATCAATGTTGTCATCAGTTTTTAAAAAAGTTTCTTGCAAACAAAAAAACCGATGGGTTTAATAACGAAATAAGTAATAAGAGTTCATTATAATTTGATTTAAGACCTCGACAATTCCATTGTATTATTTTGTGTTTTAAATCCATTTTATGAAGAGATTAAGACTAGAAACTATTTTGGAGCTGCAATTGGTGATATAGATCTGCTACCACCAGCTCGTGGTGTTGCTGACCTCGATCTGTTATTGCGGCTTGGTGATGATGGAGTTTCAGCGAACTCCATATCACTGTCACTCAAAGATCCGAATCTGTTCTGGAATTTTATATTGTCTCTTTCCATTTTACGTTGTCTGTCTGTCTGTTTTTGAGACAATTGATGTTTTTTGATCGGATCTTCCGATCCCTTATTAGTTCGACCTGAGTCGAGTTTCTCTTTTGCATGCGGCGCTGGCTTCGGTACGGTCGCTGTCGACCGATCCGAAGCAACCTGGATTGCGCCATTTGATAAATTGGTTGAAGTTTGTGGTGCTGGAGTGGATTTACTCCATGCACCAGATTTTTTCAGTTCAGCTATACATGATTCAACAGTCTGTGTTCCGGAGCTGGTACATTTTACACTAGCACCCTTTGTGATGCTGGCGTAACTGGTGGTTGATGATGTATGTCGCTCTTCAACAATTTTCCGAGCTTCTGGGAAGGATAACGATTGTTGGTACTTAACTGTGAGTATTTCTTTTTCTTTTTTCCAAGCTGGACAGTCTCGAGAAAAAACAGCATGTTGTTCACCACAATTGACGCATTTGGCCTCATTCTTACATTGCTGATGGTTATCGACATGTTTGTCTTCACCACAATTGGCACAGAGGGATTTTTTCTGACATTTGCTTTCGTGGTGACCAAACACCTGACAGTTGTAACATCTGAGAGGGTTCGGAATGTATACCTCTACGTTCACAGAAAGATATGCTACTTTGATTTTCTGTGGTAGAACTGGTGTGTTAAATGTCAAAACATAAGTGCTTGTCGATTTAAGCACACCACTTCTACGAACTTGGATGTTACGAACACCAATAACGCCTTGATCCCGGAGATTGTCAAGAATCTCTTGCTCGCTGCATGGACGTAGTTCCGGACTGCGAATGACACCCTTAGATGAATTAAGTGTGTTGTGTAAAGAGATCTTGACTTTGAGATCAAATAATTTTTTGGTGCTGAGCAGGTTTTTGACATGCTTTTCTTTCTCGACTTCCAAGAGGAGATCACCGGATCTAAGCTTTTTAATACTCTTTGGATGTCCAGCTATGGATTGGATGCTTTTCTCGATGACAAAAGGAGACAAGCTTGATACATTACGTGAGTCATCCAATGATGTAATAACCAGAAAACGCGGAGAATTAGAAGGCTTTGGAACAGAAGACTGCTGAATCATATCACTAGAGTCATCTGACTCTTCGTTTCGTTGACGTTTTTTTGTGTTGCGGTTAGTATTGTTATTATTCGCCATGAGGAGAATATCCTAGTTTCGTCTCAAGTGCTCTCCGCCCTCCTTGGAGCCCTACAAGGGAACACCAAAATGGAGTGGTTATCCGACTCGCAGGTGTTAGAGATACACGTGAGATTTACTCGCATAAACAAAATGCCTACACGATCGGCGCGACCAGCCGATTGACCGTGCCGGACCGCACGGCCACCCGTCTACACCGAAAAGCCAGGCCAAAGAGGCGTGTTGGGTACCTGAAGCACCGCCACCTCAGGTAACCCTCAACCTCCAGGATCCCTTCTTCCGGCTTACAGGACGCCACCCACGGCAAACGGGTGGTACTTCCTTTAGCTCTTCCCAGTGGGCACAGAGACCACAGCGGCAATGTGCCCAGTGGGAATTGAGCCCCCAGGGCCACGGCAAGGCAGGAAGTCTAATACCTGGGGGTATATCCCAATAGTCTCTGGTGAAGAAACAACGCACAATATAGTCCGCACAATGTAGAAGAGTCGCTCTGAACTTGAAGGCGATTGTCCTGCATGGCGTTGGCATTTGTGTCTAACCAACGTCGGAAATAAGGGCTATTTTGTCTAGGTGTTTTGCCATACGTATCAAAAAAGTCAAACTGTCTTCCACGCTGACTGTAAAACGCACACCAGTGTTGACCCGGATTAGTATGCACGTCAGTGTTCGCAATGAATCCAAAAGGAGACCGAGGTAGCTCAATGGGAAGTCTGTCAGCAGCAAAAACGCCCATAACAGCACCGTTTAAAACGTCGTCACACTCTATCATGCATTTTAGCTGAGAAGTATCCATTACGAGATAATGATATCTCTCTCTTTGTTGATTTCGAAATAGCCTGGTCCCTCGCTGTAAACAATACAGCTCATCGGTTCTGCAAAGAGAAACAATTAGTCAGGTTATTAGCAATCTTAGCGTATATACTCTTGTAGAAATGTATAAAACAACGAAGAACATGTTTTATGAACGATATATTCGTTTGTTTGTTTGATTTGAGGTTTAACGTACCCGTCAACACTATTTAGATCATTTTGGAGACGTTGCTTTCAATTTTGCGGGACTTTTACCCGGCATTGAGATGAAATGTACAGAAATACATGATGAAAGAGTATCAGCCTAGCATACAAACATTATAGCTGAGACAGACACAAACAAGAAAATCCTTTCAACACAATATATAAATAAATAAATAGGTATGTATTTAGTACCTGTTAGTGGTTTATTAAAAACGACATCCAACCGCACGATGCCAGTCTTCACTAATGACAGACATTCCCCGTGCTGAGAAAAGTCAGGCTCCAGTTGAAACACGAACAAGGTTGAACCGCTCAGATAGTGTTTCCTGTCTAACAGATTTCCTTCATCCTGCCTCCATCTGCCACTGAATAGAAACAAATTAGTGTATGCGCGCATAATGGCTGTGCCTCCAGTTGGATCGAAATCTAACTTCAGGGGATTTCCACCGACAGGCAGTCCATCGCAATACACGGCAATTTGTTGGATAGCACATGTCTCGAAGTTATATGGATTGGTCTTATAATCACCATTTAAGGCTCTACTCTTCACAAATCCTATAATGAGCTTGTTAGGTCGTCTTCCTTGGAACATGTTATCCCACGTGTAGTTGGTAGAGCCCGTTGAGATGCTCACAGATTTAACATCTACTTTATTGAAGGGATATAGAGCATTCTGTTTCTCTAGAATCTTTGAGTGTCCGTAGATAACGGCGGGGTTCACTCTGATCTTCTTGGCTAGAATGTAGATATCCTCGATATTCAAGCGATAGTCGTTGCCGTCTCCAGCCAATAAACAGAAGCTGGTAGCGCTTCTGTACATCTTAATTTTTACATCCACCTGATTGATGAGATATCTGGACATGGAGAACAGGTCGTGAAATATAGGCCCCTGTAAATCAACACGTTTAGACGTACTTATCAGCTTAGCTCTCTCAAACAGTCCGTTGTTAGTTCCTGTTGGATCTGTGACACCGGGACTGTCGGCGTCGTCCATGTAGAAGAGCTGAGTGTCAAGCTGACTTGCTACCGCATCGGATCCATAGTTCATGACGGTGGGAATGTAAGCTCTGTAGGGATTGTAGTTACAAGTAATAGATGCTTTGTTTTGCAAAGTTACATCTGTGGCAGTAAACAGAGTCTGTAGGAACATATTAGCTGGACCCACCTTTTCATTCGTCAAAGCAGTGCCATCAGCCTTTGTCACTCTCAGCCTCACATAAATTTGAGAATTTTTCAAATCCAGATAATCCATCGAATTTTGGCCGCTTGAACTCGAATGGGCTTTCATCAGACACTTGTGACAATGGACGAATTTCGTCATAGTACATATCAGTGACGCTAGTCTGTGTACTAGGAAGATCGAACAAAGCCAGTTCTGACACTAGACCTTCTTTAAAGTTCTCTTCGTTGAAAACAGACATCTCGATTAAGTTTTTTTTTTGTTTTTCAAATTTTCTTAACTGATTTCAAAAATGTCCTTTCTTCGACTCACTGGCACTTTTCTTCGTCCCTTTCTAGAAACTCTTCTCTTTCTATGGGTTTTTTTCTTACCACCACCACGTTGCCACTTTATTCCTTTCCTAGACTTTTTGCTTATCCTCTTCCGTTTAATACCCCTTCGCCAGCGCCTTGCAGATGAAGAATGAACCATGTCGACTAACTTAGCCGGATTTATATTCTCTCTCTCTAGCTCAGATTTAGCTTGAGCTGTGGTTTGTTCCGCAGGTAATATGGCTTTGATAGGATAAGCCTTGTCAGTGGATGAGTTTGTATTGTCTACAGGTATGACAGACAGTCTTCTTCCTCCTCCAGATTGGTTAAGACTGGTTTTTCCACTGCTTACCCTGTCAAAGAAATCTACCCACTTCTGCGGATTAGGAACGTATAATTTCATCTAGACTTTGACTGATTTCTTTTCTTTCATTTAAAGAAACGGATATTTCTTCAAGTGAAGTGTCAGCTGCAAAGGCTCTTTTAAATCTGAGGCGAATGTATCGTCTCCTAATTTTATATAGATTTCAAACTCTCTCAGTTCCTTCCTTTTCACGTGTAGGTAATAGGGAGTTTCCAACATATAATCCCACGTCTTGTTTTTGTTCATATTCAACCGTCTAAGAAGTGGCTTTTCCACACCATGCACAATGCTTTCTTTACAAATGTCGCTGTATATGTAAAGGGCATCCTCTGCTTTAAGTCTAGACTTAGATTGATCGACTGCGCGAAACTCAGTCAGCGCCACTTTCCAGTTGCCACTTAAAGACAGTGGAAAGCTCAAGTGAACTTTAAAACGATATGGCTTGTTATCTGAAAAGTAGCCATTGCTATCGTTGCTTCTAATATATAAGTATTTTTCCATTTTTTTTTAAGTTACGATTTAGTCTTAGAAATGTCTTTCACGTCATCCGCATCTATCCAACTGTTGAATGCTTTTGGAAAGCCTTGCCATTCGACAAAATACTGCAATGCATTTTTCCGTTTGCGTTTCTTAAGTATTCGTTGAATAAACCATAGACTATTTTCGTCTTTATTTACTTTTTGGAGCTCGGCTGTATAAAACAAACCGTGAATACTTTCGCCTTTTAGATCCTTCAGCTTGTACATTGGAATGGCTTGTTTGATAATTCTCCTTGCAACTTTAAACACTTCAGTGGTGTATTGTTCTTGATAAGCTCGTTGAAACGCTTTGAAAAACTAATACGCACGAGATCGCCTGTCTTTAACTGAAAAGTGGGTTTGGTAATACTTTTGCGAGACTTCTGTAAGTACATTTGTGCCCAAACATCGGCTTCGTTGCTTTTGTTGACATCGTTAGGGGCCATGCCACTTAAACCGCTATGTGGCGTTTGGTTGTAACTGGCAACAACGTTTTGGAGATCATCTATGTATCGGTAGGTTCTCTTGTGTCTCATCATCCTGTACAATCTTTCTTTCAGAGTCCTTTGAACTCTCTCTACAAAGTTACTTTTTGGAGGATTATTTGAAGTAAAGAAGTAGATGTTCATGGTTTTCATATACTTCTTAAACCACTGGTTGGAGAACTCACTTCCCTTATCAGCCCTCACTTTCATTATTTTTGTGGGAGCAATGTCATTTAGAATGTCTTTCATAGCGCTTAAGACCGCCTTAGCCGTTTTGTTTTTTAGCGCTCTTACCCAAAGTTTTCTTGACAGTATATCGATGGTGCAAAGCAAAAATCGCACACCATCATTATCGGCAGCTAAATTAGCCACTGATAACAGATCAATGTCAAGCTGCTCACCTATTGCAGTTACACGCACATTTGCCGTTTTAAATCTATGTCTCCTTGGCTTCTGCAGAGAATAAGCGTCCTGGTTGCTGAGCCATTGTTTGATGTAAGCGATGGTAAATTCTCCCGGATACTTCTTTTCGAGAACGCTGTAAAGTTTTTGAGCAACAGAATAAGCGGCGGGATTCTTCTCCTTGAAGTAATATCCCCATAAAATGTCATCCTTTTCTCCACTATCCATAATCTATCTAGCTCACAGGCTTAGCTAACAAGAAATGAGGGTTTGCATCCAGTAAGATAGCTGAAATATGCTTGGTAAAACACGAATAAAAAAAAACCCGCGGAGTGGACTCGAACCATCGATCTCCTGGTTATCAGCCAGGCGCTCTACCGACTGAGCTATAGCGGGTGGCACGTCCAAAAAACACGCGTAGGAAAGCTCAACTGGTGACGCAAAACGATAACTCGTTCCTCAGGGGAGCTAACGCGCCACAAAAAAACATTCTATCCGGAAGGGGCAAACCCCCCCCATAGGGGGTATTCGCCCCCCCCACCTAATACTACACTACTTACGTGTATGCTGAGCTACACTTTTGTATTGTTTAATGCTCATCTGTGATACTAGATAAATCCACTAAATGACAGTTGTATGCCGAGCTATTTTCTTAAAAATAAATGAGAATAAATAAATAAATAAAATAAACCCTATCTAATATTTTCAGACAAACGTTGAATCTGAGTTCAGCTCCACAACGGCGAAACCCACTACAGACGAGGCGTTCACACTAACAGTGACAATGGTGACAACAGAGGAGCAGTTCACACTGTCGACGACAGCTGCGAGCGCAGTCACATGTAAACTGCTTATACATAATACCCGAAAAAAATGTTTTTTTTTGGTTTGTTTGTATTGAAGTGTAACGTTCCCCGTCAACACATTTTAGGTCATTTTGGAAAACGTTGCTTCCAATGTGTGGGACATTTAGCCGACATTGAGATGAAATGACATCTCAAGCCCTGCCGCCAAATGAAACCGGTAGGATATATGCATGGGCACTCCGACCCGCAGACAGCTCTAGAACCTCCGAGCGGGTTAGCAATACTCAAGTTCGGTCGGTTTCGGCTTTGCGTGGAAGCTCCGTGCATCCCAATCTATTTCTTCTACCCCACCCCCTCCCCGATGAGCGAGGACAATAATGGTATTTATCCCAAATGCTAACAGACTAGAATCAGACAAACGAACACTAGTCGTGTTGTGGGTAAGACATTACCATTTTCTGGTGTAAAAAAATAAATAAAAAAGCTGGGATTTAAAGCTAATAAAGCAGCTCCGTCAAGCGAAAAAGTGACCGTTATATCAAATTCCAAATGCGCCTGCTGAGCCACTCAGAGGCCACATTGTGTCCTTCCTTGCGGTTAGGACCCATGTTGGTGCGTGCGCGAATGCTACGACTCGCCTGAGACTTAGCTCAGCCCATATTATATTTGATATTCTTACATAACTTAGATACACATAAAGTAACATAATAACTCTCTAAATATAACTCAAACATCAAGATAAGAAAGATTTCATCAAAATAACGTAGGCAAAATCAAATGATCCGTTAGGAATAAAGTGCGGTTTGACATTACTGATAGGTAAAAAATCAATAGTGGGGAGTCGATTGTTTCTGAGCTGGGAAAATAGTCCTAAACTGAGTTTTTTTTTTCCGCATCATGACAACAAGTCCGTAAAATGAACACCCCTCTAAACCCCAATTTATATAGGGAAAACTGGGATTTACATGGGTATACATTATTTTTCTTATTTCTGCTCCTAGACATATGTTGTTGGTACTCGTTAGAACCGCCTCATTGAGACGCTTCAAACGAGCACCAGCAAGCTATGTTTGAAGTATAAATATGAAAAATATCAAAACTTTTCATAGAGCATTAAGTCAGGATATGACAGTGGGAAACAAGTACAATATTGAGTGATTCTGTTTAATGTGTTTTTCAAATTGTCGCTTGTAGAGTTTTTCTCCTGTATGGAGATTTCTAATGTAATTCTGTAGAAGGTAAACTCAAAACGGTGTCATAAACTAAACAACTTCATACTCCATTTAATAAATTTCACCGCAAATGATTCTTTACGCTGCAAAACTACAAA
Source organism: Lucinisca nassula (assembly GCA_963580285.1). Classification (NCBI taxonomy): domain Eukaryota; kingdom Metazoa; phylum Mollusca; class Bivalvia; order Lucinida; family Lucinidae; genus Lucinisca; species Lucinisca nassula. Next base: position 14,758,948 of record OY757020.1, on the reverse strand, counting down.
GCTTGTTTTATTTGAAAGAAATTAGGTAAGTCTTGTTTATTAGAATAATGTCACTGAGTGATAAATCGCAGAAAATGGTATTATTTTATCGAAGGGAGGTAAGAATAGAAAAATGCAAGTAACAGATTTAAAAAAAAAAACAACATTCCAGTACGTTCAGCAGACAGTAGACCTGATTGTATGACGTGTTTTGTGGCGTAAGATCTGGGTCAGCAGTGTTCGTCAGTGTCAAAATACACGAGCTAATTCTGCCCCCGCCCATCGGGGCTTGGAGAAATAGATTGGGCTGCACGATGCTTCCACGCAGAGCTGATACCGACCGCACATTAGTACTGGTAATCCGCTTAGAAGGTCTAAGCCTGCCCAGGAAAACTGCTGCGAGTCGGTCCGTCCATGCTTATAAGCCCTATTGGTTTCATTGGGCGGCGGGGATTGAGATGTCATTTCATCTCAATGTCGGGTAAAAGTCCCATAAAATTGGAAGCAACGTCTCCAAAATGAACTATACAGTGTTGACGGGGACGTTAAACCTCACTTCAAACAAAACAAACAAACACGAGCTAATTATATATACTACTTTTACACATCACTCTGATGTCACATGGAGAAGACTAGCTCTGCTTTCGATTGATTGCTCTGGGTTTAACGACTCGTCAATCCTTGTGGGTCATTTTGTGACGTCTCCTAGAGAAAGGGAGAACAATGATAGCGAGATAGAAGCGGAGTTGAAAGTGAGCGACAGAGGGTCTCAACCCCCCCCCCCCCCTTGACTTGGTACAGAGCCTGTTTGTTTTGTTTTCAGTGGGAACGGGGACGTGGGCCTATGGATGGATAGGCGGGCTTGGCGGACTTTGCCTAATACTCGTGTCCGTCATAGTCTTTCTGTGTAAAAGGAAGAAACTCTTGTTCCTGTGTAAGCCGAGAACTTCACCCCCTCCTACCAGACGTGACAACGTGCTGTTTCATCTCCCCAGATCATGCCAGGATAGTAACAGTGACATAAGTATTCAAGTTTATCCCTAAAATACTTTACAGGTTTGCTACTGATCTTGCTCATTGTTGTGGCCAGACGTGAACCGGAGAGAAACGGAGGTCAGCAAGAAGCCGCACCCCCGCCTCCATTAAGAAGGGGTCAGAGAATAAGGCGACCACCAAGACGATATGGATGGCAAGATTAGAGATGATTTTATGTATAAATTGAAAAAGAAAACGTCTCCAAACGACTGCTCTGTTCGAAACAACAGAAACTGCTGACTACCTAAATAGAGTCAAGCGGGACAGATTTACAGCTAATTATACCTGGAATAAAAGGAAAAGTTGTGCGAGTTGGACCGTCCATGCATGTAAACCCTATTGGTTTAATTGGACGGCAGGGCTTGAGATGTCATTTCATCTCAGCGTCTCCAAAATGAACTATACAGTGTTGATGGGCATGTTAAACCTCAATTCAAATAAAACAAAATTAACTCGAACCAACGACAGTGTTTGTTTTCTATATAAAACTTGAAAAATCAGAAAAAATGTATGTTCGCCTTTGTTTCTACTAGGCTATAAATTGGTAACATCCATTTTATTTTCTGCTTTTTCCTGTGCACATTAAAAAACGGACACACGCTTTCGTAACGATAATCACTATCCTATAAAAGGTCACTATCCTATAGCGGAACGATAGTGACCTTTTTTTTTTGTTTTGTTTTGTTTTTACAATAGCTTATGAAATCGTGTGTTCGTGTAGCTACGCATTGGAGATCTAAATAACATGGTACTCACGTGAATTTCCTCAAAGTCCTTGTTTTACTCCAAAGTGAAACACAAAAATATTGCTTGCCTTCCGAAGAAAGAAAGTGGGAATGAACGGACTCGCGTTGAGCTTTTTATTCCGAGAAAGCCTCAAAGATCATTTGATTGAGGCTTGTGGTTTTTGTCCACTTTCGATGATCTCTGTTTCGATCTATCCTCCTTGCTAATTTCTGTTGTTAAGTCGGAAAAGATGCTTGCAGGCATACAAAATCTGACATGACATTGTACCTACAATCGTACCGCGATCTATGTTTCGTTCTGTCCTCCTAGCTAATTTTCGTTGTTAAGTCACAGGCATACAAAATTTTTCATAACTTTGTACCTTCAATCGTGCCGCTTTCGTTCACCTGTCATGAAAATATCGCTTTTAGCGAATGTTAGACTAACACGTGAAAACAAAGGGAACAAAAATAGAATTAGCAGCTTGGTTCCAAATGATTGCTTGGTGCCAAATGATTGCTTGGTGCCAAATGATTGCTTGGTCAAGCAATCAAATGATCGACGGGATGATTGAGCACATATATATACTACTACCATGAAGTACAGACCTTAGATATTTAGTATATAGCAACACAAAATGGTCGCCTACATAAATCCTGCCAACCGTGCCCTTTGGGTCAAAATTGGCCAAGCCCCAGGGCTCATTAGCTTCTATAGACTTATACTGGAAAAAAAATAAAAAAAATCTTTTTCTCCAAAACCATAAGGCACAGATTTTGTTTGATTTGAGGTTTTACATCCTCAACAACACTGTATAGGTAATTTTGGAGATGTGTCTTCCAATTTTGTTGGACTTTTACCAGACATTGAGATGAAATTACATCTCAAATAAAAATAAAAAATGAGTTCCTTTAAGAGCAATGCAAACATTCATAATAAAGAAGATGGGTCATACTACGTAGTTTCGGCTAATAAAGCCTCAACAGTGACCCTGTAATGATCCGGCAACGAAAGCCAGAGGAAACATACTGCAAATTTGCGAATTTCGAACAGGCAGTCGATTCAAAGACTGGTATAAATCCAAAATGGGGTCCAAATAATTAAAAACCTGTCTAGAATATGAGTCTAAACCAATATTTATTTCTGAGTTCTCAGAATATTCACGCTGATCTCAAAGGACCCAAAGTAAAATATAAACTGCACTATGGTTGATGTACGGGGAGACGTTTTACGGCCGCCACACGGCACAACACCAGCTGCAGTGAAGGCAAATAAAAATCAAAAATGAGTTCCTTTAAGAGCCCTGTCGCCCAATGAAACCAGTAGGGTTTATAAGCATGGACACCGCTTTGCCTGAGCTTAGATATTTAGTATGTAGCAATGTCAAGTGGTCTCCTACACTAATGATTTTCTGGTACACAGGTGAGCGATATAGGGTCATTCGGCCCTCTAGTTTCTAATAGTTTGTATATATAGATTTGACGAAAAAACATACGGAATAAGCTGAATTTTATACCAAAGCAGCTTATTCCGTTTCATTCCCAGATCAATGATTTACGGAATAAGCCGAATGTTATTTTTTATTGCAGAATCTTTCATAATTGTTTGCATGTTATCTCTGGGTAAAGCCATATGGCATAAGTTGAATTTTATTGTGCGATTTTCCTTTTCCGATGCGGTTCGATTCTCTTAAAAAGAAAGCGCCTGGTTGACAAAGATCATGTATTCATACGCTAATATGCATTGATGATTGACTATATATTCTCCTTCTGACTGTCTTATTTTACAAGATGACCTGGATCAACTTGCACAGTGGGAGGCCGATTGGCAAATGAAGTTCAATGTGGCCAAATGTCACTCAATGAGGGTGTCACGACACCCTCCGGACAAGCAAATTAAGTTTGACTATACTCTTCACCAGCAAATTTTGAAGCATGTTCAATCCGCCAAATATCTTGGTATCATCATCACTGACGATCTTGATTGGGGTCAACATATCTCAGAGATTACATCTAAAGCAACTAGGACTTTAGGATTCCTTAGACGGAACTTGGCTTTTGCACCTAGGCAGACAAAGGATGTTGCATATAAAACATTGGTTCGCCCTCAACTTGAATATGCATCACCCATTTGGCATCCCTATGTTAAAACTCAGACTCAGCAGGCGGAGAGGGTGCAGAGGACAGCTGCTCGATGGACCTGTAGGCGATGGCGAAATAGAAGTAGCGTCGGTGACATGCTTAATGATCTAGAGTGGCCGTCCCTGGAGGCCCGTCGTGAGCAGTCCTCTTTAACCTTCTTCTACAAGATACACTCCGATTCAGAGTCTATTGATAAAGATAGGTACTTGACCCCTGTAACAGTGTCGACCCAAACAAGGGCATCAAGAGTAAACGACTCACAATATCGTAGATATCAGTCCTATAGTGATGCCCTGAAGAACTCGTTCTTTCCTAGAACTATTCCCCAATGGAATAGTCTTCCCTCCTCTGCGGTGAATGCCAAGTCCGCAGAAGAGTTCAAAGCCCGCATAGTGTAAGATTGGGACTCAGAGGTATGCGTTTTAGGATACCTCTGTTATGCAGATTGTAAATAGTTTTAAGGACGCATCCAGTGCCTCTCACTTTTTTTCCAGCTAAATTCTAAATTTAGCCACCCAATCAACTGAGGTAATGGCCAGATATGACCGACTCAGTATAAGAAGATAGATAGATAGCTGCCCATCGCCAGTGAGTAAAGGAGACAACATAAACGAATGATATCGTATTTATTGGTGAAATTATTATAGTCCCAGAAAATTATCCGCTTGATCCAGATGGAGGCCAAATTATCTATATCAAAAAAGATAACTCTCACGAGACAACATATATCCGCAACTGCAAACCACATGTATGCACACTTGACAATGAACACAATGGCGCATTTACTTATATGTACGAAAAATTTTCCCCATTTTCGAGTTCAGGGGAAAGAATCAGGATATTGCCGTTCTCTTTTACCAGCACGACGTGCAAGTCCTGCTAAAATGCACACGAGGGCGTAAGCAGTATACCTTTTGAAAGCTAAACTTTGGTGCAATGAAAAACAGTTTGTTGCGGTGTATTTTTCATTCAACCGCGTTCAATAGCTGAAGAACCGGTTTATAACACAGGGTGTGGCATTTTAGTTGTCAAATCAGTTTCAAGTAAATTTTGTATTTCTTTCTGCAAAAGGGTTATACGAACTTATAAATCATAACAAATCCATTCAAATATTCCAAATGTCACAACCCTTGTCCAAATTAAGGTTCGGGGTGTTCAATACTTGCAACCCACAAAGAATGTTGACGCATCCTTAAACATGAATAGTTGCTGTGGTCCGATAAGGATCATTGACCACTTTGCAACGATTGCTTCAAGAATGTATCTGTTGATAATATTATTTTATTCTTAAAAGAAATGAGATTTTGTGGGAAAGTAACTGTCCTTATGACCTTCCTTTGTTTAGGTTTCCATTATGGTCTAGTCGCTTAATGTTTGTATTTCTTTCCCTTTGGTGTCTTTTATGGGTGGAGTAAGTTAATTGTATCAATTCCTGATCTTTGTTTTACTTCTACTTTTTATACAAATCATTATGAACTTTTTAATTTTAACATCCTTATAATTCTTCATGCCGTTTAACCATTAACCGCTTGATGCTTATGATCCACAAAGAGGGTTGACGCGTCGTTAAACACGAAACCATCATCAAATCATCATCAAATCACCATCCGATAACGATCAGTAATAAAAACGGACTAAAAACGATTACATCTATATATATCTATCTACTAATGCTAGGATTGGTCAGTTCGAGCCTCGATTGAACCCCCACATTACGTGTAAGAAACAAATCAGAGGCCTGGTGGAACAGTGATCTAATTATACCCCACCACACGATAGTGGTGGGGTATTATGTTATACCCTCCGGTGTCCGTCCGTCCGTATGTCCGTCCGTCCGTCCGCACCATTTCCGATCGATAACTTGAGTAATTTTTAACGATTTTTTTTCAAATTTTGCATACATGTATATATCGGGAATGAGTGGTATGGGATTGTTAATGGGCAAAATCCGTTAACATTTGACAGAGTTATGGCCCTTTTTAGTTCAAAATAAGGGGTTTTGGGGCGTTTCCGATCAATAACTTGAATATTTTTTCACGGATTTTCTTCAAATTTTGTATACACATTGGCATTGGGTATGAGTGGTTTGGGATTGTAAATGGGCAAAATACATTAACATTTAACGGAATTATGGTCGTTAAAAATTCCGATTAAATGGTTTTTGGGGACTTATTCCTTTACTATATGGAATATTTGGATGAAACTGCACTGATGTATAAACGACCATAATAAGCAGGTTTTGTGTTGTGAATACACAAAATGCGTTAACATTTAACGAAAAATTGGTCGTTAACAATTCCCATTAAATTGTTTCTGCGCATTTATTCCTTTAATTTATGAAATATATTGATTATCACTGCCAGTGTAGTGGTTAGAGTGCTGGACTACAAATCCTATTGTTGACTATGAATCTGAGGGGCGTGAGTTCAAATCTCCGTCGAGGAATGGAAATTTTTTTTTTTTTTTCGTTTTTTCTTTTTTTTTTTTTTTTTTGTGTTCTTTTTTCTTTTTTCTTTTTCTTTCTTTTTCATTTTGGCAATGAATTTATTAATTTTTTTTTATTTTTTTTAATTTTCCTCATTTTTGGTTTTTCATTCCTTTTTTTCCCTTTTTTTTTCACCCTTTTCTTCTTTTTGTTATACCCCATCACACGATAGTGCTGGGATATTACAATATACCCTCTGGTGTCTGTCCGTCCGTCCATCCCCACCATTTCCGACCAATAACTGGATTAATTTGTGCTATGAATCTGAGGGGCGTGAGTTCAAACCCCCGTGGAGGAATGGAATTTTCTTTTTTTTTTTCCTTTTTTTCTCGTTTTTTCTTTTCTTTTTTTTCCGTTTATTTTTCTTTTCTTTCTTTTTGCAATGAATTTTTTTTTTTTTCGTTTTTTTTTTCTCATTTTTTGTTTTTCATTCCTTTTTTTTTTACCTTTTTTTTTTTTCCTTTTCTTCTTTTTGTTATACCCCATTACACGATAGTGCTGGGATATTATAATATACCCTCCGGTGTCTGTCCGTCCGTCCGTCCGTCCATCCCCACCATTTCCGACCGATAACTTGATTAATTTTTCACATTTTTTTTTCAAATTGTGCCTACATGTTTATATCGGGAATGACTTTTTTTTCTTTTCTTCTTTTTGTTATACCCCATCACACGATAGTGCTGGGGTATTATAATATACCCTCCGGTGTCTGTCCGTTCGTCCGTCCATCCACACCATTTCCGACCGATAACTTGATTAATTTCTCACAATTTTTTTTTGGAGTTTGCGATCAATAACTTAAGAATCTTTTCATGGATTTTCTTCAAATTTTAAAACACTAAAGGACACATATCATTGCCAAGGACAGTCACTCTGCTTTTCTGGTTATTGTATTATCTGCCCTTTTGATATACATGTATGTAGTTCCTTTACTATATTGAATGCCTTAGTGAAGTTTTACAGATAACTATAACACTTAAAAGTACCACTATTATGGGCAAGGCTATAACCATATTATCTTGCAGTGGTGGGGTATCATGCAGTGTTAGCGTGCTTTTATTTTACATTTTGATTTGGTCAGCTCCTCGAAGTAGGAGCCGATAATTGGCAAGGTATCATATTCGGCATTCTATACAACCGGATATGCTGTTATAATATCATGCTCATCTAGGTTTGTTTTGTCAAAAAAGACCACCTCTACACCATAGCAACGTTGAGTTTCTAACGTGCCCACACTTCGTTCGAAATATTTCTTCGCTACGCAGACAGGATTTCGATCTTTAAATCCTCTGTATACTATCCTACCACAGAACAAAACTTGAAGGGTCAAATCTCTAGCTTCTTTCTCATTGTAAAACAAGCTATTAACTGACCCCTCAACTTTTGTTATGCCATACACGTGTTTTTTTTATGTAATGCTTCATATTATAATGAAGACATAGATGAAGAAGATAAGCAGAATTTAAGAAATAAACACCTGTCAAAAATTTACGATGGTTTTATACTTATAGTTGAAATTTCCAACAGAGTAGCTATTTTATCCAAAGACTGTTGTCATGTTTTATTTGCATTTTTATAAAAAGCTTAAAATGCTCACCATCTTTTTAACACTTTGCGACCTGTATTTTTGCTGACATAAGATTTCAGTACCTTTGTCCTTCATTGCCCTTTTAACACTAAGTATACCATAAAAGTAATGCTGTGGTCCTATTTTGTCTGTTCTCATGGTTCTTCCTTTGGCCACCTGGACAATTCTTAGCGCATATTTTCTGCACTGCGTAGGGTAGGGAGAAAATGGATCTATGACATAAATTTAGTACAGGTTCACCAAAACGTTTGGTCTATAAAAGTCAAGGTTCACATGACCTTTAAGGTTGACTTGCGCAATCAAGATTGATGAGTTTTACTCAGTTTCAAAAATAGCCCATTCATGAGGAGAAAAAAAAAAGCTGAATATGCGTGATTGCCCAGTTACATCCCAGCTTCTGAAATAACCTAGTACGTTATCAGTACGTGACCCTCATTTAGAGTGTTTCCACTTTCTAGGTCAGTGACTGGTCTGTTCATGATGATCAGTGCGGAAGTGATCACTTCCCTGTTATAATTGAGAGCGTAAACGAACAAGATGAGGACTGTAGTCAGAAATGGAAAATGAATAAAGCCGACTGGGAATTATTCCGTAATTTATGTGAAGAAGAGTTATCAGTTGATCACTTAAATGAATCATATGACATTGTTTCTGATTTCACAGATAAACTAATTAATCTATCAGAACAATGCATTCCAAAGACCTCCACAAATACCAAGAAAAGCAAGCCTTGGTTTAATAATGACTGTAAAGAAGCTATTCAAAAGCGCAAACAGGCTCTAAATAAGTTCTGCAAAAGTCCCACTTAGGAAAAGTAAACGACGTTAAAGTTTTTAGAGCTCAAGTCCGTGTAACTTCTGTGAATGAAAACAACAAATTTCTCTGACTGTATGCAAAGATTTTAATGAGAATACATAACCCATAAAGTAGATAAGAACTTTCACCTTTTAGATCTATCGTCTAATGCTATAACAGCTGAATATAGTGTAAGCTATCTTATAAATCATCATTTTTTGTTTTCTATTTAAAATCGCTCATTGTCATTCTCAAGCACCCCCCCCCCCCCCCCCCCCTGTTTATACTAGAAATATAGCGCTTTTTGTTTTCTTTTCTTTCAGAGACGATTTCCTGCCTTGTATATTCCAGCGGACCAGGTTATTTCGAAATTAACCAAGAAAGGGATATCATCATACAATGAATACATCACAGCTAGAGTGTTGCATTCAATGTGATTCTCATCTAAGAGACAATGTTTTGGGAGTTTATTCAGCGGACCGTTTGCCTACTTTTATTTCGAAGTATCCATGTGGATTTATTGCTAATACAGACACTCATGATCAGTCGGGAAAACATTGGTGTGCATTTTATTTAAGTGCACGTGGTGAAGGGGAATTCTTTGACAGCTATGGAAAGAAACTTAATTATTATAGTGTATATTTTGCAGCCTGGTTCTCGCAACATTCGCAATTTTTTCATACAATTAAAAAAAACTGCAGTGACTCATCAAATGTATGTGGATTGTATTGTCTTCATTTTCTTCAGCAAAGACTGATTGGACATTCAATGAAAGATATTGTTAATCTTTTTTCATCTTTTGCAATTAAAGAGGGAAGCAAAGTTGCCAACCGTGATTGGGTTAACTACCATGCATGCAGTCTGTCGTATAATATCCATGTTGTACCCAATCTTTTTATATCGAAGAATGATTTTAGGAAATTGGGTGCTGAAGGTATTGCGGTTATATATTTTTCTGAATTTATATACTAAGTTACCATAAAATTCGGGTTCCGATAGACCTTGTTGCAGAAGAGATTTAAGTCCAATATTGAATTTTGAAATTAAATCAGAATGGCGTCTATAAAATTTTGAAAAGGCAGTATGTTTCCTCTGGCTTTCTTTGCCGGATCATTACAGGGATACTGATGAGGCTTTATTAGCCGAAACTACGTAGTATGACCCATCTTCTTATGAATGTTTTCATTGCTCTTAAAGGAACTCATTTTTATTTGCCTTCACTGCAGCTGGTGTTGTGCCGTGTGGCGGCCGTAAAACGTCTCCCCGTACATCAACCATAGTGCAGTTTATATTTTACTTTTGGTCCTTTGAGATCAGCGTGAATATTCTGAGAAATCAGAAATAAATTATTGGTTTAGACTCATATTCTTGACAGGTTTTTAATTATTTGGACCCCATTTTGATTTAGATCAGTCTTTGAAAAAAAAAATCAAAAATGAGTTCCTTTAAGAGCAATGAAAACATTCATAAGAAGATGGGTCATACTACGTAGTTTCGGCTGATAAAGCCTCATCAGTGACCCTGTAATGATCCGGCAAAGAAAGCCAGAGGAAACATACTGCAATTTTGCGAATTTCGAATAGGCAGTCGATCTGATCTTTGTTTTACTTCTACTTTGAATCGACTGCCTATTCGAAATTCGCAAAATTGCAGTATGTTTCCTCTGGCTTTCAGGTATGTTCGAAGTCATCACGAAAACAAGCCTATATACATTCGTACATTTGCATCTCCTCAAACTCAGGGGTGGGGAGTTGGGGAGTAAATATTATTTTTCATATATCTACATGAAAACATAGATTGCTAGCACTCGATAGAACTACCTCATCAAGTTCTCACAACCTGTGTTTTGAGCAGAAAAAAGAAAAATATCTTTGAAATTTCATTTTGATAAAAGCGTGTTTTCGTATCAAGGGTTATGAAACAAAACAAATAACACTGTATGATTCTATCATGTTTTTATTAGCACTACATAATTAAAAACAATATCAAGCTATGAACTAATAATCATATACACATCTAACTACTGCATAATTTGTATGTATTCATCATTTGTTTATAAAAATAAATTGATTTTAAAGTTTTTTTTTAGATATTTGCGGATGACTAATTTTACATTCAGTTCACAGAAGTAAGTTTTTTTATAACTGTAGTCCACAATGTTCAGTTCAAGTAAAACATCTTTCCAATGCCTGAATTTGATTCACCTTTTTTATGATTCGGAGTTTCCATGACTGTGTTTTCATATCACACTGTCTCCAGTCTTTACAACCTACTTTTAGCTTATACATGTACATCAGTTCAGGAGCTACATTTTTTAAGCAACTCACAGCAGCTTTCCATTTCATTAAGATATCCTCTTCATCAACGTTTTGCAATACTTCATCAAAATACAACTCCAACTGTTCTCGTTTTGTTAACATTAAACAAGTATGTTCTACCTGAGATATTTCACCATTTACACTGCCTTTGCACATTTTCATGAACACAGAAGATGTTTTCTCATTTATCGCCTTGGCATACATATATTCAAAATAAGAATCCAACAACGCAACCGTTTTAACATCCATGTTAGTCATTAATCAATTGTTGTCAACCAAGTAAATGTTTTAATGTTTTGTTTTTTAGAAGTGAAAAATGCATTTCTGACATTACATGCAAGATAGAGAGAATCTTCTCTGTGAAAAGCCCATTCAATTAAATCATTAAGCTTTTCTTTTATAAGATTATGAGGAAGTGTAGTGTAAAGAGTGGAAAAATCGTAGGTAGACAGACTAGAAGCACGAAAATGTCTAGATTTCAATTTATTTAAAGTAGAAGTAAAACAAAGATCAGGAATTGATACAATTAACTTACTCCATCCATAAAAGACACCAAAGGGAAAGAAATACAAACATTAAGCGACCAGACCATAATGGAAACCTAAACAAAGGAAGGCCATATGGACAGTTACTTTCCCACAAAATGGCCATATGGCCATCCAAAATTAAAAGACACAAGTGATACACACAGTAAGTAACAAACAACAACATAAATAAATCGCCACAGAAGAGCCGCCTTGGAACGGTCAGTGGAAGATTTCCACTGGGGGGCTTAAATCGATTTAACGTGGCCACAATCCTCGCCCTTACTTCCGTCGCGATTTAGACAATAAAACCTCATTCGAATTTTTTATAGACCAAAACAGATTTCTTCCTGATCTTTCAAAGACTTTATCACAATATTTAATTACATGCGTTTTAATAGCAGTAAGACAGGAAGTTAATAATTTAGAAAGTTCAGTGGTAGTGCAAGAGCTAGAATTTGCAATAAACCGTGCTTTGTAAGGTTTTTTATTATGAAGTTTTGGCAACCAGTATAGCGAAGGAAGCTTGTCTTGGCCTTCGTTAACACACACAGCAAACTTGGTGGCTGAAAGACAAACATGTTTATCTACTATAGCTCTCTCTTCAGCTAAAGGCTGAAGTTAATAGGCCTTAGTACCACCAAGCTCCTGCTTAAGCGTGTTAACATAGTGGAGCCGTCACACAACGACGGCGTTGTTAGCGGCCTTGTCTGCAGGGGCCAAAACAAACTTCTTATGAAATTCTTGAATACCTAGTATAAGATGACGTAGAGACGTCTTGGGCTTAGGAGGTAATAAGTTAGTATTTTGATAATAGAAAGAAATGCGTTTATTCACTAGTTTTAAAATGCTAAGTTTCCAGTCCTTAAGGGCTTTATGCTCAACATACTCTCGCTTACACCATCGATTACCGAATTCATTCAAGGAAGCAGCGATTTCATCTCTACATTTACTGAAGTCAATTTTAGAAGGAAACCGATATTTCGGTCCTTTAGAAATTATATTCCTTATCCTAGAATCAGGAATAATTTTCAAATTGCCAGTAATTACATGACCAGCAGCAGGATAGCAATACTTTGAGTTTTTACAATCACATGAATCAGGAGTATTAGTATCAATATCAAGATCTGAAACAAGTTTATTGAAATTAAAAATGATAGATCTAACAGGTTTGTTATATTTATAGCAAATTATAGGTGTTTCAGTATTTTGAAAATAAGCAGGAATGGAAGAAAGCACCGATCTCTCACGGAAGATACTGGGCAAATCTATAAAATCCATACCCTTATTAATGAAGGATATTTTGAAGAAATGGCGTTTATGATTAATTTCAGAATCAATGTAAGGACGGAGAGTATGCTGAGTATAGCCTCTAGTTAAAAGAGCCGCATCATATAACTGATGAGAACTATCGTAAAATTTATTCGCCTCGGTGTCCAGAAGACGTAAAACAGAAACGGGTAATGAACTTAAAAATGAAAGCATAGAGTGGCGTCCATGATTTAATAATATAATTGACAGTCACTTCAGTCTAGTATTGTTTCGTTTAAACGCACGTGATTTACGTTTAAAGTTACCATTTTTCCTGGTGCCGTGAGATCTAGTTCTGCGTTTTCGACGTTCCAGGAGTGAGAAAATATCAAAGTCCGGCATTCTGGAAATATTACCCTCATGATAAATGTTGTCATTAAATCCCAGTGGAAAAGGTGTCTGTAAAAATTTAATCCATTTCAGTTCAGCTTTATGTCTTTTGATTATTTTGAATCTAGATGTAGAATTTGCATCGTAATACAGTTTTTCCACTGGTTGTATAACAATGTTATTTACAGAATGACCTGTACGTCGAAAGTGACGGTACAAGAAAGTGTCAGTTTTCTTAGGCTTACTCATTCTACGATAATGCTCGTTCAATCTAGTTTTAAGCATGCGGTTAGTTTGACCAACGTACTGCATATTACAGTTTGCAGCACGTCAAGTAATTAGATAAATTAAATCTGTAGACTGTCATGTCAAATCAGACATGTTAACTACAGAGAAGCGTCTACCGTTTACAGATGAAGTAACGGTAGACGCAGTGCTTAAATGCGAACAACATCTGCACCTCTTGGCATTGCACTTAGAAATACTAGGATACATTCCACTTCTTTTCCACTTTTTTTAACTGTTTCAGATTTTTATACATATCATACTAACTTTTTTACTTTTAATATCCTTATAATTCATCATGCCGTTTAACCATTAACCGTTTGACGCTTATGACCCACAAAGACACGAAATCATCTCCCCCACCCCCCCCCCTTCTAATTTGCAATGGAACGGTATAGTTCAGTAACAAACAGTCAAATAATCATGAACATAAAGCAACATATCAAACAAACAAAAGTTAAAAAGATTGCATATATTTAAAGGTACTTGACATTAACTCTGAAATAGTATTGTGTCTGTTGTGAAGTCTTCTTAACTTTGACTATTGTACATTCATCATTGTCTGTAGTGTCACTGCTGGTCACTTGTCGTTAACAATTAAGTGGCTTTCTTATCTTCAGGTAGTTTCTGTTACTCTGACCGATTTCCTCTCGGATTTGCGCGTTTTGAGTCTGCAGCTCACAGTATTCTGCAACTCATTAATAGTTCTTGGTTATAGTTGCACTTGTCATTCTAGCTCTTTATTCATGTTCTGCAGTGTAAGTGAGTTTTAGTTTTACGTCCCACCAACAGCTAAGGTCATACGGAGACGGGACCTCGGTTTAAAGACTCATCCGAAAGTCTACATCATGTTCTGCAGCCTTCCCTTTCATGTTCTCTGATGGGGCTGTGGGTTCGTTGCATCGGTTCCTGATCATTGCCCTTCTATTTTAAGATCTGTCTATTGAGCTTTTCATTTTCAGCGCAAAGATTTTGTTTGACTATACTGAGTCTCTCCGTTCAGCCTGGGCATTTCCCAAATCAACTAGCAAGTCTTCTCTAACTTGCTCACTGGTTCGCAAGTGCCTTCTCAAATTTAGTTTAATATCAGATAATTTAAAACTTTTGTTCCATGCTATGTCTTGCAATTGTCTGTTGGCCTCTATACTGGCATCAGTCAATGACTTATCATTTCCATAAAGTTAAAGACAGTTTGTCCTCACAAAGTTTTCTATTGTAAGTGTTTGATGTGCAATCTAAAAGTTGAGCATGCTCAGGTTTGCACTGATGCATCATTTATAAGTCTTGGGTGCCCACACATATTATGATTGAGTCGATGTTTGATGGAGTATCAGGAAGTGATGCTTATTGTGGTTTCACTCCTCAAATGTAGACAAGCTAAAGAACACAGATGAGGGTGCAGATAATTTAAAAAATCTCAAATTTATTTTTGTCAGTGCAACAGTTAATTGAGCTCCTAAAATTTGGTTTGTTGTTGCTTATTAATCACTGAATATAGTCCATCCCTGGCACTAGTAGGTGTAATTAGGAGTTGCTCTTTGGTAGCAGTCTCGCAACATCTTCGCATTGCCTGTGAAACAAAAAAGAATTTGGTTATCTTTAAAGGTTTGGTTCAGTCTCCAGATGAAACCTTTTTGTTGTTAAGTTAATTCGCCGCCTAGTAAAAGTTAGTGTCTGTACCTTTTTGTTATTAAGTAAACGCGTCGCCTAATAAAAGTTAGTATCGCCTTGGTTCTATCGAGTATCCACAGCATGACTTTTAACAATGCTGTAAACATAATTGCAGATGATGATGATTTCGTGTTTAATGATGCGTCAACCCTCTTTGTGGGTCATAAGCATCAAGCGGTTAATGGTTAAACGGTATGTAGAATTATGAGGATATTAAAAGTAAAAAAAAATCTGAAACAGTTAAATCTTATGAAAAAGTCCATTTTCTTTTAAGAATAAAATAATATTATCAACAGTGTCAGCTTTGAAATATAAGTTACGTGAGGGTGAAAAGTCAACACAGTCAATTAAGATGTTTTACAGTGTAAGGCTGATCACAGCCTACACAAGTAGGTCGCCCCCAGATATTAGACTTCTTGCCTTGCCGTGGCCCTGGGGGCTCAATTCCCACTGGGCACATTGCGGCTGTGGTCTATGTGCCCACTGGGAAGAGCTAAAGGAAGTACCACCCGTTTGCCGTGGAGGGCGTCCTGTAAGCAGGAAGAAGGGATCCTGGAGGTTGAGGGTTACCTGAGGTGGCGGTGCTTCAGGTACCCAACACGCCTCTTTGGCCTGGCTTTTCGGTGTAGACGGGTGGCCGTGCGGTCCGGTACGGTCAATCGGCTGGTCGCGCCGAGCCCTAGAGATACCGCTTTGCTTTCTCTTCAACTCTTTTTGTATCTTTCCTGATACCAACCATATGCCCATTTACCTTACCCTTTTCTGTCTTTTTATCTCTAGAATAACACATGTAATGTGTGTGGGACATGATACTTCAGTGAGGCAGCACTATAAACGTGAGCATTGAGCTCCCTGTCGCAACCAGACACCGTCGTGATATGACTGAAAAATTGTTGAAAGCGACGTTAAACCCGAATTCACACACACACACACACACATTTTACCGGTATCGACCCTAAAAATATTCAAAAACATGAAACCGCGGAAGTTCCATCTTGGTGCATTAAAAAAAACTAATATTCTGTTTGACTTTCATGATGGCAAAAAATCCGAATCAAATCCAATGCTGCTCAAACAAACCTTTCAGGTACTGCAGTCACGTTACAATGATTACCAGCAAGTGTATACTGAGTGTTCCAAAGAAGGAGATAAAGTTGGTTGTGCGTATGTTTCTAAAGATTCGCACCAAACCTTGCGCCTTCCAGATGGTTCATCATTTTTTACAGCTGAAGTCAAAGCAATAGACCTAGCTTTAGATTTTATCAGTTCTTCACAATTCAAATAGCAATTATATTTTCTGATTCACTTTCTAAGCTTAAGGCTTTAGACCATTCATCATCCAAAAATCTTCAAATACAAAAATTGATTGAAAAACATCACGAAATTTATAAAACAAATCCGATATGGCTTCCGAGCCATATTGGCATTGTCGGCAATGAGTATGCTGACGAGAAAGCAAAGGAATCGCTCAGTCTTGATCCGTCTATTTTTCAAACTCCTTTTGATAATTTTAAACCATTTAGCAACAGTTACATCTTGTCGGAATGGCAAGGCGAATGTGATCGTGAAATAGATAACAAACTTCATGCCATTAAACCTGGCGTCGGAACAAAATGCTCTCCACAGCTTTCCAGGAAAGAGGATGTAGTATTAACACGATTACGCATTGGCCATACTTGAGTCACTCACTCTTATATTTTAAATGGCGATGATCAACCTATTTGTGTAGGCTTTGATCAGCCTTTCACTGTAAAACAGATCTTAATTGACTGTGTTGACTTTTCACCCTCCCGTAACATATACTTCAAAGCTGACGCTTTGCGACAATTGTTTCAAGATGTACCAGACTAAAAGAAATTGGACTTTTTCATAAAATTTAACTGTTTTAGCTTGACGCTTATGACCCACAAAGAGGGTTGACGCGTCGTTAAACACGAAATCATCATCATCCGCTAGCTCTTCCAAGTGGGCACAGAGACCACAGCGGCAATGTGCCCAGTGGGAATTGAGCCCCCAGGGCCACGGCAAGGCAGGAACCCTTATACCTCGGGGACATAATCGCAGAAGTGTCAAGCCGAGGCTTTTCCAAAATGTATCCACAAAGTATTGTAGTTGTTATGTAGTGGGTACTTATTGCCCTACTGATGCAGTTTTTACAAGTATACACAACTCTTAACTATGTTGTAGATACTCACATAATTAATATGAAAACATACCTATTCAAATTACTTGAAAGTATTATCACTAGCTTTAAAAAGATTTGATATTTTTCCTATTTCTGCTAAATAAAAGAGATTATGGGTGCTCATTAGAACCACAACTTATTTTTGGTTTCATTGGGCGAGAGGGCTTGAGATGTCATTTCATCTCAATGTCGGGTAAAAGTCCCACAAAATTGGAAGCAATGTCTCCAAAATGACCTTTACAGAGTTGACGGGGACGTTAAACCTCAAATCAATCAATCAATAAAACCACAACTTATTGAGGCAGTTCTAACAAATACTCAAATCAGTGAAAACTAATATTTACCACTTATAAATGTGGGAGTAAAATTGTTTAGGCATATGTTTGTAATGTGCTACATAAAGTACTTTTTATTTAAGAATTTTGTCAGGTGCACTCATTATTTGTTCCTGTGCTGTGTAATGGTGGTAAAAGTTATCCTCCTGACTTCTAAATCAGTTGAATAATAATTCGTTATAAGACTTACCAGGGTCTTCAGGGCATGCCATCTCCCATGTCCGGCTGCTGCTCCTCGTCTGAGTGGTAACCGTTGTCTTGTGGTCAGCTGGTGGCTCGGGAAAGAAATTAAATTGCCCTTATGGCTCTGGATAGTATGTCCAAGTTGACTGAATATCCAGACTGAATATCCAGTGGATATTCTGATTATCCTGAGCCCGTTGTTGTATATTGTCAACCGAAAGTACACCGTTTATGTTATTAGCCACAAATCCACATTGACAGAGCTTTGCAAAAAGATAGTCCCGAAGTTGTTGGCTCACTCTATCACAATTTAGCATGTCCTGCACAGTCAGAATACTCTCGTTGAACTGAGCCAACAGGTGTGTCCTCAGATGATATTGAGAGGTTACTGGCCAACAAGCATGCGTCTCCTGCATTGCTTCTCCTTTTAGGCATTGGCCACAATAGGCCAATGCTCTTTGACTGATCCAAAAAATGATCTGTTCAATCATCCAGTGGCAAGGAAGAAATCGGAAACTGTCGTGGAGCAGTTTTTTTTTTTTTTAGCTTTTGGATCTTTATTATTGGAAATTATGAAAGGCTGTGAGAAACTTATGAAACGCTGTGATTTTTTATCCGTATGGACGGAGCCTCGGAGTTTTTTATGGGTTTAAAAATGTGTTTGTTATAAGATTATCAGTACTAACCCATTATTTGTTTTGTATTTATTTTAAGACACTTGTTGTAACATAAAATCATACTCTTATTGTCATGCTTAAGCATTGTTTAGTTGGGCATCTTGTCAGTATAGACTCTGACAAGACATGGCATGCTTTTTTCTATGTTTTGAAAAAAAAAGTGATGGCAATTTAAATTTTTTTTTCATTTTTAAAACTACTTAATTCAATGTGCAGGCATCCCTGCAAAATATCATGTGCACCTTGCGATGGATTTTTTTAATTATTGAAGTGATGGCTGTACATTTCGGACGTCAGCAAGAGGCTGTTTTCACAGCTTAGAATATCTAATAAGATTTAAATGCAGTTCTTAGCATGTTGCAGAATAAGTAGACGTGCACATGTTTTTTTTTCAGGAATCAGCCCAATATTTGTTTGCAAAACGAAAAAAAAAATGAATGTAATAGTGACTGAGTTTTTTTGCTTTTTAAGTTAAGCAAAGATCACGTTTGATAAGTTTTTCTGTGACTTAAAATATATCATTTCACTCTCATTAATAGCAAGCATTCCGTATCTAGTATCATTCCATAAGAAAACATACGAGTTTGGATCACTTATAATGCTACCTCGTGTTTTGATGATACAATATTCATTTAGCCATTTGTTGCGATTTATGCCCTCTTTATAACACTGTTGTTGAAATTCGAAACAAAAGGCGCACATGGGTATTGCTGGTGTTAGATTATGGCCTCTTTTATGCTGTTAATGATCTGCATATAGCTAGTGAACCTTAAGAGTCAAAACCAGGCTATAACATGCCAGTGTTTTATAACAAACCGTTTTATAAAGGGTCAGTGTGCATTTCTGTTGAACGTGAATCAAAGTTACATTACTTTTCTAGTCATATTATAGATATAAGATGTTTTATGTGATTTTTATAGCTGATATTTTTCATTTGATTCCATAATGATTCATCAGTGCTTTAACTGACTTCAACACTCGTAATAAATTGTTAACGGCTTAACTTCTTAATCACGGTTACCGGTACCATAAACTACGCAAAGCCTTTTCAAAATTTTATAGACGTCATTCTGATTTAAGGGCGAGGATTGTGGCCACGTAAAATCGATTTAAGCCCCCCAGTGGAAATCTTCCACTGACCGTTCCAAGGCGGCTCTTCTGTGGCAATTTATTTATGTTGTTGTTTGTTACTTACTGTGTGTATCATTTGTGTCTTTTAATTTTGGATGGTCATATGGCCATTTTGTGGGAAAGTAACTGTCCTTATGGCCTTCCTTTGTTTAGGTTTCCATTATGGTCTGGTCGCTTAATGTTTGTATTTCTTTCCATTTGGTGTCTTTTATGGGTGGTGTAAGTTAATTGTATCAATTCCTGATCTTTGTTTTACTTCTACTTTAATTTCAAAATTCAATACTGGACTTAAATTTGTTCTGCAACAAGGTCTATCAGAACCCGAATTTTATGGTGACTTATTGTATAAAAAGTAGAAGTAAAACAAAGATCAGGAATTGATACAATTAACTTACTCCACCCATCAAAGACACCAAAGGGAAAGAAATACAAACATTAAGCGACCAGGCCATAATTGAAACCTAAACAAAGGAAAGCCATAAGGACAGTTACTTTCCCACAAAATGGCCATATGACAATCCAAAATTAAAAGACACAAGTGACACACACAGTAAGTGACAAACAACAACATAAATAAATCGCCACAGAAGAACCGCCTTGGAACAGTCAGTGGAAAGATTTCCACTGGGGGGCTTAAATCGATTTTACGTGGCCACAATCCACTGGCCCTTTATAAATTTAGAAAAATTTATAACCGCAATGACTTCAGCACCCAATTTCATAAAATCATTCTTCGATATTAAAAGATTGGTTACAACAAATGTTATACGACAGACTGCATGCATGATAGTTAACCCAATCACGGTTGACAACTTTGCTTCCCTCTTTAATTGCACGCCGGTGGGTCAGACCCCAGATTCTATGACGGTTCCAACATAAAGGCTTATGGTTGGTTGGTACCTGATGCTCCGTCTGGTCAGGCCCATTGGAGTTCAACTGTTGGTTTTCTTTTGCTCCAGCATTTTTGTTAGCTCACCTGCCATGTAATGACGAGGTGAGCTTTTGGGATCACTTTTTGTCCGTCGTCCGTCCGTAAACTTTTTCTTCAAACGACATCTAAACAACAGATCGGATTTTTACCAAACTTCACAGGAATGATCCTTAGGTCATAGGTCCCCTTTCAAAGTTGTTCAAATGGTTCCGGTCCATTGCACATCTAGGTCACAAGAGCCAAAAATAGATTTTTTTCACCGAAAACTTAAAAAAATAATTCTTCCCTGAAACCACAAGGCCCAGGTCTTCGATGTTTGGTATGAAGCTTCATCTAGTGGACCCCTACCAAGATTGTTCAAATTATATAGTGCTGGGGTGAAAAATGCCTCCGCCCCGGGTTCCTTTGGTTTTACATAGGATTATATAGGGACAATCTTTAAAAATCTTCTTCTCTGAAACCGCAAGGCTGGTACGAAGCTTCATCTAGTGGACCCCTACCAAGATTGTTCAAATTATAGTGCTGGGGCCAAAAATGCCTCGGGACCTTTTGGTTTTACATGGGCTTATATAGGGAAAACCTTTCAAAACCTTCTTCTCTGAAACCGCAAGGCCCGATCTTTGATATTTGGTATTAAGCTTCATCTAGTGGACCTCTACCAAAATTGTTCAAATTATAGTGCTGGGGCCAAAAATGCCTCGGGGGCCCTTTTGTTTAACATGGGTTATATGGGGAAAATCTTTAAAAATTTTCTTCTCTCAAACCGCAAGGCCCAGGTCTTTGCGATTTGGTATGAAGCTTCATCTAGTGGACCCCTACAGAGATAGTTAAAATTATATTGCTGGTGCCAAAAATGCCCCCGCCCCGGGGCCCTTTGGTTTTACATGGGTTTATATAGGGAAAATCTTTAAAAATCTTCTTCTCTGAAACAGGAAGGCCCAGATCTTTGATATTTGGTATGAAGCTTCATCTAATAGACCCCTACCACGATTGTTCAAATTAAAGTGCTGGGGCCTAAAATGTCCCGCCCCGGGGCCCTTTGGTTTAACATGGGTTTATATAGGGAAAATCTTGCCTTGCCGTGGCCCTGGGGGCTCAATGCCGATGTGGTCTCTGTGCCCACTGGGAAGAGCTAAAGGAAGTTCCACCCGTTTGCCGTGGGTGGTGTCCTGTAAGCCGGAAGAAGGGATCCTTGAGGTTGAGGGTTACCTGAGGTGGCGGTGCTTCAGGTGCCCAACACGCCTCTTTGGCCTGGCTTTTCGGTGTAGACGGGTGGCCGTGCGGTCCGGCACGGTCAATCGGATGGTCACGCCGAGCCCTAGAGATACTGCTTTGCTTTCTCTTAAACTCTTTTTGTATCTTTCCTGATACCAACCATATGCCCATTTACCTTACCCTTTTCTGTCTTTTTATCTCTAGAAGGCGGTGGCTAAACGGATCAATCATGTTGGCATTTTGTTTATACGAGTATATCTCACGTGTATCTCTAACACCTGCGAGTTGGATAACCACTCCATTATGGTGTTCCCTTGTAGTGTTCCCTTGTAGGGCTCCGTGGAGGGCGGAGCGCACTTGGCACGAAACTAGGATTTTTTTCTTATGGCTAATGGAAAACACCTAACCGCAACGCACCTAAACGTAAAAAAGACGAGGATTCATCCGAATCGGATGAACAGTCAAAAATCCAGTCAGCAGTCAAGTCAACAATCGGAGTCAGCAGTCTGCTGAACCAAACTTTGACAATGTTCCGCCTTTCTAAGTCGTCACGTCGCTTGACAATACACGAACTGTGTCAAGCCTTTCTCCCTTTGTTATCGAGAAAAGTATTGTCGGCATAGCCGGACACCCAAAGAGTATTAAATCACTCAAATCAGGTGACCTTCTCTTGGAACTCGAGAGAAAAGAGCAAGTTGTAAATAAAAATCAAAAATGCCTGCTCGCCACCAAAAAGCTCTTTGATCTTTCAGTAAAAATATCTCTTCACAATACACTAAACTCATCTAAAGGAGTGATTCGCAGTCCAGAACTGCGTCCTTGTTCAGACGAAGAGATCATTGATAACCTGAAGGATCAAGGAGTAATTGGTGTTCGTAACATCAAAGTCCGTAGAAATGGTGTACTAAAACCAACAGCAACTTATGTGTTGACAGTAGTTGTAAACAGGGGGTGGAGCCCCCCCCCCCCCCTCATTATTGCTGAGTAAGCAATTTTTCGGGATGCCGAGTAAGCAATAATTTTTTTGCTGAGTAAGCAATTTTTTCGCGATGCTGAGCAAGCAGAAAAAAACCCGACTCCATTGTGCTGAGTAAGGAAAAAAAAAAGAGCAATAAATAGTGCTGAACAAAAAAATATTGGTTGGTGGCTCTGCATTTCAAATCCTGGCTGGCCACAGGCCTCGGCTGCATTACCCAACCCATGTAGAGCATGATAGAAAACAACTTATTTTCGATAATGCTCTACGCCCTTCGATCAGGAATACTGATTGAATTCGATCAGTATCTGATCCACAAATCGAGGATGCTGTTCATTTACAAGCAAGGATATGCTGTAATAATTATTTAACCTTATAACATAAGGTTCCATCAATATATCCCATTGGATATTTGAAATGATGTATTTTTGTTGCTGAGGGATATTTGTTTTTTAAATCCCTTTTTATTATAGACCCGCAGAATAGTGTTTTAAGCACTACCCTACGTGCCTGATCTTCGTTCATAAAAAAACTACAATGTTTGCGGTTTTTATTTCCATAAACATGTTGCAAAATATAATGAGTTTTTTTTCCCATTTTTTTTAAATAATATGTTATATGGAAAAAAAGTGTCAATTTTGAAACTGCACTAAAAATTTCAGAGTTTCTGAAATTTATACCCTCACCATGTACGAATTTTTGACTCCCTATTAAATTAAAAAAAAACTATGCTGTATTTATTCATACAATATTATGAGCTTGCAATGAACATTTAATCAGACAGTTTTGTTTCATTATTTTTGTTCTTTTTTTCAGCCAAACAATATATTTGATTAAATGCAACCTTGTTGGCATATTTTATCTCCCCTTTGTTTTACTTAGGTCTTGTGTAACCATTTGAATATTCAGCAGGATAAGGGTCAGCAGTCTTACTACTTCTACTGCTCAAGAACAATCACCATTCATCAGACACTGAAATGTGTATCGGGCCTATATAATTACTTTTCAGAATATTTAGATAGGCGTGTTTTCATGACACCGCTTTCACTGAGGATATTATCATGACCATTCATAATTACAAATAGTTGTTTGTAAGTTCGTAAGTGTGTACCTTAACCTGTTAATGTTTGTTAACGGGTGTTCTAAAGCACGCGCTAATCTTTATCACATCTTGAGGCGCAATAATGATTCGGCTTTTATTGTCACCTTTCAGTGGAGAAATATGGCCGGAATTCAGTTTATTGTGAACGTAACGCAGTAATAATCGTACCAATATTTATGTTTACAGATTGAAGATATCACAAAATTAAAGAAAACGTTTTGCGATTATGTCATATATTCAAAACATTTTGATTTAGCAGGATATTAAGTTGTCCCCATTGTATCTCTAAGAGCGTATGGCTTACAGATTTCTTAAACATGTTTTCGAAATCTGGGTTGCGGCATCTTTTAAACAAACAAGCAAGCAATCAAGCCAGCAAACAATTAATTAAGATGCCGCTAGCACAAAAAGACTGTTGCGACGAAAGAGGCATTGTATTTTAAACATATTATCGAAACAATCTCCCCAGTTTATATTACTATTTTTAAGCTGTTCCAAAACTGGCAGTATTTTTTTCCCCTCGTGCAGTGTGTTGAGCCGACGCATGAGAACTTTATTCGAGTTTTACTTCTTGAAACGCGCATGCGTGACAACCTAACAGGGCAGTTAAGCATGATTCTTTGTATTTTGAGTTTTCAAGATCTATATTTTAGCCGTACCAATGGTGTCACGAGACTTTGCCGATGCGCAGGCTCCTCAGAACTGAGAGTGTTTCCCGGTGCAATAAGCGCCCTTTTCTCGTGTGCAAGCTCACCTGTATTTTTAGCTCACCTGACCGAAGGTCATGGTGAGCTTTTGTGACAGTAAGATGTCCGGCGTCGTCGTGCGTCGTCCGTCGTCCGTCGTCCGTCGTGCGTAAACTTTTTCTTGTGAACACACTAGAGACCACAGTTTTGGTCCAATTATCATCAAACTTGCTCAGAATGATAATCATGACAATATCTCGGTCAAGTTCGAATTTGGGTCATGTCGGGTAAAAAAGTAGGTCAGTAGGTCAAATCATAGAAAAACCTTGTGAACACTCGAGAGGCCACAATTTTGGTCCAATCATCATCAAACTTGCTCAGAATGATCATTGTGACAATATTTTAGTGAAGTTTGAATATGGATCATGTCGGCTTAAAAAGTAGGTCAGCGGGTCAAATCATAGAAAAACCTTGTGAACACCCTAGAGGCCACAATTTTGGTCCAATCATAATCAAACTTGCTCAGAATGATCATCATGACAATATCTTGGTCAAGTTCGAATATGGGTCATGTCCGGTCAAAAAGTAGGTCAGTAGGTCAAATC
The DNA here is from genome assembly GCA_963580285.1 of Lucinisca nassula. Lineage (NCBI taxonomy): Eukaryota > Metazoa > Mollusca > Bivalvia > Lucinida > Lucinidae > Lucinisca > Lucinisca nassula. The sequence continues at coordinate 14,733,734 of OY757020.1, read as the reverse complement.
ATAGAAAAACCTTGTGAACACTCTGAAGGCCACTGTTTTGGTCCAATTATCATGAAACTTGCTCAGAATGACCATTGTGACAATATTTCAGTCCAGTTCGAATATGGGTCATATCGGGTTAAAAAGTAGGTCAGCGGGTCAAATCATATAAAAACCTTGTGAACACCCTAGGGGCCACAATTTTGGTCCAATCATAATCAAACTTGCTCAGAATGATCATCATGACAATATCTCGGTCAAGTTTGAATATGGGTCATGTCCGGTTGAAAAGTAGGTCAGTAGGTCAAATCATAGAAAAACCTTGTGAATACTCAGGAGGCCACAAGTTTGGTTAAATCATTAATCTTGCTCAGAATGGTCATTGTGACAATATCTTGGCTAAGTTTGAATAAAGGTCTTTTCGGGTCAAAAAGTAGGTCAGTAGGTCAAATTAAAGAAAAAACTTGTGAACACTCTAGTTTTACATAGACTTATATAGGGAAAATCTTTAAAAATCCTTTTCTCTGAAACCACAAGGCCTAGGTCTTTTATATTTGGTATGAAGCTTCATCTAAAAGACCCCTAACAAGATTATTCAAATGATAGTGCTGAGGCCAAAAATGTCCCCGCCCCCGGGCCCTTTGGTTTTACATAGGCTTATATAGGGAAAATCTTTAAAAATCTTCTGCTCTGAAGCTGCAAGGCCCAGGACTTTGATATTTGGTATTAAGCTTTATCTAGTGGACCCCTACCAAGATTGTTCAAATTATAGTGCTGGGGCAAAAAATGCCCCCGTTCCGGGGCCCTTTGGTTTTACATGGCCTTATATAGGGAAAATCTTTAAAAATCTTCTTCTCTGAAACCGCAAGGTCCAGGACTTTGATATTTAGAATGAAGCTTCATCCATTGGACCTCTACCAAGATTGTTCAAATTATCGCCCTTGGGCCAAAAATGCCCCCGCTCAGGGGCCCTTTGTTTTTACATAGACTTATATAGGGAAAATCTTTAAAAATCCTTTTCTCTGAAACCACAAGGCCTAGGTCTTTTATATTTGGTATGAAGCTTCATCTAAAAGACCCCTAACAAGATTATTCAAATGATAGTGCTGAGGCCAAAAATGTCCCCACCCCCGGGCCCTTTGGTTTTACATAGGCTTATATAGGGAAAATCTTTAAAAATCTTCTGCTCTGAAACTGCAAGGCCCAGGACTTTGATATTTGGTATTAAGCTTTATCTAGTGGACCCCTACCAAGATTGTTCAAATTATAGTGCTGGGGCAAAAAAAGCCTCCACCTGGGGCCCTTTGGTTTTACATAGGCTTATATAGGGAAAATCTTTAAAAATCTTCTTCTCTGAAACCGCAAGGCCCAGGACTTTGATATTTTGTATGAAGCTTCATCTAGTGGACCCCTACCAAGATTGTTCAAATTATAGCCCTTGGGCCAAAAATCCCCCTGCTCAGGGGCCCTTTGGTTTTACATAGACTTATATAGGGAAAATCTTTAAAAATCTTCTTCTCTGAAACCGCAAGGTCCAGGACTTTGATATTTAGAATGAAGCTTCATCCAATGGACCTCTACCAAGATTGTTCAAACTATCGCCCTTGGGCCAAAAATGCCCCCGCTCAGGGGCCCTTTGTTTTTACATAGACTTATATAGGGAAAATCTTTAAAAATCCTTTTCTCTGAAACCACAAGGCCTAGGTCTTTTATATTTGGTATGAAGCTTCATCTAAAAGACCCCTAACAAGATTATTCAAATGATAGTGCTGAGGCCAAAAATGTCCCCGCCGCCGGGCCCTTTGGTTTTACATAGGCTTATATAGGGAAAATCTTTAAAAATCTTCTGCTCTGAAACTGCAAGGCCCAGGACTTTGATATTTGGAATTAAGCTTTATCTAGTGGACCCCTACCAAGATTGTTCAAATTATAGTGCTGGGGCAAAAAAAGCCTCCGACTGGGACCCTTTGGTTTTACATGGCCTTATATAGGGAAAATCTTTAAAAATCTTCTTCTCTGAAACCGCAAGGCCCAGGACTTTGATATTTTGTATGAAGCTTCATCTAGTGGACCCCTACCAAGATTGTTCAAATTATAGCCCTTGGGCCAAAAATGCCCCCGCTCAGGGGCCCTTTGGTTTTACATAGACTTATATAGGGAAAATCTTTAAAAATCTTCTTCTCTGAAACCACAAGGCCTAGGTCTTTTATATTTGGTATGAAGCTTCTTCTAAAGGACCCCTACCAAGATGATTCAAATTATAGTGCTGGGGCCAAAAGTGGCCCCGTCCCGGGGCCCTTTGGTTTTACATAGACTTATATAGGGATAATCTTTAAAAATCTTCTCTGAAACCACAAGGCCCAGGACTTTGAAATTTGGTATGAAGTTGCATCTAATGGACCTCTACCAAGATTGTTAAAATTATAGCCCTGGGGCCAAAAATGCCCCCACTCTGGGGCCCTATGGTTTTACATAGACTTACATGGGGAAAATCTTCAAAAATCTTCTTCTCTGAAACCACAAGGCCTGGGTCTTTGATATTTGGTATGAAGCTGCATCTAGTGGACCTCTATCAAAATTATTCAAATTATAGCCCTGGTACCAAAAATGTCCCCGCTCCGGGGCCCTTTGGTTTTGCATAGACTTATATAGGGAAATCTTTAAAAATCTTCTCTGAAACTGCAAGGCCAAGGCCTTTGATATTTAGTATGGAGCTTTATCTAGTGGACCTCTACCAAGATTGTTCAAATTATAGCCCTGGGGCCACAAATGCCCCCACCCCGGGCCGGGGCCCTTTGTTTTTACATAGATTTATATAGCCCTGGGGCCATTTGGTTTTGCATAGGCTTATGTAGGGAATATCTTTAAAAAAAATCTTCTTCTCTGAAACTGCAAGGCCCAGGTCTTTGAAATTTGATGTGTAGCTTTATCTAGTGGACCTTTGCCAAGATTGTTCTAATTATAGCCTTTGTTGATGTTTGGTATGAAGCTTCACCTTTAAGACCTCCCTCAACATTATGCACATTAAAACCCTGGGGCCAATAATGGCCCTCTCTGGGGCCCACTTGTTACACTATGGATCAGGTGAGCGATCCAGGGCCATCATGGCCCTCTTGTTGTGATATTTAATTTGTTTACATTAGTGAAATAAGTTTTACATGAATGAATCGGGTCTAAGACCTACGGCTTATAATAAAGACATATCATAGACTACGTTGAATGCTCCTTGAAATCATTGATGATGTCGAGTACTCACGAGACAGATTTTGGGGGTGAAATGAGCGAGGAGGACTTTTTCTCAAACCTTTTAAATCACGATGTAAGGCCGCTCCCGCCTGTAAGCAGGGACCGCCTACGCGAAGAAGTCGCAAGAATCACAGAGGCCACCTCAGCTCCTAAAACCACTGCTGGAAAATTCAGGTATCGACCTTAAAAATATTCAAAAACATGAAACCGCCGAAGTTCCATCTTGGTGTATTAAACAACCTTCTATTCTGTTCGACTTACATGATGGCAAAAAATCCGAATCAAATCCGATACTTCTCAAACAAAACTTTCAGGTACTGCAATCACGTTACGATGATTACCAGCAAGTCTATACTGATGGTTCCAAAGAAGGAGATAAAGTTGGTTGTGCGTATGTTTCTAAAGATACGCACAAAACCATGCGCCTTCCAGATGGTTCATCTATTTTTACAGCTGAAGCCAAAGCAATAGACCTAGCTTTAGATTTTATCAGTTCTTCAACAATTCAAAAAGCAATTATATTTTCTGATTCACTTTCTGTGCTTAAGGCTTTAGACCATTCATCATCTAAAAATCCTCAAATTCAAAAATTGATCGAAAAACATCATGAAATTTCTAAAACACACCAAATCTTGTTTTGTTGGCTTCCGAGCCATATTGGCATTGTCGGCAATGAATATGCTGACAAGAAAGCAAAGGAATCGCTAAATCTTGATCCATCTGTTTTTAAAATTCCTTTTAATAATTTTAAACCATTTATCAATAGATACATCTTGTCGGAATGGCAAGGCGAATGGGACCGTGCAATAAATAACAAACTCCATGCCATTAAACCTGTCGTTAGTACAAAATGCTCTCCACAGTTTTCCAGAAAAGAGGACGTAGTATTAACACGACTGCGCATCGGCCATACTAGAGTTACTCATTCTTATATTTTTAATGGTGATGATCAGCCTTCTTGTGTAGGTTGTGATCAGCCATTCACTGTGAAACATATCTTTATTGACTGTGTTGACTTTTCACCCTCACGTATTTTATATTTCAAAGCTGACACTTTGCAACAACTGTTTCGAGATGTACCTGTTGATAACATTATTTTATTCTTAAAAGAAATTGGTCTTTTTCATAAGATTTAACTGTTTCAGATTTTTATACATTATCATTCTGACTTGTTACTTTTAATATCATCATAATTATTCATGCCGTTTAACCATTAACCGACTGACGCTTATGACCCACCAAGAGGGTTGACGCGTCGTTAAACACGAAATCATCATCATCATCATCAGCTCCTAAAAGTAAAACAATTGCTTGTAACAAATGCGCTTCCACGTTTGCTCACCCAAATGGGCTTCAGAAACATCTGCGAAAAAATGTTTGTTCCAGACCAGACTTTATTTGCCAGCACTGTGGAAAGCGTTACAAAAAGGAAGTTTTCCTTCTAACGCACATGGAACGCGGGAAATGCGCGAGAACAAGAAACTTAACCGCAAGGAACCACACGTGTACCAAATGTTCCAAACAATTTTCCACTGCACACAATTTAAAAAGGCATTTGTCGAACAAATCATGCAGTTCCATGCGATCAGATGAAGTGTTTGGCCTGGCTTTTCGGTGTAGACGGGTGGCCGTGCGGTCCGGCACGGTCAATCGGCTGGACACGCCGAGCCCTAGAGATACCGCTTTGCTTTCTCTTCAACTCTTTTTGTATCTTTCCTGATACCAACCATATGCCCATTTACCTTACCCTTTTCTGTCTTTTTATCTCTAGAAGGCGGTGGCTAAACGGATCAATCGTGTAGGCATTTTGTTTATAGGAGTATATCTCACGTGTATCTCTAACACCTGCGAGTTGGATAACCACTCCATTATGGTGTTCCCTTGTAGGGCTCCGTGGAGGGCGGAGAGCACTTGGGACGAAACTAGGATTTTTTTCTTATGGCTCCTAAAAACAAACATAACCGCAACCACGCACCTAACCGCAACGCACCTAAACGTAAAAAAGACGAGGATTCATCCGAATCGGATGAACGCAGTCAAAAATCCAGTCAGCAGTCTGCTGAACCAAACTTTGACAATGTTCCGCGTTTCTTGGTCGTCACGTCGCTTGACGATACACGAACTGTGTCAAGCCTTTCTCCCTTTGTTATCGAGAAAAGTATTGTCGCCATAGCCGGACACCCAAAGAGTATTAAATCACTCAAATCAGGTGACCTTCTCTTGGAACTCGAGAGAAAACCGCAAGTTGTAAGCCTGCTCGCCACCAAAAAACTCTTTGATCTTTCGGTAAAAATATCTCTTCACAACACACTAAACTCATCTAAAGGAGTGATTCGCAGTCCAGAACTGCGTCCTTGTTCAGACGAAGAGATCATTGATAACCTGAAAGATCAAGGGGTTATTGGTGTTCGTAACATCAAAGTCCGTAGAAATGGTGTACTAAAACCAACAGCAACTTATGTGTTGACTTTTAATACACCAATTCTACCCAAGAAAATCAAAGTAGCATATCTTTCCATTAACGTAGAGGTATACATCCCAAACCCTCTTAGATGTTACTCTTGTCAGGCTTTTGGCCATCACGAAAGCAGATGTCAGAGAAAACAACTCTGTCCTAATTGTGGTGAAGAAAAGCATGTTGATAATCACCTCAACTGCAAAAATGAACCCAAATGCGTAAATTGTGATGGCAAACATGCTGTTTTCTCCCGAGACTGTCCGGCGTGGAAAAAAGAAAAAGAAATACTTACCGTCAAATACCAAAGGGGGATAACATTCCCAGAAGCGCGGAAGATTGTCGAAGAGCGATACATAACACCAACCACCAGTTTCGCCAGCATCACAAAGGGTGCTAGTGTAAAATGTACCAGCTCCGCAACACAGACTGCTGAATCATACATTGCTGAACTGAAAAAGTCTGGTGCATGGAGTAAATCCACTCCAGCACCACAAAGTTCAACCAATTTATCAAAAGGCGCAATCCAGGTTGCTTCGGATCGGTCGACAGCGACCGTACCGAAGCCAGCGCCGAATGTAAAAGAGAAACCCGACTCAGGTCGGACTAATAAGGGGTCGCAAGATCCGATCAAAAAACATCAATTGTCTCAAAGACAAACAGACAGACAACGTAAAATGGAAAGAGACAATATAAAATTTCAGAACAGGTTCGGATCTTTGAGTGACAGTGATATGGAGTTGACTGAAACTCCATCATCACCAAGTGGCAAAAACAGATCGAGGTCTGCCACACCACGAGCTGGTGGTAGCAGATCTATATCACCAATTGCACCTCCATAATAGTTTCTAGTCTTTAAATATCTCTCCTTAAAATGGATTTAAAACACAAAATAATACAATGGAATTGTCGAGGTCTTAAATCAAATTATAATGAACTCTTATTACTTATTTCGCTACTAACCCCATCGGTGTTTTGTTTGCAAGAAACTTTTTTAAAAACTGATGACAACATAGATGTCAGGGGTTTCAATACATACAACTATATCTATTCTGATGGTAACAAACCATCTGGTGGCAGCTCAATTTTTGTTAAATCATGTTTACCACAAAGAGAGATCAAATTAAAAACAGACCTTCAAGCTGTAGCAGTATCGGTTTCTCTGGATAAAGAAACTACAATTTGCTCTCTATATATCCCACCCTCATTTTCTTTAAAGCCCGAACATCTTGACTCATTGCTGAGTCAACTTCCATCGCCATATCTTTTAGTTGGCGACTTCAATGGTCACAATATTCTATGGGGCTGTAAAGATGTCAATAACAGAGGAGCACTTATTGAAGATTTTATTGCACAGAACGACCTTTGCTTGATGAATGATAAATCTTATACTTACCTTCACCCTGCGACAGGTCATTTGTCTTCTTTAGATCTCTCTTTGTGTCACCCATCTCTCTTCTTGGACTATGACTGGTCTGTTCATGATGATCAGTGCGGAAGTGATCACTTTCCTGTTATAATAGAGAGCGTAAACGAACCAGATGAAGACTGTAACCAGAAATGGAAAATGAATAAAGCCGACTGGGAATTATTCCATAATTTATGTGAAGAAGAGTTATCAGTTGATCACTTAAATGAATCATCTGACATTGTTTCTGATTTCACAGATACACTTATTAATATATCAGAGCAATGCATTCCAAAGACCTCCACAAATACTAAGAGAAGCAAGCCTTGGTATAATAATGACTGTAAAGAAGCTATTAAAAAGCGTAAACAGGCTCTAAATAAGTTCTGCAAAAGTCCCACTTCAGAAAAGCTAAACGACGTAAAAGTTTTTAGAGCTAAAGCTCGGCGAACAATCCGAGCTTCCAAACGAAAGTCATGGAGAGAATATGTCTCCAAATTGAACTACAAAACCCCCATTAAAAAGGTTTGGGATATGGTACGAAAAATTTCAGGAAAAACAAAGTCCTCTAGTTTTACACATTTAAATACTGAATTTGACACAATAGCTTCAACAAAAAAAGATATTTCAGATACTCTTGGTCACACATTCTTGAGAAATTCATCATCGCGTAATTATTCTGACACTTTTAGAAATTTCAAAAAGGACCAGGAGAAAAGAAAACTTAACTTCAAATCCCTTAATCACGAAGAATATAACACACCTTTTAACTTATCCGAACTCGTTGAAGCCATTGAAAAATCACATGATACGGCAACCGGCCCCGATGAAATTCATTATCAGATGCTTAAGCATCTGCCAAAAAGTTCTCTTACAACACTTTTAGATATCTTTAATAATATTTGGGAAACGGGGGTCTGTCCTGAGAGTTGGCGTGTAGCTACAGTTGTACCAATTCCGAAACCAGGGAAAGATCATGCAGAACCTACAAATTATCGTCCGATAGCTTTGACAAGTTGTTTGTGTAAAACATTGGAGAGAATGATAAACAAGAGATTAGTCTGGTACTTAGAGTCCAACAACCTCATTTCAGAATATCAATCGGGGTTTCGTTCGGAACGTAGTACCAATGACAATTTAATAAGACTAGAAACATTTATACGAGATGCTTTTATTAACAAAGAACACGTAGTGGCTGTCTTTTTCGACTTGGAGAAAGCATATGATACAACATGGCGTTATGGAATATTGAAAGATCTACATAACATTGGCTTAAGAGGAAAACTTCCCAGTTTTATTGAAAGCTTTTTAGGGGAGCGCATGTTTCAGGTGCGTGTGGGATCTACCCTGTCAGATTTCTATGATCAAGAACAGGGTGTCCCACAGGGTAGTATTCTTTCAACTACGCTATTTAACATCAAAATAAACAATATTGTACAATGTTTGGACGACAAAACTGATTGTTCATTGTATGTTGATGATTTTTGTATATGTTACCGTTCAAAAAATATGAAAACAATTGAACGAAAGTTACAACAAAATTTAAAAAGAATAGAAGAATGGACTGATAAAAATGGTTTCAAGTTCTCCAAGTCGAAAACGCAGTGTGTTCATTTTTGTAAACTACGGAAGAAACACGAACATCCTTCCCTGTTTTTATACGGATCACAAATTCCTGTTGTTGAAGAAGCCAAATTTCTTGGGGTCATATTTGATCAAAAGTTATCTTTTATTCCACATATTAAATATCTTAAAGCGAAATGCTTAAAAGCTTTGAATCTTTTGAAAGTTTTAGCTCATACAAGTTGGGGAGCAGATCGGTATACTTTATTAAATCTTTACCGGTCTTTAATAAGATCTAAATTAGATTATGGGTCTGTTGTTTATGGTTCTGCCAGAAAGTCCTATTTAAAATCCTTGGATACTATCCATCACCAAGGCCTTCGTCTGGCCATGGGAGCCTTCCGTACTTCTCCCGTATTAAGCCTTTATGTAGAAGCAGGTGAACCATCTTTAACCTCGCGCAGAGAGAAACTTTCTCTTCAGTATGCTATCAGACTTGCTGCAAATCCATCTAACCCGGCATCCAAAATTTCATTTCGACCTCAATTTGTAGATAAGTATGAAACAAAACCCACAGCAATCAAACCTTTTGGATTACGTATTTTACCACTGCTGGAAAATTCAGGTATCGACCTTAAAAATATTCAAAAACATGAAACCGCCGAAGTTCCATCTTGGTGTATTAAACAACCTTCTATTCTGTTCGACTTACATGATGGAAAAAAATCCGAATCAAATCCAATACTTCTCAAACAAAACTTTCAGGTACTGCAGTCACGTTACAATGATTACCAGCAAGTCTATACTGATGGTTCCAAAGAAGGAGATAAAGTTGGCTGTGCGTATGTTTCTAAAGATACGCACAAAACCATGCGCCTTCCAGATGGTTCATCTATTTTTACAGCTGAAGCCAAAGCAATAGACCTAGCTTTAGATTTTATCAGTTCTTCAACAATTCAAAAAGCAATTATATTTTCGGATTCACTTTCTGTGCTTAAGGCTTTAGACCATTCATCATCTAAAAATCCTCAAATTCAAAAATTGATCGAAAAACATCATGAAATTTCTAAAACACACCAAATCTTGTTTTGTTGGCTTCCGAGCCATATTGGCATTGTCGGCAATGAATATGCTGACAAGAAAGCAAAGGAATCGCTCAATCTTGATCCATCTGTTTTTAAAATTCCTTTTAACAATTTTAAACCATTTATCAACAGATACATATTGTCGGAATGGCAAGGCGAATGGGACCGTGCAATAAATAACAAACTCCATGCCATTAAACCTGTCGTTAGTACAAAATGCTCTCCTCCACAGTTTTCCAGAAAAGAGGACGTAGTATTAACACGACTGCGCATCGGCCATACTAGAGTTACTCATTCTTATATTTTTAATGGTGATGATCAGCCTTCTTGTGTAGGTTGTGATCAGCCATTCACTGTGAAACATATCTTAATTGACTGTGTTGACTTTTCACCCTCACGTATTTTATATTTCAAAGCTGACACTTTGCAACAACTGTTTCGAGATGTACCTGTTGATAATATTATTTTATTCTTAAAAGAAATTGGACTTTTTCATAAGATTTAACTGTTTCAGATTTTTATACATTATCATTCTGACTTTTTACTTTTAATATCATCATAATTATTCATGCCGTTTAACCATCAACCGTTTGACGCTTATGACCCACAAAGAGGGTTGACGCGTCGTTAAACACGAAATCATCATCATCATCTGTAATTTATGTGAAGAAGAGTTATCAGTTGGTCACTTAAATGAATCATCTGACATTGTTTCTGATTTCACAGATAAACTAATTAATATATCAGAACAATGCATTCCAAAGACCTCCACAAATACCAAGAAAAGCAAGCCTTGGTTTAATAATGACTGTAAAGAAGCTATTCAAAAGCGCAAACAGGCTCTAAATAAGTTCTGCAAAAGTCCCACTTCAGAAAAGCTAAACGACGTTAAAGTTTTTAGAGCTAAAGCTCGGCGAACAATCCGAGCTTCCAAACGAAAGTCATGGACAGAATATGTCTCCAAATTGAACTACAAAACCCCCATTAAAAAGGTTTGGGATATTGTACGAAAAATTTCAGGAAAAACAAAGTCCTCTAGTTTTACACATTTAAATACTGGTTTTGACACAAAAGCTTCAACTAAAAAAGATATTTCAGATACTCTTGGTAGCACATTTTTGAGCAATTCATCACCGCGTAATTATTCTGACACTTTAAGAAATTTCCAAAAGGACCAAGAGAAAAGAAATCTAAACTTCAAATCCCCCAATCACGAAGAATACAACAAACCTTTTAACTTAGCCGAACTAGTGGAAGCCATTGAAAAATCACACGATACAGCAACCGGCCCCGATGAAATTCATTATCAGATGCTTAAGCATCTGCCAAAAAGTTCTCTTTCAACACTTTTAGATATCTTTAATAATATTTGGGAAACTGGGGTCTTTCCTGAGAGCTGGCGTTTTGCTACAGTTGTACCAATTCCAAAACCAGGGAAAGATCATGCAGAACCTACGAATTATCGACCGATAGCTTTGACAAGTTGTTTGTGTAAAACATTGGAGAGAATGATAAACAAGAGATTAGTCTGGTACTTAGAGTCCAACAACCTCATTTCAGAATATCAGTCAGGTTTTCGTTCGGAACGTAGTACCAACGACAATTTAATAAGACAAGAAACATTTATACGAGATGATTTTATTAACAAAGAACACGTAGTAGCTGTCTTTTTCGACTTGGAGAAAGCATATGATACCACTTGGCGTTATGGAATATTGAGAGATCTCCATAACCTCGGCTTAAGGGGAAAACTTCCCAGTTTTATTCAAAGTTTTTTTAGGTGAGCGTGTATTTCAAGTCCGCGTGGGATCTACCCAATCAGATCTCTATGCACAAGAGCAGGGTGTCCCACAGGGTAGCATTCTCTCAACTACGCTATTTAACATCAAAATAAATAATATTGTACAATGTTTGGACGACAAAACAGACTGTTCATTGTATGTTGATGATTTCTGTATATGTTACCGTTCAAAAAACATGAAAACAATTGAACGGAAGTTACAACAAAATTTAAAACGAATAGAAGAATGGACTGATAAAAATGGTTTCAAGTTCTCCAAGTCGAAAACGCAGTGTGTTCATTTTTGTAAGCTACGGAAGAAACACGACAGGGTAGCATTCTCTCAACTACGCTATTTAACATCAAAATAAATAATATTGCACAATGTTTGGACGACAAAACAGACTGTTCATTGTATGTTGATGATATTTGTATATGTTACCGTTCAAAAAACATGAAAACAATTGAACGGAAGTTACAACAAAATTTAAAACGAATAGAAGAATGGACTGATAAAAATGGTTTCAAGTTCTCCAAGTCGAAAACGCAGTGTGTTCATTTTTGTAAGCTACGGAAGAAACACGACCATCCTTCCCTGTTTTTATACGGATCACAAATTCCTGTTGTTGAAGAAGCCAAATTTCTTGGGGTTATATTTGACCAAAAGTTATCTTTTATACCACATATTAAATATCTTAAAGCGAAATGCTTAAAAGCTTTGAATCTTTTGAAAGTTTTAGCTCATTCAAGTTTTGGAGCAGATCGGTATACTTTATTACATCTTTACCGGTCTTTAATAAGATCTAAATTAGATTATGGGTCTGTTGTTTATGGTTCTGCCAGAAAGTCCTATTTAAAATCCTTGGATACTATCCATCACCAAGGCCTTCGTCTGGCTATGGGAGCCTTTCCGTACTTCTCCCGTATTAAACCTTTATGTAGAAGCAGGTGAACCATCTTTAACTTCGCGTAGAGAGAAACTTTCTCTTCTGTATGCTATTAGACTTGCTGCAAATCCATCTAACCCGGCATCCAAAATTTCATTTCCACCTCAATTTGTAGATAAGTATGAAACAAAACCCACAGCAATCAAACCATTTGGATTACGTTTTTTACCACTGCTAGAAAATTCCGGTATCCACCTTAAAAATATTCAAAAACATGAAACGGCCGAAGTTCCATCTTGGTGTATTAAAAAACCTTCTATTCTGTTCGACTTACCTGATGGCAAAAAATCCGAATCAAATCCAATACTTCTCAAACAAAACTTTCAGGTACTGCAGTCACGTTACAATGATTACCAGCAAGTCTATACTGATGGTTCCAAAGAAGGAGATAAAGTTGGTTGTGCGTATGTTTCTAAAGATACGCACAAAACCATGCGCCTTCCAGATGGTTCATCTATTTTTACAGCTGAAGCCAAAGCAATAGACCTAGCTTTAGATTTTATCAGTTCTTCAACAATTCAAAAAGCAATTATATTTTCTGATTCACTTTCTGTGCTTAAGGCTTTAGACCATTCATCATCTAAAAATCCTCAAATTCAAAAATTGATCGAAAAACATGAAATTTTTAAAACACACCAAATCTTGTTTTGTTGGCTTCCGAGCCATATTGGCATTGTCGGCAATGAATATGCTGACAAGAAAGCAAAGGAATCGCTCAATCTTGATCCGTCTGTTTTTAAAATTCCATTTAATAATTTTAAACCATTTATCAACAGATACATCTTGTCGGAATGGCAAGGCGAATGGGACCGTGCAATAAATAACAAACTCCATGCCATTAAACCTGTCGTTAGTACAAAATGCTCTCCACCACAGTTTTCCAGAAAAGATGACGTAGTATTAACACGACTGCGCATCGGCCATACTAGAGTTACTCATTCTTATATTTTTAATGGTGATGATCAGCCTTCTTGTGTAGGTTGTGATCAGCCATTCACTGTGAAACATATCTTAATTGACTGTGTTGACTTTTCACCCTCACGTATTTTATATTTCAAAGCTGACACTTTGCAAAAACTGTTTCGAGATGTACCTGTTGATAACATTATTTTATTCTTAAAAGAAATTGGTCTTTTTCATAAAATTTAACTGTTTCAGATTTTTATACATTATCATTCTGACTTGTTACTTTTAATATCGTCATAATTATTCATGCCGTTTAACCATTAACCGTTTGACGCTTATGACCCACAAAGAGGGTTGACGCGTCGTTAAACACGAAATCATCATCATCATCATCCAAAGGATAACCCTTTTATAGAACGTATTTTATAAATATCATACTTTTTTAATATCCTCATAATTCTTCATGCTGTTTAACCATTAACCGCTTGACGCTTATGACCCGCAAAGAGGGTAAACACGAAATCGTCATCATCATCATCTATCCATTCACCTTGAAGTGTCAAAATAATGCTGTTTTTCAGATAAGGAAGTCATCACCATTACCGTCACAATTCCTTCATCAATATTGTTAGCCATTGTCATCATCATCAGATTGTGTTGTTGTAACCGTCCCAGAAATGAACCGTCATCACCACGTGAACACTATGTCTTAAACATCATCCTTCGGGCCGTCACCAGAGATATGCAGTTCACCAGCACCTCTGTTAGCTGGTTCTCAGTCATCCCCAGCAATTCTAGAGCTGCCAGACACAGAACTAGTTGCACACAGAACAAGATCTTGTAAAAGGAATTTGCAGATTTATCATGTCTGTTAATAACAGAGGACCAGCTGAGGCTTCATGTCTGTTAATGACTGAGGACCAGCTGAGGCTTATAAGTTGACCGTTCAGTTACTGTATAACACTATTCCACATTCCATTGTGTGCAGAAAGTAATCACCTGAAAGATATTTGTCAAATTTACAAGCAGCTTCTCCTATCCTAACTATAGAAACTGCTAACAGGCATTTCTAATGAATACCCACACTCTATGTTTTGCGTCACAAATAAGGCAAATAAATAGAAGTAGAGGCAATGATCAAGAATCGATACAATTAACCCACAGCTCCCATCAGAGACACCAAAGGGAAAGAAACAGACCCAAACGGAAACACCAACAGCGGAAAGCCAAGAGGACAGTTACTTTCCCACAAAATGGCCAAGAAGGCTATCCAAAATAAAATAAGCGACACAAACACCTAGACAAACCATAACAAAAATAAACGCAACGGAAGAACCGCCTTAGAACGGTCAGCGGAAACGAATTCCACTGGAGGGCTTAAATCGATTTTACGTGACCACAATCCTCGCCCTTACTTCCGTTGCGATTGAGACAAATAATTTGTTCAGTCCGTATGAAGGCCTCCTAACTCATCAGTGCAACATCTCCGTGAACACAAAAATCAAGCAACCACAGAGATGAAATAACGGTGAGGACTCGACAGCAAGAAACAACAGAAATGCTGGAGCAAAAGAAAACCAACAGTTGGACTCCAATGGGCCTGACCAGAGACAGAGCATCAGGTACCAACCAACTATAAGCAATTACGTTGGAACCGTCATAGAATCTGAGGCCTGACCCACCGGCGTGCAATTAAAGAGGGAAGCAAAGTTGTCAACCGTGATTGGGTTAACAACCATGCAGAGTATGTATACCCTTGTAAATCGCATTTTTTCACTATATAAAATAGAAGTAGCGGCAATGATCAGGAATCGATACAATTAACCCCCAGCACCCGTCAGAGACACCAAAGTGAAAGAAACACAAACATGAAGCAACAGACCCCAACAAAAACACCAACAGCGGAAAGTCAAGAGGACAGTTACTTTCCCAGGAAATGGCCAAAAGGCTATCCAAAAAAAAAAATAATAATATAAGCGACACAAACACCCAAAGACAGACAATTACAAAAATAAGTGCGATAGAAGAACCACCTTGGAACGGTCAGCGGAAACGAATTCCATTGGGGGCGGGGGCTTAAATCGATTTTACGTGGCCACCAGGGTATTAATGAACTTGTGATCGTGATGGAAAGAAAGAAATTATACCATTAAACAAAATGCAGAGTGCCAACTGGTAATCAGCAGTTTCTATAGTTTGGATAGGAGCTCTGTTTTAAACGGCTATGTTAACTTTTGGTTTGAATCAAGACAGTTTAATAATTCAGTTTGTTATCAATAATTATTATTGTTAATTAGCGTCATAGTGCTAGTGTCTTCACTTTCACGAATCTTTCACGATTTGTGCTTATAAATCTTTGCTTGAGATCATGGTGCTATTGGAACCGTAAAAATCCTAAAATTTTGGACAGCCAAACCAGTCTGAACATGGTCTACATTGTTTGCATGTGCCTGACTGTCCGAAAACTTACGGTATGTTTTTGGAAAATACTCAAACGGCGTCATAGTGCCAGAGTCTTCACTTTCACAAATCTTTCACGATTTGTGCTTACAAATATTTGCTTGAGATCATGGTGCTATTGTTACCCTAAAATTTTGGACAGCCAAACCAGTCTGAACAGGGTCTACACTGTTTGCATGTGTCTGACTGTCCGAAAACTTAGGATCACTACGGTATGTTATTAGAAAATACTCATACGGCTAAACGTATTGGTTATAAATGATTCTTATTTTTAGTTAGTGTCATAGTGCCAGAGCCTTCACTTTCACAAATCTTTGCTTAAGATCATGATGCTATTGTTACCAGAGCCTTCACTTTCACAAATCTTTCACGCTTACAAATTTTTGCTTGAGATCATGATGCTATTGCTACCATAAAACTTTGGACAGCCAAACCAGTCTGAACAGGTCTACACTGTTTGCATGTGGCTGACTGCCCAAAAACTTACGATCATTACTGCTTACCTTTTATATTTGAATTATGACATTGTCTGGGTCTGTTTCATCCATCTCTGTACCCTGAGGCTGTTCTCCCTCCGGCTGATTTTGCGTATCTGAGTTCCCCGTGTTTGTACTGCCCTGAGGAATGTTCTCCTACCTCCGCATGATTTTGCGTATCTGAGTTCCCTGTGTCTGTACCATGAGGTTGTTCTTGATTATCACATCCCTCTGGCTGATTCTGGGTAACAGACTGGAGTGATAGTGACTGGTAGTTCCGCACCAAGAGGTCAATAAAAACCCTGTTTGTACACATAGTGTGAATAGTCATTGATGTTTTCGTGGTGTTAATCCATCTATTTCCTCTGACGAATAACCTTGTTTTCTCAGCTCAATGAAAATAAGAGTCTAAATATTCTGCAAACTTTCCTCCATTTTCAACTCATCTCAGGCGATCAGCAGCGTCTCATTGAAGAATTCCAGTAGATGAAACCTTTCAAAATTGATTCCATCTATGCTTGAGCATTCATGGGTACAGTTGGGTGGTTCACCATGGATACATTGCTCAAAATCTGCCAGAGCTCATCTGTTAATCCACCTACCTTTTTCTCCCTACAGATATGTTTCAACTTACATGTCGAAACTTTCGTTCAACATGATGTGTTTGTAAGATTTTGGTGCTCCTGGCTGGTTGGGGTGGTCTTATTAAGGGTATTTTGAAATAACTTTCAGCTAAGGTAGTCGTCATCTGAAAATGTATGAAACACAAATAAAAATAAAAAATGAGTTCCTTTAAGAGCAATGAAAACATTCATAAGAAAGAAGATGGGTCATACTACGTAGTTTCGGCTAATAAAGCCTCGTCAGTGACCCTGTAATGATCCGGCAAAGAAAGCCAGAGGAAACATACTGCAATTTTGCGAATTTCGAATAGGCAGTCGATACAAAGACTGATATAAATCAAAATGGGGTCCAAATAATTAAAAACCTGTCTAGAATATGTGTCTAAACCAACAATTTATTTCTGATTTCTCAGAATATTCACGCTGATCTCAAAGGACCAAAAGTAAAATATAAACTGCACTATGGTTGATGTACGGGGAGACCTTTTACGGCCGCCACACGGCACAACACCAGCTGCAGTGAAGCCAAATAAAAATAAAAAATGAGTTCCTTTAAACACATTTTTCTGTTTAGACTTAAGTTTAAATGTTGATAACATGAGGGGTCGCCCCAAGCCCTAGATATACCGCTTTGCTTTCTTTTCCATTCTTTTAGTATCTTTCCTGATACCAACCATATGCCCATTTACCTTACCCTTTTCTATCCTTTTATCTCTAGAAGGCGATGGCCAAACGTGTAGGTATTTTGTTTATGCGAGTTTATCTCACGTGTATCTCTAACACCTGCGAGTTGGGTAACCACTCTATTATGGTGTTCCCTTGTAGTGCTCCACGGAGGACAGAGAGCACTTGGGACGAAACTTTGATATTTTTCTCATGAGGAATGGGAAACAATCGCCGCAACGCACCTAAATGTAAACAAGAGGCCCATGGGCCACTATGCTCACCAGAGCTCAGGTGGGAACTGCCCAATGACAGCCATGTATTTAACATGATATCATTTTAATCTACCAATTATAATGTCACCCAAATTAACCCCTATATCCAAACGAGCATCCATATGGACTCAGTATCTAAAACATTAGGCCTTTTATTAAGTAGAGGGTGTAGGGCATGGACCCAATGGAGCCCTGTTCGGTATCACTAAATGCGTCTCATCATAAGGAATAAGAATATATATGGTGTAGCAGTGGGGATCTGTATACCGGAGTTATAAGGCCTCTTAAGCGGTGGAGGGGTTGGGGCATGTCCTGTTGATCCCAGGAAAGCCCAAGATTGTTGTCCCTATAAGGACCAAGTATATATATATATATATATATATATATATATATATATATATATATGGTTTATGGGTGGGAATCTGAATGGTTTCTGATATATGAGGCCCTTCTATGACATGGAGAGGAGAGGAATGGTCCCTGCGACCCCCAAGTTGGTGTGCTAACATTGCTATTGATAAGGAACAAGAACATATATAATTATGGGGTGGGGATTTGAATGGTTTTTTACTGAAATACGAGTTTATGGGTGGGGATCTGAATGATTTCTGAGATATATGGCTTTTAATGAAGTAAAGCAGTGGGGCATGACCCGGGCAGATTGGATGACTCCCAAGCTAGTGTTATTTGAATGTGTCTCATCACAAAGAAGATAATTATATATGGTTTAGGGGTGGGGCTCTGAACAGTTTCTGAGATATATAGCTTTTTGTGAAGTGGTGGGGTGGGGCAAGGCCCTTGCTTGACCTGGAAGACCAGGTTGACGTCAATGAATGTGTCTTATTATAAGGAACATCAATATATATGGTTAGAGGTGGGGATCTATAAGGTTTCCAAGATATTGGGTCTTTAATGAAATGAAGGGGTGGAGCACTACTCCGGCACATCCTGGGGGACCCCCAGGTTAGTGTCAATGAATGCGTCATATCATAAGAAACAAGAATATATAAGGTTTTGGGGCGGGGATCTGAATGGTTTGAGATAGATGGCATTTTGTGAAGTGGAGGGTGTGGCAAGGCCCCGGCGCACCAGGAGGACCCCCAAATTGGTGTCAATGAATGAGTCTCTTCATAAGGAACAAGAATATATAGGGTTTAGGGGTGGGGATCTGTAAGGTTTCCAAGATATTGGGCCTTTTATGAAATGGAGGGGGTGGCGCATGACCCCGGTACAATCCGGGGGACCCCGAGGTTGGTGTGACTGAATGCGTCTTATCATAAGGAACAAGAATATATATGGTTTTGGGGTGGGGATCTGGATGGTTTCCAAGTTATATGGCCTTTTATGAAGTGGAGGGGGCGGGGCATGGCCCCAGCTTAACCTGGGGGACCCCTATCTTGGCATTAAAACATATGGCTGAGAGACATTTACTCAAGGAACATTTCTATAAAAGTGTTGTCAAAATATCTGCAATAACTTGGCAGCAAATGCCATTTTTCAATTTTCCCCATTATAAGTCTATGGAAAATCTAAGTTGCCATAGCAACCAAACTAAAGAGCCAAATTTTATAAAAAAAAACACAAAGTAGAAGTAAAACAAAGATCAGGAATTGATACAATTAACTTACTCCATCCATAAAAGACACCAAAGGGAAAGAAATACAAACATTAAGCGACCAGACCATAATGGAAACCTAAACAAAGGAAGGCCATATGGGGCAGTTACTTTCCCACAAAATGGCCATATGGCCATCCAAAATTAAAAGACACAAGTGATACACACAGTAAGTAACAAACAACAACATAAATAAATCGCCACAGAAGAGCCGCCTTGGAACGGTCAGTGGAAGATTTCCACTGGGGGGGGGGGGGGGGGGGGCTTAAATCGATTTTACGTGGCCACAATCCTCGCCCTTACTTCCGTAGCGATTTAGACAAATAATTTGTTCAGTCCGCATGAAGGCCTCCTAACTCATCAGTGCAACATCTCCGTGAACACAGAAATCAAAGAACCACAGAGGTGAGACAACGGTGAGGACTCGACAGCAAGAAACCACTGAAATGCTGGAGCAAAAGAAAACCAACAGTTCCGATGAGCCCGACCAGAGACAGAGCATCAGGCACCAACCAGCATTATCTCTTTAATTTTCAATAAGCCTTTACGTTGGAGCCGTCATAGAATCTGAGGCCTGACCCACCGGCGTGCAATTAAAGATGGAAGCAAAGTTGCCAACCGTGATTGGGTTAACTACCATGCATGCAGTCTGTCGTATAATATCCATGTTGTACCCAATCTTTTTATATCGAGGAATGATTTTACGAAATTGGGTGCTGAAGTCATTGCGGTTATATATTTTTCTGAATTTATATACTAAGTCACCATAAAATTCGGGTTCCGATAGACCTTGTTGCAGAAGAGATTTAAGTCCAATATTGAATTTTGAAATTAAATCAGAATGGCGTCTATAAAATTTTGAAAAGGCTTTGCGTAGTTTATGGTACCGATAACCCTGATTAAGAAGTTTAGCCGTTAATAATTTATTACGAGTGTTGAAGTCAGTTACATGACTACACACTCTAGCAAATCGAATTAATTGCGAAATATAAACGCCATAGGATGGCGCACGAGGAACATCACCATCCAAAAAAGGAAAATTTACAATCTCAAAATCAAAGTCATCGCGTTTATCATAAATTTTGCACGAAACAAATCCATCTACAATAGATAGATGTAAATCCAAAAACGGGGCCTCGGTATCAGAAGAATTTGCTTTATTTAACTGAAGTTCTAGGGGGTAAATCTGACTGATCAAACCATCAAAATAGGTATTATCAATATTTAATAAATCATCTAAATATCTAGAAGTAGAGCTAAAAGCTTCAATAATTTCAGATTGGTTATCAATGGAAAGCGACAAAATGAAGTCTCTTTCATAACAATACAAGAACAGATCAGCCACAAGAGGTGCGCAATTAGTACCCATCGGAATACCCACAATTTGTCTAAATAACTTAGTACCGAATCTAATATAAATATTGTCAAGTAGAAAGGTGAGGGCATCACACACTTTCTGACATGACCATAGTGTATAATTCTTATGCTCTTTAGAAGTGAAAAATGCATTTCTGACATTACATGCAAGATAGAGAGAATCTTCTCTGTGAAAAGCCCATTCAATTAAATCATTAAGCTTTTCTTTTATAAGATTATGAGGAAGTGTAGTGTAATGAGTGGAAAAATCGTAGGTAGACAGACTAGAAGCACGAAACTGTCTAGATTTCAATTTATTTAAAACCTCATTCGAATTTTTTATAGACCAAAACAGATTTCTTCCTGATCTTTCAAAGACTTTATCACAATATTTAATTACATGCGTTTTAATAGCAGTAAGACAGGAAGTTAATAATTTAGAAAGTTCAGTGGTAGTGCAAGAACTAGAATTTGCAATAAACCGTGCTTTGTAAGGTTTTTTATGAAGTTTTGGTAACCATTATAGCGTAGGAAGCTTGTCTTGGCCTTCGTTAACACACACAGCAAACTTGGTGGCTGAAAGACAAACATGTTTATCTACTATAGCTCTCTCTTCAGCCAAAGGCTGAAGTTCATAGGCCTTAGTACCACCAAGCTCCTGCTTAAGCGTGTTAACATAGTGGAGCCGTCATACAACGACGACGTTGTTAGCGGCCTTGTCTGCAGGGGCCAAAACAAACTTCTTATGAAATTCTTGAATACCTAGTTTAAGATGACGTAAAGACGTCTTGGGCTTAGGAGGTAATAAGTTAGTATTTTGAGAATAGAAAGAAATGCGTTTATTCACTAGTCTTAAAATGCTAAGTTTCCAGTCCTTTAGGGCTTTATACTCAACATACTCTCGCTTACACCATCGATTACCGAATTCATTCAAGGAAGCAGCGATTTCATCTCTACATTTACTGAAATCAATTTTAGAAGGAAACCGATATTTCGGTCCTTTAGAAATTATATTCCTTATTCTAGAATCAGGAATAATTTTCAAATTGCCAGTAATTACATGACCAGCAGCAGGATAGCAATACTTTGAGTTTTTACAATCACATGAATCAGGAGTATTAGTATCAATATCAAGATCTGAAACAAGTTTATTGAAATTAAAATTGATAGATCTAACAGATTTGTTATATTTATAGCAAATTATAGGTGTTTCAGTATTTTGAAAATAAGCAGGAATGGAAGAAAGCACCGATCTCTCACGGAAGATACTGGGCAAATCTATAAAATCCATACCCTTATTAATGAAGGATATTTTGAAAAAATGACGTTTATGATTAATTTCAGAATCAATGTAAGGCCGGAGAGTATGCTGAGTATAGCCTCTAGTTAAGAGAGCCGCATCATATAACTGATGAGAACTATCGTAGAATTTATTCGCCTCGGTGTCCAGAAGACGTAAAACAGAAACGGGTAATGAACTTAAAAATGAAAGCATAGAGTGGCGTCCATGATTTAATAATATAATTGAAAACCTAAAAAGCTTTGAATCTTTTGAAAGTTTTAGCTCATACAAGTTGGGGAGCAGATCGGTACACTGTATTACATCTTTACCGGTCTCTGATAAGATCTAAATTAGATTATGGGTCTGTTGTTTATGGTTCAGCCAGAAAGTCTTATTTAAAATCTTTGGATACTAAGGCCTTCGTCTGACTATGGGGGCCTTCCGTACTTCTCCAGTATTAAGCCTTTATGTGGAAGTAGGTGAACCATCTTTAACTTCGCGCAGAGAGAAACTTTCTCTTCATTATGCTATCAGACTTGCTGCTAATCCATCTAACCCGGTATTCCAAATTTCATTTCCACCTGAATTTGTAGATAAGTATGAAACTAAACCCACAGCAATCAATCCGTTTGGATTACGTATTTTACCACTGCTGGGGAACGGGAGGTCTCGGGTTCGATCCCGAGCCGCGACGTACCAAAGTCGTTAAAAATGGTACTAGCTGCTCCTCGCTTGGCACTCAGATTTACGGGGTAGAGCTAGGACTGGTCGATCCAGTGTCAGGATAATGTGACTGGTTGTGGTATCATGTAATGTGTGTGGGACATGATACTTCAGTGAGGCAGCACTATAAACGTGAGCATTGAGCTCCCTGTCGCAACCAGACACCGTCGTGATATGACTGAAAAATTGTTGAAAGCGACGTTAAACCCGAATTCACACACACACACACACACACACACACACACACACACACACACACACACACACACACACACACACACACATTTTACCACTGCTAAAAAATTCCGGTATCGACCCTAAAAATATTCAAAAATATGAAACCGCGGAAGTTCCATCTTGGTGCATTAAAAAAAACTAATATTCCGTTTGACTTTCATGATGGCAAAAAATCAGAATCAAATCCAATGCTGCTCAAACAAACCTTTCAGGTACTGCAGTCACGTTACAATGATTACCAGCAAGTGTATACTGAGTGTTCCAAAGAAGGAGATAAAGTTGGTTGTGCGTATGTTTCTAAAGATTCGCACCAAACCTTGCGCCTTCCAGATGGTTCATCTTTTTTTACAGCTGAAGTCAAAGCAATAGACCTAGCTTTAGATTTTATCAGTTCTTCACAATTCAAATAGCAATTATATTTTCTGATTCACTTTCTAAGCTTAAGGCTTTAGACCATTCATCATCCAAAAATCTTCAAATACAAAAATTGATTGAAAAACATCACGAAATTTATAAAACAAATCCGATATGGCTTCCGAGCCATATTGGCATTGTCGGCAATGAGTATGCTGACGAGAAAGCAAAGGAATCGCTCAGTCTTGATCCGTCTATTTTTCAAACTCCTTTTGATAATTTTAAACCATTTAGCAACAGTTACATCTTGTCGGAATGGCAAGGCGAATGTGATCGTGAAATAGATAACAAACTTCATGCCATTAAACCTGGCGTCGGAACAAAATGCTCTCCACAGCTTTCCAGGAAAGAGGATGTAGTATTAACACGATTACGCATTGGCCATACTTGAGTCACTCACTCTTATATTTTAAATGGCGATGATCAACCTATTTGTGTAGGCTTTGATCAGCCTTTCACTGTAAAACAGATCTTAATTGACTGTGTTGACTTTTCACCCTCCCGTAACATATACTTCAAAGCTGACACTTTGCGACAATTGTTTCAAGATGTACCAGACTAAAAGAAATTGGACTTTGTCATAAAATTTAACTGTTTCAGCTTGACGCTTATGACCCACAAAGAGGGTTGACGCGTCGTTAAACACGAAATCATCATCATCCGCTAGCTCTTCCAAGTGGGCACAGAGACCACAGCGGCAATGTGCCCAGTGGGAATTGAGCCCCCAGGGCTACGGCAAGGCAGGAACCCTTATACCTCGGGAACATAATCGCAGAAGTGTCAAGCAGAGGCTTTTCCAAAATGTATCCACAAAGTATTGTAGTTGTTATGTAGTGGGTACTTATTGCCCTACTGATGCAGTTTTTACAAGTATACACAACTCTTAACTATGTTGTAGGTACTCACATAATTAATATGAAAACATACCTATTCAAATTACTTGAAAGTATTATCACTAGCTTTAAAAAGATTTGATGTTTTTCCTATTTCTGCTAAAAAAAAGAGATTATGGGTGCTCATTAGAACCACAACTTATTTTTGGTTTCATTGGGCGAGAGGGCTTGAGATGTCATTTCATCTCAATGTCGGGTAAAAGTCCCACAAAATTGGAAGCAATGTCTCCAAAATGACCTTTACAGAGTTGACGGGGACGTTAAACCTCAAATCAATCTATCAATAAAACCACAACTTATTGAGGCAGTTCTAACAAATACTCAAATCAGTGAAAACTAATATTTACCACTTATAAATGTGGGAGTAAAATTGTTTAGGCATATGTTTGTAATGTGCTACATAAAGTACTTTTTATTTAAGAATTTTGTCAGGTGCACTCATTATTTGTTCCTGTGCTGTGTAATGGTGGTAAAAGTTATCCTCCTGACTTCTAAATCAGTTGAATAATAATTCGTTATAAGACTTACCAGGGTCTTCAGGGCATGCCATCTCCCATGTCCGGCTGCTGCTCCTCGTCTGAGTGGTAACCGTTGTCTTGTGGTCAGCTGGTGGCTCGGGAAAGAAATTAAATTGCCCTTATGGCTCGGGATAGTATGTCCAAGTTGACTGAATATCCAGACTGAATATCCAGTGGATATTCTGATTATCCTGAGCCTGTTGTTGTATATTGTCAACCGAAAGTACACCGTTTATGTTATTAGCCACAAATCCACATTGACAGAGCTTTGCAAAAAGATAGTCCCGAAGTTGTTGGCTCACTCTATCACAATTTAGCATGTCCTGCACAGTCAGAATACTCTCGTTGAACTGAGCCAACAGGTGTGTCCTCAGATGATATTGAGAGGTTACTGGCCAACAAGCATGCGTCTCCTGCATCGCTTCTCCTGCATCGCTTCTCCTTTTAGGCACTGGCCACAATAGGCCAATGCTCTTTGACTGATCCAAAAAATGATCTGTTCAATCATCCAGTGGCAAGGAAGAAATCGGAAACTGTCGTGGAGCAGTTTTTTTTTATTTATTTTTTTTAGCTTATGGATCTTTATTATTGGAAATTATGAAAGGCTGTGAGAAACTTATGAAACGCTGTGATTTTTTATCCGTATGGACGGAGCCTCGGAGTTTTTTATGGGTTTAAAAATGTGTTTGTTATAAGATTATCAGTACAAACCCATTATTTGTTTTGTATTTATTTTAAGACACTTGTTGTAACATAAAATCATACTCTTATTGTCATGCTTAAGCATTGTTTAGTGGGGCATCTTGTCAGTATAGACTCTGACAAGACATGGCATGCTTTTTTCTATGTTTTGAAAAAAAAGTGATGGCAATTTATTTTTTTTTTTTTTCATTTTTAAAACTACTTAACTCAATGCACAGGTATCCCTGCAAAATATCATGTGCACCTTGCGAAGGATTTTTTTAATTATTGAAGTGATGGATGTACATTTCGGACGTCAGCAAGAGGCTGTTTTCACAGCTTAGAATATCTAATAAGATTTAAATGCAGTTCTTAGCATGTTGCAGAATAAGTAGACGTGCACATGTTTTTTTTTTCAGGAATCAGCCCAATATTTGTTTGCAAAACGAAAATAAAAATGAATGTAATAGTGACTGAGTTTTTTTGCTTTTTAAGTTTAGCAAAGATCACGTTTGATAAGTTTTTCTGTGACTTAAAATATATCACTTCACTCTCATTAATAGCAAGCATTCCGTATCTAGTATCATTCCATAAGAGAACATACGAGTTTGGATCACTTATAATGCTACCTCGTGTTTTGATGATACAATATTCATTTAGCCATTTGTTGCGATTAATGCCCTCTTTAGGTGTCCCACAGGGTAGTATTCTTTCAACTACGCTATTTAACATCAAAATAAACAATATTGTACAATGTTTGGACGACAAAACTGATTGTTCATTGTATGTTGATGATTTTTGTATATGTTACCGTTCAAAAAATATGAAAACAATTGAACGAAAGTTACAACAAAATTTAAAAAGAATAGAAGAATGGACTGATAAAAATGGTTTCAAGTTCTCCAAGTCGAAAACGCAGTGTGTTCATTTTTGTAAACTACGGAAGAAACACGAACATCCTTCCCTGTTTTTATACGGATCACAAATTCCTGTTGTTGAAGAAGCCAAATTTCTTGGGGTCATATTTGATCAAAAGTTATCTTTTATTCCTCATATTAAATATCTTAAAGCGAAATGCTTAAAAGCTTTGAATCTTTTGACAGTTTTAGCTCATACAAGTTGGGGAGCAGATCGGTATACTTTATTACATCTTTACCGGTCTTTAATAAGATCTAAATTAGATTATGGGTCTGTTGTTTATGGTTCTGCCAGAAAGTCCTATTTAAAATCCTTGGATACTGTCCATCACCAAGGCCTTCGTCTGGCCATGGGAGCCTTCCGTACTTCTCCCGTATTAAGCCTTTATGTAGAAGCAGGTGAACCGTCTTTAACGTCGCGCAGAGAGAAACTTTCTCTTCAGTATGCTATCAGACTTGCTGCAAATCCATCTAACCCGGCATCCAAAATTTCATTTCCACCTCAATTTGTAGATAAGTATGAAACAAAACCCACAGCAATCAAACCTTTTGGATTACGTATTTTGCCACTGCTGGAAAATTCAGGTATCGACCTTAAAAATATTCAAAAACATGAAACCGCCGAAGTTCCATCTTGGTGTATTAAACAACCTTCTTTTCTGTTCGACTTACATGATGGAAAAAAATCCGAATCAAATCCAATACTTCTCAAACAAAACTTTCAGGTACTGCAGTCACGTTACAATGATTACCAGCAAGTCTATACTGATGGTTCAAAAGAAGGAGATAAAGTTGGCTGTGCGTATGTTTCTAAAGATACGCACAAAACCATGCGCCTTCCAGATGGTTCATCTATTTTTACAGCTGAAGCCAA
The DNA here is from genome assembly GCA_963580285.1 of Lucinisca nassula. Lineage (NCBI taxonomy): Eukaryota > Metazoa > Mollusca > Bivalvia > Lucinida > Lucinidae > Lucinisca > Lucinisca nassula. The sequence continues at coordinate 14,706,358 of OY757020.1, read as the reverse complement.
AGCAATAGACCTAGCTTTAGATTTTATCAGTTCTTCAACATTTCAAAAAGTAATTATATTTTCTGATTCACTTTCTGTGCTTAAGGCTTTAGACCATTCATCATCTAAAAATCCTCAAATTCAAAAATTGATCGAAAAACATCATGAAATTTCTAAAACACACCAAATCTTGTTTTGTTGGCTTCCGAGCCATATCGGCATTGTCGGCAATGAATATGCTGACAAGAAAGCAAAGGAATCGCTCAATCTTGATCCATCTATTTTTAAAATTCCTTTTAATAATTTTAAACCATTTATCAACAGATACATCTTGTCGGAATGGCAAGGCGAATGGGACCGTGCAATAAATAACAAACTCCATGCCATTAAACCTGTCGTTAGTACAAAATGCTCTCCTCCACAGTTTTCCAGAAAAGAGGACGTAGTATTAACACGACTGCGCATCGGCCATACTAGAGTTACTCATTCTTATATTTTTAATGGTGATGATCAACCTTCTTGTGTAGGTTGTGATCAGCCATTCACTGTGAAACATATCTTAATTGACTGTGTTGACTTTTCACCCTCACGTATTTTATATTTCAAAGCTGACACTTTGCAACAACTGTTTCGAGATGTACCTGTTGATAATATTATTTTATTCTTAAAAGAAATTGGACTTTTTCATAAGATTTAACTGTTTCAGATTTTTATACATTATCATTCTGACTTGTTACTTTTAATATCATCATAATTATTCATGCCGTTTAACCATTAACCGACTGACGCTTATGACCCACCAAGAGGGTTGGCGCGTCGTTAAACACGAAATCATCATCATCATCATCATTTATGCTCTCTTTATAACACTGTTGTTGAAATTCGAAACAAAAGGCGCACATGGGTTTTGCTGGTGTTAGATTATGGCCTCTTTTATGCTGTTAATGATCTGCATATAGCTAGTGAACCTTAAGAGTCAAAACCAGGCTATAACATGCCAGTGTTTTATAACAAACCGTTTTATAAAGGGTCAGTGTGCATTTCTGTTGAACGTGAATCCAAGTTACATTACTTTTCTAGTCATATTATAGATATAAGATGTTTTATGTGATTTTTATAGCCGATATTTTTCATTTGATTCCATAATGATTCATCAGTGCTTTAACTGACTTCAACACTCGTAATAAATTGTTAACGGCTTAACTTCTTAATCACGGTTATCGGTACCATAAACTACGCAAAGCCTTTTCAAAATTTTATAGACGTCATTCTGATTTAAGGGCGAGGATTGTGGCCACGTAAAATCGATTTAAGCCCCCCAGTGGAAATCTTCCACTGACCGTTCCAAGGCGGCTCTTCTGTGGCGATTTATTTATGTTGTTGTTTGTTACTTACTGTGTGTATCATTTGTGTCTTTTAATTTTGGATGGCCATATGGCCATTTTGTGGGAAAGTAACTGTCCTTATGGCCTTCCTTTGTTTAGGTTTCCATTATAGTCTGGTCGCTTAATGTTTGTATTTCTTTCCCTTTGGTGTCTTTTATGGGTGGAGTAAGTTAATTGTATCAATTCCTGATCTTTGTTTTACTTCTACTTTAATTTCAAAATTCAATACTGGACTTAAATTTGTTCTGCAACAAGGTCTATCAGAACCCGAATTTAATGGTTACTTATTGTATAAAAAGTAGAAGTAAAACAAAGATCAGGAATCGATACAATTAACTTACTCCACCCATCAAAGACACCAAAGGGAAAGAAATACAAACATTAAGCGACCAGGCCATAATTGAAACCTAAACAAAGGAAAGCCATAAGGACAGTTACTTTCCCACAAAATGGCCATATGACAATCCAAAATTAAAAGACACAAGTGACACACACAGTAAGTAACAAACAACAACATAAATAAATCGCCACAGAAGAACCGCCTTGGAACAGTCAGTGGAAAGATTTCCACTGGGGGGCTTAAATCGATTTTACGTGGCCACAATCCACTGACCCTTTATAAATTTAGAAAAATTTATAACCGCAATGACTTCAGCACCCGATTTCATAAAATCATTCTTCGATATAAAAAGATTGGTTACAACATAAATGTTATACGACAGACTGCTTGCATGATAGTTAACCCAATCACGGTTGACAACTTTGCTTCCCTCTTTAATTGCACGCCGGTGGGTCAGACCCCAGATTCTATGACGGTTCCAACATAAAGGCTTATGGTTGGTTGGTACCTGATGCTCTGTCTGGACGGACCCATTGGAGTTCAACTGTTGGTTTTCTTTTGCTCCAGCATTTTTGTTAGCTCACCTGCCATGTAATGACGAGGTGAGCTTTTGGGATCACTTTTTGTCCGTCGTCCGTCCGTATACTTTTTCTTCAAACGACATCTCCTAAACAACAGATCGGATTTTTACCAAACTTCACAGGAATGATCCTTAGGTCATAGGTCCCCTTTCAAAGTTGTTCAAATGGTTCCGGTCCATTGCACATCTAGGTCACAGGAGCCAAAAATAGATTTTTTCACCGAAAACTTAAAAAAATAATTCTTCTCTGATGGTATGAAGCTTCATCTAGTGGACCCCTACCAAGATTGTTCAAATTATATAGTGCTGGGGTGAAAAATGCCTCCGCCCCGGGTTCCTTTGGTTTTACATAGGATTATATAGGGACAATCTTTAAAAATCCTCTTCTCTGAAACCGCAAGGCCCAGGTCTTTGATATTTGGTATGAAGCTTCATCTAGTGGACCCCTACCAAGATTGTTCAAATTATAGTGCTGGGGCCAAAAATGCCTCGGGACCCTTTGGTTTTACATGGGCTTATATAGGGAAAATCTTTCAAAACCTTCTTCTCTGAAACCGCAAGGCCCGATCTTTGATATTTGGTATTAAGCTTCATCTAGTGGACCTCTACCAAGATTGTTCAAATTATAGTGCTGGGGCCAAAAATGCCTCGGGGGCCCTTTTGTTTTACATGGGTTATATGGGGAAAATCTTTAAAAATTTTCTTCTCTCAAACCGCAAGGCCCAGGTCTTTGCGATTTGGTATGAAGCTTCATCTAGTGGACCCCTACCAAGATAGTTAAAATTATAGTGCTGGTGCCAAACATGCCCCCGCCCCGGGGCCCTTTGGTTTTACATGGGCTTATATAGGGAAAATCTTTAAAAATCTTCTTCTCTGAAACAGGAAGGCCCAGATCTTTGATATTTGGTATGAAGCTTCATCTAATAGACCCCTACCAAGAGTGTTCAAATTAAAGTGCTGTGGCCTAAAATGCCCCGCCCCGGGGCCCTTTGGTTTAACATGGGTTTATATAGGGAAAATCTTGCCTTGCCGTGGCCCTGGGGGCTCAATGCCGCTGTGGTCTCTGTGCCCACTGGGAAGAGCTAAAGGAAGTTCCACCCGTTTGCCGTGGGTGGCGTCCTGTAAGCCGGAAGAAGGGATCCTTGAGGTTGAGGGTTACCTGAGGTGGCGGTGCTTCAGGTGCCCAACACGCCTCTTTGGCCTGGCTTTTCGGTGTAGACGGGTGGCCGTGCGGTCCGGCACGGCACGGTCAATCGGATGGTCACGCCGAGCCCTAGAGATACCGCTTTGCTTTCTCTTTAACTCTTTTTGTATCTTTCCTGATACCAACCATATGCCCATTTACCTTACCCTTTTCTGTCTTTTTATCTCTAGAAGGCGGTGGCTAAACGGATCAATCATGTTGGCATTTTGTTTATACGAGTATATCTCACGTGTATCTCTAACACCTGCGAGTTGGATAACCACTCCATTATGGTGTTCCCTTGTAGGGCTCCGTGGAGGGCGGAGCGCACTTGGCACGAAACTAGGATTTTTTCTTATGGCTAATGGGAAAAAAAACATAACCCCAACCACGCACCTAACCGCAACGCATCTAAACGTAAAAAAGACGAGGATTCATCCGAATCGGATGAACAGTCAAAAATCCAGTCAGCAGTCAAGTCAACAATCGGAGTCAGCAGTCTGCTGAACCAAACTTTGACAATGTTCCGCCTTTCTAAGTCGTCACGTCGCTTGACAATACACGAACTGTGTCAAGCCTTTCTACCTTTGTTATCGAGAAAAGTATTGTCGGCATAGCCGGACACCCAAAGAGTATTAAATCACTCAAATCAGGTGACCTTCTCTTGGAATTCGAGAGAAAAGAGCAAGTTGTTAGCCTGCTCGCCACCAAAAAGCTCTTTGATCTTTCAGTAAAAATATCTCTTCACAATACACTAAACTCATATAAAAGTAGTGATTCGCAGTCCAGAACTGCGTCCTTGTTCAGACGAAGAGAACATTGATAACCTGAAGGATCAAGGAGTAATTGGTGTTCGTAACATCAAAGTCCGTAGAAATGGTGTACTAAAACCAACAGCAACTTATGTGTTGACAGTAGTTGTAAACAGGGGGTTGAGCCCCCCTCATTATTGCTGAGTAAGTATTTTTTCGGGATGCCGAGTAAGCAATAATTTTTTTGCTGAGTAAGCAATTTTTTCGCGATGCTGAGCAAGCAGAAAAAACCCCGACTCCATTGTGCTGAGTAAGGAAAAAAAAGAAGCAATAAATAGTGCTGAACAAAAAAAATATTGGTTGGTGGCTCTGCATTTCAAATCCTGGCTGGCCACAGGCCTCGGCTGCATTACCCAACCCATGTAGAGCATGATAGAAAACAACTTATTTTCGATAATGCTCTACGCCCTTCGATCAGGAATACTGATTGAATTCGATCAGTATCTGATCCACAAATCGAGGATGCTGTTCATTTACAAGCAAGGATATGCTGTAATAATATTCTTTTCCTTTAAACATCCTGCTGTAAAATAAATACATTTAACCTTATAACATAAGGTTCCATCAATATATCCCATCGGATATTTGAAATGATGTTTTTTTGTTTCCATAAACATGTTGCAAAATATAATGAGTTTTTTTTCCATTGTTTTAAATAATATGTTATATGGAAAAAAAAGTGTCAATTTTGAAACTGCACTAAAAATTTCAGAGTTTCTGAAATTTATACCCTCACCATGTACGAATTTTTGACTCCCTATTAAATTAAAAAACTATGCTGTATTTATTCATACAATATTATGAGCTTGCAATGAACATTTAATCAGACAGTTTTGTTTCATTATTTTTTGTTCTTTTTTTCAGCCAAACAATATATTTGATTCAATGCAACCTTGTTGGCATATTTTATCTCCCCTTTGTTTTACTTAGGTCTTGTGTAACCATTTGAATTTAATGGGATCTACGGCAACATCTACAAGACTGTGGAGTCACGTTTTTTTCATAACTTTTAAAAATTATGTCATTTCATTAATTATAAGATTTGTACACAATAGCAGAAGCCTCCGTGGTGCAGTGGTTACGCTACTCGCCTTGTAAACCAGGGGTCGCAGGATCGATCCCGGGCTTCTCCAGACTTTCGGATGAGTCTTTAAACCGAGGTCCCGTCTCCGTATGACCTTAGATGTTGATGGGACGAAAAACTAAAAACACTCACTTGTACACAATAGCACGAAAGACTGCTGACCTTATCATTATTGTGAAATACTCACTCCCTTGACCTTTCAGGCTGAAATGGGTTAAAACCCATTCCACTCATAAGCTTTGCTTAGATCTATTCTCATTTAGATATGAAAGACTTGTTTAATATGTTTTATTTATTTATAAAAAAACATCCATACTCTCATTAGTTTTGTTTGATTTGAGGTTTAACGTCCTCATCAACACTATTTAGTTCATTTTGGAGTCAATGCTTCCAATTTCTACCCGACATTGAGATGAAATAACATCTCAATCCCTGCCACTCAATAAAGCCAATAAGGTTTATATGCATGGGCGGGCTTAGACCTTCTAAGCAGATTACCAGCACCCACGTGTGCTTGGTATAAAACTCTGTGTGGCAGCATCTTGCAGCCCATCTATTTCTCCAAAACCTCGATTGGAGTGACATAATACACCCTCGATTGGAGTGACATAATATACTCAATAAAGCAGACCCTGATCAGACATCCCTCTCGCATTAGCCAATGGAGTGTCCAGATAAATCTTGCTTTGCTCCTGAGCTTGACTTTTTTTCCTTTTACCTGAGCGTATCACATTAACTTACATCAACGGTGAAGCAACCTAGTACTGCTTCATCGTTGATGGATAACAGGGCATCCTCGATAGCAATGGCAGTTAAAAGTTTTAAGTAGATACACAACGCTCTGATAAATATCAGAATGAAGCCTTTCTACATAGCCACATAATACTGTCAACGTTGGTCCAACGTTTATTTTTCATCATGACTTATGCAAGGTAATGATTTGAGGACACTTGTACCCTATATCATCTTTCACAGTAGTTGTGAAACATAATAAATGACAAGTATTGTATTCAGCTGCAAAAATTATTCAGTTTCAAAAATAGACCATTTAAACTTTTTAGAGCGTTCAAAAAAATGCTGAGTCTTAACATTGCATAATTTTAGTGACATGTTGTGTTGGCCTATTTTAAGAGTTCCAATTTCGTAAAATCATTCTTCGATATAAAAAGATTGGGTACAACATGGATATTATACGACAGACTGCATGCATGGTAGTTAACCCAATCACGGTTGGCAACTTTGCTTCCCCCTTTAATTGCACGCCGGTGGGTCAGGCCTCAGATTCTATGACGGCTCCAACGTAAAGGCTTATTGAGATTTAGAGAGATCTAATTCAAGGTAATGTTGGTTGGTGCCTGATGCTCTGTCTCTGGTCGGGCCCATCGGGGTCTAACTGTTGGTTTTCTTTTGCTCCAGCATTTCAGTGGTTTCTTGCTGTCGAGTCCTCACCGTTGTCTCACCTCTGTGGTTCTTTGATTTTTGTGTTCACGGAGATGTTGCACTGATGAGTTAGGAGGCCTTCATGCGGACTGAACAAATTATGTGTCTAAATCGCGACGGAAGTAAGGGCGAGGATTGTGGCCACGTAAAATCGATTTAAGCCCCCCAGTGGAAATCTTCCACTGACCGTTCCAAGGCGGCTCTTCTGTGGCGATTTATTTATGTTGTTGTTTGTTACTTACTGTGTGTATCACTTGTGTCTTTTAATTTTGGATGGCCATATGGCCATTTTGTGGGAAAGTAACTGTTCTTATGGCCTTCCTTTGTTTAGGTTTCCATTTTCGTCTGGTCGCTTAATGTTTGTATTTCTTTCCCTTTGGTGTCTTTTATGGGTGGAGTAAGTTAATTGTATCAATTCCTGATCTTTGTTTTACTTCTACTTTCCAGAAGCTTGACGTTTTCATTATATTTCAAAAACTAACAATCCAGAGCGAAACAACTATGCATTCAGTATATTATATTAACTCTTCTTATAAGCCTTGAGTTCTTGTAAGAGCTCATGCTGAGTATGCCCCAATGTAAACTGAGAATGGAACTTCAGGTGAAATGTAGACTTTATAGAAATGAAATTACCAGGGACTATTTAATTCCTCTGATGTCTATGCGAGACCTACACTCATCCGATCCTTGGTTTAACATCTTTAAGAAGCCCGCTAAAGACTGCTTTCGAATGATACTTAACACGATTATTATTTCAGTTGTAAAGGATGCAGAGAGAAAAAGTGCCTTGTTTACTAGAGATTTTTCTCTCAGGTGCCTCGATGTGAGGGTATGGAGAATTGCTTGTATGAAGAAAGAGTATTTTTGAGAAATTTTGCCTCTACATCAAAAAAATCTATAAACAGTCTGTACCATGTATGAACGATTACGCCCCCAGGTATTAGACTTCCTGCCTTGCCGTGGCCCTGGGGGCTCAATTCCCACTGGGCACATTACCGCTGTGGTCTTTGTGCCCACTGGGAAGAGCTAAAGGAAGTACCACCCGTTTGCCGTGGGCGGCGTCCTGTAAGCCGGAAGAAGGGATCCTGGAGGTTGAGGGTTACCTGAGGTGGCCGTGCTTCAGGTACCCAACACGCCTCTTTGGCCTGGCTTTTCGGTGTAGACGGGTGGCCGTGCGGTCCGGCACGGTCAATCGGCTGGTCGCGCCGAGCCCTAGAGATACCGCTTTGCTTTCCCTTCAACTATTTTTGTATCTTTCCTGATACCAACCATATGCCCATTTACCTTACCCTTTTCTGTCTTTTTATCTCTAGAAGGCGGTGGCTAAACGGATCAATCGTGTAGGCATTTTGTTTATACGAGTATATCTCACGTGTATCTCTAACACCTGCGAGTTGGATAACCACTCCATTATGGTGTTCCCTTGTAGGGCTCCACGGAGGGCGGAGAGCACTTGGGACGAAACTAGAATTTTTTCCTTATGCCTCATGGAAAAAAACATAACCGCAACGCAGCTAAACGTAAAAAAGACGAGGATTCATCCGAAACGGATGAACCCAGTCAGAAGTCAAGTCAGCAATCAAGTCAGCAGTCTAGTCAGCAAGTTGAAACTCCAAAGCTCAACACTTTTCCACGCTTCTTGGTGATGACATCACGCGATGATACACGTACGGTGTCAGATTTATCACCCTTTGTCATCGAAAAGAGTTTAGTGTCCATTGCCGGACATCCAAAAAGTATAAAAAAACTGAAGTCAGGTGATCTCCTCTTGGAAGTCGAGACAAGCAGCAGGTCAAAAACCTGCTTGGTACCACAAAGCTCTTCGATCTCAACGTCAAAGTATCGTTGCACAAAACACTCAATTCATGTAAAGGTGTCATCCGCAGCCCAGAGCTACGTCCGTGCAACGATGCCGAGATTGTTGAGAATTTAAGAGATGAAGGCGTCATTGGTGTTACTGGTGTACGTAACATCCAAGTTCGTAGAAGTGGTGTATTAAAGCCAACAAGTACCTACGTGTTGACATTTAATACACCAGTTCTGCCCAAGAAAATAAAAGTTGCATATCTATCTGTTTAGGTAGAGGTGTATATAACAAACCCTCTCAGATGTTATCATTGTCAGGTTTTTGGACACCACGAAAGCAGATGTCAGAAGAAACAACTCTGTCCAAATTGTGGTGAGGAAAAACATGTCGATAACCATCAAAACTGCAAAAATGAGGCCAAATGCGTCAATTGTGGTGACAAGCATGCTGTTTTCTCTCGAGATTGTCCGGCAAGGAAAAAAGAAAAAGAAATACTCACTGTCAAATACCAAAGGGGGATAACATTCCCAGAAGCGCGGAAAATTGTAGATGAGCGATACACAACACCAACCACAAGTTACGCCAGCATCACAAAGGGTGCTGGTGTAAAAGTTTCCAGCTCCGCAACACAGACTGCTGAATCATACATAGCTGAACTGAAAAAATCTGGTGCATGGAGTAAATCCACTCCAGCACCAAAAACTTCAACCAGTTTATCAAATGGCGCAATCCAGGTTGCTTCGGATCGGTCGACAGCGACCGTACCGAAGCCAGCGCCGCATGCAAAAGAGAAACTCGACTTAGGTCGAACTATTAAGGGATCAGAAGATCCGAAGAAACAACACTTGTCTCAAAAACAAACAGACAGACAACGTAAAATGGAAAGAGACCATATAAAATTCCAGAACAGATTCGGATCTTTGAGTGATAGTGATATGGAGTTTGAAACTCCATCATCACCAAATGGCAATAGCAGATCGAGGTCAGCAACACCACGAGCTGGTGGTAGCAGATCTATATCACCAATTGCAGCTCCAAAATAGTTTCTAGTCTTAATCTCTTCATAAAATGGATTTAAAACACAAAATAATACAATGGAATTGTCGAGGTCTTAAATCAAATTATAATGAACTCTTATTACTTATTTCGTTATTAAACCCATCGGTTTTTTGTTTGCAAGAAACTTTTTTAAAAACTGATAACAACATTGATGTCAGGGGTTTCAATACATACAACTATATCTATTCTGATGGTAACAAACCATCTGGTGGCAGTTCAATTTTTGTTAAATCATGTATACCACAAAGAGAGATCAAATTAAAAACAGACCTACAAGCTGTAGCAGTATCGGTTTCTCTGGATAAAGAAACTACAATTTGCTCTTTATATATTCCACCCTCATTTTCTTTAAAGCCCGAACATCTTGACTCATTGCTGAGTCAACTTCCATCGCCATATCTTTTAGTTGGCGACTTCAATGGTCACAATATTCTATGGGGCTGTAAAGATATCAATAACAGAGGAGCACTTGTTGAAGATTTTATTGCAAAGAGCGATCTTTGCTTGATGAATGATAAATCTTATACTTACCTTCACCCAGCGACAGGTCATTTGTCTTCTTTAGATCTCTCTTTGTGTCACCCATCTCTCTTCTTGGACTATGACTGGTCTGTTCATGATGATCAGTGCGGAAGTGATCACTTCCCTGTTATAATTGAGAGCGTAAACGAACAAGATGAGGACTGTAACCAGAAATGGAAAATGAATAAAGCCGACTGGGAATTATTCCGTAATTTATGTGAAGAAGAATTATCAGTTGATCACTTAAATGAATCATCTGACATTGTTTCTGATTTCACAGATAAACTAATTAATATATCAGAACAATGCATTCCAAAGACCTCCACAAATACCAAGAAAAGCAAGCCTTGGTTTAATAATGACTGTAAAGAAGCTATTCAAAAGCGTAAACAGGCTCTAAATAAGTTCTGCAAAAATCCCACTTCAGAAAAGCTAAACGATGTTAAAGTTTTTAGAGCTAAAGCTCGGCGAACAATCCGAGCTTCCAAACGAAAGTCATGGAGAGAATATGTCTCCAAATTGAACTACAAAACCCCCATTAAAAAGGTTTGGGATATTGTACGAAAAATTTCAGGAAAAACAAAGTCCTCTAGTTTTACACATTTAAATACTGGTTTTGACACAAAAGCTTCAACTAAAAAAGATATTTCAGATACTCTTGGTAGCACATTTTTGAGCAATTCATCACCGCGTAATTATTCTGACACTTTAAGAAATTTCCAAAAGGACCAAGAGAAAAGAAATCTAAACTTCAAATCCCCCAATCACGAAGAATACAACAAACCTTTTAACTTAGCCGAACTAGTGGAAGCCATTGAAAAATCACACGATACAGCAACCGGCCCCGATGAAATTCATTATCAGATGCTTAAGCATCTGCCAAAAAGTTCTCTTTCAACACTTTTAGATATCTTTAATAATATTTGGGAAACTGGGGTCTTTCCTGAGAGCTGGCGTTTTGCTACAGTTGTACCAATTCCAAAACCAGGGAAAGATCATGCAGAACCTACGAATTATCGACCGATAGCTTTGACAAGTTGTTTGTGTAAAACATTGGAGAGAATGATAAACAAGAGATTAGTCTGGTACTTAGAGTCCAACAACCTCATTTCAGAATATCAGTCAGGTTTTCGTTCGGAACGTAGTACCAACGACAATTTAATAAGACAAGAAACATTTATACGAGATGATTTTATTAACAAAGAACACGTAGTAGCTGTCTTTTTCGACTTGGAGAAAGCATATGATACCACTTGGCGTTATGGAATATTGAGAGATCTCCATAACCTCGGCTTAAGGGGAAAACTTCCCAGTTTTATTCAAAGTTTTTTTAGGTGAGCGTGTATTTCAAGTCCGCGTGGGATCTACCCAATCAGATCTCTATGCACAAGAGCAGGGTGTCCCACAGGGTAGCATTCTCTCAACTACGCTATTTAACATCAAAATAAATAATATTGTACAATGTTTGGACGACAAAACAGACTGTTCATTGTATGTTGATGATTTCTGTATATGTTACCGTTCAAAAAACATGAAAACAATTGAACGGAAGTTACAACAAAATTTAAAACGAATAGAAGAATGGACTGATAAAAATGGTTTCAAGTTCTCCAAGTCGAAAACGCAGTGTGTTCATTTTTGTAAGCTACGGAAGAAACACGACAGGGTAGCATTCTCTCAACTACGCTATTTAACATCAAAATAAATAATATTGCACAATGTTTGGACGACAAAACAGACTGTTCATTGTATGTTGATGATATTTGTATATGTTACCGTTCAAAAAACATGAAAACAATTGAACGGAAGTTACAACAAAATTTAAAACGAATAGAAGAATGGACTGATAAAAATGGTTTCAAGTTCTCCAAGTCGAAAACGCAGTGTGTTCATTTTTGTAAGCTACGGAAGAAACACGACCATCCTTCCCTGTTTTTATACGGATCACAAATTCCTGTTGTTGAAGAAGCCAAATTTCTTGGGGTTATATTTGACCAAAAGTTATCTTTTATACCACATATTAAATATCTTAAAGCGAAATGCTTAAAAGCTTTGAATCTTTTGAAAGTTTTAGCTCATTCAAGTTTTGGAGCAGATCGGTATACTTTATTACATCTTTACCGGTCTTTAATAAGATCTAAATTAGATTATGGGTCTGTTGTTTATGGTTCTGCCAGAAAGTCCTATTTAAAATCCTTGGATACTATCCATCACCAAGGCCTTCGTCTGGCTATGGGAGCCTTTCCGTACTTCTCCCGTATTAAACCTTTATGTAGAAGCAGGTGAACCATCTTTAACTTCGCGTAGAGAGAAACTTTCTCTTCTGTATGCTATTAGACTTGCTGCAAATCCATCTAACCCGGCATCCAAAATTTCATTTCCACCTCAATTTGTAGATAAGTATGAAACAAAACCCACAGCAATCAAACCATTTGGATTACGTTTTTTACCACTGCTAGAAAATTCCGGTATCCACCTTAAAAATATTCAAAAACATGAAACGGCCGAAGTTCCATCTTGGTGTATTAAAAAACCTTCTATTCTGTTCGACTTACCTGATGGCAAAAAATCCGAATCAAATCCAATACTTCTCAAACAAAACTTTCAGGTACTGCAGTCACGTTACAATGATTACCAGCAAGTCTATACTGATGGTTCCAAAGAAGGAGATAAAGTTGGTTGTGCGTATGTTTCTAAAGATACGCACAAAACCATGCGCCTTCCAGATGGTTCATCTATTTTTACAGCTGAAGCCAAAGCAATAGACCTAGCTTTAGATTTTATCAGTTCTTCAACAATTCAAAAAGCAATTATATTTTCTGATTCACTTTCTGTGCTTAAGGCTTTAGACCATTCATCATCTAAAAATCCTCAAATTCAAAAATTGATCGAAAAACATGAAATTTTTAAAACACACCAAATCTTGTTTTGTTGGCTTCCGAGCCATATTGGCATTGTCGGCAATGAATATGCTGACAAGAAAGCAAAGGAATCGCTCAATCTTGATCCGTCTGTTTTTAAAATTCCATTTAATAATTTTAAACCATTTATCAACAGATACATCTTGTCGGAATGGCAAGGCGAATGGGACCGTGCAATAAATAACAAACTCCATGCCATTAAACCTGTCGTTAGTACAAAATGCTCTCCACCACAGTTTTCCAGAAAAGATGACGTAGTATTAACACGACTGCGCATCGGCCATACTAGAGTTACTCATTCTTATATTTTTAATGGTGATGATCAGCCTTCTTGTGTAGGTTGTGATCAGCCATTCACTGTGAAACATATCTTAATTGACTGTGTTGACTTTTCACCCTCACGTATTTTATATTTCAAAGCTGACACTTTGCAAAAACTGTTTCGAGATGTACCTGTTGATAACATTATTTTATTCTTAAAAGAAATTGGTCTTTTTCATAAAATTTAACTGTTTCAGATTTTTATACATTATCATTCTGACTTGTTACTTTTAATATCGTCATAATTATTCATGCCGTTTAACCATTAACCGTTTGACGCTTATGACCCACAAAGAGGGTTGACGCGTCGTTAAACACGAAATCATCATCATCATCATCCAAAGGATAACCCTTTTATAGAACGTATTTTATAAATATCATACTTTTTTAATATCCTCATAATTCTTCATGCTGTTTAACCATTAACCGCTTGACGCTTATGACCCGCAAAGAGGGTAAACACGAAATCGTCATCATCATCATCTATCCATTCACCTTGAAGTGTCAAAATAATGCTGTTTTTCAGATAAGGAAGTCATCACCATTACCGTCACAATTCCTTCATCAATATTGTTAGCCATTGTCATCATCATCAGATTGTGTTGTTGTAACCGTCCCAGAAATGAACCGTCATCACCACGTGAACACTATGTCTTAAACATCATCCTTCGGGCCGTCACCAGAGATATGCAGTTCACCAGCACCTCTGTTAGCTGGTTCTCAGTCATCCCCAGCAATTCTAGAGCTGCCAGACACAGAACTAGTTGCACACAGAACAAGATCTTGTAAAAGGAATTTGCAGATTTATCATGTCTGTTAATAACAGAGGACCAGCTGAGGCTTCATGTCTGTTAATGACTGAGGACCAGCTGAGGCTTATAAGTTGACCGTTCAGTTACTGTATAACACTATTCCACATTCCATTGTGTGCAGAAAGTAATCACCTGAAAGATATTTGTCAAATTTACAAGCAGCTTCTCCTATCCTAACTATAGAAACTGCTAACAGGCATTTCTAATGAATACCCACACTCTATGTTTTGCGTCACAAATAAGGCAAATAAATAGAAGTAGAGGCAATGATCAAGAATCGATACAATTAACCCACAGCTCCCATCAGAGACACCAAAGGGAAAGAAACAGACCCAAACGGAAACACCAACAGCGGAAAGCCAAGAGGACAGTTACTTTCCCACAAAATGGCCAAGAAGGCTATCCAAAATAAAATAAGCGACACAAACACCTAGACAAACCATAACAAAAATAAACGCAACGGAAGAACCGCCTTAGAACGGTCAGCGGAAACGAATTCCACTGGAGGGCTTAAATCGATTTTACGTGACCACAATCCTCGCCCTTACTTCCGTTGCGATTGAGACAAATAATTTGTTCAGTCCGTATGAAGGCCTCCTAACTCATCAGTGCAACATCTCCGTGAACACAAAAATCAAGCAACCACAGAGATGAAATAACGGTGAGGACTCGACAGCAAGAAACAACAGAAATGCTGGAGCAAAAGAAAACCAACAGTTGGACTCCAATGGGCCTGACCAGAGACAGAGCATCAGGTACCAACCAACTATAAGCAATTACGTTGGAACCGTCATAGAATCTGAGGCCTGACCCACCGGCGTGCAATTAAAGAGGGAAGCAAAGTTGTCAACCGTGATTGGGTTAACAACCATGCAGAGTATGTATACCCTTGTAAATCGCATTTTTTCACTATATAAAATAGAAGTAGCGGCAATGATCAGGAATCGATACAATTAACCCCCAGCACCCGTCAGAGACACCAAAGTGAAAGAAACACAAACATGAAGCAACAGACCCCAACAAAAACACCAACAGCGGAAAGTCAAGAGGACAGTTACTTTCCCAGGAAATGGCCAAAAGGCTATCCAAAAAAAAAAATAATAATATAAGCGACACAAACACCCAAAGACAGACAATTACAAAAATAAGTGCGATAGAAGAACCACCTTGGAACGGTCAGCGGAAACGAATTCCATTGGGGGCGGGGGCTTAAATCGATTTTACGTGGCCACCAGGGTATTAATGAACTTGTGATCGTGATGGAAAGAAAGAAATTATACCATTAAACAAAATGCAGAGTGCCAACTGGTAATCAGCAGTTTCTATAGTTTGGATAGGAGCTCTGTTTTAAACGGCTATGTTAACTTTTGGTTTGAATCAAGACAGTTTAATAATTCAGTTTGTTATCAATAATTATTATTGTTAATTAGCGTCATAGTGCTAGTGTCTTCACTTTCACGAATCTTTCACGATTTGTGCTTATAAATCTTTGCTTGAGATCATGGTGCTATTGGAACCGTAAAAATCCTAAAATTTTGGACAGCCAAACCAGTCTGAACATGGTCTACATTGTTTGCATGTGCCTGACTGTCCGAAAACTTACGGTATGTTTTTGGAAAATACTCAAACGGCGTCATAGTGCCAGAGTCTTCACTTTCACAAATCTTTCACGATTTGTGCTTACAAATATTTGCTTGAGATCATGGTGCTATTGTTACCCTAAAATTTTGGACAGCCAAACCAGTCTGAACAGGGTCTACACTGTTTGCATGTGTCTGACTGTCCGAAAACTTAGGATCACTACGGTATGTTATTAGAAAATACTCATACGGCTAAACGTATTGGTTATAAATGATTCTTATTTTTAGTTAGTGTCATAGTGCCAGAGCCTTCACTTTCACAAATCTTTGCTTAAGATCATGATGCTATTGTTACCAGAGCCTTCACTTTCACAAATCTTTCACGCTTACAAATTTTTGCTTGAGATCATGATGCTATTGCTACCATAAAACTTTGGACAGCCAAACCAGTCTGAACAGGTCTACACTGTTTGCATGTGGCTGACTGCCCAAAAACTTACGATCATTACTGCTTACCTTTTATATTTGAATTATGACATTGTCTGGGTCTGTTTCATCCATCTCTGTACCCTGAGGCTGTTCTCCCTCCGGCTGATTTTGCGTATCTGAGTTCCCCGTGTTTGTACTGCCCTGAGGAATGTTCTCCTACCTCCGCATGATTTTGCGTATCTGAGTTCCCTGTGTCTGTACCATGAGGTTGTTCTTGATTATCACATCCCTCTGGCTGATTCTGGGTAACAGACTGGAGTGATAGTGACTGGTAGTTCCGCACCAAGAGGTCAATAAAAACCCTGTTTGTACACATAGTGTGAATAGTCATTGATGTTTTCGTGGTGTTAATCCATCTATTTCCTCTGACGAATAACCTTGTTTTCTCAGCTCAATGAAAATAAGAGTCTAAATATTCTGCAAACTTTCCTCCATTTTCAACTCATCTCAGGCGATCAGCAGCGTCTCATTGAAGAATTCCAGTAGATGAAACCTTTCAAAATTGATTCCATCTATGCTTGAGCATTCATGGGTACAGTTGGGTGGTTCACCATGGATACATTGCTCAAAATCTGCCAGAGCTCATCTGTTAATCCACCTACCTTTTTCTCCCTACAGATATGTTTCAACTTACATGTCGAAACTTTCGTTCAACATGATGTGTTTGTAAGATTTTGGTGCTCCTGGCTGGTTGGGGTGGTCTTATTAAGGGTATTTTGAAATAACTTTCAGCTAAGGTAGTCGTCATCTGAAAATGTATGAAACACAAATAAAAATAAAAAATGAGTTCCTTTAAGAGCAATGAAAACATTCATAAGAAAGAAGATGGGTCATACTACGTAGTTTCGGCTAATAAAGCCTCGTCAGTGACCCTGTAATGATCCGGCAAAGAAAGCCTTTAATTTCAAAATTCAATACTGGACTTAAATTTGTTCTGCAACAAGGTCTATCAGAACCCGAATTTAATGGTTACTTATTGTATAAAAAGTAGAAGTAAAACAAAGATCAGGAATCGATACAATTAACTTACTCCACCCATCAAAGACACCAAAGGGAAAGAAATACAAACATTAAGCGACCAGGCCATAATTGAAACCTAAACAAAGGAAAGCCATAAGGACAGTTACTTTCCCACAAAATGGCCATATGACAATCCAAAATTAAAAGACACAAGTGACACACACAGTAAGTAACAAACAACAACATAAATAAATCGCCACAGAAGAACCGCCTTGGAACAGTCAGTGGAAAGATTTCCACTGGGGGGCTTAAATCGATTTTACGTGGCCACAATCCACTGACCCTTTATAAATTTAGAAAAATTTATAACCGCAATGACTTCAGCACCCGATTTCATAAAATCATTCTTCGATATAAAAAGATTGGTTACAACATAAATGTTATACGACAGACTGCTTGCATGATAGTTAACCCAATCACGGTTGACAACTTTGCTTCCCTCTTTAATTGCACGCCGGTGGGTCAGACCCCAGATTCTATGACGGTTCCAACATAAAGGCTTATGGTTGGTTGGTACCTGATGCTCTGTCTGGACGGACCCATTGGAGTTCAACTGTTGGTTTTCTTTTGCTCCAGCATTTTTGTTAGCTCACCTGCCATGTAATGACGAGGTGAGCTTTTGGGATCACTTTTTGTCCGTCGTCCGTCCGTATACTTTTTCTTCAAACGACATCTCCTAAACAACAGATCGGATTTTTACCAAACTTCACAGGAATGATCCTTAGGTCATAGGTCCCCTTTCAAAGTTGTTCAAATGGTTCCGGTCCATTGCACATCTAGGTCACAGGAGCCAAAAATAGATTTTTTCACCGAAAACTTAAAAAAATAATTCTTCTCTGATGGTATGAAGCTTCATCTAGTGGACCCCTACCAAGATTGTTCAAATTATATAGTGCTGGGGTGAAAAATGCCTCCGCCCCGGGTTCCTTTGGTTTTACATAGGATTATATAGGGACAATCTTTAAAAATCCTCTTCTCTGAAACCGCAAGGCCCAGGTCTTTGATATTTGGTATGAAGCTTCATCTAGTGTACCCCTACCAAGATTGTTCAAATTATAGTGCTGGGGCCAAAAATGCCTCGGGACCCTTTGGTTTTACATGGGCTTATATAGGGAAAATCTTTCAAAACCTTCTTCTCTGAAACCGCAAGGCCCGATCTTTGATATTTGGTATTAAGCTTCATCTAGTGGACCTCTACCAAGATTGTTCAAATTATAGTGCTGGGGCCAAAAATGCCTCGGGGGCCCTTTTGTTTTACATGGGTTATATGGGGAAAATCTTTAAAAATTTTCTTCTCTCAAACCGCAAGGCCCAGGTCTTTGCGATTTGGTATGAAGCTTCATCTAGTGGACCCCTACCAAGATAGTTAAAATTATAGTGCTGGTGCCAAACATGCCCCCGCCCCGGGGCCCTTTGGTTTTACATGGGCTTATATAGGGAAAATCTTTAAAAATCTTCTTCTCTGAAACAGGAAGGCCCAGATCTTTGATATTTGGTATGAAGCTTCATCTAATAGACCCCTACCAAGAGTGTTCAAATTAAAGTGCTGTGGCCTAAAATGCCCCGCCCCGGGGCCCTTTGGTTTAACATGGGTTTATATAGGGAAAATCTTGCCTTGCCGTGGCCCTGGGGGTCTCTGTGCCCACTGGGAAGAGCTAAAGGAAGTTCCACCCGTTTGCCGTGGGTGGCGTCCTGTAAGCCGGAAGAAGGGATCCTTGAGGTTGAGGGTTACCTGAGGTGGCGGTGCTTCAGGTGCCCAACACGCCTCTTTGGCCTGGCTTTTCGGTGTAGACGGGTGGCCGTGCGGTCCGGCACGGCACGGTCAATCGGATGGTCACGCCGAGCCCTAGAGATACCGCTTTGCTTTCTCTTTAACTCTTTTTGTATCTTTCCTGATACCAACCATATGCCCATTTACCTTACCCTTTTCTGTCTTTTTATCTCTAGAAGGCGGTGGCTAAACGGATCAATCATGTTGGCATTTTGTTTATACGAGTATATCTCACGTGTATCTCTAACACCTGCGAGTTGGATAACCACTCCATTATGGTGTTCCCTTGTAGGGCTCCGTGGAGGGCGGAGCGCACTTGGCACGAAACTAGGATTTTTTCTTATGGCTAATGGGAAAAAAAACATAACCCCAACCACGCACCTAACCGCAACGCATCTAAACGTAAAAAAGACGAGGATTCATCCGAATCGGATGAACAGTCAAAAATCCAGTCAGCAGTCAAGTCAACAATCGGAGTCAGCAGTCTGCTGAACCAAACTTTGACAATGTTCCGCCTTTCTAAGTCGTCACGTCGCTTGACAATACACGAACTGTGTCAAGCCTTTCTACCTTTGTTATCGAGAAAAGTATTGTCGGCATAGCCGGACACCCAAAGAGTATTAAATCACTCAAATCAGGTGACCTTCTCTTGGAATTCGAGAGAAAAGAGCAAGTTGTTAGCCTGCTCGCCACCAAAAAGCTCTTTGATCTTTCAGTAAAAATATCTCTTCACAATACACTAAACTCATATAAAAGTAGTGATTCGCAGTCCAGAACTGCGTCCTTGTTCAGACGAAGAGAACATTGATAACCTGAAGGATCAAGGAGTAATTGGTGTTCGTAACATCAAAGTCCGTAGAAATGGTGTACTAAAACCAACAGCAACTTATGTGTTGACAGTAGTTGTAAACAGGGGGTTGAGCCCCCCTCATTATTGCTGAGTAAGTATTTTTTCGGGATGCCGAGTAAGCAATAATTTTTTTGCTGAGTAAGCAATTTTTTCGCGATGCTGAGCAAGCAGAAAAAACCCCGACTCCATTGTGCTGAGTAAGGAAAAAAAAGAAGCAATAAATAGTGCTGAACAAAAAAAATATTGGTTGGTGGCTCTGCATTTCAAATCCTGGCTGGCCACAGGCCTCGGCTGCATTACCCAACCCATGTAGAGCATGATAGAAAACAACTTATTTTCGATAATGCTCTACGCCCTTCGATCAGGAATACTGATTGAATTCGATCAGTATCTGATCCACAAATCGAGGATGCTGTTCATTTACAAGCAAGGATATGCTGTAATAATATTCTTTTCCTTTAAACATCCTGCTGTAAAATAAATACATTTAACCTTATAACATAAGGTTCCATCAATATATCCCATCGGATATTTGAAATGATGTTTTTTTGTTTCCATAAACATGTTGCAAAATATAATGAGTTTTTTTTCCATTGTTTTAAATAATATGTTATATGGAAAAAAAAGTGTCAATTTTGAAACTGCACTAAAAATTTCAGAGTTTCTGAAATTTATACCCTCACCATGTACGAATTTTTGACTCCCTATTAAATTAAAAAACTATGCTGTATTTATTCATACAATATTATGAGCTTGCAATGAACATTTAATCAGACAGTTTTGTTTCATTATTTTTTGTTCTTTTTTTCAGCCAAACAATATATTTGATTCAATGCAACCTTGTTGGCATATTTTATCTCCCCTTTGTTTTACTTAGGTCTTGTGTAACCATTTGAATTTAATGGGATCTACGGCAACATCTACAAGACTGTGGAGTCACGTTTTTTTCATAACTTTTAAAAATTATGTCATTTCATTAATTATAAGATTTGTACACAATAGCAGAAGCCTCCGTGGTGCAGTGGTTACGCTACTCGCCTTGTAAACCAGGGGTCGCAGGATCGATCCCGGGCTTCTCCAGACTTTCGGATGAGTCTTTAAACCGAGGTCCCGTCTCCGTATGACCTTAGATGTTGATGGGACGAAAAACTAAAAACACTCACTTGTACACAATAGCACGAAAGACTGCTGACCTTATCATTATTGTGAAATACTCACTCCCTTGACCTTTCAGGCTGAAATGGGTTAAAACCCATTCCACTCATAAGCTTTGCTTAGATCTATTCTCATTTAGATATGAAAGACTTGTTTAATATGTTTTATTTATTTATAAAAAAACATCCATACTCTCATTAGTTTTGTTTGATTTGAGGTTTAACGTCCTCATCAACACTATTTAGTTCATTTTGGAGTCAATGCTTCCAATTTCTACCCGACATTGAGATGAAATAACATCTCAATCCCTGCCACTCAATAAAGCCAATAAGGTTTATATGCATGGGCGGGCTTAGACCTTCTAAGCAGATTACCAGCACCCACGTGTGCTTGGTATAAAACTCTGTGTGGCAGCATCTTGCAGCCCATCTATTTCTCCAAAACCTCGATTGGAGTGACATAATACACCCTCGATTGGAGTGACATAATATACTCAATAAAGCAGACCCTGATCAGACATCCCTCTCGCATTAGCCAATGGAGTGTCCAGATAAATCTTGCTTTGCTCCTGAGCTTGACTTTTTTTCCTTTTACCTGAGCGTATCACATTAACTTACATCAACGGTGAAGCAACCTAGTACTGCTTCATCGTTGATGGATAACAGGGCATCCTCGATAGCAATGGCAGTTAAAAGTTTTAAGTAGATACACAACGCTCTGATAAATATCAGAATGAAGCCTTTCTACATAGCCACATAATACTGTCAACGTTGGTCCAACGTTTATTTTTCATCATGACTTATGCAAGGTAATGATTTGAGGACACTTGTACCCTATATCATCTTTCACAGTAGTTGTGAAACATAATAAATGACAAGTATTGTATTCAGCTGCAAAAATTATTCAGTTTCAAAAATAGACCATTTAAACTTTTTAGAGCGTTCAAAAAAATGCTGAGTCTTAACATTGCATAATTTTAGTGACATGTTGTGTTGGCCTATTTTAAGAGTTCCAATTTCGTAAAATCATTCTTCGATATAAAAAGATTGGGTACAACATGGATATTATACGACAGACTGCATGCATGGTAGTTAACCCAATCACGGTTGGCAACTTTGCTTCCCCCTTTAATTGCACGCCGGTGGGTCAGGCCTCAGATTCTATGACGGCTCCAACGTAAAGGCTTATTGAGATTTAGAGAGATCTAATTCAAGGTAATGTTGGTTGGTGCCTGATGCTCTGTCTCTGGTCGGGCCCATCGGGGTCTAACTGTTGGTTTTCTTTTGCTCCAGCATTTCAGTGGTTTCTTGCTGTCGAGTCCTCACCGTTGTCTCACCTCTGTGGTTCTTTGATTTTTGTGTTCACGGAGATGTTGCACTGATGAGTTAGGAGGCCTTCATGCGGACTGAACAAATTATGTGTCTAAATCGCGACGGAAGTAAGGGCGAGGATTGTGGCCACGTAAAATCGATTTAAGCCCCCCAGTGGAAATCTTCCACTGACCGTTCCAAGGCGGCTCTTCTGTGGCGATTTATTTATGTTGTTGTTTGTTACTTACTGTGTGTATCACTTGTGTCTTTTAATTTTGGATGGCCATATGGCCATTTTGTGGGAAAGTAACTGTTCTTATGGCCTTCCTTTGTTTAGGTTTCCATTTTCGTCTGGTCGCTTAATGTTTGTATTTCTTTCCCTTTGGTGTCTTTTATGGGTGGAGTAAGTTAATTGTATCAATTCCTGATCTTTGTTTTACTTCTACTTTCCAGAAGCTTGACGTTTTCATTATATTTCAAAAACTAACAATCCAGAGCGAAACAACTATGCATTCAGTATATTATATTAACTCTTCTTATAAGCCTTGAGTTCTTGTAAGAGCTCATGCTGAGTATGCCCCAATGTAAACTGAGAATGGAACTTCAGGTGAAATGTAGACTTTATAGAAATGAAATTACCAGGGACTATTTAATTCCTCTGATGTCTATGCGAGACCTACACTCATCCGATCCTTGGTTTAACATCTTTAAGAAGCCCGCTAAAGACTGCTTTCGAATGATACTTAACACGATTATTATTTCAGTTGTAAAGGATGCAGAGAGAAAAAGTGCCTTGTTTACTAGAGATTTTTCTCTCAGGTGCCTCGATGTGAGGGTATGGAGAATTGCTTGTATGAAGAAAGAGTATTTTTGAGAAATTTTGCCTCTACATCAAAAAAATCTATAAACAGTCTGTACCATGTATGAACGATTACGCCCCCAGGTATTAGACTTCCTGCCTTGCCGTGGCCCTGGGGGCTCAATTCCCACTGGGCACATTACCGCTGTGGTCTTTGTGCCCACTGGGAAGAGCTAAAGGAAGTACCACCCGTTTGCCGTGGGCGGCGTCCTGTAAGCCGGAAGAAGGGATCCTGGAGGTTGAGGGTTACCTGAGGTGGCCGTGCTTCAGGTACCCAACACGCCTCTTTGGCCTGGCTTTTCGGTGTAGACGGGTGGCCGTGCGGTCCGGCACGGTCAATCGGCTGGTCGCGCCGAGCCCTAGAGATACCGCTTTGCTTTCCCTTCAACTATTTTTGTATCTTTCCTGATACCAACCATATGCCCATTTACCTTACCCTTTTCTGTCTTTTTATCTCTAGAAGGCGGTGGCTAAACGGATCAATCGTGTAGGCATTTTGTTTATACGAGTATATCTCACGTGTATCTCTAACACCTGCGAGTTGGATAACCACTCCATTATGGTGTTCCCTTGTAGGGCTCCACGGAGGGCGGAGAGCACTTGGGACGAAACTAGAATTTTTTCCTTATGCCTCATGGAAAAAAACATAACCGCAACGCAGCTAAACGTAAAAAAGACGAGGATTCATCCGAAACGGATGAACCCAGTCAGAAGTCAAGTCAGCAATCAAGTCAGCAGTCTAGTCAGCAAGTTGAAACTCCAAAGCTCAACACTTTTCCACGCTTCTTGGTGATGACATCACGCGATGATACACGTACGGTGTCAGATTTATCACCCTTTGTCATCGAAAAGAGTTTAGTGTCCATTGCCGGACATCCAAAAAGTATAAAAAAACTGAAGTCAGGTGATCTCCTCTTGGAAGTCGAGACAAGCAGCAGGTCAAAAACCTGCTTGGTACCACAAAGCTCTTCGATCTCAACGTCAAAGTATCGTTGCACAAAACACTCAATTCATGTAAAGGTGTCATCCGCAGCCCAGAGCTACGTCCGTGCAACGATGCCGAGATTGTTGAGAATTTAAGAGATGAAGGCGTCATTGGTGTTACTGGTGTACGTAACATCCAAGTTCGTAGAAGTGGTGTATTAAAGCCAACAAGTACCTACGTGTTGACATTTAATACACCAGTTCTGCCCAAGAAAATAAAAGTTGCATATCTATCTGTTAAGGTAGAGGTGTATATAACAAACCCTCTCAGATGTTATCATTGTCAGGTTTTTGGACACCACGAAAGCAGATGTCAGAAGAAACAACTCTGTCCAAATTGTGGTGAGGAAAAACATGTCGATAACCATCAAAACTGCAAAAATGAGGCCAAATGCGTCAATTGTGGTGACAAGCATGCTGTTTTCTCTCGAGATTGTCCGGCAAGGAAAAAAGAAAAAGAAATACTCACTGTCAAATACCAAAGGGGGATAACATTCCCAGAAGCGCGGAAAATTGTAGATGAGCGATACACAACACCAACCACAAGTTACGCCAGCATCACAAAGGGTGCTGGTGTAAAAGTTTCCAGCTCCGCAACACAGACTGCTGAATCATACATAGCTGAACTGAAAAAATCTGGTGCATGGAGTAAATCCACTCCAGCACCAAAAACTTCAACCAGTTTATCAAATGGCGCAATCCAGGTTGCTTCGGATCGGTCGACAGCGACCGTACCGAAGCCAGCGCCGCATGCAAAAGAGAAACTCGACTTAGGTCGAACTATTAAGGGATCAGAAGATCCGAAGAAACAACACTTGTCTCAAAAACAAACAGACAGACAACGTAAAATGGAAAGAGACCATATAAAATTCCAGAACAGATTCGGATCTTTGAGTGATAGTGATATGGAGTTTGAAACTCCATCATCACCAAATGGCAATAGCAGATCGAGGTCAGCAACACCACGAGCTGGTGGTAGCAGATCTATATCACCAATTGCAGCTCCAAAATAGTTTCTAGTCTTAATCTCTTCATAAAATGGATTTAAAACACAAAATAATACAATGGAATTGTCGAGGTCTTAAATCAAATTATAATGAACTCTTATTACTTATTTCGTTATTAAACCCATCGGTTTTTTGTTTGCAAGAAACTTTTTTAAAAACTGATAACAACATTGATGTCAGGGGTTTCAATACATACAACTATATCTATTCTGATGGTAACAAACCATCTGGTGGCAGTTCAATTTTTGTTAAATCATGTATACCACAAAGAGAGATCAAATTAAAAACAGACCTACAAGCTGTAGCAGTATCGGTTTCTCTGGATAAAGAAACTACAATTTGCTCTTTATATATTCCACCCTCATTTTCTTTAAAGCCCGAACATCTTGACTCATTGCTGAGTCAACTTCCATCGCCATATCTTTTAGTTGGCGACTTCAATGGTCACAATATTCTATGGGGCTGTAAAGATATCAATAACAGAGGAGCACTTGTTGAAGATTTTATTGCAAAGAGCGATCTTTGCTTGATGAATGATAAATCTTATACTTACCTTCACCCAGCGACAGGTCATTTGTCTTCTTTAGATCTCTCTTTGTGTCACCCATCTCTCTTCTTGGACTATGACTGGTCTGTTCATGATGATCAGTGCGGAAGTGATCACTTCCCTGTTATAATTGAGAGCGTAAACGAACAAGATGAGGACTGTAACCAGAAATGGAAAATGAATAAAGCCGACTGGGAATTATTCCGTAATTTATGTGAAGAAGAATTATCAGTTGATCACTTAAATGAATCATCTGACATTGTTTCTGATTTCACAGATAAACTAATTAATATATCAGAACAATGCATTCCAAAGACCTCCACAAATACCAAGAAAAGCAAGCCTTGGTTTAATAATGACTGTAAAGAAGCTATTCAAAAGCGTAAACAGGCTCTAAATAAGTTCTGCAAAAATCCCACTTCAGAAAAGCTAAACGATGTTAAAGTTTTTAGAGCTAAAGCTCGGCGAACAATCCGAGCTTCCAAACGAAAGTCATGGAGAGAATATGTCTCCAAATTGAACTACAAAACCCCCATTAAAAAGGTTTGGGATATGGTACGAAAAATTTCAGGAAAAACAAAGTCCCCTAGTTTTACTCATTTAAATACTGGTTTTGACACAAAAGCTTCTACTAAAAAAGATATTTCAGATACTCTTGGTAGCACATTTTTGAGCAATTTATCACCGCAAAATTATTCTGACACTTTTAGAAATTTCCAAAAGGACCAAGAGAAAAGAAATCTTAACTTCAAATCCCACAATCACGAAGAATACAACACACCTTTTAACTTATCCGAACTAGTGGAAACCATTGAAAAATCACACGATACATCAACCGGCCCCGATGAAATTCATTATCAGATGCTGAAGCATCTGCCAAAAAGTTCTCTTTCAACACTTTTAGATATATTTAATAATATTTGGGAAACTGGGGTCTGTTCTGAGAGCTGGCGTTTTGCTACAGTTGTACCAATTCCAAAACAAGGGAAAGATCATGCAGAACCTACGAATTATCGACCGATAGCTTTGACAAGTTGTTTGTGTAAAACATTGGAGAGAAGACAGTCGGATGAGTCTTTAAACCGAGGTCCCGTCTCCGTATGACCTTAGCTGTTGGTGGGACGTAAAACTAAAACTCACTCACTCACTCACATTGGAGAGAATGATAAACAAGAGATTAGTCTGGTACTTAGAGTCCAACAACCTCATTTCAGAATATCAGTCAGGTTTTCGTTCGGAACGTAGTACCAACGACAATTTAATAAGACTAGAAACATTTATACGAGATGCTTTTATTAACAAAGAACACGTAGTAGCTCTCTTTTTCGACTTGGAGAAAGCATATGATACCACGTGGCGTTATGGAATATTGAGAGATCTCCATAACCTCGGCTTAAGGGGAAAACTTCCCAGTTTTATTCAAAGTTTTTTAGGTGAGCGTGTATTTCAAGTCCGCGTGGGATCTACCCTGTCAGATCTCTATGCACAAGAGCAGGGTGTCCCACAGGGTAGTATTCTCTCAACTACACTATTTAACATCAAAATAAATAATATTGTACAATGTTTGGACGACAAAACAGACTGTTCATTGTATGTTGATGATTTTTGTATATGTTACCGTTCAAAAAACATGAAAACAATTGAACGAAAGTTACAACAAAATTTAAAACGAATTGAAGAATGGACTGATAAAAATGGTTTCAAGTTCTCCAAGTCGAAAACGCAGTGTGTTCATTTTTGTAAGCTACGGAAGAAACACGACCATCCTTCCCTGTTCTTATACGGATCACATATTCCTGTTGTTGAAGAAGCCAAATTTCTTGGGGTCATATTTGACCAAAAGTTATCTTTTATACCCCATATTAAATATCTTAAAGCGAAATGCTTAAAAGCTTTGAATCTTTTGAAAGTTTTAGCTCATTCAAGTTGGGGAGCAGATCGGTATACTTTATTACATCTTTACCGGTCTTTAATAAGATCTAAATTAGATTATGGGTCTGTTGTTTATGGTTCTGCCAGAAAGTCCTATTTAAAATCCTTGGATACTATCCATCACCAAGGCCTTCGTCTGGCTATGGGAGCCTTCCGTACTTCTCCCGTATTAAGCCTTTATGTAAAAGCAGGTGAACCATCTTTAACTTCGCGTAGAGAGAAACTTTCTCTTCAGTATGCTATTAGACTTGCTGAAAACCCATCTAACCCGGCATACAAAATTTTATTTCCACCTCAATTTGTAGATAAGTATGAAACAAAACCCACAGCAATCAAACCTTTTGGATTACGTATTTTACCACTGCTAGAAAATTCAGGTATCGACCTTAAAAATATTCAAAAACATGAAACGGCCGAAGTTCCATCTTGGTGTATTAAAAAACCTTTTATTCTGTTCGACTTACATGATGGCAAAAAATCCGAATCAAATCCGATACTTCTCAAACAAAACTTTCAGGTACTGCAGTCACGTTACAATGATTACCAGCAAGTCTATACTGATGGTTCCAAAGAAGGAGATAAAGTTGGTTGTGCGTATGTTTCTCAAGATACGCACCAAACCTTGCGCCTTCCAGATGGTTCATCTATTTTTACAGCTGAAGCCAAAGCAATAGACCTAGCTTTAGATTTTATCAGTTTTTCAACAATTCAAAAAGCAATTATATTTTCTGATTCACTTTCTGTGCTTAAGGCTTTAGACCATTCATCATCTAAAAATCCTCAAATTCAAAAATTGATCGAAAAACATCATGAAATTTCTAAAACACACCAAGTATTGTTTTGTTGGTTGATGATGATGATGATTTCGTGTTTAACGACGCGTCAACCCTCTTTGTGGGTCATAAGCGTCAAACGGTTAATGGTTAAACGGCAAGAATAATTATGATGATATTAAAAGTAAAAAGTCAGAATGATAATGTATAAAAATCTGAAACAGTTAAATCTTATGAAAAAGTCCAATTTCTTTTAAGAATAAAATAATATTATCAACAGGTACATCTCGAAACAGTTGTTGCAAAGTGTCAGCTTTAAAATATAAAATACGTGAGGGTGAAAAGTCAACACAGTCAATTAAGATATGTTTCACAGTGAATGGCTGATCACAACCTACACAAGAAGGCTGATCATCACCATTAAAAATATAAGAATGAGTAACTCTAGTATGGCCGATGCGCAGTCGTGTTAATACTACGTCCTCTTTTCTGGAAAACTGTGGAGGAGAGCATTTTGTACTAACGACAGGTTTAATGGCCCGGAGTTTGTTATTTATTGCACGGTCCCATTCGCCTTGCCATTCCGACAAGATGTATCTGTTGATAAATGGTTTAAAATTATTAAAAGGAATTTTAAAAACAGATGGATCAAGATTGAGCGATTCCTTTGCTTTCTTGTCAGCACATTCATTGCCGACAATGCCAATATGGCTCGGAAGCCAACAAAACAAGATTTGGTGTGTTTTAGAAATTTCATGATGCCTTTCGATCAATTTTTGAATTTGAGGATTTTTAGATGACGAATGGTCTAAAGCCTTAAGCACAGAAAGTGAATCAGAAAATAAAATTGCTTTTTGAATTGTTGAAGAACTGATAAAATCTAAAGCTAGGTCTATTGCTTTGACTTCAGCTGTAAAAATAGATGAACCATCTGGAAGGCGCATGGTTTTGTGCGTATCTTTAGAAACATACGCACAACCAACTTTATCTCCTTCTTTGGAACCATCAGTATAGACTTGCTGGTAATCATTGTAACGTGACTGCAGTACCTGAAAGTTTTGTTTGAGAAGTATTGGATTTGATTCGGACTTTTTGCCATCATGTAAGTCGAACAGAATAGAAGGTTTTTTAATACACCAAGATGGAACTTCGGCCGTTTCATGTTTTTGAATATTTTTAAGGTCGATACCTGAATTTTCTAGCAGTGGTAAAATACGTAATCCAAAAGGTTTAATTGCTGTGGGTTTAGTTTCATACCTATCTACAAATTGAGGTCGAAATGAAATTTTGGATGCCGGGTTAGATGGATTTGCAGCAAGTCTAATAGCATACTGAAGAGAAAGTTTCTCTCTGCGCGAGGTTAAAGATGGTTCACCTGCTTCTACATAAAGGCTTAATACGGGAGAAGTACGGAAGGCTCCCATGGCCAGACGAAGGCCTTGGTGATGGATAGTGTCCAAGGATTTTAAATAGGACTTTCTGGCAGAACCATAAACAACAGACCCATAATCTAATTTAGATCTTATTAAAGACCGGTAAAGATGTAATAAAGTATACCGATCTGCTCCCCAACTTGTATGAGCTAAAACTTTCAAAAGATTCAAAGCTTTTAAGCATTTCGCTTTAAGATATTTAATATGGGGAATAAAAGATAACTTTTGATCAAATATGACCCCAAGAAATTTGGCTTCTTCAACAACAGGAATTTGTGATCCGTATAAAAACAGGGAAGGAGTTTCGTGTTTCTTCCGTAGTTTACAAAAATGAACACACTGCGTTTTCGACTTGGAGAACTTGAAACCATTTTTATCAGTCCATTCTTCTATTCTTTTTAAATTTTGTTGTAACTTTCGTTCAATTGTTTTCATATTTTTTGAACGGTAACATATACAAAAATCATCAACATACAATGAACAATCAGTTTTGTCGTCCAAACATTGTACAATATTGTTTATTTTGATGTTAAATAGCGTAGTTGAAAGAATACTACCCTGTGGGACACCCTGTTCTTGATCATAGAAATCTGACACGGTAGACCCCACACGCACCTGAAACATGCGCTCCCCTAAAAAGTTTTCAATAAAACTGGGAAGTTTTCCTCTTAAGCCAATGTTATGTAGATCTTTCAATATTCCATAACGCCATGTTGTATCATATGCTTTCTCCAAGTCGAAAAAGACAGCTACTACGTGTTCTTTGTTAACAAAAGCATCTCGTATAAATGTTTCTAGTCTTATTAAATAGTCATTGGTACTACGCCCCGAACGAAAGCCCGACTGACACTCTGAAATGAGGTTGTTGGACTCTAAGTACCAGACTAATCTCTTGTTTATCATTCTCTCCAATGTTTTACACAAACAACTTGTCAAAGCTATCGGACAATAATTTGTAGGTTCTGCATGATCTTTCCCTGGTTTCGGAATTGGTACAACTGTAGCTACACGCCAGCTCTCAGGACAGACCCCCGTTGCCCAAATATTATTAAAGATATCTAAAAGTGTTGTAAGAGAATTTTTGGCAGATGCTTAAGCATCTGATAATGAACTTCATCGGGGCCGGTTGCCGTATCATGTGATTTTTCAATGGCTTCAACGAGTTCGGATAAGTTAAAAGGTTTGTTGTATTCTTCGTGATTAAGGGATTTAAAGTTTAGACTTCTTTTCTTTTGGTCCTTTTTGAAATTTCTAAAAGTGTCAGAATAATTACGTGATGATGAATTTCTCAAGAATGTGTGCCCAAGAGTATCTGAAATATCTTTTTTTGTTGAAGCTATTGTGTCAAATTCAGTATTTAAATGTGTAAAACTAGAAGACTTTGTTTTTCCTGAAATTTTTCGTACCATATCCCAAACCTTTTTAATGGGGGTTTTATAGTTCAATTTGGAGACATATTCTCTCCATGACTTTCGTTTGGAAGCTCGGATTGTTCGCCGAGCTTTAGCTCTAAAAACTTTTACGTCGTTGAGCTTTTCTGAAGTGGGACTTTTGCAGAACTTATTTAGAGCCTGTTTACGCTTTTTAATAGCTTCTTTACAGTCATTATTAAACCAAGGCTTGCTTTTCTTAGTATTTGTGGAGGTCTTTGGAATGCATTGTTCTGATATGTTAATAAGTGTATCTGTGAAATCAGAAACATTGTCGGATGATTCATTAAAATGATCAATTGATAACTCTTCTTCACATAAATTATGGAATAATTCCCAGTCGGCTTTATTCATTTTCCATTTCTGGTTACAGTCCTCATCTTGTTCGTTTACACTCTCAATTATAACAGGGAAGTGATCACTTCCGCACTGATCATCATGAACAGACCAGTCATAGTCCAAGAAGAGAGATGGGTGACACAAAGAGAGATCTAATGAAGACAAATGACCTGTCGCAGGGTGAAGGTAAGTATAAGATTTATCATTCATCAAGCAAAGATCGCTCTTTGCAATAAAATCTTCGACAAGTGCTCCTCTGTTATTGATATCTTTACAGCCCCATAGAATATTGTGACCATTGAAGTCGCCAACTAAAAGATATGGCGATGGAAGTTGACTCAGCAATGTGTCAAGCTGTTCGGGCTTTAAAGAAAATGAGGGAGGGATATATAGAGAACAAATTGTAGTTTCTTTATCCAGAGAAACTGACACTGCCACAGCTTGTAGGTCTGTTTTTAATTTGATCTCTCTTTGTGGTAAACATGATTTAACAAAAATTGAACTGCCACCAGATGGTTTGTTACCATCAGAATAGATATAGTTGTATGTATTGAAACCCCTGACATCAATGTTGTCATCAGTTTTTAAAAAAGTTTCTTGCAAACAAAAAACCGATGGGTTTAATAACGAAATAAGTAATAACAGTTCGTTATAATTTGATTTAAGACCTCGACAATTCCATTGTATTATTTTGTGTTTTAAATCCATTTTATGAAGAGATTAAGACTAGAAACTATATTGGAGCTGCAATTGGTGATATAGATCTGCTACCACCAGCTCGTGGTGTTGCAGACCTCGATCTGTTATTGCTACTTGGTGATGATGGAGCTTCAAACTCCATATCGCTGTCACTCAAAGATCCGAATCTGTTCTGAAATTTTATATTGTCTCTTTCCATTTTACGTTGTCTGTCTGTTTGTTTTAGAGACAATTGCTTTTTCGGATCTTCCGATCCCTTATTAGTTCGACCGCAGTCGAGTTTCTCTTTTACATGCGGCGCTGGCTTCGGTACGGTCGCTGTCGACCGATCCGAAGTAACCTGGATTGCGCCATTTGGTAACTTGGTTGAACTTTGTGGCGCTGGAGTGGATTTACTCCATGCACCAGATTTTTTCAGTTCAGCTATGTATGAATCAACAGTCTGTGTTGCGGAGCTTGACACTTTTACACCAGCACCCTTTGTGATGCTGGCGTAACTGGTGGTTGGTGTTGCGTTTCGATCCTCAACAATTTTCCGCGCTTCTGGGAAGGTTATCGCTCTTTGGTATTTTACAGTGAGTATTTCTTTTTCTTTTTTCCATGCCGGACAATCTCGAGAGAAAACAGCATGATTGCCACCACAATTGATGCATTTGGCCTCATTCTTACAGTGTTGATGATTATCAACATGTTTGTCTTTACCACAGTTTGGACAAAGTTGTTTCTTCTGACATCTGCTTTCGTGGTGGCCAAAAACCTGACATGAGTAACATCTGAGAGGGTTTGGTATATATACCTCTACGTTAACCGAAAGATATGCTACTTTGATTTTCTTGGGCAGAACTGGTGTATTAAAGGTCAACACGTAAGTACCTGTTGGCTTCAATACACCATCTCTACGAACTTGGATGTTACGTACTGCAATGACGCCCTCAGATCTCAAGTTGTCAATTATCTCTGCATCGGTGCAAGGACGTAGCTCTGGGCTGCGGATGACACCTTTACACGAATTGAGTGTATTGTGCAGAGACACCTTGACCTTGAGATCAAAGAGCTTTGTGGTACCAAGCAGGCTTTTAACCTGCTGTTCTCTCTCTACTTCCAGGAGGAGATCACCTGACTTAAGCTTTTTGATGCTTTTTGGGTGTCCGGCAATGGAGATTATGCTCTTTTCAATTACAAAAGGCGATAAACTTGACACAGTGCGAGTTTCCTCGACTGATGTCATAACCAAGAAGCGTGGAAAATTTAAAATCTTAGGTGCTTCAGACTGCTGACTAGACTGTTGACTAGATTGGTGACTGGGATCATCCGTTTCGGATGAATCCTCGTCTTTCTTACGTTTAGATGCGTGGGTGCGGTTATTTTTTTTTCCATGAGGCATAAGGAAAAAATTCTAGTTTCGTCCCAAGTGCTCTCCGCCCTCCGTGGAGCCCTACAAGGGAACACCATAATGGAGTGGTTATCCAACTCGCAGGTGTTAGAGATACACGTGAGATATACTCGCATAAACAAAATGCCTACACGATTGATCCGTTTAGCCACCGCCTTCTAGAGATAAAAAGACAGAAAAGGGTAAGGTAAATGGGCATATGGTTGGTATCAGGAAAGATACAAAAAGAGTTGAAGAGAAAGCAAAGCGGTATCTCTAGGGCTCGGCGCGACCAGCCGATTGACCGTGCCGGACCGCACGGCCACCCGTCTACACCGAAAAGCCAGGCCAAAGAGGCGTGTTGGGTACCTGAAGCACCGCCACCTCAGGTAACCCTCAACCTCCAGGATCCCTTCTTCCGGCTTACAGGACGCCACCCACGGCAAACGGGTGGTACTTCCTTTAGCTCTTCCCAGTGGGCACAAAGACCACAGCGGCAATGTGCCCAGTGGGAATTGAGCCCCCAGGGCCACGGCAAGGCAGGAAGTCTAATACCTGGGGGATTGTTTTGTTGGCTTCCGAGTCATATTGGCATTGTCGGCAATGAATATGCTGACAAGAAAGCAAAGGAATCGCTCAATCTTGATCCATCTGTTTTTAAAATTCCCTTTAATAATTTTAAACCATTTATCAACAGATATATCTTGTCGGAATGGCAAGGCGAATGGGACCGTGCAATAAATAACAAACTCCATGCCATTAAACCTGTCGTTAGTACAAAATGCTCTCCTCCACAGTTTTCCAGAAAAGAGGACGTAGTATTAACACTACTGCGCCTTTACCATACTAGAGTTACTCATTCTTATATTTTTAATGGTGATGATCAGCCTTCTTGTGTAGGTTGTGATCAGCCATTCACTGTGAAACATATCTTAATTGACTGTGTTGACTTTTCACCCTCACGTTTTTTATATTTCAAAGCTGATACTTTGCAACAACTGTTTCGAGATGTACCTGTTGATAATATTATTTTATTCTTAAAAGAAATTGGACTTTTTCATAAGATTTAACTGTTTCAGATTTTTATACATTATCATTCTGACTTTTTACTTTTAATATCATAATAATTATTCATGCCGTTTAACCATTAACCGTTTGACGCTTATGACCCACAAAGAGGGTTGACGCGTCGTTAAACACGAAATCATCATCATCATCATCATCATTGACCGTGCCGGACCGCACGGCCACCCGTCTACACCGAAAAGCCAGGCCAAAGAGGCGTGTTGGGTACCTGAAGCACCGCCACCTCAGGTAACCCTCAACCTCCAGGATCCCTTCTTCCAGCTTACAGTACGCCACCCACGGCAAACGGGTGGTACTTCCTTTAGCTCTTCCCAGTGGGCACAGAGACCACAGCGGCAATGTGCCCAGTGGGAATTGAGCCCCCAGGGCCACGGCAAGGCAGGAAGTCTAATACCTGGGGAAAGTAGAGGTGTATTTACCAAACCCTCTCAGATGTTATCATTGTCAGGTTTTTGGTCACCACGAAAGCAGGTGTCAGAAGAAACAACTCTGTCGAAACTGTGGTGAGGAAAAACATGTCGATAACCATCAAAACTGTGGGACCTTTGCCCGGCATTGGGATGGGATGGCACCTCAGGCCCTGTCGCCCAGTGGGACCAGTGGGGTTTATTAGCATGGACGGTCCGCCTTTGAGCGGTTTGCCGGTAGTAGTGTGCGGGCCGGTTTCGGCTCTGCGTGGAGGCGTCGTGCGGCCCATGTGTTTCTTCGGGCCCCTGTGGGCGGGGGTCGCCCGGGTACCCGGTGGTCTCCTTGGATTCGAACATTATACGTATATAAAACCGTGTGTTGGTGCCCAATAATTTCGGAGTGGAGCGCGCGCTGGCGCGGGCATGTTCGTCTTCCTGCTGTTTTACCGTCAATGTATCGATGAACTGTTTTGCACACAAACACATAAGTCAAGATTTATGATATTTGACGGAAGAGGCACAAATCAGACTGCTTATCCGGCCAGCGCTGCCTGATGGGTGCCTTTGCCGTTTGATCTTATAGCAGGTACATGGAATTTAGCGACTAGCAAATGAATATGCCAATGTTATTAGCGCACTGGCCAACAATGAAGGCCAGAGCCCGATTGCTCACTTGCACATTAGCATGTTCACGCCTGGGCCTTCGCTTTTTGCACATATACAGCCGAAAACTATACAAAAAGTTCAAACTAAGAATAAGATATTTCGTCTACCGAACCGAAAACAATACCCAGCAGACACATGACGTAATTGTGACGTCACATCGGCGTCGGCGCGGCGTCATGACGTTCATGCAACGTCACATCGGCGTCGGTGCAGCGGCGTGACGTTGCGCCGGCGTGGATTTGGCGTTGCCCGAGCGACGTGAGCCAGCTGGGTATTTTGATGGGAATCGATAAATGACTTTTGTCTCGTGCGACAGCTCAGATTTGAACATGCCAAAGCATGAGCTGTGCCAAAAAATACGTGTGAGTTGTGCCAATAAATACAGGTCCAAACAGCAGAGGCTCAGATCCGCCTGCGCATTCGCGCAGTCCGACCAGGGCCTTTGTTGTATGCTACTTGGATAATATGATAAGCTGGTTGCTTTGTGCCAAATCTCCTGCCCCTGGCGGTTGTTGGTTCGGGCCATGACGGAACGGTTTTGTCACACGCGGTTAGCTCCCCAGACAGGACTCATACAAGTTTTTGGTATCTTATATTTTATATGCTGTTTTCTAAGACTATCCTGTATTGATCGGAGATCATCCTTATTAACACCAGGTAAACCAATATCAACTGACAGAAGTTAATCGGTAATCACGTTTTTAGTTGTGTCAATTAATAGGATTGTCATTAAAACAAATGATTTCGTATTGACTCAGTTACGGGCCCCCGGTCAGCTGTATTGGCCCTCGGCCTTCGGCCTCGGGCCAATGCAGCAGACCTCGGACCTGTACCTGGGCCAATACGAAATTATCAAATTGATAACATTATATTAATGTTAAGTACTGTTCGTGGCCGCAAAATGTGGTCTGAAGCTATTATGTGTTATTGTATTTTTGTCGTTTCTTAAAATATAGGACAGTGAGGTTTAGATGCCTTCAAATGC
This sequence comes from Lucinisca nassula, assembly GCA_963580285.1. Classification (NCBI taxonomy): domain Eukaryota; kingdom Metazoa; phylum Mollusca; class Bivalvia; order Lucinida; family Lucinidae; genus Lucinisca; species Lucinisca nassula. The sequence goes on along the minus strand of OY757020.1, from coordinate 14,669,419 downwards.
TCGCGAAATAAAATAATATAAAATCATAAAAGCATTATATACCTGCAAACTCCAAAACTGAGTTTAGATTTTGATCATGAAACTGTTTGATCGAGATTATCAAAAATGGAGTATTTCGGAGTAGTAGAGCATAAAGATTTGAGGTTTAACGTCCCCGTCAACACTGAAAAGGTCATTTTGGAGACGTTGCTTCAAATTTTGTGGGACTTTTACCCGACATTGAGATGAAATGACATCTCAATCCCCGCCGCCCAATGAAACCAATAGGATAGGTTTCATTAGCATGTACGGTCCGACTCGCATCGATTTTCCTGGGCAGGCTTAGATCTTCTAAGCGGGTTACCAGTACTTGTGTGCGGGACGGTTTTCAGCTTTGCGTGGAAGCATCATGCAGCCCATCTATTTCTTCAAGCCCCGGATAAACCAGGTCTATATTGTATAACTTAGGTCTTTTGTGTGTCTGTATTTATTGCTTGTCTGTATTGTGACGTGGTCTGCCTTTTGGGGGAGAGAGAATTGTAAAAAGAATTCCTGTGTCTCGGTCAAAAACCCTTGAAACAATCTTATATTTCGTTTCGTTAAGATTGTCTCTTAGGGATCCGAATATTAACCCTTTTTGTACCGGATGTAATGTTTTCCCCTTTATGTATAGCGGGAATCCACTTCAGGGTTTGGCATTGCGCTTTCTTCAGAAACTACTTGGAAAATGGCTGGACTTTTGGCAAACAATGAGGACCCTGATCGGGCGCCGCGTTCTGTGGCGTCTGGTCTGGGTCTGCACTGTTTGCCAAGGTACCCGCTTTGGGGTTTCTGGTGCAAGATCGGTTGATATCTCCAAAAGGATCACACAAATACCTACTGCCGAACCCCTTTCTTCATAAGAAGGAAGGGATGAAAGCATGTGGGCCGAAGATATCATCTATCAGGGGTGATCTATAGACCACTTCATACAAAGTATACATTGTTACAGACGAGAAATAGTCCCACATAAACCGTTGTACAAGGAGCACTAATAGTGTTGTGTTTGTGATTTAATGATTACAGCCTTGTCCGGTGCTAAGAATTTCTTTCCAAAGTAAGATGTTGGACAACCAAACTATTCCGGTTGACTTTGTGCAGGTATTTTCTGCAGCTACATAATGTTTTAAATGCACACACGTTGGCTTTTCACTATATTCGGCATTTAAAAAGATAATACTGTTTCTAGAAAAAGCAACAAATAATAAGGGTGCACATCAGCTGCCCAAAAGGGCGGCCTTAATCATCGCAGAAACACGCCTATATAGTTCTGACCCCCCCCCCCCCCCACCCTCGAACACCACTTTCGTATAGTAAAACTGGGGTTTATAGGGTGTACTTTATTTTTCTTGTTTCTGCTTGGGGGTGAAGTGTGTATGCTCGCTGGAACCGCGCCTCGATGAGACGGTTCTAGCGTGTACCCGCGGTCTATGTTTTGGACCGGGATCGGAAGAATATTAAAAAAATTTTTATCCGAAAATGTTCAAATCTTTCGGCAGTTGAATTAACAATGTATTAGTATGAGCGTGTTTTCGTGATGGGTGCCTTTGGTGTTTGCTTATTTCATTGGTTCTGGAGGATACTGTGCTTTTAGAGGTCTAGTTTCGCATGTTTCGATAATTTTGGTTTTCAAGAACAGGTTACAGGAGACAGGAAACCGCTTTAAAATTGAACAGGCGCGTGACGTGATTCACAAGGATGTTTCTATGTTTTAGAAAAGACACAGATCGGACTTGGCATCAGTCCAGACCAACCGAGGTTGTGTCTGTTCGCTCAGTTAAAGCTAGAATACATAAAAACTGGCTTTGCACATACCAGAGTCTCTGATAAGGCATTCGCCTGGTCCGATATCCACTGCTGGTGTTGATACACTGTATCACAGTGCAGACGTGCGTTACATTTGCGCAGCGGTTTGGGAAATACTCATTGATGAGACGCTTCAATTGTATTTTACCTGAACGCTACGCAAATGTTTCAACGACCATACGAAGCTATAACATGATTGATTGACAAAATAGAAGTAGAATATATGAGCTAAGCCAAATGACTCTATTTCAATTTTCGGGTCGATACCCCTTTTTCAACAATGTTTAAATGTTCTTTGTTCTATAAACATTTTTTCTTACAATATCTCATTCGTCATCAACTTTCCGTCGACCTTTGCCCTGATATTTACAACTTGACATCGTTTAACTAATGAGCATTAATTTTTGCTCATATAATGTACGCGGTTTAGGCAATACCAATAAAAGAGAACAGATCTTTGCTTGGTTAAAGGATAAAAAATTCGATATATGTTTACTACAAGAAACTCATTCGGGAGAGGAAACACGTGAATTATGGAAACAAGAATGGGGAAATTCATGTTTCTTTAGTGGTAAAAAGACCAATAGTGAGGGGGTGGGTATATTAATTAATCCAGATCTTTCTTGTGAAATATTAAATTATTCCGAACTAATTAGTGGCAGACTACAAACACTAGAAGTAAAATTACAGGACAAAATAGTAACAATCTTAAACATATATGGGCCGAATAAAGATGAAATAGGTATTTTTGAATGTCTTGAAACATATATTAGCGCAAACGAGGAAAAAAGTTTTATCATTGGGGGCGATTTCAATACTATCCTAGATATACATTTAGATAAGAAAAACGGAAAAAAGGATACACATAAACACTGTAGACAGAAAATTATTCAGATACTTGAAACATATGATCTTGTAGATATCTGGAGAGATAAACATCCGACGCTCAAACAATTTACATGGCATTCTTCGCATAAACCACCAATTTTATGTAGGCTAGACTATTTTCTTATATCAAAGAACCTTGCAAACATAGTCGAATCCAGTGAACACATAATTAGTTTTAAGTCTGATCACAGCATAGTTAAATTAAAAATTGACCCAAATACGTATGAAAGAGGCCCTGGGTATTTTAAACTGAACAATAGCTTATTACTTGACAGCGAATACCAACAAAATATAAAAGAAAAAGTCAAAGAATTAGTTGAAATATAAATAAGGATGCCAACCCAAACACATTATGGGAAATCATAAAAGGAACTATAAGAAATGAAACAATTAAATATGCTACAATGAAGAAGAAAAAGAACCTAGAGACTGAAACTAATTGCACAAATGATATTCAGCGTTTAGAAAAACAGTTAAGTAATTCAGATAATCCTGACCTCAGCGTTAGATTAAAATCTGAATTAGATGATAAAAGAAATGAATTAAATAACATTTTGGAAAATAAACTGAACGGCTATATCACACGCTCTAAAGCTCAAGTCATTGAACAAAATGAAAGGAATAGTAAATTTTTTGCCGGCCTAGAGAAGAAAAAATCTGAAACAAAGGTAATAACAAGATTAAAAATAAACGAACAAATCATCACAAACCAAGAATCCATTTTGTTGGAGGAGAAAATTTTTTATGAACGATTATATGCAGAAAAAGAGCAACTTGGTTCAATGTTTGAATTTTTCGATGAGTCCTTACCTAAATTAAATGAAAACGAGAAAAATATTGGGGGAGGAGCTATTACAGACCATGAGTGCATAAAAGCTTTAAGAGAAATGAAAAATAAAAAAAGCCCAGGTTCTGATGGTATAACCACAGAATTCTATAGACTATTTTGGAATGACATTAAGGATTATTATTTAAAATCTATCAATTTTTCCTTTCAAAACGGCGAACTTACAGAACTTCAAAAACAAGGCATTATTACTCTTTTACCAAAACAAGGGAAAGATATTACACTTTTAGAAAATTGGAGACCGATTACTTTACTTAATGTTGACTATAAACTTGCGGCAAAAGTTATTGCAAATAGAATTAAAAATCGTCTACCAAAACTTATACACGAATCACAAACAGGATTTATGAAAGGGCGCTATATAGGGGAAAATATAAGATTGATACTTGAAACATTAGACTATGCTGATGAAAACAATATACCAGGACTAGTATTCTTTTCAGATTTTGAAAAAGCTTTTGACAGTATTAATCATGATTACATGTTCCAATGTCTTCAACATTTTAATTTTAGTGATGACCTGATAAATTGGGTCAAATTATTATATAAAGATGCTAAAAGTTGCGTTTCAAACAATGGACATCATTCAGATTTTTTTCAAATATGGCGTGGTGTTAGACAAGGATGCCCCTTGTCGCCATATCTATTTATCTTATGTATTGAATTGTTGTCAAATCAAGTAAGGAAGAACTCAGACATCAATGGTATAAATATTGCAGGCAATGAATTCAAAACATCTCTTTTTGCAGACGACGCGTCATTTTTGATGGATGGCTCAAGGAAATCGTTTGAAACTCTAATTAGAGTAATGGATAACTTCACAAACATCTCCGGTCTCAAATTAAATGCCAAGTTCTTCAAATAGGTCTTTTAAAATCAAGAAATATAGAATTTTTGAAACATAGGAAATTCTCTTGGAACTCAAATGAAGCAAGCTGTCTTGGTATGACCTTCACAACAAATAAGGAACACGTATTATCTTCTAACCTAGAATCAAAAATTAAAGAGTTTGAAACATGTCTTATGCAATGGCATCATAGAAAACTGACACTGATGGGTAAAATAGTTGTGATAAAGAACTTCGCGCTTCCTAAACTTATTTATCCACTTACATCATTGCAAAATCCACCAAAGGAAACTATTAAACGCTTAGAAAAGATAATGTATGACTTTATATGGGACGGTAAGCCAGACAAAATAAAACGAAACATATTAACCACGGATTACGATAAGGGAGGGCTTAGAACGATTGATATTGAACAATTTATATGGTCATTAAAAGTAAGTTGGATAAAACGACTTTTGCAAACCGAAAACAAAAGTCTTTTGAAAACATTATATGAACATGATTTCAAATTGTTTGGTGGTACTATCCTGTTTGAATGTAATTTTAATGAAGCAGATATCAATGCGCATTTCAACAAAAAGCCATTTCTTAGAGACATATTATTGGCATGGTCAAAACTTCAGTACACACCAGTTATATATAACCATTACAACGAGATCATCTGGAACAATTCCAATATACGAATAGATGAAAATACGGCCTTCTTCAAGGAATGGTTTCGGTCAGGAATTAAGTACGTAAAAGATATTTTCGACACAGAAAACATGAAATACTATACATTCAATCAATTACAAGAAAAATTTAATTTACCAAATTCTGAATTTCTAAAATACATGAGCATTCTTAATAGTATTCCAAAGGACTGGAAAGGTAAGCTTAGACATGAAAACCCTGATGTACCGATTGAATCAAAGTTAGTTAACCAAGTTAAAGAAACTCCACACATAAATCAACTTATTTACAGTTGTTTTATGAGTAAAAATCAATTAAACGAAGTTAAATCAGAGAGTAAATGGAACGATATATTTTCAAATGAAACACTGCAATGGAAAAATATCTATATGACAGTATTTAAATCCACAAATGATATCAAATTACGCAATTTTCAGTACAAGTACTTGATGCGTATTGTTCCAACAAACCAGTTCTTAACCAAATGTAATATTGTTGGTTCGTCTCTTTGCGAGTTTTGCAATATGGAGGTGGAAACTGTTTCGCATCTGTTTTGGGAATGTCTATATGTACAGCAGTTTTGGACATCAGTGTCAGATTTTCTCAGCCAGTGTGGCATAAATACAAACATAAATAATAAAACAGTAACGTTCGGAATTTGTCAATATAAGCTTAAACAAAATGAACTGGTGCAGAATTTTGTTCTTTATTTGGCAACATATTTTATATTTAGAAACAAGCAAAGGAAACAAGTTCCTAGCATACGTCACTTTAAGATATATTTGGCCAATAGAATCAGAATAGAAAAAGAGATAGCTTTGCTGAATGACAAATTAGCCTTTTTTGAATACAAGTGGAGGAACTTTTTAGATACTCTAAACATGCAATAAATTAATAAGGGCACAGGGTCGACGGAACTACCATCACTTTTCATCACTAAAACACACCTATATAATTTTGACTCCCTTGAACCACACTTTTATGTAATAGAACTGGCGTTTACAGGGATAAACCTTGTTTCTCTTGTTTCTGTACTGGGCCATGGATTGTGGGTCCTCGTTGGAACCGCCTCGATAAATGCGGTTCTGGCGCGTGCTCGCGGTCTGTGGTTTGGGCAGAGATGGGAGAAAACGTATTTGTATGGGTGTGTTTTCGTGATGTTATAATCCCACCATCTTTTTTTTTTTTTTTTTTTAAACTTATTGCGACACTTTGTAGCAGGGCTTCTATAAAAATGAATTGATTGCATGACTGTCATTTCGAAACGTTATTTGTAAGCTGTAACTATAATATTGGTAATAGTCCATGTGTACATTAATGTATGTATTTTATGTTACGCTTTTGTATACAGTGTTGTAATAAGAAACAATAAATTAAAAAAAAAAAAAAAAAAAAAACTGCAAGAATGAGGCCAAATGCGTCAAGCACGCTGTTTTCTCTCGAGATTGTCCGGCATGGAAAAAAGAAAAAGAAATACTCACTGTCAAATACTAAAGGGGGATAACATTCCCAGAAGCGCGGAAAATTGTTGATGAGCGATACACAACACCAACCACCAGTTACGCCAGCATCACAAAGGGTGCTGGTGTAAAAGTTTCCAGCTCTGCAACACAGACTGCTGAATCATACATAGCTGAACTGAAAAAATCTGGTGCATGGAGTAAATCCACTCCAGCACCACAAAGTTCAACCAGTTTATCAAATGGCGCAATCCAGGTTGCTTCGGATCGGTCGACAGCGACCGTACCGAAGCCAGCGCCGCATGCAAAAGAGAAACTCGACTTAGGTCGAACTAATAAGGGATCAGAAGATCCGAAAAAACAAATGTCTCTTAAACAAACAGACAGACAACGTAAAATGGAAAGAGACAATATAAAATTCCAGAACAGATTCGTATCTTTGAGTGACAGTGATATGGAGTTCAATGAAACTCAATCATCACCAAGCGGCAATAACAGATCGAGGTCAGCAACACCACGAGCTGGTGGTAGCAGATCTATATCACCAATTGCAGCTCCAAAATAGTTTCTAGTCTTAATCTCTTCATAAAATGGAGGCCTTCATGCGGACTGAACAAATTATTTGTCTAAATCGCGACGGAAGTAAGGGCGAGGATTGTGGCCACGTAAAATCGATTTAAGCCCCCCAGTGGAAATCTTCCACTGACCGTTCCAAGGCGGCTCTTCTGTGGCGATTTATTTATGTTGTTGTTTGTTACTTACTGTGTGTATCACTTGTGTCTTTTAATTTTGGATGGCCATATGGCCATTTTGTGGGAAAGTAACTGTCCATATGGCCTTCCTTTGTTTAGGTTTCCATTATGGTCTGGTCGCTTAATGTTTGTATTTCTTTCCCTTTGGTGTCTTTTATGGATGGAGTAAGTTAATTGTATCAATTCCTGATCTTTGTTTTACTTCTACTTTAAAACACAAAATAATACAATGGAATTGTCGAGGTCTTAAATCAAATTATAATGAACTCTTATTACTTATTTCGTTATTAAACCCATCGGTTTTTTGTTTGCAAGAAACTTTTTTAAAAACTGATGACAACGTTGATGTCAGGGGTTTCAATACATACAACTATATCTATTCTGATGGTAACAAACCATCTGGTGGCAGTTCAATTTTTATGAAATCATATTTATCACAAAGAGAGATCAAATTAAAAACAGACCTACAAGCTGTAGCAGTATCGGTTTCTTTGGATAAAGAAACTACAATTTGCTCTCTATATATCCCGCCCTCATTTTCTTTAAAGCCCGAACACCTGGAATCACTGCTGAGTCAACTTCCATCGCCATATCTTTTAGTTGGCGACTTCAATGGTCACAATATCCTATGGGGCTGTAAAGATATCAATAACAGAGGAGCACTCGTCGAAGAGTATATTGCAAAGAACGATCTTTGCCAGATGAATGGTAAATCTTATACTTACCTTCACTCTGCGACAGGTCATTTATCTTCTTTAGATCTCTCTTTGTGTCACCCATCTCTCTTCTTAGACTTTGATTGGTCTGTTCATGACGATCAGTGCGGAAGTGATCACTTCCCTGTTATAATTGAGAGCGTAAACGAACCAGATGAGGACTGTAACCAGAAGTGGAAAATGAATAAAGCAGATTGGGAATTATTCCATAACTTATGTGAAGAAGAAGTATCGTTTGATCAATTTAATGAATCATCCGACATTGTTTCTGATTTCACAGATACACTTATTAATATATCAGAACAATGCATTCCAAAGACCTCCACAAATACTAAGAAAAGCAAAGTAGAAGTAAAACAAAGATCAGGAATTGATACAATTAACTTACTCCACCCATAAAAGACACCAAAGGGAAAGAAATACAAACAATAAGCGACCAGACCATAATGGAAACCTAAACAAAGGAAGGCCATAAGGACAGTTACTTTCCCACAAAATGGCCATATGGCCATCCAAAACCAAAAGACACAAGTGATACACACAATAAGTAACAAACAACAACATAAATAAATCGCCACAGAAGAGCCGCCTTGGAACGGTCAGTGGAATGTTTCCACTGGGGGGCTTAAATCGATTTTACGTGGCCACAATCCTCGCCCTTACTTCCGTCGCGATTTAGACAAATAGCCTTGGTTTAATAATGACTGTAAAGAAGCTAATAAAAAGCGTAAACAGGCTCTAAATAAGTTCTGCAAAAGTCCCACTTCAGAAAAGCTAAACGACGTAAAAGTTTTTAGAGCTAAAGCTCGGCGAACAATCCGAGCTTCCAAACGAAAGTCATGGAGAGAATATGTCTCCAAATTGAACTACAAAACCCCCATTAAAAAGGTTTGGGATATGGTACGAAAAATTTCAGGAAAAACAAAGTCCTAGTTTTACACATTTAAATACTGAATTTGACACAATAGCTTCAACAAAAAAAGATAATTCAGATACTCTTGGGAGCACATTCTTGAAAAATTCATCATCGCGTAATTATTCTGACACTTTTAGAAATTTCAAAAAGGACCAAGAGAAGAGAAATCTAAACTTTAAATTCCTTAATCACGAAGAATACAACAAACCTTTTAACTTATCCGAACTCGTTGAAGTCATTGAAAAATCACATGATACGGCAACCGGCCCCGATGAAATTCATTATCAGATGCTTAAGCATCTGCCAAAAAGTTCTCTTTCAACACTTTTAGATATCTTTAATACTATTTGGGAAACGGGAGTCTGTCCTGAGAGTTGGCGTGTAGCTAGTTATACCAATTCCGAAACCAGGGAAAGATCATGCAGAACCTACAAATTATCATCCGATAGCTTTGACAAGTTGTTTGTGTAAAACATAAGAGAGAATGATAAACAAGAGATTAGTCTGGTACTTAAGAGTCCAACAACCTCATTTCAGAATATCAATCGGGTTTTCGTTCGGAACGTAGTACCAATGACAATTTAATTAGACTAGAAACATTTATACGATCTATAAAAGGGTTATCCTTTGGAAGCAAAGAATACACCACAGAACTGTAAAATATGGAGTGTTAATGTTTTATGGGCCACTAGCTAGTTTCGGCCAATTAGGCCTCATCCAACAAAGAGTCCAACAACCTCATTTCAGAATATCAATCGGGTTTTCGTTCGGAACGTAGTACCAATGACAATTTAATAAGACTAGAAACATTTATACGAGATGCTTTTATTAACAAAGAACACGTAGTAGCTGTCTTTTTCGACTTGGAGAAAGCATATGATACAACATGGCGTTATGGAATATTGAAAGATCTACATAACATTGGCTTAAGAGGAAAACTTCCCAGTTTTATTGAAAGCTTTTTAGGGGAGCGCATGTTTCAGGTGCGTGTGGGGTCTACCGAGTCAGATTTCTATGATCAAGAACAGGGTGTCCCACAGGGTAGTATTCTTTCAACTACGCTATTTAACATCAAAATAAACAATATTGTACAATGTTTGGACAACAAAACTGATTGTTCATTGTATGTTGATGATTTTTAGCTCACCTGACCGAAGGTCATGGTGAGCTTTTGTGACAGTAAGATGTCCGGCGTCGTCGTGCGTCGTGCGTCGTCCGTCGTGCGTCGTCCGTGCGTAAACTTTTTCTTGTGAACACACTAGAGGCCACAGTTTTGGTCCAATTATCATCAAACTTGCTCAGAATGATAATCATGACAATATCTCGGTCAAGTTCGAATTTGGGTCATGTCGGGTAAAAAAGTAGGTCAGTAGGTCAAATCATAGAAAAACCTTGTGAACACTCGAGAGGCCACAATTTTGGTCCAATCATCATCAAACTTGCTCAGAATGATCATTGTGACAATATTTTAGTGAAGTTTGAATATGGATCATGTCGGCTTAAAAAGTAGGTCAGCGGGTCAAATCATAGAAAAACCTTGTGAACACCCTAGAGGCCACAATTTTGGTCCAATCATAATCAAACTTGCTCAGAATGATCATCATGACAATATCTTGGTCAAGTTCGAATATGGGTCATGTCCAGTCAAAAAGTAGGTCAGTAGGTCAAATCATAGAAAAACCTTGTGAACACTCTGAAGGCCACTGTTTTGGTCCAATTATCATGAAACTTGCTCAGAATGACCATTGTGACAATATTTCAGTCCAGTTCGAATATGGGTCATATCGGGTTAAAAAGTAGGTCAGCGGGTCAAATCATATAAAAACCTTGTGAACACCCTAGGGGCCACAATTTTGGTCCAATCTTAATCAAACTTGCTCAGAATGATCATCATGACAATATCTCGGTCAAGTTTGAATATGGGTCAAATGGTTCCGGTCCGTTGCACATCTAGGTCACAGGAGCCAAAAACAGATTTTTTTCACCAAAAACTTAAAAAATCTTCTTCTCTGAAACCACAAGGCCCAGGTCTTTGTTATTTGGTATGAAGCTTCATCTAGTGGACCCCTACCAAGATTGTTCAAATTATAGTGCTGGGGCCAAAAATGCCCCCGCACGGGGGCCCTTTGGTTTTACATAGGCTTATATAGGGAAAATCTTTAAAAATCTTCTTCTCTGAAACCACAAGGCCCAGGACTTTGATATTTGGTATGAAGCTTCATCTAGTGGACCCCTACCAAGATTGTTCAAATTTGAGTGCTGGGACGAAAAATGCCCCCGCCACGGGGCCCTTTGGTTTTACATTGGCTTATATAGGGAAAATCTTTAAAAATCTTCTTCTCTGAAACCACAAGGCCCAGGTCTTTGATATTTGGTATGAAGCTTCATCTAGTGGACCCCTACCAAGATTGTTCAAATTATAGTGCTGGGGCCAAAAATGCCCCCGCCCCAGGGCCCTTTGGTTTTACATAGGCTTATATAGGGAAAATCTTCAAAAATCTTCTACTCTGAAACCACAAGGCCCAGGACTTTGATATTTGGTATGAAGCTTCATCTAGTGGACCCCTACCAAGATTGTTCAAATTATAGTGCTGGGACAAAAAATGCCCCCGCCACAGGGCCCTTTGGTTTTACATTGGCTTATATAGGGAAAATCTTTAAAAATCTTCTTCTCTGAAACCACAAGGCCCAGGTCTTTGATATTTGGTATGAAGCTTCATCTAGTTGACCCCTACCAAGATTGTTCAAATTACAGTGCTGGGGCCAAAAATGCCCCCGCCCCGGGGCCCTTTGGTTTTACATAGGCTTATATAGGGAAAATCTTAAAAAATCTTCTTCTCTGAAACCACAAGGCCCAGGTCTTTGATATTTGGTATGAAGCTTCATCTAGTGGACCCCTACCAAGATTGTTCAAATTTTAGTGCTGGGACAAAAAATGCCCCCGCCACGGGGCCCTTTGGTTTTACATGGGCTTATATAGGGAAAATCTTTAAAAATTTTCTTTTCTGAAACCACAAGGCCCAGGACTTTGATATTTGGTATGAAGCTTCATCTAGTGGACCCCTACCAAGATTGTTCAAATTTTAGTGCTGGGACAAAAATGCCCCCGCCACGGGGCCCTTTGCTTTTACATTGGCTTATATAGGGAAAATTTTTAAAAATCTTCTTCTCTGAAACCACAAGGCCCAGGTCTTATATATTTGGTATGAAGCTTCATCTAGTGGACCCCTACCAAGATTGTTCAAATTATAGTGCTGGGGCCAAAAATGCCCCCGCCACGGGGCCCTTTGGTTTTACATAGGCTTATATAGGGAAAATCTTTAAAAATTTTCTTCTCTAAAACCACAAGGCCCAGGACTTTGATATTTGGTATGAAGCTTCATCTAGTGGACCCCTACCAAGATTGTTCCAATTTTAGTGCTGGGGCCAAAAATGCCCCTGCCCCGGGGCCCTTTGGTTTTACATAGGCTTATATAGGGAAAATCTTTAAAAATCTTCTTCTCTGAAACCACAAGGCCCAGGACTTTGATATTTGGTATGAAGCTTCGTCTAGTGGACCCCTACCAAGATTGTTCAAATTATAGTGCTGGGACAAAAAATCCCCCCCTGCCACGGGGCCCTTTGGTTTTACATAGGCTTATACAGGGAAAATCTTTAAAAATCTTCTTCTCTGAAACCACAAGGCCCAGAACTTTGATATTTGGTATGAAGCTTCATCTAGTGGACCCCTACCAAGATTGTTCAAACTATAGTGCTGGGGCAAAAAATGCCCCTGTCCCGGGGCCCTTTGATTTTACATAGGCTTATATAGGGAAAATCTTTAAAAATCTTCTTCTCTGAAACCGCTAGGCCCAGGTCTTTGATATTTGATGTGTAGCTTCATCTAGTGGACCTTTGACAAGATTGTTCAAATTTTAGCCTTTGTTGATGTTTGGTATGAAGCTTCACCTTTAAGACCTCCCTCAACATTATGTACATTAAAGCCCTGGGGCCAATAATGGCCCTCTCTGGGGCCCACTTGTTACACTATGGATCAGGTGAGCGATCCAGGGCCATCATGGCCCTCTTGTTGTATATGTTACCGTTCAAAAAATATCAAAACAATTGAACGAAAGTTACAACAAAATTTAAAAAGAATAGAAGAATGGACTGATAAAAATGGTTTCAAGTTCTCCAAGTCGAAAACGCAGTGTGTTCATTTTTGTAAACTACGGAAGAAACACGAACATCCTTCCCTGTTTTTATACGGATCACAAATTCCTGTTGTTGAAGAAGCCAAATTTCTTGGGGTCATATTTGATCAAAAGTTATCTTTTATTCCCCATTTTAAATATCTTAAAGCGAAATGCTTATAAGCTTTGAATCTTTTGAAAGTTTTAGCTCATACAAGTTGGGGAGCAGATCGGTATACTTTATTACATCTTTACCGGTCTTTAATAAGATCTAAATTAGATTATGGGTCTGTTGTTTATGGTTCTGCCAGAAAGTCCTATTTAAAATCCTTGGATACTATCCATCACCAAGGCCTTCGTCTGGCCATGGGAGCCTTCCGTACTTCTCCCGTATTAAGCCTTTATGTAGAAGCAGGTGAACCATCTTTAACCTCGCGCAGGGAGAAACTTTCTCTTCAGTATGCTATTAGACTTGCTGCAAATCCATCTAACCCGGCATCCAAAATTTCATTTCCACCTCAATTTGTAGATAAGTATGAAACAAAACCCACAGCAATCAAACCTTTTGGATTACGTATTTTACCACTGCTAGAAAATTCAGGTATCGACCTTAAAAATATTCAAAAACATGAAACGGCCGAAGTTCCATCTTGGTGTATTAAAAAACCTTCTATTCTGTTCGACTTACATGATGGCAAAAAATCCGAATCAAATCCAATGCTTCTCAAACAAAACTTTCAAGTACTGCACTCACGTTACAATGATTACCAGCAAGTCTATACTGATGGTTCCAAAGAAGGAGATAAAGTTGGTTGTGCGTATGTTTCTAAAGATACGCACAAAACCATGCGCCTTCCAGATGGTTCATCTATTTTTACAGCTGAAGCCAAAGCAATAGACCTAGCTTTAGATTTTATCAGTTCTTCAACAATTCAAAAAGCAATTATATTTTCTGATTCACTTTCTGTGCTTAAGGCTTTAGACCATTCATCATCTAAAAATCCTCAAATTCAAAAATTGATCGAAAAACATCATGAAATTTCTAAAACACACCAAATCTTATTTTGTTGGCTTCCGAGCCATATTGGCATTGTCTGCAATGAATATGCTGACAAGAAAGCAAAGGAATCGCTCAATCTTGATCCATCTGTTTTTAAAATTCCCTTTAATAATTTTAAACCATTTATCAACAGATACATCTTGTCGGAATGGCAAGGCGAATGGGACCGTGCAATAAATAACAAACTCCATGCCATTAAACCTGTCGTTAGTACAAAATGCTCTCCTCCACAGTTTTCCAGAAAAGAGGACGTAGTATTAACACGACTGCGCATCGGCCATACTAGAGTTACTCATTCTTATATTTTTAATGGTGATGATCAGCCTTCTTGTGTAGGTTGTGATCAGCCATTCACTGTGAAACATATCTTAATTGACTGTGTTGACTTTTCACCCTCACGTATTTTATGTATCAAAGCTGACACTTTGCAACAACTGTTTCGAGATGTACCCGTTGATAATATTATTTTATTCTTAAAAGAAGTTGGACTTTTTCATAAGATTTAACTGTTTCAGATTTTTATACATCGTCCTTCTGACTTTTTACTTTTAATATCATCATAATTCTTCATGCCGTTTAACCATTAACCGTTTGACGCTTATGACCCACAAAGAGGGTTGACGCGTCGTTAAATACGAAATCATCATCATCTTATGACCCACAAAGAGGGTTGACGCGTCGTTAAACACGAAATCATCATCATCAATACTTACGTCGCGATTTAGACAAATAATTTGTTCAGTCCGCATGAAGGCCTCCTAACTCATCAGTGCAACATCTCCGTGAACACAAACAATCAAAGAAACACAGAGGTGAGACAACGGTGAGGACTCGACAGCAAAAAAAACACTGAAATGCTGGAGCAAAAGAAAACCAACAGTTAAGACTCCGATGGGCCCGACCAGAGACAGAGCATCTGGCACCAACCAACATTACCTTGAATTAGATCTCTCTAATTCTCAATAAGCCTTTACGTTAGAACCGTCATAGAATCTGAGGCCTGACCAACCGGCGTGCAATTAAAAAGGGAAGCAAAGTTGCCAACCGTGATTGGGTTAACTTCCATACATGCAGTGTGTCGAATAACATCCATGTTGTACATCGAAGAATGATTTTACGAAACTGGGTGCTGAAGAAGTCACCATAAAATTCGGGTTCCGATAGACCTTGTTGCAGAAGAGATTTAAGTTCAATATTGAATTTTGAAAGCCTTAGCACCGAAAGTGAACACCGAAAGTGAATCAGAAAATACAATTGCTTTTTGAATTGTTGAAGAACTGATAAAATCTAATGCAAGGTCTATTGCTTTGGCTTCACCCCCCAGGTATTAGACTTCCTGCCTTGCCGTGGCCCTGGGGGCTCAATTCCCACTGGGCACATTGCCGCTGTGGTCTCTGTGCCAACTGGGAAGAGCTAAAGGAAATACCACCAGTTTGCCGTGGGTGGCGTCCTGTAAGCCGGAAGAAGGGATCCTGGAGGTTGAGGGTTACCTGAGGTGGCGGTGCTTAAGGGGGCCAAACACGCCTCTTTGGCCTGGCAGTAGCGTAAAGTAAGGTTGATGCCCTGATGATCGATTTTTTGTAAGGTTGATGCCCTGATGATCGATTTTTTGTAAGGTTGATGCCCTGATGATTGATATTTTGGGAGGTTGATATCATGATGATAATTTGTTTATAGAATCAAAAATGCTTTTTTTGAAAACGGGTTAACAGAAGCATGGGCGAGGATTGCAGCTGCGTAAAATCGATTTAAGCCCCCCAGTGAAATTCTTTCCACTGACCGTTCCAAGGCGGTCCTTCTGTTGCGGTTTATAAATGTTATTGTTTGTGACTGATTATGTGTGTCACTTGAACCTTTTATTTTGGATGCCCAGTTTGTGGGAAAGTAACTGTCCTTTTGGCCTTCCTCTGTTGTTGTTTCCATTGTCTGGTCGCTCTGTGTTTGTGCTTCTTTCCCTTTGGTGTCTTTGGAGGGAGTAGTAAGTTAATTGTATCGATTCCTGATCATTGCTTCCTTACTACTTTATACACCTCAATAGGTAAAATCAAACTTGCTGTGTTTGCAACTTCAGGACCTTTCATTTTAGTTGCGAAATATACTTGCTGAGCTTCTTGTTTTTTTAGCATCAATCAAAAACTGTACCTTATGGTACATTCGAACTTTTCAGCGTTGTCTTTTATGGGTGGAGTAAGTTAATTGTATCAATTCCTGATCTTTGTTTTACTTCTACTTTGGTAAAATCAAACTTGCTGTGTTTGCAACTTCAGGACCTTTCATTTTAGTTCCGAAATATACTTGCTGAGTTTGTTTTTTTTAGCATCAATCAAAATTGTACCTTATGGCACATTCGAACTTTTAAGCGTTTATGAAAATTGTGAGCCATTAAAATATAGGTATTGTGCATACACTCAATATTGAATTAATGTTATCCAACGGTTACTTGTACTAACAGTTGGTAAGGAGCTGAGATTTTATTCATGTTATTTTAACAGACTGACGTAAGGAAAGAAACTCTTACTAATGTATCAAAGTCATCTGTTCAATTCGCTTTCACACTGTTGTGAAAGATACTATCCATTCAAAATTGTCAGTGCATTAAGAATAAGAAGTATTGCTCACTTTTTCTAGGCGTTGGTTATTAAAAAAATATGAATTCTCTTAATTCCCTTCAAAAAATAGTATCTTCATATGCCTATAATTGTTTCGGAAATGTGGTTGGAATATTCCAGAGAAGGGTTTTAAGGTAAAGGTGAGGATTTATATCTAAGTAATTTTTGGGAATGTAGGGTTTAAATTGAATTGGGATTTAGTAGTCAGCTTCTATTTATGACCTATATGGTCTTGTTTATGGTTGAGAATTTCCAAAAAGGAAATAAAATGGAAGACCA
This sequence comes from Lucinisca nassula, assembly GCA_963580285.1. Taxonomy (NCBI): domain Eukaryota; kingdom Metazoa; phylum Mollusca; class Bivalvia; order Lucinida; family Lucinidae; genus Lucinisca; species Lucinisca nassula. Next base: position 14,652,377 of record OY757020.1, on the reverse strand, counting down.
TGCAACCTAACACCCCTGTGAAAAATGGACCATTCTTATGGTCACCTTCTTTCAAAATGGCGGACCAAAGTTCGTGTGGCCTATATAACTTTTTTTCCAGGCATGAACGTTCGAAGTCTAAATAAATATTCGCAAAGATTGGTCACAAAAATATATACATGAATTCAGAGCATTTACCGAGATAACGTATTTCTGAGTATACTTTTTTTAACGCGAAAGTGTTCTGACGGATTCACTGCGACCCCATCGAGAGCCTCCTAAGTTTTTGACCTTCCTACAGTTTAGTCGTGTTCGGATAGCAGAGGTAAGGTTTTTTTCTAGTCATTATTATTATTATTTATTTGAATTCATTAAAAAAACGACCTCCTTTTGTTGTTGGTGCTTAGTTATTATTCATAATAGTTTTTGATTGCAAAATCTAGCTATCCGCTGGGTTTGACCTAGATTCATGTGTTGGAAGCGAACTTTTTGATGTGCAGCATTATGAAAGAAATGACCGTCGTCTTTCAAATTCTTTGTGAATAGACAAAGACTGTAATTCAATTACATTATTTTTTATCAGTACTCATGTATTTTTTATATATATTTGGTTCATTTTATTGACATATTAGATGATAGATTAAATGCCCTTTTCCCTCTGTTGAACCTCTTAAGCGTATGAATATAAATGGGGAAAAAAGTAGTTCTTACATTTTGACACGCGACACTGTTGAGTTTTGCATCTATTCGCTTACATAATATTAAAAAAAGTACAAAAAATGGATAGAATCACTTAACAAAAAAAAATCAAAACGGTTGTATATGAAACCTCAAGAGACTGCGAATGTGGTGACGTCATGTCTAGACACGCTACGGACTACTTTATTCGCCATCTTGAAGAACACGCTGCTAAGTACAGCTCACTTATTTAGTGTTCCAAAGCAGTAATTTTTCGGCTTGAAGAAAGGAAAAAACAAACTCGTGGCATGTCAAGGTATTAGTTATACGTAGTAAACTTTTAAGACATTATTTACGCTTTGCGGGGCAATATTTCGCGCTCTGCATCATAAATAATGTCAAGGTAGACTAGACTCACGCTTCACAAACTTAGTTTCACTTTCAATTGATATATTGTTTGGGTTTGGAAACAGGATTTTTTGCTTTGGATGGGCGTGGTAGTTCGGGTAGCCATAAGTGTACTTGCTCGAGACTTGTTGATTAAAAATCGGGTGTCCTAACAGGCGACATTAACATTTGCGGGAATGAATGCCATCAATTGTGCCGTCCTTCTTTCTTTCTACTGATACTGCGTTCGGTCATCTTTGCCCATTACTCGCAGGTGTACATTACGTACATAGGTACACTCTTGGTTTGCAGGAAAGCCTACACAGTAATGTACTTACGGTAGGGTTCTTCGACCGGCACAGGGGATGGTTCTTACTGCACAGGGGCCCTCCGAAGCCCAGTGCACTTAATGGCATCCATCCCTGCAAATGATGCCAATGAAGCATTTTCGGACACGGAAATTTTTTCACTGCTGCCAGGGATCGAACCCGGGACCTCTAGCATCAGAGGAAAGTGCTCTAACCACTGAGCTATCACATTTCACAAGTTCGGGGTGTGGAATTATGGGGAGCTTTCTGCGAATTTTCACGATAACACTGTATGCATACGAAGACCATAGGAGTAGAGACCTCAGTGGTTACTGGCTCTTGTTTGCATTTTTGCCTGGCAGACAATAGATGGCTTGGGGGATTAATGCAAGTCATTTGTAACCACTGCCCCCCCCTTTCTACGGGACAGCGGGTACTATGGCTTTTCACAGCCCTGCTTGGAGCCCTGCACTGGTTTTCACAACCCAGATGTTTATAATGGTTTATTCCACTGGGGTGTGTTTGCCTTATACGGGCCTCCGTGGCCTAGTGGATAAGAGTGCTGACTCTCTCACTGTTGTATATTCAAGCCTGTGTGAGACTCCAAAGTTCTTCAACAGGTGGCCAGGTGGTTTATGCCTGGGTACTCCTTTTTTCTCCCACCTGATTAACGATTGGTTCGATATGAGTGAAACAATCTTGAGAAGGGTCGTAATACCCAAACCAAAAATAAAAAAAAATTGCATTATATCAAACTGGCATTGCGGGGGGACACAGAGGGTTACATCTCCACACATTAGCCCTGCTATCCCCAGCCCATCCCTGTAGGTGTGTGTGTAGGGGGATAGCAAGGTTCTCATTGGGATTTTGAAAATTGGAGTAAAAATGCTGTCCTCCAGAACAAGTTTAAGAGTTTTACCATACATTTCTATTGGGACTTCACAAAAATGTGGATTCAGAAATAAAAAGTTGGAGTAATTAACTCCAAATTTTGAGTTAACGGCAACTCTGGATAGTGGTTGCATATGACTAGTGCATTACGGTCAAGCTGCGTGGGCTCCTTTTTGCGCGAGTAGTCCAATTTGTGTTGGTTGAGTACTCCCGTGTTATGTTCAGGGCATCAGGGTTTCCCTTATTCGAAAAAGTCTGAAAGTTCTTAGGGCCGTGTTATCAGCCTCAAGATCCCCATTGAAGGAAGGATTCCTAAAAGTTTGGTTAGGGGAAAGCAGTTAATACTTGCTGACATGGGCAAGAAAACTGCTCACAATAGCCACATCTGATGCCTTTTTCCCACACAAAAAAAAGACTGGCAGGTTGTTCTGTTGGTATAGGGGTGTTTTTTTTTTTGTTTCAGGTCCAGTTTGTGTTTACATGCGAGCGGTTTATTGATGTTGATCTTGGCTTCCAGTGTCGCACAATACAAAAGATGTAAGTATCTGTTATGGGCTATGGCCGGTGTCCAGCCCCCCCCCCCCCCCCCCCCCAAAAAAAAAAAAACCCTGGGATCTCTTTTCTCATGTCTGGATAATAACTATTTGGCTCCAGTTTGGTTTTAGAGATAAATACGCAGGAAATTTAACCAAAATATGCAAAGAAAGGCCCAGGTGCCTACCTCAAAAGGTCATGGTTATACAAAGAGTAACAAGGATGCCGTCTGAAGGACAGCCATAATCCCTTGTTGCCTTCAGTAACAAAGCTCAACCCTGTGACCTTCACCATGACCTTGAATTATCAACCTTATGGTGGTTAACACTTCTGCCAAGTAATTTAAAACCCATGCAGGGGTAAGAAAATTATTGGCAATACTTCCCAAAAAGACCCTTTTTTATACGCCCGTTTTGAAAAAACGGTCGTATTATGTTATGGGGTCGGCGTCCGTCCGTCAGTCCGTCCGTCCGTCTGTAAACTTTTCGTTTCCGGATAACTCCTCCTACAGTTTTCATCCAATCAAGCTGAAACTTGGTAGGTAGTATGACCATGATGTGTAGATGTGCGTAAAGTTTCGAGAATCAACGTCCGCCAAATATTAACAGAGTTATGCCCCTTTGAAATTTTTGTAAACATTTTCGTTTCAGGATAACTCCTCCTACAGTTTTCATACGATCAAGCTGAAACTTGGTAGGTAGTATGACCATGATGTGTAGATGTGCGTAAAGTTTCGAGAATCAACGTCCGCCAAATGTTAACAGAGTTATGCCCCTTTGAAATTTTTGTAAACATTTTCGTTTCCGGAAAACTCCTCCTTCAGTTTTCATCCGATCATGCTGAAACTTGGTAGTTAGTAAGACCATGATGTGTAGATGTGCGTAAAGTTTCGAGAATCAACGTCCGCCAAATATTAACAGAGTTATGCCCCTTTGAAATTTTTGTAAACATTTTCGTTTCCGGTTACTCATCCTACAGTTTTCATCCGATCAAGCTGAAACTTGGTAGGTAGTAAGACCATGATGTGTAGATGTGCGTAAAGTTTCGAGAATTAACGTCCGCCAAATATTAAGAGAGTTATGCCCCTTTGAAATTTTGTAAACATTTTCGTTTCCGGATAACTCCTGCTACAGTTTTCATCCGATCAAGCTGAAACTTGGTGGGTAGTAAGACCATGGTGTGTAGATGTGTGAAAGTTTCGAGAATTAATGTCCGCCAAATATTAACAGAGTTATGCCCCTTTGAAATTTTTGTAAACATTTTCGTTTCTGGATTACTCCTACAGTTTTCATCTGATCAAGCTTAAACTTGGTAGGTAGTAAGACCATGAAATGTAGATGTGCGTAAAGTTTCGAGAATTACCGTCATCCAAGTATTATCAGATTTATGCCCCTATGAATTTGCCACGGGCGTATAATGCCCCGCTTGCGGAGCTCTTGTTCACCTTTGACCACTAAGTATGACCTTGACCTTTCAGAAACCAACCTGGGTTTTGCGCACAACACATCATCTCGTGATGGTTAATACTACTGTCTAGTTATTTTGAAAAGTCCTACGAAATTGGAAGCAGCGTCTCCAAAATGCCGTAAATAGTGTAGACGGGGACGTTAAACCTCAAATCAAACAAACTTAGCATCCCCACAAGCGTTATATAGCCTTGGCAGAATTGTTGTTGGAAAAAATGTAGTAGGAAATGGTATCATACAGAAAAAAGGATGGAGTTTTACCCATGTCTGCCGCACTTTTCCACTGATGCTTTCCGGAAAAAGTTGGATTGGAGATTGATGTACAGTCCAACCTGTATTAAGCAAGCACCTATGCTTGCTTAATACAGGTGGATTTTAATGCATTTTCCTTCTTTGGGAACCAAATACCTGCTTGCTTAGTAGAGGTGGCCACTATGACAGGTTTTTACTGTAAAAGTAATTTACTCCAAATTTTGAGTTATTGGGAACTCTGCATGGTGTGATAGTGTGATGCGCGCGAGGTCTGGGGCAATACCTCAATGGTCGGGATCATACTTATAGGGATGGAAGGTCATCTGCATGATTTGGGGCCAAAGTTCGGCCCCATTCCCAATGGTATAAGGTATCTTTTTAGGGTCCTGCAAGTTTGCTTAGTGGGTGCCCCATAGTAATCACCCTGTCTGTCCATCTGTCTGTCTGTCCGCAAATTTTGTTTCTCCTTAAAATGCTTTAAAAACATTCAAGGTATCAAGCTTTAAACATACGGTCGGAGTAACATTACTCTAATTTTGTGGCAGGTTACATTAACTCCGGCTACACTATTTTCAGAGTTATTGCCCTTTGGATAAATGAAAAAAATTCAAGATTTTTCAGTTTCAAAACTGATATACTTATCCGAATGAAACTTACTCAGTTACTGTAGTTATTGACAGTGGTAATGCACATGTATGGCAAAGTCCAGCAATTGTAGCTTTAATGTATTATGCCCCTTTATTCATCCATCTGTCCATCTGTTTTTTTTCATATACTTCTTAATCAATTGCAAACTGTGAAGCACACAATCTTCAAACTTTCGGCATAAGACCACAACAGCAGTAAGCCTTCATGCGGACTAAACAAAAATAATGTCTACCGCTACACAAGAAAGGGCGAGGATTGTGGCCACGCGAAATCGTTTTAGCCCCATCCTCGGCGGGATTCCTTTCCATTGGCCGTTCCAAGGCGGATCTTCCGTGGCAGTTTATGTTTGCCACTTATTGTGTGTTTGGCATGTGTCTTTTTATTTTGGGTGGCCATTAGGCCATTTTGTGGGAAAGTAACTGTCCTTTTGGCCTTCCTATGTTTAGGTTTACATTTTTGTCTGGTCAATTCAGGTTTGTTCCTTTTTCTTTGATGTCTTTGGTGGGTGGTGTATGTTAATTGTATCGATTCCTGTTCTTTGTTTTACTTCTACTTTTTATACTGAGTTACGTTGCTCTAGCCACACAGTTGTTAGACTTAGAGTTGAGGTTCTTTGTTTAATTCATATTTTTGTGATTTCTCATCTTTTATTTTCTCCTTAAGGGGAACACCCACAAAGAATATCCCTCTTTCAAATATTGTCTTTAATGGGGCAAACATTTTGGTGCAAATTTGATGGAATTTGGTTGTTTTGAAATTATGGCCTTTTGTACATTTTACAATTGCTGTCTATGGGGGCTGTCATTTTGTTGATGTAGTTACATGCCCAAAATAGAAATATACTGTTTTACAGCATGTTTTTAAGATTTTGTACTTATTTCAGTTTATTGCACAAGAAACACTATAATTCAAAATTTTCCAATTGTGAGTTTATGAAGTTTTAACTCACAGCTTCGTTCTGGACTTACAAAACCAGAATTTGTGAAATGTTCAAAAGGTCAAAACTTCTAACCACCTCAATCAATTTGGTAGTTGCAGTACAGCTCAGGTAAAAAAAAACACCAAATACTCTGTATTCCAAATATCAGCGTTTCACGAAGTTTATCAAACATTCGGACTGTTTCTGAGTAGAAGTATAAATTGGGCGGACGCTCTTGAAAAACTCCCGCAAGGTCCGCGCTATGTTTGCACACTCGGAGTTCCGCGAAGTTATTGGGAGTCATAAAAGTGTACCCGTAGGCGATATTTTCTCGCGAAAATACTCAGAGAACTTTTACGATATAGATCTACCTGTACATTTTTTTTTATTTAATTTGGTTTTTTTTTTTCATATTTACTTTTATTAAGTTTTAAAGCATATAATAATGTAAGATAATGAAAAATATACCTATGCTAGTATTTATCATGAACAAAAACGTCAACAAACAGATAACTACAGTACAGCTTTTGCGTAGCCTTGATGGTTCGTGCATCATGCGTGGATAATTTTTATTTTCCGCGTTTCCATTACATAATTTTTGCGTAGATTTTGTGCGGAAATCATAGGATGCACAGTCTGATCTGAGTCTTCGATGGTCGCTGAAACATAGTACGTTTTGTCATGCGCTGTCTCAATGGTCATATCGGACAGAAGAGACGGACGGATGTATAAATCGGAAGAAAGTCGCACTTCGAACGGTCAGATGTCCCGTCCTAGTCAGCTCAAAATATAGGCACCTGAGTTGACACCTGTACGCAAAATTTTAACCCCCCTTTTATGGTATTTCGGTCCGAACAGACGAACAAACAGGCAGACTAGGTCTGTCAAGATAACCAGATAAAGAAATACATTTTTTCCGGTGCTATGTTTTTGTAGCCGTATATTTTGATAACATGCACAATTTATCTGCAAAACATGCAGTGTTTTTAAAGTCTCAATATCAAAATGTGTGTGCAGGTCCGACAGCACAAATAATGCATATATATGTATAGACCACGTATTAGATGTGTACAGTTAAATCTTTATCACAAATTTCCAAACAGTCAGCGCATGAGCACACCTACAAACAATATAGAGCAATCTGTACATCCACCTGAAGTGGCCGGAGTTTTCACTTCTCTCTTTTAATTGGCCGGATGTTGTAGATTAGACTGCTGTGCGAATGCGGAGGCTGATCTAGATTGTGTAGGTGCGCAGGGTGTGAAGTTTTACCTGCAGGTTGTTTTGCAGATTTTCCGATGCCCTGACTCAAATTAGAGTTAGTTCAGCGATGCGATTCCATTTGTGCAGGTGCGCAGCGGTGTGACGTTTTACTTGCAGATTGTTTTGCAGATTTTCCGATGCCCTGGCACAAATTGGAGTTAGTTCAGAGATGCGATTCCATTTGTGCAGGTGCGCAGGGTGTGACGTTTTACTTGCAGGTCGTATTGCAAATTTTCGATGGCTAGGTTCAAATTCCATTTTGTTCAGCGGGGCGGTTCCATTTTGTGTAGTGTTCGTCCATCATAATGATACATCGTTAGTATAACTGTAACATTTGTGTAAACGGGTCAGATCCTAATCTGAGTACCAGATTATATAAGCAACAGAGAAGCTCGGGGGTCCGCGATATGTCCTCGGAATATCAAACGCAAAACTTGGAGTGCATCTTTTACAATCGGAATGGTTTACTCCAGGCGAATCGGCGGGCTAGCGCGGGTTGAAACATTGGTCCTCGGATTCAAAAAGAAAACAAGGTTTTTTTACCTGAGCTGTGCTGTATCTATACTTAACCAAAATTCCAACGCCCCAGGTAAATGTTTTTGACTTTTCTAAAAATTGAAAACTTGGACAGCTATCAAATTTATACCGTGGCCAGATACCTCATTTTGACATAATATACTGAAATTTTATTGAAATTGACGATTTGTTGTAGCTGAAACATCAATTTTGGAGACCATACCCTAAAACAAAAAAGTCACAAATTCATTTTATTGTGAAAACGTTTCATGGCAGCTATCGAAGAAGCTGCAAATTAACAGAAAGTCATGTCATCGTAATTGTATCCTAGGCATCTGATAAAATTTACATTTTTGGCACTTTTTCAAAGGGCGGTAACTGTCGAGGGATATGCACAAAACCTGCACAACACACAATTCTTTTCAATGCTTTTACGACCTTGCCTTCCAGTAAATAAGGCACGTTCAGATTTTTGAATGCACACACTACGCATGTATTCGCAAACAGTTTAAACATCATTAGTTTCTGTATTTGATAAAACTACTAACGTTTACAACTCATTTACTCACGTTTTAACACATTTACTCAAACACACTGCAAAACTCTAACGAGAATTCAGACGTACGTACAAATGCATGTACGTTAGAATAATGGTAAAAAAGAAAATAAAACATTTAAATTGGTTTGCAAGGCTCAGCTCGACAGTTTGCGGGAAGAAACGTATGACTTCTATTGGCAAACAATGAGGAACAAAATGCTAATCACTACATTGCATACGCACGTACTTGGCCAACAGACGTACAACCCTCGACTTTACCAACTGCCCGGGCTCTTCGTTTTACAGTAAGGCGAACAATTTTATGTTTTTTACATCTGCTAACCACTCGACTTTGCAGCCCAGTAAACGTTTAAAAGAAATGTATGGACACCGTGATGCACATGCAATTAACTTGTTTAGAACTTTTCCGTACACAGGGAGGTCACGTGACATGTTCGATTAAATGTAAGGCGGTTAAACGACGCATATTAAAGTCAGAAACCTTCTTGGTAAGTTTCGGAAGAATATCTTTACTGGAAACGAAATTATCAAACTTTAAAAACTGGGGCGTTGGATTTTTTGTCAAGTATAGCTTGGGTTGTGGGAGGGTAACCGTACTGGCCTATACACTCCGTAATGCTGCCAGTAGCATCTTATGGTTTTCCTGAGGGAAAAAACACACACACAAAAAAAAACAAAAAAAAACAAAAAAAAAAACAGATGTATGTTGTTCTGTAGGTAAAGGGTGTTTTTTTTTTTTCAGGTCCAGTTTTGGTGTTTACATGCGAGTGGTTTATTTATATTGATCCTCTAGCCTTGGCTTCCAGTATCGCACAATACAAAAGAATGTAAGTATCTGTTATTATCCCTCCTTCTCTTTGTTCCTCTCTCACAATTCTTGACCCCCTCCCCCCACGGAGCAGGGCGAGAATTATAGGCATGTTTTTCGTCTGTTCTTCTGTAAAGCTTTCTTGCTGCCTCCATATCTACTGCCTTGTTGAGTCTGAGATGGGGTGTCTCGTGCAGGGCCTAGGTACAGATGGGTCAGAGATAAACTTGACATAAAGTGCACTAGGTGTGCTCTAGGTCAGAGATAGATGTGCACCTTACTTTGCCCTAATTCAGAGACACATGTGCACTAGACTTTGAGAACCAAGTGCACTAGACTGTTTTGAGCTAGAGCTAGAGCTTGAGCTAGAGATGCCTTCTGACCTGAAGAGTTGTGCACAAGGAAGTTCACATTAAATGTCTCAGTTTAATGACTATAATTTCTTATGAGCCAAAACCGTATCAAGGGAAGAGTGATAATATTAACATAATATTAACCCTAATTCTGCTGTTCACTGCAACCCCTAGTTTTGCAAACAATGAAGATCCATATCAGGTGGCTTCTGATGACATCTGATCAGGATCTACACTGTTTGACATCCAGTTTATGAATTTGTGTGAAGAAATAACAACAAGTAGTCTGATTGGCTCAAGATCAGAAATGGGTGTGGCTACATTGAATATTCAGCAGGATAAGGGTTAGGTTCATTTTATAAAAAATCATCACAGTATTCTATTGCGCTGAAAGTCTCAAGCTATTGATTGCTCTCGAGCACTGATCCCATGTGTTATCACACTAATGTAACATTTCTCCTATAGAAAGATAATTTATATTTATCCATTACGAAAATATGCCTAACCTATTGAAAATTTTACTTAACAAAACCTCTTCTGAAGAAAAATTTTGATTTTTATTATTTTTGCTCCAAACATAGATTGTAAGCTCTTGAAGAACCGCCTCGACGAGGCGGTTGTACATGTCGGCCAGGCGGTCCTATCGACTACCCACAATAAATGTTTTTGAGCAGAAATCAGAAAAATTGTATAACCCCTTAAACCCCAGTTTTACCATAAGACCCTGTGCATGACAAAACCTACAAGATTTATTGAACGACCAGCAAAGCAACAGATCAGCCTGCGCATCCTATGGAAATTATGTCATAGAGTGGATAGGCTCATATAAAGTGGGATGCTCTGACAGCTCTAGTTTTGTTTGCCTCAGATTTGGAATCTTATTGATCTATATTTTCCACAGTGAACATATTCTTTTTTCTTCATTTCTTTTTTTCTCTCTTTCACTGGTTTATTTGAAACAATTATCTATCTGATGTACCTTATGTCAAATCAGTTGGAATCTCATTGCGACTTAAAAACATAGATTGTGGGTACTCGATAAAACTGCTTCGCTGAGGCGTTTCTATAGAGTACCCAATATCAATAGCGGGGCCCTTCCTGACAGGGTCAGTGTTCTAGTTCCTGGGTGGGTTTGGGTGTTGCTTGGCAAGAATGTTAACCAAAATGTGGGTGTGTCATGCACAGACCCAAGGTTTGTACTTTAAGGTCATGGTCATACAAAAAAACTATGAAACGTCAGCAAAGGGTCCAGGGATTCTGCTGGCTAAAATTGCAGTTCAGACATTGTCGGGACGGCTCCATCATTTATCAAACATACCAGATTTAATTTGGACAAGTTTGGAAAGACGCAATTTACTTAAATTAACCCTGATTCTCCTGTTCACGGCAAGCACAGTATGGGAACAGTGTAGATTCTGATCAGGAGCCATCTGGTCAGGATCTACACTGTTTTGCATTCAGCAAGGTAAGGATTAAAAATAGTCAATGCTACCATTGTTTTAAAAAAATTGACCCCCCCCCCCTCTGCCAACAATATTGGTACAAAGAAGAGTCCAAAGTTATTTCAGGACATTTTGCCCTTCCTTGCCTGTAATCTTTGCGACAGTCATAAATTTCTAAGGACTTTGGCCGATGTCCAGCTCAAAACAAAAAATCCCTGGGGTGTTTTTTCGCATGTCTGGACAATAACTATGTGACTCGTTTGATTTTAGATATAACTTCACAGGAAATTTAACCACAAAAATGCAAATTAAGGTCCAGGTGCCTACCTCAAAAGGTCATGATTATACAATGAGTAACAAGCATGCCGTCTGGGGGACAGCCATAATCCCCTGCCGCCTTCAGTAACAAAGCTCAGCCCTGTGACCTTCACCATGACCTTGAATTATCAATCTTATGATGGTTAACATTTCTGCCAGGTAATTTTAAAATCCATCCAGGGGTAAGAAAATTATTGACAAACACCCCAAAAAGACCCTTTTTTCTCCTTTGATTTCTAAGTATGACCTTGACCTTTCAGAAACCAACCTGGGTTTTGCGCACAACACATTGTCTCATGATGATTAACATTACTGTCTAGTTATTTTAAAATCAAATCCAGGAATAAGAAAGGTATTGATTGAACACGATAAAAAAGACGCCTTTTTGGCCTTTCACCTCTAAGTATGGCCTTGACCTTTGAGGTTTGGACCTGGGTCTTGCTTCCGACACAGTCACATTATGGTAAACATTTCTGACAAGAAATGTTTAAATCCTCCTGGACTGATTTTAAAATATTTAAATCCATCCAGGAATAGGAAAGTTATTGATCGGACACGCCAAAAACCATTTTTGACCTTTAACCTCTAAGTATGACCTTGACCTTTGAGGTGCAGACCCTGGTCTTGCTCAAGACACTCTGTCTCATTGAGGTGTTCATCATGCCAATAGCGAGGTCGGGCTCTAATATGAATTATGTCAGTTCTAAAGGTTGGTCAATAGGTCAGAACTTAACAATGCCCCATTGACAGTCTTTTTTTCTGTTTGCCTGTCTGCAAAAAATTTAGCATTGGTCATAACTTTTGAGTGGTAACTGGTAAAACTTTTGTATTTCACGTGTATTCCTTGCCACAAGACTTTTCAAGGGGTGCCATAGGTTTCTGTCTTGTGACCTTGGCCCTTGCATTTCGTCTTTTTTTATCTCCTTTTTCCCTGTGAAGGAAATAGATGAGCGATGCAATCTTATTTGTTCTGTTTGAGACATAATGTGATGGTTGGCTTTGGCGTGGGTTATGGGTGCTTTATTGGTGCCTAATTTATTTTCAGGTTGCCAATTAAAGACATAACTTCGCTCCACGTGCATAAGTTTATTGACCTGGAGGCAACTGTGAAAACAGTGAAGACTGTACAAAGTGAAGCTTCGAACAAGACCAGACTTGTAGGCCTTATCATGGACAATTCCAGCAAGATTGACATTATTGCCTGGGGTGCGGACGCAGAAAAGTTTTCTTGTCAGTTAAAAGAGGGAAAAACCTATAGCTTTAAGAACGTGAAGGTCAACATGTGTAATGAGCGGTTCTGCAGTACGTCTAGTGGTCTCCAATTGACTTTGAATCATAAGTCCTTAGTGCAGGACAGTAGCGAAGGGCCTTTTTTCTCAAATGTTGAAATTACCCCTTTAGACAATGTGCTTCAGTTTGTCAATGGGGGGAAAATAAATGTTGCTGGGGTAATTTCTTCAGTTGAGAAGCGCCCTCACAGTAATAACAAGACAAAGTTAATTGTTTGTATTCGGGATAAAAAGGTAAAGCTAGACCTCTGTTTCTTCAGCCCTGCTCAGGAGAAGTTTCAGGGCAAAGAAGGTGACATTATTGTAGTTGAAAACATAGCTGTGCAGAACTACGGTTTATATAATGTTATAAATGCTACAAAGGCTGTTTACCATCTAAATCAAACCTTTGAAGCCATTGCGGGCTTGCATAGCATCAACATGAGTACTGCAGCAACCGTAGACCTATCTCCGAAGCCAGTGGCTGCAGAAAAAGTAGACAGCATAGCTGCATTGGCCCATACAAATGATTCACAGGTGTTCTCAGCCTTACCTACAGACATCTCGGTATATGTTTATGATGCCTGCCCCCTGGTTTCTTGTAAGAAAAAAATGTTTGTCAATTTAGATTCTGGTTTGTTCACATGTGACAAATGTAAAAAGGTTTATAAAGTATCTGCAAAGGGCATTACGGCAAGTGTTGAGGTTACGCAAGACAATAAAACGCAGAAGCTTTTGTTTTTTAATGCCATTGCTGAAGATTTTTTTGGGATGGCCGCAGAGGAGATACATGAGATGGGGTATGATAAGGATCCTTCAGATCTGCTTAAGAAAGTTTCATGCATACATCAATTCCAGGTTAAAGGTGGTAAGGGTGATGATTTCATAGTTCATGAGTTCAAATGCCTCGAACCTGAAGAATCCATACAGCACATGGTTTCAAAGGCAACCACTGCACCTCAGCATAAACTTAATGTTCGCCCAGAAGCGGATACAGCTCCCTCGGGGTTTCCTCTTTGTCCCTCCCTGGCTGGCCCTAGAGTGTCATCTACCAGGCAAGAGCGTCCGGGTAATGTGTCCATCGTTGGGTTAGCAGATGAGGACACAGTGCCACCTTTGTCTAATTCTCTGCCTTCAGGGGGCAGCTTTCCTGGGCCTGATAGTAGTTTTCGGCATGCAAAGCCCCAGCGATCAATGGCAGCACCAACCTCCCCAAAGCAGGTTCATTGTTCCTCTCCTGGAGGGCCCTCAGCACCATCTACTAGCATAGCAACACAGGGGATAGTTAAGGGGCATGTCTTCGGTCAGTACGGTTGCACGTGAGACTGTCGCAACTACTCTTGCAAACACACTAACATTGGCCCACACCACACCTGTCCTTGATTACAGTTCCCAGCTGTTGCCAGCCCACCAGGCAACTATGGCCTCGCCAGAGAGGACGTTTTGTTCCTCCCAGGAGGAGACTGTCTCCATCTCCTTCATGTCAGGGAATGCTTGGCAAGGTAAAGGACATGACATCGACTGAAATGATACGGGGCACTCTGACAGCCACACAGCCCTCAGGGTGTAGCACACCAGAACCTGCCTGCAGTTTACTGCCTTTGCCGACACCGCACCAACCAATGAAATCCAATAAGGGAAATAGCACCATTTTTTCCGCCGCAGCATGCAGGTCACTTTTGCCAGCATTGTTGTCTGAGGTAATCCCAGGTAATGAGGCCAGACACCCTATGCCCTTTCCTTTGCCAGCTTACCCATACAGTTATCCTTTTCAGCATTGTCTCTCCTCAGACCAAATTATGCCTTCACATGCCCAGCCAGATTTGTTCGCAGAGGGTGGAAATTCTTTCCGTAGTATTGCAAGTCCTACTGTACCATTTTATGGTTCCACATTTGGGACACCTTTTATGCCTCAATCACAGCATGTGCCTTATCCCTGCCCTACAGGCCCTGTTGCTCAACATGGGCCCGAACATGGGACAAACAGGAAACGTAAGCATAGCATAGATGCCATCCTTGGTGTTGCGGGTGACTAGATATCCCACAATATCCTTGCTCCTTTTAAATATCCACTGGTCTAAGCCATCACCAAGATTGCCCAGGCGATATGCCAGTTAAAATCTATTATGGGTCATGTCTGTTTCAAAAGGTAGGTCTGTAGGTCAAATCATAGAAAAAACCTTTTGACTACATTGGAGGTTGCAGTTTTGGTCCAGTTATTATCAGGCTTGCGCAAATAAAAGATTATAATTATAATTCACATGGCCAATATGGCCACCATGGCCATAAACGGTAAAACCTTTAAAAATCTTCTTCTCAAGAACTGAATGGCCGGTGCTCTTGAGACTTGGTATGTAGCATTGGGGACTCAGGCGCCCTACCGTGTTTGTTCAAATAATGACCTTAGGTTGACCTTGACCGGTTTTACGTCTTGGTCAAATTTGGTCACTTAGATATTAATCATATTTGTATGGGAGGAAAAAAATGGCTAAATTGTTCAAGTTTTGGTTGCATGGTAGCCTATGGTATCAGATATGGTATTTTCAATCAGCTGGATGGGAGTTTATCAAATTTCAAAGGTCAAGATCATTTACTGGCCTTTGGCCTGGATGGTTCAGACTCAGTAGTTTTATCTTCTTCACTAAACTACAAAGCCAATTCAGGCCAAATCACACGTGGAGCCTTTGTAGGTAGATGGAAACGTAAGTTTGTTTTGATGGGCATTGTGGCCCAATGTATAAGAGCGCTGACGTTTAGTCATTAGGTCTCTCACTGCCATGTGTTTGACCCTCGCTCAGGTCACGCGTGTGACGCCAAGTTCTGCAGTGGAAGTTCAGGTGTTTTTTCCTCCAGGTAATCTGGTTTTCGTCAACCTATGATTAACAATCGGCTCGTTATGCGTGAAATAATCATGGGAGGGCAGTAAAACCCAAACCAAAAAAAAGAAATGAAGGTTGTGCCACATGACCATTATGGCTGCCATGTCCATTTATGGTAAAGGTCTTTAAAAACTTCGCGAGGACTCAATGGCCAGTGGCCTTGAGACTTGGTTTATAGCATCTGGCACTCTGACTCTACCAATGTTGTTCTGCTGGTGACCTTAGGCTGATCTTTATCTGTTTTATATGAAGGCCAAATTTGGTCGCTTAGCCATTTGTATGGTTTAAAAAGGCAACTTTTTCGCATTTTCCCCGATTGCATAATCGGGATGGAAACATTTGCAATAAGCTGGGTGGGATGTTATCAATTCCGTTGGCCAAAGGTCACTTACTGGCCTTTGTCGAAGATGTCTCAGACTCAGTATTTTTTATTCTCTTCTCCGCTTAAAGTGCTTGGCCACCTTCAAAACATTATTGATGATGATGATGATGATTTCGTGTTTAACGACGCGTCAACCCTCTTTGTGGGTCATAAGCGTCAAACGGTTAATGGTTAAACGGCATGAATAATTATGACGATATTAAAAGTAACAAGTCACAATGACAATGTAACAGTTAAATCTTATGAAAAAGACCAATTTCTTTTAAGAATAAAATAATGTTATCAACAGGTACATCTTGAAACAGTTTTTGCAAAGTGTCAGCTTTGAAATATAAAATACGTGAGGGTGAAAAGTCAACACAGTCAATTAAGATATGTTTCACAGTGAATGGCTGATCACAACCTATACAAGAAGGCTGATCATCACCATTAAATAGATAAGAATGAGTAACTCTAGTATGGCCGATGCGCAGTCGTGTTAATACTACGTCCTCTTTTCTGGAAAACTGTGGAGGAGAGCATTTTGTACTAACGACAGGTTTAATGGCATGGAGTTTGTTATTTATTGCACGGTCCCATTCGCCTTGCCATTCCGACAAGATGTATCTGTTGATAAATGGTTTAAAATTATTAAAGGGAATTTTAAAAACAGATGGATCAAGATTGAGCGATTCCTTTGCTTTCTTGTCAGCATATTCATTGCCGACAATGCCAATATGGCTCGGAAGCCAACAAAACAAGATTTGGTGTGTTTTAGAAATTTCATGATGTTTTTCGATCAATTTTTGAATTTGAGGATTTTTAGATGATGAATGGTCTAAAGCCTTAAGCACAGAAAGTGAATCCGAAAATATAATTGCTTTTTGAATTGTTGAAGAACTGATAAAATCTAAAGCTAGGTCTATTGCTTTGGCTTCAGCTGTAAAAATAGATGAACCATCTGGAAGGCGCATGGTTTTGTGCGTATCTTTAGAAACATACGCACAGCCAACTTTATCTCCTTCTTTGGAACCATCAGTATAGACTTGCTGGTAATCATTGTAACGTGACTGCAGTACCTGAAAGTTTTGTTTGAGAAGTATTGGATTTGATTCGGATTTTTTTCCATCATGTAAGTCGAACAGAATAGAAGGTTGTTTAATACACCAAGATGGAACTTCGGCGGTTTCATGTTTTTGAATATTTTTAAGGTCGATACCTGAATTTTCCAGCAGTGGTAAAATACGTAATCCAAAAGGTTTGATTGCTGTGGGTTTTGTTTCATACTTATCTACAAATTGAGGTGGAAATGAAATTTTGGATGCCGGGTTAGATGGATTTGCAGCAAGTCTGATAGCATACTGAAGAGAAAGTTTCTCTCTGCGCGAGGTTAAAGATGGTTCACCTGCTTCTACATAAAGGCTTAATACGGGAGAAGTACGGAAGGCTCCCATGGCCAGACGAAGGCCTTGGTGATGGATAGTATCCAAGGATTTTAAATAGGACTTTCTGGCAGAACCATAAACAACAGACCCATAATCTAATTTAGATCTTATTAAAGACCGGTAAAGATGTAATAAAGTATACCGATCTGCTCCCCAACTTGTATGAGCTAAAACTTTCAAAAGATTCAAAGCTTTTAAGCATTTCGCTTTAAGATATTTAATATGTGGAACAAAAGACAACTTTTGATCAAATATGACCCCAAGAAATTTGGCTTCTTCAACAACAGGAACCCGCGATCCGTATAAAAACAGGGAAGGATGTTCGTGTTTCTTCCGTAGTTTACAAAAATGAACACACTGCGTTTTCGACTTGGAGAACTTGAAACCATTTTTATCAGTCCATTCTTCTATTCTTTTTAAATTTTGTTGTAACTTTCGTTCAATTGTTTTCATATTTTTTGAACGGTAACATATACAAAAATCATCAACATACAATGAACAATCAGTTTTGTCGTCCAAACATTGTACAATATTGTTTATTTTGATGTTAAATAGCGTAGTTGAAAGAATACTACCCTGTGGGACACCCTGTTCTTGATCATAGAAATCTGACAGGGTAGACCCCACACGCACCTGAAACATGCGCTCCCCTAAAAAGCTTTCAATAAAACTGGGAAGTTTTCCTCTTAAGCCAATGTTATGTAGATCTTTCAATATTCCATAACGCCATGTTGTATCATATGCTTTCTCCAAGTCGAAAAAGACGGCCACTACGTGTTCTTTGTTAATAAAAGCATCTCGTATAAATGTTTCTAGTCTTATTAAATTGTCATTGGTACTACGTTCCGAACGAAAACCCGATTGATATTCTGAAATGAGGTTGTTGGACTCTAAGTACCAGACTAATCTCTTGTTTATCATTCTCTCCAATGTTTTACACAAACAACTTGTCAAAGCTATCGGACGATAATTTGTAGGTTCTGCATGATCTTTCCCTGGTTTCGGAATTGGTACAACTGTAGCTACACGCCAACTCTCAGGACAGACCCCCGTTTCCCAAATATTATTAAAGATATCTAAAAGTGTTGTAAGAGAACTTTTTGGCAGATGCTTAAGCATCTGATAATGAATTTCATCGGGGCCGGTTGCCGTATCATGTGATTTTTCAATGGCTTCAACGAGTTCGGATAAGTTAAAAGGTGTGTTGTATTCTTCGTGATTAAGGGATTTGAAGTTAAGTTTTCTTTTCTCCTGGTCCTTTTTGAAATTTCTAAAGGTGTCAGAATAATTACGCGATGATGAATTTCTCAAGAATGTGTGACCAAGAGTATCTGAAATATCTTTTTTTGTTGAAGCTATTGTGTCAAATTCAGTATTTAAATGTGTAAAACTAGAGGACTTTGTTTTTCCTGAAATTTTTCGTACCATATCCCAAACCTTTTTAATCGGGGTTTTGTAGTTCAATTTGGAGACATATTCTCTCCATGACTTTCGTTTTGAAGCTCGGATTGTTCGCCGAGCTTTAGCTCTAAAAACTTTAACGTCGTTTAGCTTTTCTGAAGTGGGACTTTTGCAGAACTTATTTAGAGCCTGTTTGCGCTTTTGAATAGCTTCTTTACAGTCATTTTTAAACCAAGGCTTGCTTTTCTTGGTATTTGTGGAGGTCTTTGGAATGCATTGTTCTGATATATTAATTAGTTTATCTGTGAAATCAGAAACAATGTCAGATGATTCATTTAAGTGATCAACTGATAACTCTTCTTCACATAAATTACGGAATAATTCCCAGTCGGCTTTATTCATTTTCCATTTCTGGTTACAGTCCTCATCTGGTTCGTTTACGCTCTCAATTATAACAGGGAAGTGATCACTTCCGCACTGATCGTCATGAACAGACCAGTCATAATCCAAGAAGAGAGATGGGTGACACAAAGAGAGATCTAAAGAAGACAAATGACCTGTCGCAGGGTGAAGGTAAGTATAAGATTTATCATTCATCAAGCAAAGATCATTCTTTGCAATAAAATCTTCAACAAGTGCTCCTCTGTTATTGATATCTTTACAGCCCCATAGAATATTGTGACCATTGAAGTCGCCAACTAAAAGATATGGCGATGGAAGTTGACCCAGCAATGAGTCAAGATGTTCGGGCTTTAAAGAAAATGAGGGCGGGATATATAGAGAGCAAATTGTAGTTTCTTTATCCAGAGAAACCGATACTGCTACAGCTTGTAGGCTTGTTTTTAATTTGATCTCTCTTTGTGGTAAACATGATTTAACAAAAATTGAACTGCCACCAGATGGTTTGCCACCATCAGAATAGATATAGTTGTATGTATTGAAACCCCTGACATCTATGTTGTCATTAATTTTTAAAAAAGTTTCTTGCAAACAAAACACCGATGGGGTTAGTAGCGAAATAAGTAATAAGAGTTCATTATAATTCGATTTAAGACCTCGACAATTCCATTGTATTATTTTGTGTTTTAAATCCATTTTAAGGAGAGATATTAAAAAGACTAGAAACTATTATGGAGGTGCAATTGGTGATATAGATCTGCTACCACCAGCTCGTGGTGTGGCTGACCTCGATCTGTTATTGCCACTTGGTGATGATGGAGTTTCAGTCAACTCCATATCACTGTCACTCAAAGATCCGAATCTGTTCTGAAATCTTATATTGTCTCTTTCCATTTTACGTTGTCTGTCTGTTTGTCTTTGAGACAATTGATGTTTTTTGATCGGATCTTCCGATCCCTTATTAGTTCGACTTGAGTCGGGTTTCTCTTTTACATTCGGCGCTGGCTTCGGTACGGTCGCTGTCGACCGATCCGAAGCATCCTGGATTGCGCCTTTTGACAAATTGATTGCACTTTGTGGTGCTGGAGTGGGTTTACTCCATGCACCCGATTTTTTCAGTTCAGCTATGTATGATTCAGCAGTCTGTGTTGCGGAGCTTGTACATTTTACACCAGCACCCTTTGTGATGCTGGCGAAACTGGTGGTTGGTGTTATGTATCGCTCTTCAACAATTTTCCGCGCTTCTGGGAATGTTATCCCCCTTTGGTATTTGACGGTGAGTATTTCTTTTTCTTTTTTCCACGCCGGACAGTCTCGGGAGAAAACAGCATGTTTGCCATCACAATTTACGCATTTGGGTTCATTTTTGCAGTTGAGGTGATTATCAACATGCTTTTCTTCACCACAATTTGGACAGAGTTTTTTCCTCTGACATCTGCTTTCGTGATGGCCAAAAGCCTGACAAGAGTAACATCTAAGAGGGTTTGGGATGTATACCTCTACGTTAATGGAAAGATATGCTACTTTGATTTTCTTGGGTAGAATTGGTGTATTAAAAGTCAACACATAAGTTGCTGTTGGTTTTAGTACACCATTTCTACGAACTTGAATGTTACGAACACCAACAACTCCCTGATCCTTAAGGTTATCGACTATCTCTTCATCTGAGCAAGGACGCAGTTCTGGACTGCGAATCACTCCCTTAGATGAATTGAGCGTGTTATGTAAAGCGACTTTAACTTTTAGATCAAAGAGTTTGTTGGTGTTTAGCAGGCTTACCACTTGCTGTTTTTTCTCGACTTCCAAGAGAAGATCACCCGATTTGAGTTGTTTTATACTCTTAGGATGTCCGGCAATGGAGAGAATACTTTTCTCGATCACAAAGGGGGAAAGGCTTGACACAGTTCGTGTATCGTCAAGCGACGTGACGACCAAGAAACGCGGAACATTGTCAAAGTTTGGTTCAGCAGACTGCTGACTCGATTGTTGACTTGACTGCTGACTGGATTTTTGACTGCGTTCATCCGATTCGGATGAATCCTCGTCTTTTTTACGTTTAGGTGCGTTGCGGTTAGGTGCGTGGTTGCGGTTATGTTTGTTTTTAGGAGCCATAAGAAAAAAATCCTAGTTTCGTCCCAAGTGCTCTCCGCCCTCCACGGAGCCCTACAAGGGAACACCATAATGGAGTGGTTATCCAACTCGCAGGTGTTAGAGATACACGTGAGATATACTCGTATAAACAAAATGCCTACACGATTGATCCGTTAAGCCACCGCCTTCTAGAGATAAAAAGACAGAAAAGGGTAAGGTAAATGGGCATATGGTTGGTATCAGGAAAGATACAAAAGAGTTGAAGAGAAAGCAAAGCGGTATCTCTAGGGCTCGGCGTGACCAGCCGATTGACCGTGCCGGACCGCACGGCCACCCGTCTACACCGAAAAGCCAGGCCAAAGAGGCGTGTTGGGCACCTGAAGCACCGCCACCTCAGGTAACCCTCAACCTCCAGGATCCCTTCTTCCGGCTTACAGGACGCCACCCACGGCAAACGGGTGGTTCTTCCTTTAGCTCTTCCCAGTGGGCACATTGACCACAGCAGCAACGTGCCCAGTGGGAATTGAGCCCCCAGGGCCACGGCAAGGCAGGAAGTCTAATACCTGGGGGTCAAAACATTATTGGTCCATTTGCAAGAGAAAGGTACTGGAATGTTTTATCTTTGGGTTTTATTTCCATTCCTAATCTGCTTAGGTAAGTAAATCCACATTTAGTGGTCATAGTGAAGCCTTCTGGCAGCTGCCATATTTTCCCCAATGTATTCCAGATGGTTTCCTGCTTTCTACTTGTTTGCTAAAATCTTTACCTCAGGAGGCCTACACAAGCTCTGAGATTTATATGTGGCGGTCAATCTGGAAGTAATTAAGCTCAGTTATTGACAGTGAATTCTCAAAAAAAAATTTATAGGCTGTCTGTTCAAGATCTTAAATGTAAGCTTCATTATGTCTTTGGGTTAAAATACAGAATGCAGTTTATCTGAGTTTTGGTTCTTAGGGGTATCTGTATGAGTCCAAGCTTACATATTATGAGGAGTTACCTGAAGATTAACCAAGCACCTGAAAGCTTGGCTGTTCAAATGCATTACAAATTTTGTTTTCCAAATAATGGGCAATTTTAGCTAGAAGAGCATATTTTTTTATATTTACACAACAATATAGATTGTGTGTACTCAATAGAGCCACCTCCACAGGACGTTTTTCATCTAGTACCCACAATCTATTTTCTTTGGGCGGGAATAAAAAAATATTGTTTACCCATGCAAACCCATGTTTTGTTATATAAAAGTGGGTTTGATGGGGTTAAAATTATTTTTTTGCCATGTTTACCTGATGAATAACAAAAAAAAGGGAAAAAATAAAACCACAACAAAATACATTGTGGGCTTAACTACTCCCTTCCCCCTCCCCAACAGATTGTGGATACATATTTTAACTGTCTTCTGTGGGCAGTTCTAATGAGTACCCACAATCTACTTTAGAGCTGCGGTTCTAATGGTGAGTACCACCAATGCATGTTTTAGAGCCATAATAAGAATGGTGATGTTTACGCCTTATAGTCCCAGTTGTTTCCATGATAATCATTATGAATGCATTTTTTTCACATATTAATAACCCACTAGCCTAATAGGGTAAGAGCGCTGACTCCTGGTCATTAGTTCTCTCACCGCCGTTGGTTTGAGCCTTGCTCGGGTCATGGGTGAGAAGCCAAGTTCTGCAACGGAAGGTCAGGTGGTTTTTCTCCTGATACTCCGGTTTTGCCCACCTTTAATTAACTGTCAGCTCAATACGAGTGAAATAATCTTGAAAGGGCTGCAAAAACCGAAAGCAAAAAAAAAACTAATAACGCACTGTTTTATTAAGGTCTGGTACAGCAAAACAGATTATGCCTTGTCCTTTCATTTATTAATCCCCTGCTGTGAAGCGTAATAGGGATTAAAGTGATGCCCTTTGTCTGTCTGTCTGTAAGACTTTCTTGTCCGCTCCATATCTCCTCAACCCTTTGATAGAATCTCATTAAACTTTTGTCAGTTGTTCACCTCAATGAGACGGAGTCTCGTGCGCAAAGCCCAGGTCCGTACCTCAAAGGTCAAGGTCATACTTAGAGGTTAAGGTCAAAAATGTGCTTTGTCGTGTCTGATCAATAACTTTCTTAATCCTGGATAGATTTGAATATTACTTGGCAGAAATGTTCACCTCAATGAGACGGAGTATCGCGCGCAAGACCCAAGGTCCGTACCTCAAAGGTCAAGGTCATACTTAGATGTTAGAAGTCGAGAATGAGTTTTGTCGTGTCCGATCAATAACTTTCTTATTCTTGGATGGATTTGAATATTACTTAGCAAAAAATTTCACCTCAATGAGATGAAGTGTCGCGCGCAAGACCCAGGTGCGTACCTCGAAGGTCAAGGTCATAGTTAGAGGTTAAAGGTCAAAAAATGGATTTTGTCATGTTTGATCAATAACTTTCTTATTCCTGTATGGATTTGAATATTGCTTCACAGAAATGTTCGCCTCAATGAGACAAAGTGCCGCGCGCAAGACCCAGGTCTGTACCTCAAAGGTCAAGGTCATACTTAGAGGTTTAAGGTCAGAAAATGGGTTTTCTTGTGTTTGTTCAATAGCTTCCTTATTCCTGGATAGATTTAAATATTACTTGGCAGAAATGTTAATTATAATGAGGCGGTGTGTTGCGCCTAAGACTCCGGTCCAAACCTCAAAGGTCAAGGTCATACTTAGAGGTGGAAGGTCATAAAAGCGTCTTTTTATTATCTTTCTTATTCCTGGATTGATTTTATAATTATTTTACAGTAATGTTAATCATCATGGGATGATGTGTTGAGCGCAAAACACAGGTTGGTTTCTGAAAGGCCAAGGTCACACTTAGAGATCAGGTGGAAAAAGGGTCTTTTTGGGGTGTTTTACCAATAACTATCTTACTCCTTGATGGATTTTAAAATTACTTTGCAGAAATGTTAACCATCATAAGGTTGATAATTCAAGGTCATGGTGAAAGTCACAGGGTTAAACTGTGTTGCTGAAGGCAGTGGAGGTTTATGGCTGTCCCTCAGACGG
This sequence comes from Lucinisca nassula, assembly GCA_963580285.1. Classification (NCBI taxonomy): domain Eukaryota; kingdom Metazoa; phylum Mollusca; class Bivalvia; order Lucinida; family Lucinidae; genus Lucinisca; species Lucinisca nassula. The sequence goes on along the minus strand of OY757020.1, from coordinate 14,628,180 downwards.
CATTCTTGTTCTTACAAGAAGGCATTTTTATTGCAGTAAAATCCACTGCCTTTACAAACACCTTGTTGGCTGTCAGAACTTGTCAGTTTCTTTGAGGTCATGTATGCGTATGATCACTAAATGTGGATTAAATTAAGCAGATTAAGGATGCTAATAAAAATCAAAGATAAAACATATCAGTACCTTTTAACATAACATGTTCTAACTGACAGTATTTTTAGCTCACCTGACCGAAGGTCATGGTGAGCTTTTGTGGCCGTAAGATGTCCGTCGTCGTCGTCCGTCGTCCGTGCGTAAACTTTTTCTTGTGAACAAACTAGAGGTCACAGTTTTGGTCCAATCATCGTCAAACTTGCTCAGAATGATCATCATGCCAATATCTCGGTCAAGTTCGAATATGGGTCATGTCGGGTCAAAAAGTAGGTCAGTAGGTCAAATCATAGAAAAACCTTATGAACACTAGAAGCCACAGTTTTGGTCCAATCGTCATCAAACTTGCTCAGAATGATCATCATGATAATATCTGGGTCAAGTTTGAATATTGGTCTTGTCGGGTCAAAAAAGTAGGTCAGTAGGTCAAATCATAGAAAAACCTTGTGAACACTCTAGAGGCCACAATTTTAGTCCAATCATCATCAAACTTGCTCAGAATAATCATCATGATAATATCTGGGTCAAGTTCGAATATGGGTCATGTCGGTTCAAAAAGTAGGTCAGTAGGTCAAATCATAGAAAAACCTTGTGAACACTCTAGAAGCCACAGTTTTGGTATAATCATCATCAAACTTGCTCGGAATGATCATCATGACAATATCTGGGTCAAGTTTGAATATGGGTCATGTCGGGTCAAAAAGTAGGTCAGTAGGTCAAATCATAGAAAAAGCTTGTGAACACTCTAGAGGCCACAGTTTTAGTCCAATCATCATCAAACTTACTCAGAATGATCATCATGATAATATCTGGGTCAAGTTAGAGTATAGGTCATGTCGGGTCAAAAAGTAGGTCAGTAAGTCAAATCATAGAAAAAACCTTGTGAACACTCTAGAGACCACAGTTTTGGTCCAATCATTGTCACACTTTCTCAGGATGATCATAATGATAATATGTCGGTCAAGTTTGAATATGGGTCATGTGGGATCAAAAAGTAGGTCAGTAGGTCAAATCATAGAAAAACCTTGTGAACACTCTAGAGGCCACAGTTTTGGTCCAATCATAGTCGAACTTGGCCAGAATGATCATCATGACAATATCTGGGGCAAGTTCGAATATGGGTCATGTTGGGTCAAAAAGTAGGTCAGTAGGTCAAATCATAGAAAAACCTTGTGAACACTCTAGAGGCCACAGTTTTCGTCCAATCATTGTCAAACTTGCTCAGAATGATCATCATGCCAATATCTCGGTTTTTCAGAAATGGGTCCTGTCGGGTCAAAAAGTAGGTCAGTAGGTCAAATCATTGAAAAAGCTTGTGAACACTCTGGGGGCCACAATTTTGGTTCAGTCATCATCAAACCTGCTCAGAATGATCATTGTGACAATTTCTTGGTGAATTTTGAATATGGGTCATGCTGGGTCAAAAAGGAGGTCAGTACGTCAAATCATAGATAAACTTTGTGGACACTCTAGTGGCCACAGGTTTGGTTTGATCATCATCAGATTTGCTCAGAATGATATTCATGACAATATCTTGGTCAAGTTTGAATATGATGATGATGATGAAGATTTCGTGTTTAACGACGCGTCAACCCTCTTTGTGGGTCATAAGCGTCAAACGGTTGATGGTTAAACGGCATGAATAATTATGATGATATTAAAAGTAAAAAGTCAGAATGATAATGTATAAAAATCTGAAACAGTTAAATCTTATGAAAAAGTCCAATTTCTTTTAAGAATAAAAGAATATTATCAACAGGTACATCTCGAAACAGTTGTTGCAAAGTGTCAGCTTTGAAATATAAAATACGTGAGGGTGAAAAGTCAACACAGTCAATTAAGATATGTTTCACAGTGAATGGCTGATCACAACCTACACAAGAAGGCTGATCATCACCATTAAAAATATAAGAATGAGTAACTCTAGTATGGCCGATGCGCAGTCGTGTTAATACTACGTCCTCTTTTCTGGAAAACTGTGGAGGAGAGCATTTTGTACTAACGACAGGTTTAATGGCATGGAGTTTGTTATTTATTGCACGGTCCCATTCGCCTTGCCATTCCGACAAGATGTATCTGTTGATAAGTGGTTTAAAATTGTTAAAAGGAATTTTAAAAACAGATGGATCAAGATTGAGCGATTCCTTTGCTTTCTTGTCAGCATATTCATTGCCGACAATGCCAATATGGCTCGGAAGCCAACAAAACAAGATTTGGTGTGTTTTAGAAATTTCATGATGTTTTTCGATCAATTTTTGAATTTGAGGATTTTTAGATGATGAATGGTCTAAAGCCTTAAGCACAGAAAGTGAATCCGAAAATATAATTGCTTTTTGAATTGTTGAAAAACTGATAAAATCTAAAGCTAGGTCTATTGCTTTGGCTTCAGCTGTAAAAATAGATGAACCATCTGGAAGGCGCATGGTTTTGTGCGTATCTTTAGAAACATACGCACAGCCAACTTTATCTCCTTCTTTGGAACCATCAGTATAGACTTGCTGGTAATCATTGTAACGTGACTGCAGTACCTGAAAGTTTTGTTTGAGAAGTATTGGATTTGATTCGGATTTTTTTCCATCATGTAAGTCGAACAGAATAGAAGGTTGTTTAATACACCAAGATGGAACTTCGGCGGTTTCAAGTTTTTGAATATTTTTAAGGTCGATACCTGAATTTTCCAGCAGTGGTAAAATACGTAATCCAAAAGGTTTGATTGCTGTGGGTTTTGTTTCATACTTATCTACAAATTGAGGTCGAAATGAAATTTTGGAGGCCGGGTTAGATGGATTTGCAGCAAGTCTGATAGCATACTGAAGAGAAAGTTTCTCTCTGCGCGAGGTTAAAGATGGTTCACCTGCTTCTACATAAATATGTTCTATAAAAGGGTTATCCTTTGGAAGCACGGAATACACCACAGAAGTGAAAAATATGGAGTGTACATGTTTTCTGGGCCAGACTAGCTAGTTTCGGCCAATTAGGCCTCATCAGTGACCCTCAGATATTTTCAAATTTCCACAATGGAATCGATGATCCCAAAGGACAAGAAAATATAATCTACACTATGATGTAGGGCAGGGAGACGTTTTACCGCCGCCACACATTCCCACACACCAGCTGTAGTGAAGTTAAATATGTTCTATAAAAGGGTTATCCTTTGGAAGCACGGAATACACCACAGAAGTGAAAAATATGGAGTGTACATGTTTTCTGGGCCAGACTAGCTAGTTTCGGCCAATTAGGCCTCATCAGTGACCCTCAGATATTTTCAAATTTCCACAATGGAATCGATGATCCCAAAGGACAAGAAAATATAATCTACACTATGATGTAGGGCAGGGAGACGTTTTACCGCCGCCACACATTCCCACACACCAGCTGTAGTGAAGTTAAATATGTTCTATAAAACGGTTATCCTTTGGAAGCACGGAATACACCACAGAAGTGAAAAATATGGAGTGTACATGTTTTCTGGGCCAGACTAGCTAGTTTCGGCCAATTAGGCCTCATCAGTGACCCTCAGATATTTTCAAATTTCCACAATGGAATCGATGATCCCAAAGGACAAGAAAATATAATCTACACTATGATGTAGGGCAGGGAGACGTTTTACCGCCGCCACACATTCCCACACACCAGCTGTAGTGAAGTTAAATATGTTCTATAAAAGGGTTATCCTTTGGAAGCACGGAATACACCACAGAAGTGAAAAATATGGAGTGTACATGTTTTCTGGGCCAGACTAGCTAGTTTCGGCCAATTAGGCCTCATCAGTGACCCTCAGATATTTTCAAATTTCCACAATGGAATCGATGATCCCAAAGGACAAGAAAATATAATCTACACTATGATGTAAAGGCTTAATACGGGAGAAGTACGGAAGGCTCCCATGGCCAGACGAAGGCCTTGGTGATGGATAGTATCCAAGGATTTTAAATAGGACTTTCTGGCAGAACCATAAACAACAGACCCATAATCTAATTTAGATCTTATTAAAGACCGGTAAAGATGTAATAAAGTATACCGATCTGCTCCCCAACTTGTATGAGCTAAAACTTTCAAAAGATTCAAAGCTTTTAAGCATTTCGCTTTAAGATATTTAATATGTGGAATAAAAGATAACTTTTGATCAAATATGACCCCAAGAAATTTGGCTTCTTCAACAACAGGAATTTGTGATCCGTATAAAAACAGGGAAGGATGTTCGTGTTTCTTCCGTAGTTTACAAAAATGAACACACTGCGTTTTCGACTTGGAGAACTTGAAACCATTTTTATCAGTCCATTCTTCTATTCTTTTTAAATTTTGTTGTAACTTTCGTTCAATTGTTTTCATATTTTTTGAACGGTAACATATACAAAAATCATCAACATACAATGAACAATCAGTTTTGTCGTCCAAACATTGTACAATATTGTTTATTTTGATGTTAAATAGCGTAGTTGAAAGAATACTACCCTGTGGGACACCCTGTTCTTGATCATAGAAATCTGACAGGGTAGACCCCACACGCACCTGAAACATGCGCTCCCCTAAAAAGCTTTCAATAAAACTGGGAAGTTTTCCTCTTAAGCCAATGTTATGTAGATCTTTCAATATTCCATAACGCCATGTTGTATCATATGCTTTCTCCAAGTCGAAAAAGACAGCCACTACGTGTTCTTTGTTAATAAAAGCATCTCGTATAAATGTTTCTAGTCTAATTAAATTGTCATTGGTGCTACGTTCCGAACGAAAGCCCGATTGATATTCTGAAATGAGGTTGTTGGACTCTAAGTACCAGACTAATCTCTTGTTTATCATTCTCTCCAATGTTTTACACAAACAACTTGTCAAAGCTATCGGACGATAATTTGTAGGTTCTGCATGATCTTTCCCTGGTTTCGGAATTGGTACAACTGTAGCTACACGCCAACTCTCAGGACAGACCCCCGTTTCCCAAATATTATTAAAGATATCTAAAAGTGTTGTAAGAGAACTTTTTGGCAGATGCTTAAGCATCTGATAATGAATTTCATCGGGGCCGGTTGCCGTATCATGTGATTTTTCAATGGCTTCAACGAGTTCGGATAAGTTAAATGGTGTGTTGTATTCTTCGTGATTAAGGGATTTGAAGTTAAGTTTTCTTTTCTCCTGGTCCTTTTTGAAATTTCTAAAAGTGTCAGAATAATTACGCGATGATGAATTTCTCAAAAATGTGTGACCAAGAGTATCTGAAATATCTTTTTTTTTTTGAAGCTATTGTGTCAAATTCAGTATTTAAATGTGTAAAACTAGAAGACTTTGTTTTTCCTGAAATTTTTCGTACCATATCCCAAACCTTTTTAATGGGGGTTTTATAGTTCAATTTGGAGACATATTCTCTCCATGACTTTCGTTTGGAAGCTCGGATTGTTCGCCGAGCTTTAGCTCTAAAAACTTTTACGTCGTTGAGCTTTTCTGAAGTGGGATTTTTGCAGAACTTATTTAGAGCCTGTTTACGCTTTTTAATAGCTTCTTTACAGTCATTATTAAACCAAGGCTTGCTTTTCTTAGTATTTGTGGAGGTCTTTGGAATGCATTGTTCTGATATGTTAATAAGTGTATCTGTGAAATCAGAAACAATGTCAGATGATTCATTTAAGTGATCAACTGATAACTCTTCTTCACATAAATTATGGAATAATTCCCAGTCGGCTTTATTCATTTTCCATTTCTGGTTACAGTCTTCATCTGGTTCGTTTACGCTCTCTATTATAACAGGAAAGTGATCACTTCCGCACTGATCATCATGAACAGACCAGTCATAGTCCAAGAAGAGAGATGGGTGACACAAAGAGAGATCTAAAGAAGACAAATGACCTGTCGCAGGGTGAAGGTAAGTATAAGATTTATCATTCATCAAGCAAAGATCGTTCTTTGCAATAAAATCTTCGACAAGTGCTCCTCTGTTATTGACATCTTTACAGCCCCATAGAATATTGTGACCATTGAAGTCGCCAACTAAAAGATATGGCGATGGAAGTTGACTCAGCAATGAGTCCAGATGTTCGGGCTTTAAAGAAAATGAGGGTGGGATATATAGAGAGCAAACTGTAGTTTCTTTATCCAGAGAAACCGATACTGCTACAGCTTGAAGGTCGGTTTTTAATTTGATCTCTCTTTGTGGTAAACATGATTTAACAAAAATTGAGCTGCCACCAGATGGTTTGTTACCATCAGAATAGATATAGTTGTATGTATTGAAACCCCTGACATCTATGTTGTCATCAGTTTTTAAAAAAGTTTCTTGCAAACAAAACACCGATGGGGTTAGTAGCGAAATAAGTAATAAGAGTTCATTATAATTTGATTTAAGACCTCGACAATTCCATTGTATTATTTTGTGTTTTAAATCCATTTTAAGGAGAGATATTTAAAGACTAGGAACTATTATGGAGGTGCAATTGGTGATATAGATCTGCTACCACCAGCTCGTGGTGTGGCAGACCTCGATCTGTTATTGCCACTTGGTGATGATGGAGTTTCAGTCAACTCCATATCACTGTCACTCAAAGATCCGAATCTGTTCTGAAATTTTATATTGTCTCTTTCCATTTTACGTTGTCTGTCTGTTTGTCTTTGAGACAATTGATGTTTTTTTATCGGATCTTGCGACCCCTTATTAGTTCGACCTGGGTCGGGTTTCTCTTTTACATTCGGCGCTGGCTTCGGTACGGTCGCTGTCGACCGATCCGAAGCAACCTGGATTGCGCCTTTTGATAAATTGGTTGAACTTTGTGGTGCTGGAGTGGATTTACTCCATGCACCAGACTTTTTCAGTTCAGCAATGTATGATTCAGCAGTCTGTGTTGCGGAGCTGGTACATTTTACACCAGCACCCTTTGTGATGCTGGCGAAACTGGTGGTTGGTGTTATGTATCGCTCTTCGACAATCTTCCGCGCTTCTGGGAATGTTATCCCCCTTTGGTATTTGACGGTAAGTATTTCTTTTTCTTTTTTCCACGCCGGACAGTCTCGGGAGAAAACAGCATGTTTGCCATCACAATTTACGCATTTGGGTTCATTTTTGCAGTTGAGGTGATTATCAACATGCTTTTCTTCACCACAATTAGGACAGAGTTTTTTTCTCTGACATCTGCTTTCGTGATGGCCAAAAGCCTGACAAGAGTAACATCTAAGAGGGTTTGGGATGTATACCTCTACGTTAATGGAAAGATATGCTACTTTGATTTTCTTGGGTAGAATTGGTGTATTAAAAGTCAACACATAAGTTGCTGTTGGTTTTAGTACACCATTTCTACGAACTTGAATGTTACGAACACCAACAACTCCCTGATCCTTAAGGTTATCGACTATCTCTTCATCTGAGCAAGGACGCAGTTCTGGACTGCGAATCACTCCCTTAGATGAATTGAGCGTGTTATGTAAAGCGACTTTAACTTTTAGATCAAAGAGTTTGTTGGTGTTTAGCAGGCTTACCACTTGCTGTTTTTTCTCGACTTCCAAGAGAAGATCACCCGATTTGAGTTGTTTTATACTCTTAGGGTGTCCGGCAATGGAGAGAATACTTTTCTCGATGACGAAGGGGGAAAGGCTAGATACAGTTCGTGTATCGTCAAGTGACGTAACGACCAAGAAACGCGGAACATTGTCAAAAATTTGGTTCAGCAGACTGCTGACTAGATTGTTGACTTGACTGCTGACTGGATTGTTGACTGTGTTCATCCGATTCGGATGAATCTTCTTGTTTTTTACGTTTAGGTGCGTTGTGGTTAGGTGATTTGCGGTTAGGTGATTTGCGGTTGTTTTTTTCCAGGAGCCATAAGAAAAAAATTCTAGTTTCGTCCCAAGTGCTCTCCGCCCTCCGTGGAGCCCTACAAGGGAACACCATACTGGAGTGGTTATCCAACTCGCAGATGTTAGAGATACACGTGAGATATACTCGTATAAACAAAATGCCTACACGATTGATCCGTTAAGCCACCGCCTTCTAGAGATAAAAAGACAGAAAAGGGTAAGGTAAATGGGCATATGGTTGGTATCAGGAAAGATACAAAAAGAGTTGAAGAGAAAGCAAAGCGGTATCTCTAGGGCTCGGCGTGACCAGCCGATTGACCGTGCCGGACCGCACGACCACCCGTCTACACCGAAAAGCCAGGCCAAAGAGGCGTGTTGGGCACCTGAAGCACCGCCACCTCAGGTAACCCTCAACCTCCAGGATCCCTTCTTCCGGTTTACAGGACGCCACCCACGGCAAACGGGTGGTACTTCCTTTAGCTCTTCCCAGTGGGCACATTGACCACAGCAGCAACGTGCCCAGTGGGAATTGAGCCCCCAGGGCCACGGCAAGGCAGGAAGTCCAATACCTGGGGGTCAAGTTTGAATAAGATTCATGTCGAGTCCAAAAGTAGGTCAGTAGGTCAATCATAGAAAAACCTTATGAACACTCAAGTTTTTTTATCATAACTTTAGAACCATTTGAGATAGAGCCTTTATACTTAGCATGTGGGTTCCTTGTGACATTGCCTTCCCATTGATGCAAACAATTTTGACCTGTGACCTTGACCCCTAAAATTTTGATCTACATACCATAACTTTTTAACCGTTTGAGATAGAGCCTTCATATTTGACATGTAGGTTCCATGTGACATTGCCTTTCCACTCATACAATGTTGACCTGTGATCTTGACCCTGGAAATTTGACCTACTAATCATGACTTATTAATTGTTTAAGATAGAGCCTTCATATTTGGCATGTAGGTTACTTGTGACATTGCCTTTCCTCTCATACAAAAAAATTTGATGTGACCTTGACCCTGGACCTTTGACCTACATATCATAGCTTTTTAACCATTTGAGATAGAGCCTTCATATTTGGCATGTAGTTTCATTGTAACATTGCCTTACCACTCATACAAAAAAAATTTCCTGTGGCTTTGACCTGTGACCATTGACCTACTTTATTATAACTTTCTAACTGTTTGAGATAGCACCTACATTTTTGGCATGTAGGTTCCTTGTGACATTGCCTCTCCACTCGTACAAAACAATTTTGACCTGTGACCTTGACCCTGGACCTTTGACCTACTTTATCATAAAGTTTTAACCATTTGACATAGAGCCTATATATTTGGCATGTAGATTCCTTGTGTGAGGAACTCCAGCGAGGAGGAGATTCTCGAGGGGACTCGGTCTCAAGGAGTAACTGCAGTTAAACGCTTCAAGATCAGAAAAAACGGCCAACTCAAAGACACAAACACGTTTGTATTTACTTTTAATTCACCAGTTTTACCTAAAACAATCAAGGTGGCATACCTTAGAGTTGACGTAGAAATTTACATCCCAAATCCGCTGCGCTGCCACGGTTGCCAAAAATATGGGCATCACGAAGATAGGTGTTCAAAGGACCCTCTTTGTGCAAACTGTGGCCAGCCAGCAAATCATACAGAACAGAATTGTAAAAATCAGCCCAGTTGCGTTAACTGTGGAGAAAAACACAGCGCCAACTCTAAGGAATGCCACGTTTGGCACAAAGAAAAAGAAATTTTAACAGTTAAATTTACAAGAAACATCTCGTTCCAAGAAGCGCGGAAAATCGTTGAGTATCCTACTCCTATTCCCGGAGTCAGCTATGCCAGCATCACGCAGTCACCCGTTAAAAAGGTACCTGTTGAAGATGCTGTCACTCAGACTGATCCGATTCCTGGTCTCAAACCTTTAGAAAAACTGAAACCTCAAAGTAAAACTGACGATCAAACGAACAACACAAAAATTCAAACGCCACCACAGCCAATTCAAACATCACCACGGCCAATTCAATCAAATAAACAAGAAAAATTACTGAAAAACGGTACTTTAGAAATGATACAAAAAGATTTAAGAAAACAACAACAAAAACAACAAACATCTCAAAAACAAAAACAACAAACATCTCAAAAACAAACATCTGACAGACAACGCAAAATTGAAAGAGACCATCTAAAAAATCTGAACAGATTCGGATCATTGAGTGACAACGATATGGAGTTTACTGAAACTCCAATACCACGAAGTAGTAATAGCAGATCAATTTCACCAATAAATGCTCCAAAATAGTTTCTAGTCCTTTAAAATTCTCTCCAAAAAATGGATTTTAAACACAAAATAATCCAATGGAATTGTCGAGGTCTTAAATCAAATTATAATGAACTCTTATTACTTCTTTCTGTACTAAACCCATCGGTTTTTTGTTTACAGGAAACGTTTTTAAAACCTGATGACATCATCGACATCAGAGGAGTAAATGCATATAACTATATCTATTCTGATGGTAATAGACCATCTGGTGGCAGTTCAATTTTTGTTAAATCTTGTTTGCCACAAAGAGAGATCAAACTAGACACACAGCTACAAGCTGTGGCAGTCTCTGTTTCATTGGATAAAGAAACTACAATTTGCTCTGTATATATACCGCCTTCGTTTTCGCTAAAGCCTGAGCATCTTGAATCGTTACTAGATCAACTCCCTTCACCATATATTTTAGTTGGAGACTTTAATGGTCACAACATTCTTTGGGGATGTAAAGAAAATAACAACAGAGGACTTCTTATTGAAGACTTTATTACAAAGAACGATCTCTGCTTGATGAATGATAAGTCTTTTACTTACCTTCATCCTGCGACAGGTCATTTGTCTTCCTTAGATCTCTCTTTGTGTCACCCATCTCTCTTCCTAGACTTTGACTGGTCTGTCCATGATGATCAGTGTGGAAGTGATCATTTTCCTGTTATAATTGAGAGCGTAAACGAATCAGATGAGGACTGTATTCAGAAATGGAAAATGAATAAAGCCAACTGGGAATTATTCCATAATTTATGTGACGAAGAATTATCAATTGATCACTTTAATGAATCATCTGACATTGTTTCCGATTTCACAGATTCGCTTATTAAAATATCCGAACAATGCATTCCAAAGACCTCCACAAAACCTAAGAAAAGCAAACCTTGGTTTAACAATGACTGTAAGGAAGCTATCAAAAAACGCAAACAGGTTTTAAATAAGTTCTGCAAAAGTCCGACTACAGAAAAACTAAACGACGTTAAAGTTTTTAGAGCTAAAGCTCGGCGAACAATCCGAGCTTCAAAACGAAAATCATGGAGAGAATATGTCTCCAAATTGAACTATAAAACCCCCATTAAAAAGGTTTGGGATATGGTACGAAAAATTTCAGGAAAAACAAAGTCTTCTAGTTTTACACATTTAAATACTGAATTTGACACAATAGCTTCAACAAAAAAAGATATTTCAGATACTCTTGGTCACACATTCTTGAGAAATTCATCATCGCGTAATTATTCTGACACTTTTAGAAATTTCAAAAAGGACCAAGAGAAAAGAAATCTTAACTTCAAATCCCTTAATCACGAAGAATACAACACACCTTTTAACTTATCCGAACTCGTTGAAGCCATTGAAAAATCACATGATACGGCAACCGGCCCCGATGAAATTCATTATCAGATGCTTAAGCATCTGCCAAAAAGTTCTCTTACAACACTTTTAGATATCTTTAATAATATTTGGGAAACGGGGGTCTGTCCTGAGAGTTGGCGTGTAGCTACAGTTGTACCAATTCCGAAACCAGGGAAAGATCATGCAGAACCTACAAATTATCGTCCGATAGCTTTGACAAGTTGTTTGTGTAAAACATTGGAGAGAATGATAAACAAGAGATTAGTCTGGTACTTAGAGTCCAACAACCTCATTTCAGAATATCAATCGGGTTTTCGTTCGGAGCGTAGTACCAATGACAATTTAATAAGACTAGAAACATTTATACGAGATGCTTTTATTAACAAAGAACACGTAGTGGCTGTCTTTTTCGACTTGGAGAAAGCATATGATACAACATGGCGTTATGGAATATTGAAAGATCTACATAACATTGGCTTAAGAGGAAAACTTCCCAGTTTTATTGAAAGCTTTTTAGGGGAGCGCATGTTTCAGGTGCGTGTGGGGTCTACCCTGTCAGATTTCTATGATCAAGAACAGGGTGTCCCACAGGGTAGTATTCTTTCAACTACGCTATTTAACATCAAAATAAACAATATTGTACAATGTTTGGACGACAAAACTGATTGTTCCTTGTATGTTGACGATTTCTGTATATGTTACCGTTCAAAAAATATGAAAACAATTGAACGAAAGTTGCAACAAAATTTAAAACGAATAGAAGAATGGACTGATAAAAATGGTTTCAAGTTCTCCAAGTCGAAAACGCAGTGTGTTCATTTTTGTAAACTACGGAAGAAACACGAACATCCTTCCTTGTTTTTATACGGATCACAAATTCCTGTTGTTGAAGAAGCCAAATTTCTTGGGGTCATATTTGATCAAAAGTTATCCTTTATTCCCCATATTAAATATCTTAAAGCGAAATGCTTAAAAGCTTTGAATCTTTTGAAAGTTTTAGCCCATACAAGTTGGGGAGCAGATCGGTATACTTTATTACATCTTTACCGGTCTTTAATAAGATCTAAATTAGATTATGGGTCTGTTGTTTATGGTTCTGCCAGAAAGTCCTATTTAAAATCCTTGGATACTATCCATCACCAAGGCCTTCGTCTGGCCATGGGAGCCTTCCGTACTTCTCCCGTATTAAGCCTTTATGTAGAAGCAGGTGAACCATCTTTAACCTCGCGCAGAGAGAAACTTTCTCTTCAGTATGCTATCAGACTTGCTGCAAATCCATCTAACCCGGCATCCAAAATTTCATTTCGACCTCAATTTGTAGATAAGTATGAAACAAAACCCACAGCAATCAAACCTTTTGGATTACGTATTTTACCACTGCTAGAAAATTCAGGTATCGACCTTAAAAATATTCAAAAACATGAAACCGCCGAAGTTCCATCTTGGTGTATTAAACAACCTTCTATTCTGTTCGACTTACATGATGGAAAAAAATCCGAATCAAATCCAATACTTCTCAAACAAAACTTTCAGGTACTGCAGTCACGTTACAATGATTACCAGCAAGTCTATACTGATGGTTCCAAAGAAGGAGATAAAGTTGGCTGTGCGTATGTTTCTAAAGATACGAACAAAACCATGCGCCTTCCAGATGGTTCATCTATTTTTACAGCTGAAGCCAAAGCAATAGACCTAGCTTTAGATTTTATCAGTTCTTCAACAATTCAAAAAGCAATTATATTTTCGGATTCACTTTCTGTGCTTAAGGCTTTAGACCATTCATCATCTAAAAATCCTCAAATTCAAAAATTGATCGAAAAACATCATGAAATTTCTAAAACACACCAAATCTTGTTTTGTTGGCTTCCGAGCCATATTGGCATTGTCGGCAATGAATATGCTGACAAGAAAGCAAAGGAATCGCTCAATCTTGATCCATCTGTTTTTAAAATTCCTTTTAACAATTTTAAACCATTTATCAACAGATACATCTTGTCGGAATGGCAAGGCGAATGGGACCGTGCAATAAATAACAAACTCCATGCCATTAAACCTGTCGTTAGTACAAAATGCTCTCCTCCACAGTTTTCCAGAAAAGAGGACGTAGTATTAACACGACTGCGCATCGGCCATACTAGAGTTACTCATTCTTATATTTTTAATGGTGATGATCAGCCTTCTTGTGTAGGTTGTGATCAGCCATTCACTGTGAAACATATCTTAATTGACTGTGTTGACTTTTCACCCTCACGTATTTTATATTTCAAAGCTGACACTTTGCAACAACTGTTTCGAGATGTACCTGTTGATAATATTATTTTATTCTTAAAAGAAATTGGACTTTTTCATAAGATTTAACTGTTTCAGATTTTTATACATTATCATTCTGACTTTTTACTTTTAATATTATCATAATTGTTCGTGCCGTTTAACCATCAACCGTTTGACGCTTATGACCCACAAAGAGGGTTGACGCGTCGTTAAACACGAAATCATCATCATCATCATCATGATTCCTTGTGACATTGCCTTTCCACTGATACAAAAAAATTTGACCTATGACTTAGACAAGTTTCTAACTGTTTTAGGTAGAGCTTTCATATTTGACATGTGGATTGCTTGTGACATTGCCTTCCAACTAGTACATAAAATTTTGACCTGTGACTTGACCCTTGCCCTGTGATCTACTTTGTTATAACTTCTTAACCATTTGTGATAGAGCCTTTTTATTTGGCATGTTTTGATTGGCTGATTCATGTCTAAGGGTTAAATGAAATTAAAATGTATACTAATGTGACAGACTTGAATCATACATGATCCCCAATATTGATATAGCACTGGATTCTTTCTTTGTGACTTTGTTTCTGTTATTGGTCTGAAAATTTGCCTTTGCGCAACTTAGTCAAAGCGCGGCTTCCGGTGAACTATCGTATCTGGCGACAGGTCTTATATAAAATAACCTTGTGAACACTTTAGAGACCAGGGTTTTGGTCCAATCATCATCAAACTTGCTCAGAATAATTGTCATGGCAATATCTTGATCAAGTTCGAAAATGGGACCTGTCCAGTTAAAGTGTAGGTTAGTGGGTCAAATCATAGAAAAACCTTGTGAATTAACGTTCTTGTTTGGTATGGCTTTCAAAGTGTTGGGATCAAGGTTAAGGTTCTTGTTGCTGTCTTTAGAAAAAAAACTTCTTAACACTAGCTCCAGCATTTACTGATGGATTTTAATAGATTTACCTAAACATATAACCTTCTTAATCTTGCAGTTTGGATCAGGTGAGCGATCTAGGGCCATCATGGCCCTCTTGTTGCATATATATGGGGCTTTATAGCTGTTTCTTGTATTGGTGTTGGATTTTCAGATGTGTGCTGAGAGACAACTGTTCTTCACTACTGCGTTGCAGATGCTAAATGCAGCAGCGAGGACCAGCTTTGGTACGCTGCGAATTGAAATGGGCAAGCTGTCTGGCGCTATTGATCAATATGCTATTCCAGAACCTGGGACAGATACATTTGGGGTTGGGAGAGTTGACCATATGGCCTCGCAATTTGTACCTGAGGACATCCCTGAGGACTTTATACCTCTGTGTGCGACACCAAATGGGAATTGTTTGTTTAATGCAGTTAGTATTTTGTTAGTTGGTGACGAAAGTCTATCTACAGAACTAAGGTTGAGATGTGCAGTTTGTTTAATGCAGCTTGAAACTACTTTCACTGGAAAAAATGACCCATTAGTGTCTCAATTAATTCAAGAACAGATAGTTTTATACAACCCATTTGCAATTAGGGATTATAGGTTAACCCCTTCAAAGGTTACAGCCAGTGACATAACAATGGTTTTGCATGATGAAATAATTTCTTCTTTGGAGAATTCCTCTTGGTCTAGTATGTGGCAAATCCAGTCTTTAAGTACAGCTCTTGGTATGTCCTTCCTATCTGTTTACCCGAATGAAAATCTGAACATTAGGAGATTGTTTCACAAACTTGTTACACCATTATTGCCATATGGGTCAAATATCCCTGTTTTGCCCATAATGTGGTCCGGCTATAGAAATCAAAATGGTAATTTCCAGCCAAATCACTTTGTTCCACTTGTGCATAGAAGCAGGCTTTGCTCTTCATTTCTAGCCCAAGACCAGACAGCAGAACAGAGCAACCAAGCCGCAATCTCCTATGCTCAAAAAGGTGATGGGCACCAACAGACCAGCTTAAGGTTTATTGCAGTTAGTCCGAAAAATCCAACTTCTGGGCAGCAAGAGTTTACTTGCATTGGGTCATTGCCTTATGCACACTGTGCGCATTGTGGGCAGCTGATACTTTCCAAGGACCCAAAAAAAATCACAAAATCTGGAATTCAGCAATACACATGTGCTTTCTGTGCACGTCACTCTGGGAATGAAAGCCCTTTAAGCTCTAAACATATGTTCCCTGGGTTAACCCCAAATGAACTGAAGAACCTCAATAGCACTGAGATACACATGATTTCGCAAGTACACCCATATTTAAAACTAGCAAAGCTTCCTGTGGGTGGGCAATATGCCCAAAAAGGCCAGTGTATAAACATTTCTGTTCCGTCCCAGGACATGTGTAAGCTTCTCCCAAGGGTCCCTGCTGAAAACCCTTATGTTAATATAACATCTGCCAACAGTACAGCAGAGCACATTGTGAATGTTTCTCGTATTTACAGTGCACTTCTGTGGTTGCAAAAAAATAACCACTTGTACTATGATATAACACTACATGACATAGCGTCGTTTGGGGGTGTTTTGTCAGAGCAGCAAGCGTGTCCAAGCCAGCAAAGTGAAGTGCCTGCTACAGATGAAAAAGCACTGCAGCAGCTTTCTGTTATTCCAGCTGATTACACAGTTCCTAAAAAGAAATCTAAGAGTTCTGATATTCCATGTGTAAAGTTACCATTCCTTACAAACTCCCCTCTAAACATATTTTCGCATCTTCATGCTGAAGAGCTTGCATTCCCGACTCTTTTCCCTATGGGTACTAGTGGCTTCAAAAGTCATGTGGATCATATTACCCCCAAACAATACTTTACTTGTCGTGTTCTGAACGAAGACAAAAGATGGAGCTCTAGCCCTGAGTACTTATTCTGGGCTCTGAATGTTTATGAGCAACACCAACTGCAGTCCTGCATATCGGTGGCAGTGAGGATTGGTAAAAAACAGCCACCTTTAGAAGCACAGCATGTGCTTCAAAATTCCTACAGTCAGCATGTGCAAGAAGATTACAGGTTTATGAAGGGTATGAAAGGCACTGCTGCATATTGGCGGAATCAATTGCATGACTTGTTGTCAAAAATTCAAATGTTGGGGCCGCCAACTTTTTTTGTGTCACTGAGCTGTAATGACAGAGACTGGGTTGAGTTGTACAGGTTCATTGACAGTACATTGACAGAAGAGGCTATTAAAGTTCTCTCTTCAGGTGCAAAGGCGCAACTACTACGCAGCAACCCAGTGAAGAGTGCCATTTACTTCACAAAAAAGTGGGAGTTGTTTCTGCAAAAAATCATAAAAGGCCCGTTAAAGCCTCTTGGCAGTGTTCTTGATCACTTTGCCAGGGTTGAATTCCAGAACAGGGGAAGTTCTCATATACATGCATTTTTTGGGGTTGCAAATGCACCAGACATGGAAACAGTGGAAGGCCGTAAACATGCACCAGCTTTCATAGATAGGTATATTTGCGCCCAGCTTCCTGGAAAAGATGATCCTCTTTATCACCAAGTCAGTACGCTTCAAACTCATACCCACACACAAACATGCTACAAAAAGAACAGCAAAACACATTGTCGCTTTGACTTCCCACGTGCACAATCCGCTAAAACGGTAGTGCAACTGACAAACATTTCATCAACTACTGGACGTTTTTATAAGTTGGCCCGCTCACAGGATAGTATTTGGGTTAATCCATACAATATTACAATCCTCCAAAAGTGGAATGCTAACATGGATATTCAAGTGGTTGGGTGCAAATATGCTGCTGCATCATATGTCTGTACCTATGTTTGCAAGAACGAGCCAGAAACAGTGAAAAAAGCACTTGCCAGTACAATTGCTAAGCTGCCTATCAATGCAACTGTTCGCAAGAAACTGTCAAAGATTGGAAATGTTCTTTTGACCCAAAGGTTAATTAGTGCACAAGAAGCTGCTTTCAGACTTCTGAGTTTACCAATGGTTTATTCCTCGCGCGAGACAATCTTTGTAAATTCTCATCCTCCGCATGAGCACTTCAAGATATTAAAACCCAAGCATATCTTGAGGGAAATGGATCCAGATGATACTGATGTTTATAGCCAAGGCTTGCATGAAGTTTACATGAGGAGGCCCAAATGTGATCCCTTTGAAGATATGTCTCTGGTGCGATTTGCCACTTGCTACTGTTTACTAGCGAAGACAGAGAAAATAGTAACAACCAACAAAAATGCACTTGCAAGCTACAGGTTGGACGGCAAGCCGCTGCAATGGATAAGAGAGAAACGTGTGCAATCCTGCTTCAGAACTTCCATGCCAAACATAGCAGCAGATGCTGAAAAGTACTTTGCCTGTATCCTGACTTTGTTCCTCCCTTGGCGTGATCACGCTGATGTAAAATCACCGTTTCAGATAGAATGGATAAGCAGTCCCTGAAATACTTCAATTACCATGAGAAGCTTGTGAAAGCTGTGCAGCAAATACAAAATTTGAGAGAAGAACAAGAACATGACCTCCATTGTGTAATCACACCAAATTTCATGGCTTCAAGTGCCAGTGAACAACCTGTTGAATTCCTTTCTTCTGCATTTGCTTTCACTGAGGTGGGTGATGCTGAAGAGCTGCATCCGACCAAGCAAGAAACATTTACATCTAATGAATTCAGGGCTTTAGCAATATATACCATGACAGATGCGGAATATGCTCAGAATTTTGCTCAATGCAACAAAGAGCAAAAGGATATCCTTTCTTACGTTACCTCCAGACTTACACAGCCAGATATGTCTCCGCTGCATTTATTTATCACTGGTGGTGCTGGGAGCGGCAAATCTTTCCTTCTGAAATTGCTCCGAGAGCATCTTTTGCGACAGAACACAACAAATAACCCTAATGTTCTTGTTGCTGCCCCTACAGGCGTTGCAGCATTCAACATCAAGGCTTGGACCCTTCATCGTCTGTTGCATTTGGATGTGCAGAAAAAAAACCAGGCACATTACAACAGACTGTCGGCTAGAGTACTTGAGAGGATGAGGAATCTTTTCATAGACACTAGAATGTTAATAATTGATGAGATAAGTATGGTTAGTGTGAACACATTGCTCCATATTCATCTCAGGCTCACTGAAATTATGGATACTAGTGGCCATCCTGACATTTTTTTTGGGAATTTGCATATTATTGCTTTTGGTGATTTGTATCAACTCAGACCAGTTTATGGCAGTGCTGTTTACGCTGACCACCCGTGTATGGCATCCACTCACTTGTGGAAGGATCTTTTTTATTGTGTTGAGTTAACACAAAATGTAAGGCAAAAAGGAGACCAGCTTTATGCTGAATTACTCAACAGAGTAAGAACTGGCCAACACTCTCAAGCAGATATAAAACAAGAGGCCCATGGGCCACTATGCTCACCAGAGCTCAGGTGGGGACTGCCAAATTGCAGCCATGTATTTTAACATGATATCATTTTAATCTGCCAAATGAACCCCCATATCCAAATGAGCATCCATGTGGACTCAGTATATGAAACATTAGGCCTTTTATGAAGTAGAGGGGGTGGGGCATGGACCCAATGGAGCCCTGGTTGGTATCACTAAATGTGTCTTATCACAAAGAACAAGAATATATATGGTTTAGCAGTGGGGATCTGCATGGCTGGAGATATAAGTGGAGGGGTTGGAGCATGCCCTGTCGTTCCCAGGAAAGCCCAAGATTGTTATCCCTAAATGTGTCTCATCATAAGGACCAAGTATATATATGGTTTAGGGGTGGGATGATGATGATGATGATTTCGTGTTTAACGACGCGTCAACCCTCTTTGTGGGTCATAAGCGTCAAACGGTTGATGGTTAAACGGCATGAATAATTATGATGATATTAAAAGTAAAACGTCAGAATGATAATGTATAAAAATCTGAAACAGTTAAATCTTATGAAAAAGTCCAATTTCTTTTAAGAATAAAATAATATTATCAACAGGAACATCTCGAAACAGTTGTTGCAAAGTGTCAGCTTTGAAATATAAAATACGTGAGGGTGAAAAGTCAACACAGTCAATTAAGATATGTTTCACAGTCAATGGCTGATCACAACCTACACAAGAAGGCTGATCATCACCATTAAAAATATAAGAATGAGTTACTCGAGTATGGCCGATGCGCAGTCGTGTTAATACTACGTCCTCTTTTCTGGAAAACTGTGGAGGAGAGCATTTTGTACTAACGACAGGTTTAATGGCATGGAGTTTGTTATTTATTGCACGGTCCCATTCGCCTTGCCATTCCGACAAGATGTATCTGTTGATAAATGGTTTAAAATTGTTAAAAGGAATTTTAAAAACAGATGGATCAAGATTGAGCGATTCCTTTGCTTTCTTGTCAGCATATTCATTGCCGACAATGCCAATATGGCTCGGAAGCCAAAAAAACAAGATTTGGTGTGTTTTAGAAATTTCATGATGTTTTTCGATCATTTTTTGAATTTGAGGATTTTTAGATGATGAATGGTCTAAAGCCTTAAGCACAGAAAGTGAATCCGAAAATATAATTGCTTTTTGAATTGTTGAAGAACTGATAAAATCTAAAGCTAGGTCTATTGCTTTGGCTTCAGCTGTAAAAATAGATGAACCATCTGGAAGGCGCATGGTTTTGTGCGTATCTTTAGAAACATACGCACAGCCAACTTTATCTCCTTCTTTGGAACCATCAGTATAGACTTGCTGGTAATCATTGTAACGTGACTGCAGTACCTGAAAGTTTTGTTTGAGAAGTATTGGATTTGATTCGGATTTTTTTCCATCATGTAAGTCGAACAGAATAGAAGGTTGTTTTATACACCAAGATGGAACTTCGGCGGTTTCGTGTTTTTTAGGGGTGGGAATCTGAACAGTTTCCAAGATATCCTTTCATGAAGTGGAAAGGAGAGGACTGGCCCCTGCGGACACACCTACAGTAGGTGTGCTAATAATAAGGAACAAGAACATATATGAATATGGGGTGGGGATTTAATGGTTTCTGAAATATATGGCCTTTTATGAAGTGGAAGGGCGGGGCACATTGCCTCAGCACAAAGAGACCCCCAAGTTGGTGTGACTGAATGAGTCTTATCATAAGGAACAAGAATATATATGGTTTAGGGGTGGGGATCTGAACTATTTCTGAGATATGTGGCTTTTAATGAAGTCAAGCGGTGGAGCAAGGCCCGGGCATGCCCCGGGGACTCACAAGCTGGTGTCAATGAATGTGCCTTATCATAAGGAAGATGAATATATATGGTTTAGGGGTGGGGCTCTGAACAGTTTCTGAGATATAAGGCCTTTTGTGAAGTGCAGGGGTGGGGCAAGGCCCAGGGAGACCCCCAGGTTGGTGTCAATGAAAGTGTCTTATCATAAGGTACAAGAATATATATGGTTTAGGGGTGGGGATCTGTAAGGTTTCCGAGATATTGTGATATTATGAAATGGAGGGGGTGGGGCATGGCCCGAGCATATCCCTGGGGACTCCCAGGTTGGTGTCACTGAATGTGTCTCATCATAATATACAAGAACATATATGGTTTAGGGGTGGGGATCTGAACAGTTTCTGAGATATATGGCCTTTTGTGAAGTGAAGGGGTGGGGCATGGCTCCGGCGCACCCCGGAAGACCCCCAATTTGGGGTCAATGAATGCGTCTTATCATAAGGAGCAAGAATATATATGGTTTAGGGGTGGGGATCTGTAAGGTTTCCGAGATATTGGGCCTTTTATGAAATGGAGGGGTGGGACATGGCCCCGGCGCATCCCGGGGGACCCCCAGTTTGATGTCACTGAATGCGTCTTATCACAAGGAACAAGAGTATATAGGGTTAAGGGGTGGGGATCTGAATGGCTTCCGAGATATTGGGCCTTTTATGAAGTGGAGGGGGTGGGGCATGGCCTCGGCACATCCCGGAGGACCTCCAGGTTGGTGTCACTGAATCCGTCTTATCAATAGGAACAAGAATATATATGGTTTAGGGGTGGGGATCTGTAAGGTTTCTGAGATATAAGTCATTTTATGAAGTACTGGGGGCGGGGCATGGCCCCGGCACAACCTACTGGACCCCCAGGTTGACATAACAGCATATGGCTGAGAGAAGTTTACTAAAGGAACATTTCTATGAAAGTTTTGTCAAAATATCTGCAAAGGCTTTGTAGTAAATGCCGTTTTTCAATTTTCCCCATTATAAGTCTATGGAAAATCTAAGTTGCCATAGCAACCAAACTAAAGAGCCGAATTTCATAAAAAACACAAAACCTGTAAAGGCAAATATGGTGAATATTTCCATAAACTTTCAGCCTCATAGAGCATACGGTTTCTGAGGAGATGATTTTTTAAGTATTTTTTTTTTCTATTTTTTCATTTTGGTTTCCATGGCAACCAATACAAATGAGCAGTAGGCCTAAAATCATATGGCAGATAGTAGATTGCCTAAGGAATATTTCTATGAAAGTTTTGTCAAAATATCTGCAGTCGCTTGGCAGTAAATGCCATTTTTCAATTTTCCCCATTATAAGTCTATGGGAGCTCTAAGTTGCTATAGCAACCAAACTAATGGGCCAATTTTCATAAAAAACACAAACTTTCAATCCCCCAGCCCAAGGATGCTACAGATAAAATTTGGGCTGAATCGGTCCAGTGGCTTCAGAGAAGAAGATGTTTGAAAGTGTTGACGTCAGACGACGACGACAACGACAACGACGACAACGACGACGACGACGACGCCGGACAACTGCCTATCCTATAAGCTCCCCCGGAGCCTTCGGCTCTGGTGAGCTAAAAACTCAGCAGTAGGTGCATAAAACAACCAGGGCCAGCTATCCAGCATATTTATTCTACAAAACGGCTTTGCAGGTTGCACAATGACAGGACCTTGCGGGCCAAATCTTTAATAGATTCACCCTTGCACGAGCTCCTTGCTATTGATGAAGGTCCTGTTGATGATATTGCAGATGATGAGTCTTTGTGTGCTGGCATCCCAAAAAGCATAACACTTTGTGTTGGTGCCCAAGTTATGCTGCTTCGTAATATTGAAACCAAAACGGGCCTGGTAAACGGTGCTCAGGGCACTTTGGTGAAGTTTAATTGGCGTAATGGCAAAGATCAGCGATATGCTGGTGAACTACCTACTTCAGTTGAAATTAAATTTTTTGACCCAACTGTAGGTGCTGTTTTTGAGGAGAATGAGCATACCCCAATAACTATTTTACCTGTCACTGTTACATTCTTTACACAGACTAAATCAACAGTTACAAGAACACAATTTCCATTTAAAGTCTCATATGCTGTAACTGTTCATAAGGTGCAAGGCTTAACTTTAACAGAGGCTGCCATTGATATAGGTCCCGAAGTTTTTACATCAGGTATGGCATATGTCGCATTGAGCAGGGTTTCCTCTTTGAAAGGTTTATCGATTATAAACCTCCATCCTGAGCGCATATATGCTTCTGAAAAAAACCATAATAGAGATGGAACGTTTGTCAGAACGTAAACTATTTTAGATTCCTCCGCTTCTAACATCCCATGTTAGGGTGGTTAATGTGATTAGGCTTTTGGGCCAGTCATCATCAAATCTTGTATAAGGCTATCATGTCATCTATTCTAGAACAAGTTTGCGCATAGGCCTTGTCAGGTCTGGATGTAGGTAGATATTTCATATCTTGTAGGGCAAGAGTTCAAAATTGAATTATGGTAGGTTAACAGTGATGACCAGTAAAAGGAAGACTGTGTTTATACTCCCATGTTTTAAATATTACTTGCCCAAGGTCAATCATATCTTAAGAGGGCAGAACAGGTCTATCTTTAGGCCTCTTGGTTTTGGTTTTTCTTTTGCTCTTATATCAAGGCAATCTTTTTGCGAGTGTGTTGTTAATTACTGTGATTCAAAATACTGTATCTGCCTCAATTGGTGTAAAGCTCCATTATAGAAACATGGCCACTATTTAGGGGGAGGGAAATGTATGAACACCCTCTATGCAGTTGCCCCTGCCTTGTGTTCCTTACAGGACAAATCTCAAACCTAACTGTGCTTCACACACCCAATGCAGTATTGTTGGCATGCATCACCTCAGCGCCTATTGTTTTAGTGTCAAGGTGCAGGCTTACTAAGCCCGTTTTCCATCGCGCGAAGTACACAGTCCCCAATTACAGCTGATTCTGTATATGTAGTTTTTTGTTATCCGTTTGCTGTGATAAGAAGGCTATCGCATGCCATAAATGCCCATTTCTTATTTTTTTTTACCATGTGAGTTGAAGATGGTCATCCTGCGTTTTTATATGAAGAAAAGTTTCATATTTTTGTTATACTTTTTAATAAATATCTAGTCTGCTTTTCCCATGCATTTTTTAGCCTTTATCCTGCTGCATATTCAATTTGACTGCACCCATTTCTGTTTTTTTTTAACCAATATGCTTGCTTAATGGAATTTTATTGCTACAGATCCATAAGCTGAATGTCAAACAGTGTAGAGCCTGCCTTTACGGGCCTCCGTGGCCTAATGGATAAGAGCGCTGACTCTCAGTCATTAGGTCTCTCACCACCGTGTGTTCGAGCCTCGCTCAAGCCACATGTGAGACGCCAAGTTCTGCAACCGAAGGTCAGGTGGTTTTCCTCCGGGTACTCCGGTTTTCGCCCACCTATGATTAACGATCGACTGGATATGAGTGAAATAATCTTGAAAGGGCCATAAAACCCAAACCAAAAAAAAAAAAAAAAAGAGCCTGCCTGGATGGCTACTTCAAAATCCATCTGATCTAGATCTACACTGTTCTTGCCAAAAAAAAGGTTGTCATAGGCAGCAGGAAAAGGGTTGAAATAAGACTTTTTTGGTGGAATTTGTTGCTTGCTAAAGCCTTAAGTGCTCTTGTTGTTTTTATTCTGCACCAAAGCAAGGGCTACACCTACATGGTTAGTTGCGGGCTGGCCTCATGCAAAAATGCCTCGGCTTACAGCACTTTGTCGAATCAGATTGGGGGACTGCCAGAAGACTAAATGTGTTGTATAGGTCATACCAACTGAAGTATTCTATTTTTTGCAGCAGGTGGCACCTTCTTATATAAAAAAAACATATATATATATATATATGTTCTGTGCAAAGTAGGAATCGGTACAATTCCGGAATTGTCCTGCGCAAAGTAAGAATTCTCACTTTGTTGCGCAAAGTGAGAATTCCTACCTTGCGCAAGACAATTCCGGAATTGTCCCTGCGCAAAGTAAGAATCGGGACAAAGTAGGAATTATTAACATTTATAATTTACTGTTACTTTTATAAAAGTATAGATGCGAATTCTAAAGAAGTTAATATATTCAAATACTCGTAACTTATAAGCAGAATAACATCACGCTAACATGCCCATATAGTTTTGACCCCTTGAAACCCACTTTTTTATAGTACATGTAAAGCAGTGGGATATAGAGGTATACAGTGTTCATTGTATTTCTGTTCAGAAACACGGGCTGCGGGTACTCGTTAGGGCCGCCTAGTTTGTACCTACAATCTATCTTTTGCGAAGAAATAAGAAAAAAAAATCTCAGGCAATATAAGTTTCAATGTATTTGAATAGAAGTGTTTTCGTTATGAACATGCATTTTAAGACCATATTTGGTCTTAAGATATATGGAAGTCATTGAGCCAAAATAGATGTCACTTGTAATTGACACTGAGCGTTATGCATGGTTCATGCATGTTTAACTTTTCGACCAGACATAGTCGCGGGTTCGATCCCGGACAGATTGGACAACATGCTTTCTTCATTCTTTTATCGAAACCTTCTATCTGGTTTGAATGATTCTTACTTTGTCCAAATAATTCCTACTTTGCGCAGAGAAATTTACCTTTACAAATAATCGATAAGATCACACCCAACCCCTTGCGCAATTCTAGAATTGAACCGGTACAATTCCGGAATTGTTGCGCAAAGTGAGAATTCCTACTTTGCGCAGGACAATTCCGGAATTGTACCGATTCTCACTTTGCGCAGAACATATATATACCCTGTATTCATGTCTCATTACCGGTATATCGTCGTTTGGTGCAATAACAATGTAACTGACATTTTTTGCTGAAAAATGTTTTTTGCAAAAAAAATGGGTGCCTTAGGGTTCAATACATTTGAATATAAGTACCACAGCTGGAATTCTGCTTACAACATGTTTTATTTCAGCTTTTTGGCTTTGTTTTCCAGACTAACTGTTTTTTGCTCTTGACATTCTGTATAGAAGTTACCACAGAAAAACAGTATGTACGCTTACATTGTTTTTGCATCAAGTCAGGTGAGCATACCCGGCCCTCTTGTTATATGTATTGTATTTACTCTATGCTCCTGCACATGAGGATTTGCCTTTTTTTTTGTTGTTGATATGTAATTACATTGCTGTGGGAGTACACAGGTTATTGTTTTATCTTGTTTCTGTGATGTGAGTTATACATAGGGTAAACACATACTTGTAATAGCGCATTAATTTAGTTTTGTTGGCCAGTAGTAAGGGCTTGCCATTTCTTGTCTGGTGTATGTCTAGCAGATGTTGTATTTAGTCATTTTAAGCCCTGGTCTGGGAAATCTAGGTCTATATCTGCCCTGACAAAGCTTTTGGCCTTGCATTTGCCCTACTTACAGGGAAAAGTTTGCATAGGACGTAGCATTTGGTTTATTGGGATACAAAAAAAACATCTTTGTCCCTTACGCAGGCTTTATATCCATGCAAAAAACGAAAATTTGTGCCAAGAGCTTGCCATACTAGGGGGAAATAAAAAAATTAGCTTGTGGCTTTGGGTCTGGCTAGCTTTGCAGGAAAAAAAATGGCAATGTCTGAGTACGTGTTTGCATAATCCGCAAGATGCGTATTTTGGCTAAATGTTATTGTTAGAATACATGAAGAGCAAATACATATTTTTTCCTTTTTTGCTGCATATGGCATATTATGCTGTTTTTTCTTGTTGCGTCACAGCCTTCATATGGCACTGCTATCCGCTGCTTTGACACTGTTCCAGGGCTATACAAGCGATTTGCACTGGTGAACCCAAAAAACCTATAATGCATTAATTAAAGGTTGCATAGTAATGTGAGCAGTTTCTGGTCTGGGCTGAGTAGTGATGTTATACAGAAGGTTGTGCTGTATGCAATATACCAATACCATCTGATGTGAAGTTTTGTATGTATATATATATGCATGTTCGCTTTCAAGTTGGTTTATGTTTTGTATGCTTTTCTTTAATGTTATGTGGCTTTGTATATGGCATATTCTCCTGGAATGCCAATTTTTATTTGTACGCATATAGTTATGCAAACAGTTTCCGGTCTCAGCTGATATCTGTGGTGTTATACAAAGGTTGCACTGTGCGCAATATACCAATACTGTCAGGTGTGTTGTAGTATTGTTTGTACTTATATGCATGTTCACTTTCAAGTTTGTTTATGTTTTGTATGCTTTCCTTTAGTGATGTGGCTTTGTATATGGCATATTCCCCTGGAGTGCCAAATTTTTATTATGGTCCCCGCATCGGCGATGCCAGGGGCATATAGTTTTTCGGTTTTTCCGTACGTGTGTACATATGTCTGTACGTGCATATCTACGTACATCCGTACGTCTTCCTGTAACCTCAGGTTAAGGTTTTTGTAACAGGTTTTTGAAATTCCTAGAAGTCATATTTTCCAAACCATTTGATGGAATCAATTCATATTTAATATGATGATAGATATAGGTCCAAAGTTTAATTTGGTGATAACCCCATCCATGCCAATGACCTCAAGGTCAAGGTCACAGGCTTAGCAATTTTGTTTATTAAAGGCTCGGGTTAAGGTATTTGTAACAGGTACAAACTGACTTTTATGATGACTTTGGTTCATACTTGGTATTGTAATAGATATACATCTAGTTTATACACCAATGCCCCCTACAATGCTAATGTCGTCAAGGTCATGCACTTAGAAATGTTTAATTTTAAAGACTCAGGTTAAGGTATTTATAACAGGTAGAAACAGATTTTTTACAGTGTCTTTGGGTACATATTTGACATAATAATACATATAGATCCAAAGTTTGATTCGCCAATGCCCCCACCGATGCGGCCATGCCAATGTCTTCAAGGTCAAGGTCATGGACTTAAAAATTTTTAATGTTAAAGGCTCAGGTTAAGTAATAAGTTATACTAGATTTCCTTTATGTTAATTGTTTGAAGACACAATGGGTTGCACGTCAACCAGCTATGTGACATTGCTTCAAGTGTAAAGGGGTCAAGGTCATGGTAACCCACATTACACAGTCCAATGATTTTGCCTTATACCTTGAATACTATTTGATGGGGAAATGTTATACCTGGTATATAGGTTCCATGTGACCTGACAATTGACCTTGGAATAAATCTAGGTCAATGTGACCTATATTTCATGGTCCAGTGATTTTCTCTTATATCTTGAATACTATTTGGTTGGGAAATGATATACCTGGTATTTTAGTTTCATGTAACCCCATGGTTGGCCTGGAAATAAATTGAGGTCAGTGTTGCCTATACTTCATGGTATGGTGATTTTGCCTCATATCTTAAATCCTATTTGAAAGAGGTAATTCATACCGGGTATATAAGTTCCATATGACCTGATGATTGACCTCGAAATAAACCTAGGTCAGTTTGACCTATATTTCACAGTCCTGTGATTTTGCCTTATATCTTGAATACTATTTGATGGAGAAATGTTATACCTGGTATGTTAGTTTTCATGTGACCCAATCATTGACCTTTGAGTAAATTGAGGTCAGTTTAACCTATATTACATGGTTCAGTGATTTTGCCTTATATCTAGAATACTATTTGATGGGGAAATAATATTCCAGGTATATTTGTTCAATGTGATCCCATGATTGACCTCAAAATAAATCAAGGCCATTGTGGCCTATAGTTCATGCTCCAGTGATTTTGCCTTATATCTTGAATACTTTTTGATGGAGAAATGTCAAACCAGTTATATTAGTTCCATGTGACCCCATGATTGACCTCGAAATAAATCTAGGTCAGTGTGACCTATATTTCATGGTTCAGTGATTTTGCTTTATATATTGAATACCAATTGATGGAGAAACATCATACCTTGATGATTAGTTCTGTGTGACTAAATAATTGACCTGGAAATAAATCTAGGTCAGTGTGACTTGTATTTCATGGTCCAGTGATTTTGCCTTATATCTTGAATACTCATTGATAGAGAAACCTTATATCTGGATTATTACTTCCATATGGCCCCATGATTGACTTCGAAATATATCTAGGTCAATGTGACCTGTATTTCATGGTTCAGTGATTGAAGTGTGAAGCAGGTGAGCTATGCTGTCATGTTACATTTGGCCCCTGGCAGGGGCATCTGTGTCGTGTTGACACATTTCTAGTTTGTATACGTTTAGTAATGCAAACAGTTTCTGGTCCGAGCTAATATCAGTGGTGTTATACAAAGGTTGTGCTATATGCAATATACCAATACTGTCAGGTGTGGTTTAGTCTTCTATGTATTTATATGCAAGTTCGCTTTCAGTTTGGTTTATGTTTTGTATGCTTTTTCTTCAATGTTATGTCGCTTTGTATATGGCATATTCTGAAGTGCCAATTTTAATTTGTATACATGCTTATGTCGTTGTGTTAAACAACCATTAAGGCTCCAATTCTATCACAAGTATATAAGGTTGTACACCAAGTTCAATGCATCCTAAAGATTTGCATTGTTATAGATATCACATGCAAAATATCACTTGTGCAACTGTATCATCTAAATACTTGGCCTTATCTTGCTGCTTACAGCAGCCCCTCTATTTGCAACCAGTGTAGATCCAGAGTACATTGCTTCTGCAGAGAGCATAGGCTCATGCTCCACATTGACATTCAGTTTATGGGTTTTCTAGCGGTGCATTAAACCAAGTTATCTGATTTGTTGAAGATAAGAAATGATGCGGCTAATTTGAGTATTGGACAAGGTAAGGGTTAAAGCCATGTTTTTAGCTGCCATATTAGTGTTGTGTTGGTTAGTAGTCTGTGTGCCATTATGTCCCTTTAATTGATGGGAATGTCCAGATAGACATTGACATCATAAGATCCTTATTTTTCTGTGCGTACCTTCTGTCGCCCACATTTCTGTCTTGTCTGTATTTTTAAATGATGAAAAAAAACTTTGCTGTTATTAATATCACTCATCGTTGTTATTCCAGGAGAACTAAACCTTGGCTACAAACTTAAAAAATAAGTATAAAGCCTAAGCATCATGGAATTTCACATAAATACTCTCCATCTTAAGTACTACATTCTGACTAAGGGCCATAACTTTATTGTTGGGTTTTGGCCGGATCATCAACCCCTCCTTTTGATTTTTTTTCTACAGCCCATATTCTGCTTCTTTTCAGCAGCATTCTACCGCGTCTTTCGAGCTTTAAATTGGTGCTCCTTGGGACAAAAAAAGTCTTTTCAGCAGTACCCCACATTTTTACCTGTGTTCTTGGTGTCTGAGCTTTGGCCTATTTTTCAAAGATTTAGTCAATAAACCTCAACCTTAGCCATATTTTTAAAAGTATTTGGTCTCCTGCCATGGAGCTTCATACACATTTAACTTCATTAGTGCTACATTTAGCTCAACTTTTGGAGCCTGTGTGGTGTAATGCTAATTTTACTTCTTCGGTAAATCAGGAATCCAGGACCGTCAGACCTAGAACGCAGGAGTCTTAAACTGAGGTCCAGTTTCCATATGTCCCCGAGACATTTGTGGGTTGAAAAAAAACAAAGATTCACCTACTACCCTAGTTCAATGGCTCTATCTTGCAATTTAGGCTGAATTATCTCCCCTTTTTATGGCCTCCATAACCTCAGAATCAGGTGCACATAATGTTTTTGGTCTGTTCATCCTTCTGTTTGCCTGCCTGCAAAAAATCTTAACATTGGACATGACTTTTTAGGCGGTAACAGATAGATTTTGTCCATATTTCACATGTGCATTCCTTGTCCCAGGTCCATTTAGGAGGTGCCAAAAATTTTGATCTCATACCCCTGCCATTTGGCCTATGTTTGAGCTCCTTTTTTAGAGCTTTGTCATTGGCCGTACCTTTCATTTTGGGTGATGGTAGGGCTTTCATGTTTCTCACAGGACTTTTCTACTGGTGGTATATTTTTTGGCCTCGTGGTCTTTTACTTTTATGTTGTTTTGCTTTTTTCAATCTTTGACATAGGCCATTACTTTCAATTGGAAAGTGACAGGGCTTCCATATTTCACGTGTGCATTCTTTTTCACAAGCCCTTTCCAGTAAATGCAGTGGTAGACTAAAGAAGTGGATGAAGCAGTTGGAGTCGTCAAGGTTATTCCTTGGCTGATGATTTCGTGTTTAACGACGCGTCAACCCTCCTGGTGGGTCATAAGCGTCAGTCGGTTAACGGTTAAACGGCATGAATAATTATGATGATATTAAAAGTAACAAGTCAGAATGATAATGTATAAAAATCTGAAACAGTTAAATCTTATGAAAAAGACCAATTTCTTTTAAGAATAAAATAATGTTATCAACAGGTACATCTCGAAACAGTTGTTGCAAAGTGTCAGCTTTGAAATATAAAATACGTGAAGGTGAAAAGTCAACACAGTCAATTAAGATATGTTTCACAGTGAATGGCTGATCACAACCTACACAAGAAGGCTGATCATCACCATTAAAAATATAAGAATGAGTAACTCTAGTATGGCCGATGCGCAGTCGTGTTAATACTACGTCCTCTTTTCTGGAAAACTGTGGAGGAGAGCATTTTGTACTAACGACAGGTTTAATGGCATGGAGTTTGTTATTTATTGCACGGTCCCATTCGCCTTGCCATTCCGACAAGATGTATCTATTGATAAATGGTTTAAAATTATTAAAAGGAACTTTAAAAACAGATGGATCAAGATTGAGCGATTCCTTTGCTTTCTTGTCAGCATATTCATTGCCGACAATGCCAATATGGCTCGGAAGCCAACAAAACAAGATTTGGTGTGTTTTAGAAATTTCATGATGTTTTTCGATCAATTTTTGAATTTGAGGATTTTTAGATGATGAATGGTCTAAAGCCTTAAGCACAGAAAGTGAATCAGAAAATATAATTGCTTTTTGAATTGTTGAAGAACTGATAAAATCTAAAGCTAGGTCTATTGCTTTGGCTTCAGCTGTAAAAATAGATGAACCATCTGGAAGGCGCATGGTTTTGTGCGTATCTTTAGAAACATACGCACAACCAACTTTATCTCCTTCTTTGGAACCATCAGTATAGACTTGCTGGTAATCATCGTAACGTGATTGCAGTACCTGAAAGTTTTGTTTGAGAAGTATCGGATTTGATTCGGATTTTTTGCCATCATGTAAGTCGAACAGAATAGAAGGTTGTTTAATACACCAAGATGGAACTTCGGCGGTTTCATGATTTTGAATATTTTTAAGGTCGATACCTGAATTTTCCAGCAGTGGTAAAATACGTAATCCAAAAGGTTTAATTGCTGTGGGTTTAGTTTCATACCTATCTACAAATTGAGGTCGAAATGAAATTTTGGATGCCGGGTTAGATGGATTTGCAGCAAGTCTAATAGCATACTGAAGAGAAAGTTTCTCTCTGCGCGAGGTTAAAGATGGTTCACCTGCTTCTACATAGAGGCTTAATACGGGAGAAGTACGGAAGGCTCCCATGGCCAGACGAAGGCCTTGGTGATGGATAGTATCCAAGGATTTTAAATAGGACTTTCTGGCAGAACCATAATCTAATTTAGATCTTATTAAAGACCGGTAAAGATGTAATAAAGTATACCGATCTGCTCCCCAACTTGTATGAGCTAAAACTTTCAAAAGATTCAAAGCTTTTAAGCATTTCGCTTTAAGATATTTAATATGGGGAATAAAAGATAACTTTTGATCAAATATGACCCCAAGAAATTTGGCTTCTTCAACAACAGGAATTTGTGATCCGTATAAAAACAGGGAAGGATGTTCGTGTTTCTTCCGTAGTTTACAAAAATGAACACACTGCGTTTTCGACTTGGAGAACTTGAAACCATTTTTATCAGTCCATTCTTCTATTCTTTTTAAATTTTGTTGTAACTTTCGTTCAATTGTTTTCATATTTTTTGAACGGTAACATATACAAAAATCATCAACATACAATGAACAATCAGTTTTGTCGTCCAAACATTGTACAATATTGTTTATTTTGTTTATTCCTTGGCTGAAGGTCATTTAGGTATGAAAATTAAAACATGTTTATTTCACAGGAACCTATGGAAACTAGGGCAAGATTTTCGAGCTTGGCCTTTGGTGGGGCATAGAGGCTCATGTGTCTCTTGTTTATTTTGTCTGTCTCATTCCAGCATTAAATGCATAAATGTGCCAAAAAATAATTACTCTCATTATCTCAATCTGCAAAACAAAAGCTTCAGTATGCAATAACAATATTTTGGTATTGCATGGATTTTAGTCCCAGGTTCATAAGTTTGTCTAAAAGAACGATGGGAGTAAAACAAAAGAAATAGTATCTCCCGACATGGAGTTTTTGATATGGAGTTTTGAAATAATGCAGGTAGTCTGTACTTTATTATTATAATACAGTAAAAATCGCATCGCTGTTAGTCCCATCAAAAAATTACATCTAGTTATATGCTTTTATAAGTTTTTATTTGGTCGGTACCTCTGGTTTTTCTATAAGCTAGATGTCCCCCTTTTGAGACTGTTCAAAAGTTGCTTTGGCGCCCACTTTTGAGCAGTTCCAAGGGGTAGGCTGAAGGTGATTTTAACTACAGATGTCTCTGCCATTCAAGGGAGAAGTGATCTCCCATACATGTCAGGTGCTGCAACTACATTCATTAAAATTTATTTTTGCTGCATGTACTCTTGTGTCTTTATGTTCTCCATTTAGTTCCCAAGCACAAAAAAAAGTCTGCGTTGCAGAAATAAAAAATAGTGGTGGAAGGCAGCAACATTTTTTTTTTATTTGCTCTAGTCGTAGACTGTGGGTACTCGTTAAAGCTGCCTCACTAAGCAGTAGCAACAGGCACCCACGTCCTGTCTCTTAGAGCAAGAATAAAAAATAAATGTGCATCCCTGTAAACTCCAGTTTCTCTGAACAGATAAACTGGAGTTGGAGAATTTCATATTAATCTTCCGCTGCGAAGCAGAGCGGGGATTATAGGAATGCCCTTCGTCTCTCCGTCCGTGGCACTTTCTTGTCCGCTCCATATCTCCTCAACCCTTTGATACAATTTCGTTAATATTTGGTCAGTTGGCGCAAAACCCATGTCCGTAACTGAAAGGTCAAGGTCTTTCTCAGAGGTTAAAGGTGAAAAAATGGGTTTTGTCGTGTCCGATCAATAACTATTTTATTTCTGGATAGATTCAAATTTTAACTTGGCAGAAATGTTCACCTCTATGAGACTGTTTCGCGCGCAAGACCCAGGTCCATACCTCAAAGGTCAAGTCATACTTTAAGGTTAAAGGTAAAAGGATGAGTTTTGTCCTGTCCGATCAATAACTTACTTATTTCTGGATGGATTTAACTATTACATGGCAGAAAAATTAACCTCAATGAGACAGTGTCGAGCGCAAGATCCAGGTCCGTACCTCAAAGGTCAAGGTCATACTTAGAGGTTAAATATATAAAAAAAGGTTTTGTCTTGTCCGGGCAATTACTTTCTTATTTCTTGATGGATTTAAATATTACTTGGCAGAAATGTTCACCTCAATGAGACAGGGTATTATGTTATACCTTCCGGTGTCCGTCCGTCCGTACTTCGATTCCTACGGAAAACGAGTATTTTTTCACGGATTCTGTTCAAATTTTGCATACATATTAGTATCGGGGATGAGTGGTTTGGGATTGTTGATGGGCAAAATTCGTTATTTTTTGTTTGTCAGAGTTATTGCCCTTTGAAGTATCTGAAAAATGGTTTTTGGCCTCTAGTTCCCTTACTATATGGAATATCTGGATGAAACTTCACAGATACATAGAAGCTTTGTACCTCACCAGAGCAATATGTTCCTAGTAGATTATGGGATGGTCAGTTGTTCAACGTATTTATCGTTTTAGTCTGTTATCGTCGTCTGGCATCAACACTTTCTGCGACATCTCTTGAACCACACGTCAGTTAAGCCTAGCCTTCGTGATGATGATGATTTCGTGTTTAACGACGCGTCAACCCTCTTTGTGGGTCATAAGCGTCAAACGGTTGATGGTTAAACGGCATGAATAATTATGATGATATTAAAAGTAAAAAGTCAGAATGATAATGTATAAAAATCTGAAACAGTTAAATCTTATGAAAAAGTTCAATTTCTTTTAAGAATAAAATAATATTATCAACAGGTACATCTCGAAACAGTTGTTGCAAAGTGTCAGCTTTGAAATATAAAATACGTGAGGGTGAAAAGTCAACACAGTCAATTAAGATATGTTTCACAGTGAATGGCTGATCACAACCTACACAAGAAGGCTGATCATCACCATTAAAAATATAAGAATGAGTAACTCTAGTATGGCCGATGCGCAGTCGTGTTAATACTACGTCCTCTTTTCTGGAAAACTGTGGAGGAGAGCATTTTGTACTAACGACAGGTTTAATGGCCCGGAGTTTGTTATTTATTGCACGGTCCCATTCGCCTTGCCATTCCGACAAGATGTATCTGTTGATAAATGGTTTAAAGTTATTAAAAGGAATTTTAAAAACAGATGGATCAAGATTGAGCGATTCCTTTGCTCTCTTGTCAGCACATTCATTGCCGACAATGCCAATATGGCTCGGAAGCCAACAAAACAAGATTTGGTGTGTTTTAGAAATTTCATGATGCCTTTCGATCAATTTTTGAATTTGAGGATTTTTAGATGACGAATGGTCTAAAGCCTTAAGCACAGAAAGTGAATCAAAAAATATAATTGCTTTTTGAATTGTTGAAGAACTGATAAAATCTAAAGCTAGGTCTATTGCTTTGGCTTCAGCTGTAAAAATAGATGAACCATCTGGAAGGCGCATGGTTTTGTGCGTATCTTTAGAAACATACGCACAACCAACTTTATCTCCTTCTTTGGAACCATCAGTATAGACTTGCTGGTAATCATTGTAACGTGACTGCAGTACCTGAAAGTTTTGTTTGAGAAGTATTGGATTTGATTCGGATTTTTTTCCATCATGTAAGTCGAACAGAATAGAAGGCTTTTTAATACACCAAGATGGAACTTCGGCCGCTTCATGTTTTTGAATATTTTTAAGGTCGATACCTGAATTTTCTAGCAGTGGTAAAATACGTAATCCAAAAGGTTTGATTGCTGTGGGTTTTGTTTCATACTTATCTACAAATTGAGGTGGAAATGAAATTTTGGATGCCGGGTTAGATGGATTTGCAGCAAGTCTAATAGCATACTGAAGAGAAAGTTTCTCTCTACGCGAGGTTAAAGATGGTTCACCTGCTTCTACATAAAGGCTTAATACGGGAGAAGTACGGAAGGCTCCCATGGCCAGACGAAGGCCTTGGTGATGGATAGTGTCCAAGGATTTTAAATAGGACTTTCTGGCAGAACCACAAACAACAGACCCATAATCTAATTTAGATCTTATTAAAGACCGGTAAAGATGTAATAAAGTATACCGATCTGCTCCCCAACTTGTATGAGCTAAAACTTTCAAAAGATTCAAAGCTTTTAAGCATTTCGCTTTAAGATATTTAATATGGGGAATAAAAGATAACTTTTGATCAAATATGACCCCAAGAAATTTGGCTTCTTCAACAACAGGAATTTGTGATCCGTATAAAAACAGGGAAGGATGTTCGTGTTTCTTCCGTAGTTTACAAAAATGAACACACTGCGTTTTCGACTTGGAGAACTTGAAACCATTTTTATCAGTCCATTCTTCTATTCTTTTTAAATTTTGTTGTAACTTTCGTTCAATTGTTTTCATATTTTTTGAACGGTAACATATACAAAAATCATCAACATACAATGAACAATCAGTTTTGTCGTCCAAACATTGTACAATATTGTTTATTTTGATGTTAAATAGCGTAGTTGAAAGAATACTACCCTGTGGGACACCCTGTTCTTGATCATAGAAATCTGACACGGTAGACCCCACACGCACCTGAAACATGCGCTCCCCTAAAAAGCTTTCAATAAAACTGGGAAGTTTTCCTCTTAAGCCAATGTTATGTAGATCTTTCAATATTCCATAACGCCATGTTGTATCATATGCTTTCTCCAAGTCGAAAAAGACAGCTACTACGTGTTCTTTGTTAATAAAAGCATCTCGTATAAATGTTTCTAGTCTCATTAAATTGTCATTGGTACTACGTTCCGAACGAAAGCCCGATTGATATTCTGAAATGAGGTTGTTGGACTCTAAGTACCAGACTAATCTCTTGTTTATCATTCTCTCCAATGTTTTACACAAACAACTTGTCAAAGCTATCGGACGATAATTTGTAGGTTCTGCATGATCTTTCCCTGGTTTCGGAATTGGTACAACTGTAGCTACACGCCAGCTCTCAGGACAGACCCCCGTTTCCCAAATATTATTAAAGATATCTAAAAGTGTTGTAAGAGAACTTTTTGGCAGATGCTTAAGCATCTGATAATGAATTTCATCGGGGCCGGTTGCCGTATCATGTGATTTTTCAATGGCTTCAACGAGTTCGGATAAGTTGATGATGATGATGATGATTTCGTGTTTAACGACGCGTCAACCCTCTTTGTGGGTCATAAGCGTCAAACGGTTGATGGTTAAACTGCATGAATAATTATGATGATATTAAAAGTAAAAAGTCAGAATGATAATGTATAAAAATCTGAAACAGTTAAATCTTATGAAAAAGTCCAATTTCTTTTAAGAATAAAATAATATTATCAACAGGTACATCTCGAAACAGTTGTTGCAAAGTGTCAGCTTTGAAATATAAAATACGTGAGGGTGAAAAGTCAACACAGTCAATTAAGATATGTTTCACAGTGAATGGCTGATCACAACCTACACAAGAAGGCTGATCATCACCATTAAAAATATAAGAATGAGTAACTCTAGTATGGCCGATGCGCAGTCGTGTTAATACTACGTCCTCTTTTCTGGAAAACTGTGGAGGAGAGCATTTTGTACTAACGACAGGTTTAATGGCATGGAGTTTGTTATTTATTGCACGGTCCCATTCGCCTTGCCATTCCGACAAGATGTATCTGTTGATAAATGGTTTAAAATTGTTAAAATGAATTTTAAAAACAGATGGATCAAGATTGAGCGATTCCTTTGCTTTCTTGTCAGCATATTCATTGCCGACAATGCCAATATGGCTCGGAAGCCAACAAAACAAGATTTGGTGTGTTTTAGAAATTTCATGATGTTTTTCGATCAATTTTTGAATTTGAGGATTTTTAGATGATGAATGGTCTAAAGCCTTAAGCACAGAAAGTGAATCAGAAAATATAATTGCTTTTTGAATTGTTGAAGAACTGATAAAATCTAAAGCTAGGTCTATTGCTTTGGCTTCAGCTGTAAAAATAGATGAACCATCTGGAAGGCGCATCGTTTTGTGCGTATCTTTAGAAACATACGCACAGCCAACTTTATCTCCTTCTTTGGAACCATCAGTATAGACTTGCTGGTAATCATTGTAACGTGACTGCAGTACCTGAAAGTTTTGTTTGAGAAGTATTGGATTTGATTCGGATTTTTTTCCATCATGTAAGTCGAACAGAATAGAAGGTTGTTTAATACACCAAGATGGAACTTCGGCGGTTTCATGTTTTTGAATATTTTTAAGGTCGATACCTGAATTTTCCAGCAGTGGTAAAATACGTAATCCAAAAGGTTTGATTGCTGTGGGTTTTGTTTCATACTTATCTACAAATTGAGGTGGAAATGAAATTTTGGATGCCGGGTTAGATGGATTTGCAGCAAGTCTGATAGCATACTGAAGAGAAAGTTTCTCTCTGCGCGAGGTTAAAGATGGTTCACCTGCTTCTACATAAAGGCTTAATACGGGAGAAGTACGGAAGGCTCCCATGGCCAGACGAAGGCCTTGGTGATGGATAGTATCCAAGGATTTTAAATAGGACTTTCTGGCAGAACCATAAACAACAGACCCATAATCTAATTTAGATCTTATTAAAGACCGGTAAAGATGTAATAAAGTATACCGATCTGCTCCCCAACTTGTATGAGCTAAAACTTTCAAAAGATTCAAAGCTTTTAAGCATTTCGCTTTAAGATATTTAATATGTGGAATAAAAGATAACTTTTGATCAAATATGACCCCAAGAAATTTGGCTTCTTCAACAACAGGAATTTGTGATCCGTATAAAAACAGGGAAGGATGTTCGTGTTTCTTCCGTAGTTTACAAAAATGAACACACTGCGTTTTCGACTTGGAGAACTTGAAACCATTTTTATCAGTCCATTCTTCTATTCTTTTTAAATTTTGTTGTAACTTTCGTTCAATTGTTTTCATATTTTTTGAACGGTAACATATACAAAAATCATCAACATACAATGAACAATCAGTTTTGTCGTCCAAACATTGTACAATATTGTTTATTTTGATGTTAAATAGCGTAGTTGAAAGAATACTACCCTGTGGGACACCCTGTTCTTGATCATAGAAATCTGACAGGGTAGACCCCACACGCACCTGAAACATGCGCTCCCCTAAAAAGCTTTCAATAAAACTGGGAAGTTTTCCTCTTAAGCCAATGTTATGTAGATCTTTCAATATTCCATAACGCCATGTTGTATCATATGCTTTCTCCAAGTCGAAAAAGACAGCCACTACGTGTTCTTTGTTAATAAAAGCATCTCGTATAAATGTTTCTAGTCTTATTAAATTGTCATTGGTACTACGTTCCGAACGAAAACCCGATTGATATTCTGAAATGAGGTTGTTGGACTCTAAGTACCAGACTAATCTCTTGTTTATCATTCTCTCCAATGTTTTACACAAACAACTTGTCAAAGCTATCGGACGATAATTTGTAGGTTCTGCATGATCTTTCCCTGGTTTCGGAATTGGTACAACTGTAGCTACCCGCCAACTCTCAGGACAGACCCCCGT
Source organism: Lucinisca nassula (assembly GCA_963580285.1). Taxonomy (NCBI): domain Eukaryota; kingdom Metazoa; phylum Mollusca; class Bivalvia; order Lucinida; family Lucinidae; genus Lucinisca; species Lucinisca nassula. The sequence goes on along the minus strand of OY757020.1, from coordinate 14,588,312 downwards.
TTCCCAAATATTATTAAAGATATCTAAAAGTGTTGTAAGAGAACTTTTTGGCAGATGCTTAAGCATCTGATAATGAATTTCATCGGGTCCGGTTGCCGTATCATGTGATTTTTCAATGGCTTCAACGAGTTCGGATAAGTTAAAAGGTGTGTTGTATTCTTCGTGATTGTGGGATTTGAAGTTTAGATTTCTTTTCTCTTGGTCCTTTTTGAAATTTCTAAAAGTGTCAGAATAATTACGCGATGATGAATTTCTCAAGAATGTGTGCCCAAGAGTATCTGAAATATCTTTTTTTGTTGAAGCTATTGTGTCAAATTCAGTATTTAAATGTGTAAAACTAGAAGACTTTGTTTTTCCTGAAATTTTTCGTACCATATCCCAAACCTTTTTAATGGGGGTTTTATAGTTCAATTTGGAGACATATTCTCTCCATGACTTTCGTTTGGAAGCTCGGATTGTTCGCCGAGCTTTAGCTCTAAAAACTTTTACGTCGTTGAGCTTTTCTGAAGTGGGATTTTTGCAGAACTTATTTAGAGCCTGTTTACGCTTTTTAATAGCTTCTTTACAGTCATTATTAAACCAAGGCTTGCTTTTCTTAGTATTTGTGGAGGTCTTTGGAATGCATTGTTCTGATATGTTAATAAGTGTATCTGTGAAATCAGAAACAATGTCGGATGATTCATTAAAATGATCAATTGATAACTCTTCTTCACATAAATTATGGAATAATTCCCAGTCGGCTTTATTCATTTTCCATTTCTGGTTACAGTCCTCATCTGGCTCGTTTACACTCTCAATTATAACAGGGAAGTGATCACTTCCGCACTGATCATCATGAACAGACCAGTCATAGTCCAAGAAGAGAGATGGGTGACACAAAGAGAGATCTAAAGAAGACAAATGACCTGTCGCTGGGTGAAGGTAAGTGTAAGATTTATCATTCATCAAGCAAAGATCGCTCTTTGCAATAAAATCTTCAACAAGTGCTCCTCTGTTATTGATATCTTTACAGCCCCATAGAATATTGTGACCATTGAAGTCGCCAACTAAAAGATATGGGGATGGAAGCTGACTCAGCAATGAGTCAAGATGTTCGGGCTTTAAAGAAAATGAGGGTGGAATATATAAAGAGCATATTGTAGTTTCTTTATCCAGAGAAACCGATACTGCTACAGCTTGTAGGTCTGTTTTTAATTTGATCTCTCTTTGTGGTAAACATGATTTAACAAGAATTGAACTGCCACCAGATGGTTTGTTACCATCAGAATAGATATAGTTGTATGTATTGAAACCCCTGACATCAATGTTGTCATCAGTTTTTAAAAAAGTTTCTTGCAAACAAAAAACCGATGGGTTTAATAACGAAATAAGTAATAAGAGTTCATTATAATTTGATTTAAGACCTCGACAATTCCATTGTATTATTTTGTGTTTTAAATCCATTTTATGAAGAGATTAAGACTAGAAACTATATTGGAGCTGCAATTGGTGATATAGATCTGCTACCACCAGCTCGTGGTGTTGCTGACCTCGATCTGTTATTGCCATTTGGTGATGATGGAGTTTCAAACTCCATATCACTGTCACTCAAACATCCGAATCTGTTCTGGAATTTTATATTGTCTCTTTCCATTTTACGTTGTCTGTCTGTTTGTTTTAGAGACAATTGATGTTTTTTGATCGGATCTTCCGATCCCTTATTAGTTCGACCTGAGTCGAGTTTCTCTTTTACATGCGGCGCTGGCTTCGGTACGGTCGCTGTCGACCGATCCGAAGCAACCTGGATTGCGCCTTTTGATAAATTGGTTGAACTTTGTGGTGCTGGAGTGGATTTACTCCATGCACCAGATTTCTTTAGTTCAGCTATGCATGATTCAACAGTCTGCGTTGCGGAGCTGGAAACTTGTACACCAGCACCCTTTGTGATGCTGGCGTAACTGGTGGTTGGTGTTGTGTATCGCTCGTCAACAATTTTCCGCGCTTCTGGGAATGTCATCCCCCTTTGGTATTTGACAGTAAGTATTTCTTTTTCTTTTTTCCATGCCGGACAATCTCGAGAGAAAACAGCATGCTTGCCACCACAATTTACACATTTGGCCTCATTTTTACAGTTTTGGTGATTATCGACATGTTTTTCTTCACCACAATTTGGACAGAGTTTTTTCTTCTGACATCTGCTTTCGTGGTGGCCAAAAACCTGACACGAGTAACATCTGAGAGGGTTTGGTATATAAACATCCACGTTAACTGAAAGATATGCTACTTTGATTTTCTTGGGTAGAACTGGTGTATTAAAAGTCAACACGTAAGTACCCGTTGGCTTCAATACACCACCTCTACGAACTTGGATGTTACGTACACCAATGACGCCTTCCGATCTCAAGTTCTCAACTATCTCTGCATCGCTGCAAGGACGGAGCTCTGGGCTGCGGATAACACCTTTGCATGAGTTAAGTGTATTATGCAGAGATACTTTGACCTTGAGATCGAAGAGCTTTGTGGTACCAAGCAGGCTTTTCACTTGCTGTTCTCTCTCGACTTCTAATAAAAGGTCACCTGACTTAAGCGTTTTAATGCTTTTGGGATGTCCGGCAATGGACATGATGCTCTTTTCTATCAGGAATGGGGATAGACTTGACACAGTGCGTGTATCTTCACATGATGACATTACTAAGAAGCGTGGAAAATTTAGTTGCTTTGGTGCTGCAGACTGCTGGCTAGACTGTTGACTAGACTGCTGACTGGGTTCATCCGTTCCGGATGAATCCTCGTCTTTTTTACGTTTGGATGCGTTGCGGTTATGTTTTTTTTCCATTAGGCATAAGGAAAAAATTCTAGTTTCGTCCCAAGTGCTCTCCGCCCTCCGTGGAGCCCTACAAGGGAACACCATAATGGAGTGGTTATCCAACTCGCAGGTGTTAGAGATACACGTGAGATATACTCGCATAAACAAAATGCCTACACGATTGATCCGTTTTGCCACCGCCTTCTAGAGATAAAAAGACAGAAAAGGGTAAGGTAAATGGGCATATGGTTGGTATCAGGAAAGATACAAAAAGAGTTGAAGAGAAAGCAAAGTGGCCGGATAAGTTAAAAGGTTTGTTGTATTCTTCGTGATTAAGGGATTTAAAGTTTAGATTTCTTTTCTCTTGGTCCTTTTTGAAATTTCTAAAAGTGTCAGAATAATTACGTGATGATGAATTTCTCAAGAATGTGTGCCCAAGAGTATCTGAAATATCTTTTTTTGTTGAAGCTATTGTGTCAAATTCAGTATTTAAATGTGTAAAACTAGAAGACTTTGTTTTTCCTGAAATTTTTCGTACCATATCCCAAACCTTTTTAATGGGGGTTTTATAGTTCAATTTGGAGACATATTCTCTCCATGACTTTCGTTTGGAAGCTCGGATTGTTCGCCGAGCTTTAGCTCTAAACACTTTTACGTCGTTGAGCTTTTCTGAAGTGGGACTTTTGCAGAACTTATTTAGAGCCTGTTTACGCTTTTTAATAGCTTCTTTACAGTCATTATTAAACCAAGGCTTGCTTTTCTTAGTATTTGTGGAGGTCTTTGGAATGCATTGTTCTGATATGTTAATAAGTGTATCTGTGAAATCAGAAACAATGTCGGATGATTCATTAAAATGATTAATTGATAACTCTTCTTCACATAAATTATGGAATAATTCCCAGTCGGCTTTATTCATTTTCCATTTCTGGTTACAGTCCTCATCTGGTTCGTTTACACTCTCAATTATAACAGGGAAGTGATCACTTCCGCACTGATCATCATGAACAGACCAGTCATAGTCCAAGAAGAGAGATGGGTGACATAAAGAGAGATCTAAAGAAGACAAATGACCTGTCGCAGGGTGAAGGTAAGTATAAGATTTATCATTCATCAAGCAAAGATCGCTCTTTGCAATAAAATCTTCGACAAGTGCTCCTCTGTTATTGATATCTTTACAGCCCCATAGAATATTGTGACCATTGAAGTCGCCAACTAAAAGATATGGCGATGGAAGTTGACTCAGCAATGTGTCAAGCTGTTCGGGCTTTATAGAAAATGAGGGAGGGATATATAGAGAACAAATTGTAGTTTCTTTATCCAGAGAAACTGACACTGCCACAGCTTGTAGGTCTGTTTTTAATTTGATCTCTCTTTGTGGTAAACATGATTTAACAAAAATTGAACTGCCACCAGATGGTTTGTTACCATCAGAATAGATATAGTTGTATGTATTGAAACCCCTGACATCAATGTTGTCATCAGTTTTTAAAAAAGTTTCTTGCAAACAAAAAACCGATGGGTTTAATAACGAAATAAGTAATAACAGTTCGTTATAATTTGATTTAAGACCTCGACAATTCCATTGTATTATTTTGTGTTTTAAATCCATTTTATGAAGAGATTAAGACTAGAAACTATATTGGAGCTGCAATTGGTGATATAGATCTGCTACCACCAGCTCGTGGTGTTGCAGACCTCGATCTGTTATTGCTACTTGGTGATGATGGAGCTTCAAACTCCATATCACTGTCACTCAAAGATCCGAATCTGTTCTGAAATTTTATATTGTCTCTTTCCATTTTACGTTGTCTGTCTGTTTGTTTTAGAGACAATTGCTTTTTCGGATCTTCCGACCCCTTATTAGTTCGACCGCAGTCGAGTTTCTCTTTTACATGCGGCGCTGGCTTCGGTACGGTCGCTGTCGACCGATCCGAAGTAACCTGGATTGCGCCATTTGGTAACTTGGTTGAACTTTGTGGCGCTGGAGTGGATTTACTCCATGCACCAGATTTTTTCAGTTCAGCTATGTATGAATCAACAGTCTGTGTTGCGGAGCTTGACACTTTTACACCAGCACCCTTTGTGATGCTGGCGTAACTGGTGGTTGGTGTTGCGTTTCGATCCTCAACAATTTTCCGCGCTTCTGGGAAGGTTATCGCTCTTTGGTATTTTACAGTGAGTATTTCTTTTTCTTTTTTCCATGCCGGACAATCTCGAGAGAAAACAGCATGATTGCCACCACAATTGATGCATTTGGCCTCATTCTTACAGTGTTGATGATTATCAACATGTTTGTCTTTACCACAGTTTGGACAAAGTTGTTTCTTCTGACATCTGCTTTCGTGGTGGCCAAAAACCTGACATGAGTAACATCTGAGAGGGTTTGGTATATATACCTCTACGTTAACCGAAAGATATGCTACTTTGATTTTCTTGGGCAGAACTGGTGTATTAAAGGTCAACACGTAAGTACCTGTTGGCTTCAATACACCATCTCTACGAACTTGGATGTTACGTACTGCAATGACGCCCTCAGATCTCAAGTTGTCAATTATCTCTGCATCGGTGCAAGGACGTAGCTCTGGGCTGCGGATGACACCTTTACACGAATTGAGTGTATTGTGCAGAGACACCTTGACCTTGAGATCAAAGAGCTTTGTGGTACCAAGCAGGCTTTTAACCTGCTGTTCTCTCTCTACTTCCAGGAGGAGATCACCTGACTTAAGCTTTTTGATGCTTTTTGGGTGTCCGGCAATGGACATTATGCTCTTTTCAATAACAAAAGGCGATAAACTTGACACAGTGCGAGTTTCCTCGACTGATGCCATAACCAAGAAGCGTGGAAAATTTAAAATCTTAGGTGCTTCAGACTGCTGACTAGACTGTTGACTAGATTGGTGACTGGGATCATCCGTTTCGGATGAATCCTCGTCTTTCTTACGTTTAGATGCGTGGGTGCGGTTATTTTTTTTTCCATGAGGCATAAGGAAAAAATTCTAGTTTCGTCCCAAGTGCTCTCCGCCCTCCGTGGAGCCCTACAAGGGAACACCATAATGGAGTGGTTATCCAACTCGCAGGTGTTAGAGATACACGTGAGATATACTCGCATAAACAAAATGCCTACACGATTGATCCGTTTAGCCACCGCCTTCTAGAGATAAAAAGACGGAAAAGGGTAAGGTAAATGGGCATATGGTTGGTATCAGGAAAGATACAAAAAGAGTTGAAGAGAAAGCAAAGCGGTATCTCTAGGGCTCGGCGCGACCAGCCGATTGACCGTGCCGGACCGCACGGCCACCCGTCTACACCGAAAAGCCAGGCCAAAGAGGCGTGTTGGGTACCTGAAGCACCGCCACCTCAGGTAACCCTCAACCTCCAGGATCCCTTCTTCCAGCTTACAGGACGCCACCCACGGCAAACGGGTGGTACTTCCTTTAGCTCTTCCCAGTGGGCACAGAGACCACAGCGGCAATGTGCCCAGTGGGAATTGAGCCCCCAGGGCCACGGCAAGGCAGGAAGTCTAATACCTGGGGGGCCTAGCCTTCGTATGTAGCTTACTTCGTTTCGGTGGGGTTTGAAAAGCTTTCTTTTACTTTTAGGTTTTCGGTTTCATTATATGGTCTAGAGGATTCATAATGTTGCTCTTTAATGACCTAGGGTTTAGGGAATCTCCATAATTATCTCGGTGTTTCAGTGTATAAGGTGATCGCTAATGTAATGATATATACACATTTGGCAACGCCTATGTATAACATGTAACTACATGTTATACTTTTTCTTGTTCTATTTAAAATGGCTCGGTTATCCACAATTTGCATTATATGTCCAGTCCTCATCTTGAAAACGATAACAGTAAATATGCATGCTATACATTACATCAACTGTCTTCTCATAAGCATCAACTTTCTTGAAGATTACATGCAGAGTATGCCTCCATGCAAACTCAGAAAAGAGCTTGAGGAGGTATGTAGACTGTATAGAAATCACATAACAAGGGACTACTTAGTTCCGATAGAGTCTATGCGAGAGTTACCAGCATCGGATCCTTTGACATCTTTAAAGAGCCCGCAATAACAGACTTTAAAATGATTCTAACCTCCATTATCTTGTCAGCGGCGAAGGACGCTGAGAGGAAAAGTGCTTTATTTACAAGAGATTTTTCTCTCAGGTGCTTGGATGTGAGGATATGGAAAAAGCTTCTATGAAGAAAGACTTATTTCAAAACTTTTGTCTCTATATCAATAACATTTACTTACAGAATATTCCTTCTATGTCCAGTATTGCTACAGACAGCGCGATAGAATTAGAAAAAATACTTAGATTTTTATATAAGACGCTGATTCCACTTTATCAATAAATTCTTAGCACACCTTGTTGACGCTTTCTTTAACCCCTATTTTGTTTTCTCCGATTCTAACCAGTACACACAATCTATGAGCTAGTGGTTAAGAGCTCTGACTCTTGACCATTAGATCTTTCACCGCCGTGGTTCGAGTCTTGCTCGGGTCACATATGAGGCGCCAAGTTCTGCACTGGAAGGTCAGGTGTTTAACGTCCAAGTCAACACTATTTAAGGTCAAAACGAGTCGGTTTTAAAAGTCCCACAAAATTGGAAGCGACGTCTCCAAAATGACATTTACAGTGTTAACGGCAACGTTAAAATTAGTGGATGGTAGAGAGTGATTGCAGAAAAAAATCATGGCCAAAGAATGTTGCTGAACCTGACAGGGTATTGAACCCAGCGTATTCCTGCGGGAAAACCTTTTGTTTTATTTGATTTGAGGTTTAACGTCCCCGTCAACACTGTAAAGGTCATTTTGGAGACGTCGCTTCCAATTTTGTGGGACTTTTACCCGACATTGAGATGAAATGACAGCTCAAGCCCTGCCGCCCATTGAAACCAATAGGGCATGCACGGTCCACCTCGCACCACGGTTCCTGGGCAGGCTTTGATCCTCTAGGCGGTTTACCAGCACTAGTGTGCGAGGTCGCTATCAACTCTGCGTGAAAGCATCTTGCAAGGGTCAGGGCTTGGGTATGTGGCTAATTTTTGATTGATTAGGTCAGCCCTGTTAAAGAGCCGATTTTTGTCTAGGTAATATGAAAGATGTGCTTTATACAACTGGATATGAAGTAATTACATCCTTCTCATCTAGCTGAGATTTATCTATGAAAATAACTTCAACTCCAAAGCAAGTACGGCCATTGTAAGATTTCCCCACTTTATGCAGGAAATACTTTCTCGCCGTACACACGGGGGTGTGGTTTTTAAACCCCCTCCTAACCCTGCCTAACAATCTTCCCACAAAAAAGCGTCTGTATGGTGACATCCCTAGCTTGTTTTTCATTGAAAAACAAGCTACAGCGTCTAGAGCCCTTAGCTAATATGCATTTATAAACATGCTTTTTTTATTTAGTGTGGCACGCTTTTGAAGTCATTTTCATATATAGCAAAACTATATAATATTTCAAAGATGTGGAATTGCAACATTATTTATACCTTACTAGCCTTTCCCCCCACAGAGTTTTTTCAATGTCTAGTTTTTTTTTTTTTTTTTTTTTGTTATTTATTTCTTATGTAAAAGTTCGTTTTGCATTTCTGCATTTCTTTCAATGCATTAACGAGTTAACCATGGATATTTTGAATTTATGAATTTACAAAATAAAGTATATTAAAAAAAATCGGTCAACTTTCTTCAGCGCCTTATATAAAAATTGCTGAGTATTTTTTTTTTTACCAAAACAGTTATCGGTTAAGTATGTCAAAACTCAACGCAACTTTACATGTATTTTCTCACTGAATTGACAATCCGCACTTGAAGAAATACATTGTGCTGCTTGATACTAGCCCGCCTTGAGGTCCGAAGCATGTCCACAAAAAAAAAAACAGTAACGTGAGCTGGAGAGTGCTCACATATTAACCCATAAAGGCTTAATTGGTGATGATGATGATGATTTCGTGTTTAACGACGCGTCTATCATCTTTGTGGGTCATAAGCGTCAAACGGTTAATGGTTAAACGGCATGAACAATTATGATGATATTAAAAGTAAAAAGTCAGAATGACGATGTATAAAAATCTGAAACAGTTAAATCTTATGAAAAAGTCCAACTTCTTTTAAGAATAAAATAATAATATCAACAGGTACATCTCGAAACAGTTGTTGCAAAGTGTCAGCTTTGAAACATAAAATACGTGAGGGTGAAAAGTCAACACAGTCAATTAAGATATGTTTCACAGTGAATGGCTGATCACAACCTACACAAGAAGGCTGATCATCACCATTAAAAATATAAGAATGAGTAACTCTAGTATGGCCGATGCGCAGTCGTGTAAATACTACGTCCTCTTTTCTGGAAAACTGTGGAGGAGAGCATTTTGTACTAACGACAGGTTTAATGGCATGGAGTTTGTTATTTATTGCACGGTCCCATTCGCCTTGAATGGCTTAATAGTAGGGCTTGAGATGCCATTTCGACGTAATGTCGGGTAATTTGTTTTGTTTGATTTGAGGTTTAACGTCCCCGTCGACACTATTAAGGTCATTTTGGAGACGCTGCTTCCATTTTTGTTGGACTTTTACCCGACATTGGGATGAAATGACATCTCAATCCCTGCCGCCCAATAAAACTAATAGGGTTTATATGCATTGACGGGCCGACTCGCAGCAGTTTTCCTAGGCAGGCTTAGACCATCTAAGCAAATTACCAGTACTAATGTGCGGCCGGTATCAACTCTGCGTGGACGCATCGTGCAGCCCAATCTATTTCTTCAAGCCCCGATGGGCGGGGTTTGAGTTAAACCTCAAAGGCAGCCGGTGCCGCTAGCTCAGTCGGTTGTGTCTCTGACTGGTGATATGGAGCACACGGGTTCGATACACGCCGTGATCGTCAACATTGACTATGAAATATTTTTTAATTAATCACTCAGGTCGTTAAACTTACTATCAACATAGTTTTGAGATAAACCCCTGGCTGAGCGCATTTTGACCCACGTCTTGACAAAACATGCCTTATGCCAGGCGGATACCTTTTATATCTTAGGGGAACAGCTCTCGGCAGTCACACGTGCGTGTACAGCTGATCTATAGCAAGGATTCAAAGGTGATTTTGACACGCTTCGAATCATTGACACTTTTAAGAATTGGGTCAATGAAAAACGAGTCTGCCGCACTGGTGTAACAGTCATAACAGGCAACAAACATTTTTTTTTCCTTCATGCAGCATTAAGCTTTTCACCCTTAATCTTAAAGAAATTGATCTTAGGTGACATAGGCCAAATAGGTGCTATATTTTTTTTTTGTGGTTTTTGGTTCCTTCCCTGTAATGAACGTCAGCCCAGTGTGGTTTCAAACTTCAATAACTCAACCACTTTTCGTTTACATGAACATTTATTAGGTTAGCTCGAAGTAAAGATATTTAATCACAAATTAGTTTCAGGTCATAAGGTAACCTATAATGGGTATCACTAATGAATATCTTTATGGCCTATAAAAACATACATGTACGCTCTATGATATTCTAGCGTCAATATTTTTCGAAAATGATATGACACCAGATTGCCCCAAAAACTGAACAAGTTCGTGAAATGAAGACTTCCCCTCAACCCCATTTTATATAGAGAAAACTGGGGTTTACGGGGTAATTATTTTTTCTTATATCTACATGTACTCCAAAGAAATAGGTTGAAGGTACTCATTAGAACCGCTACAGTCCACTGTACTGTGAGTATTTTAAGTATAGGGACATACGACTAAGCAAACAGTGCAGACCCAGATCAGAATACTCCTCAACCGACTCAATTTTGCTTAATGCAATATATTGGGCTGCTAGAGGCTTCCACGCAGAGCTGAAATCTACTGCTAAGTCTAGCTCACAGGGATATAGACTAGCACACGCCCTGACTGCTTCATGTAAATATCAAGTAAAAGTTACAAAAAGCAACGTCTCCAAAATAACCTATACAGTGTTGACGGGGACTTTATACCACAAATCAAATCAAACATTTTAAAGCAGAGCTGAATTCAGAAAGCAACCACACAAGTACTGGTAAACCCCTTGTAGGTTTTAAGCATGCTCATGTAAAGTGGTGCGAGTTGAACTGGGCATGCATATTTTACTTGTTGTCGCGCCTGCTATTAGCATGGCGCGATATAGGCGCCCGGTTTTCCGCCCGTTCGTCCGTCCGTTCGTCAAGGCGTCAACATTTGCGACCACCCTAGCGTTCACCCTAATGGTCAAGTTTATTTCTCAAGAACTACAAGAGCTTCATTAATGATACTTGGTACAAACTTGTGTCTGGGGATGACAACTTACATGCAAGCATCCATATTTGACCATGACCTACATTTCATGGTTCACTGACTTTGTAAAATATTGCGACCACCCTAGCGTTCACCCTAATGGTCAAGTTTATTTCTCAAGAACTATCAGAGCTTCATTAATGATACTTCATACAAACTTGTGTCTGGTGATGGCAACTTACATGCAAGCACCCATATTTCACCTTGACCTATATTTCATGGTTCACTGACTTTGTTAAATATTGCGACCACCCTAGCGTTCACCCTAATGGTCAAGTTTATTTCTCAAGAACTATAAGAGCTTCTTTAATGATATTTGGTACGAACTTGAATCTGTGGATGGCAACTTCAATGCAAGCATCCATATTTGACTTTGACCTTAATTTCATGTTGATGATGATGATGATGATTTCGTGTTTAACGACGCGTCAACCCTCTTGGTGGGTCATAAGCGTCAGTCGGTTAATGGTTAAACGGCATGAATAATTATGACGATATTAAAAGTAAGAAGTCAGAATGATAATGTATAAAAATCTGAAACAGTTAAATCTTATGAAAAAGACCAATTTCTTTTAAGAATAAAATAATGTTATCAACAGGTACATCTCGAAACAGTTGTTGCAAAGTGTCAGCTTTGAAATATAAAATACGTGAGGGTGAAAAGTCAACACAGTCAATTAAGATATGTTTCACAGTGAATGGCTGATCACAACCTACACAAGAAGGTTGATCATCACCATTAAAAATATAAGAATGAGTAACTCTAGTATGGCCGATGCGCAGTCGTGTTAATACTACGTCCTCTTTTCTGGAAAACTGTGGAGGAGAGCACTTCGTACTAACGACAGGTTTAATGGCATGGAGTTTGTTATTTATTGCACGGTCCCATTCGCCTTGCCATTCCGACAAGATGTATCGGTTGATAAATGGTTTAAAATTATTAAAAGGAATTTTAAAAACAGATGGATCAAGATTGAGCGATTCCTTTGCTTTCTTGTCAGCATATTCATTGCCGACAATGCCAATATGGCTCGGAAGCCAACAAAACAAGATTTGGTGTGTTTTAGAAATTTCATGATGTTTTTCGATCAATTTTTGAATTTGAGGATTTTTAGATGATGAATGGTCTAAAGCCTTAAGCACAGAAAGTGAATCAGAAAATATAATTGCTTTTTGAATTGTTGAAGAACTGATAAAATCTAAAGCTAGGTCTATTGCTTTGGCTTCAGCTGTAAAAATAGATGAACCATCTGGAAGGCGCATGGTTTTGTGCGTATCTTTAGCAACATACGCACAGCCAACTTTATCTCCTTCTTTGGAACCATCAGTATAGACTTGCTGGTAATCATTGTAACGTGACTGCAGTACCTGAAAGTTTTGTTTGAGAAGCATTGGATTTGATTCGGATTTTTTTCCATCATGTAAGTCGAACAGAATAGAAGGTTGTTTAATACACCAAGATGGAACTTCGGCGGTTTCATGTTTTTGAATATTTTTAAGGTCGATACCTGAATTTTCCAGCAGTGGTAAAATACGTAATCCAAAAGGTTTGATTGCTGTGGGTTTTGTTTCATACTTATCTACAAATTGAGGTGGAAATGAAATTTTGGATGCCGGGTTAGATGGATTTGCAGCAAGTCTGATAGCATACTGAAGAGAAAGTTTCTCTCTGCGCGAGGTTAAAGATGGTTCACCTGCTTCTACATAAAGGCTTAATACGGGAGAAGTACGGAAGGCTCCCATGGCCAGACGAAGGCCTTGGTGATGGATAGTATCCAAGGATTTTAAATAGGACTTTCTGGCAGAACCATAAACAACAGACCCATAATCTAATTTAGATCTTATTAAAGACCGGTAAAGATGTAATAAAGTATACCGATCTGCTCCCCAACTTGTATGAGCTAAAACTTTCAAAAGATTCAAAGCTTTTAAGCATTTCGCTTTAAGATATTTAATATGTGGAATAAAAGATAACTTTTGATCAAATATGACCCCAAGAAATTTGGCTTCTTCAACAACAGGAATTTGTGATCCGTATAAAAACAGGGAAGGATGTTCGTGTTTCTTCCGTAGTTTACAAAAATGAACACACTGCGTTTTCGACTTGGAGAACTTGAAACCATTTTTATCAGTCCATTCTTCTATTCTTTTTAAATTTTGTTGTAACTTTCGTTCAATTGTTTTCATATTTTTTGAACGGTAACATATACAAAAATCATCAACATACAATGAACAATCAGTTTTGTCGTCCAAACATTGTACAATATTGTTTATTTTGATGTTAAATAGCGTAGTTGAAAGAATACTACCCTGTGGGACACCCTGTTCTTGATCATAGAAATCTGACAGGGTAGACCCCACACGCACCTGAAACATGCGCTCCCCTAAAAAGCTTTCAATAAAACTGGGAAGTTTTCCTCTTAAGCCAATGTTATGTAGATCTTTCAATATTCCATAACGCCATGTTGTATCATATGCTTTCTCCAAGTCGAAGAAGACAGCTACTACGTGTTCTTTGTTAATAAAAGCATCTCGTATAAATGTTTCTAGTCTTATTAAATTGTCATTGGTACTACGTTCCGAACGAAAGCCCGATTGATATTCTGAAATGAGGTTGTTGGACTCTAAGTACCAGACTAATCTCTTGTTTATCATTCTCTCCAATGTTTTACACAAACAACTTGTCAAAGCTATCGGACGATAATTTGTAGGTTCTGCATGATCTTTCCCTGGTTTCGGAATTGGTACAACTGTAGCTACACGCCAGCTCTCAGGACAGACCCCCGTTTCCCAAATATTATTAAAGATATCTAAAAGTGTGGTAAGAGAACTTTTTGGCAGATGCTTAAGCATCTGATAATGAATTTCATCGGGGCCGGTTGCCGTATCATGTGATTTTTCAATGGCTTCAAAGAGTTCGGATAAGTTAATATCTGTTTGTTGTATTCTTCGTGATTAAGTGATTTAAAGTTTAGATTTCTTTTCTCTTGGTCCTTTTTGACATTTCTAAAAGTGTCAGAGTAATTACGCGATGATGAATTTCTCAAGAATGTGTGCCCAAGAGTATCTGAAATATCTTTTTTTGTTGAAGCTATTGTGTCAAATTCAGTATTTAAATGTGTAAAACTAGAAGACTTTGTTTTTCCTGAAATTTTTCGTACCATATCCCAAACCTTTTTAATGGGGGTTTTATAGTTCAATTTGGAGACATATTCTCTCCATGACTTTCGTTTGGAAGCTCGGATTGTTCGCCGAGCTTTAGCTCTAAAAACTTTTACGTCGTTGAGCTTTTCTGAAGTGGGATTTTTGCAGAACTTATTTAGAGCCTGTTTACGCTTTTTAATAGCTTCTTTACAGTCATTATTAAACCAAGGCTTGCTTTTCTTAGTATTTGTGGAGGTCTTTGGAATGCATTGTTCTGATATGTTAATAAGTGTATCTGTGAAATCAGAAACAATGTCGGATGATTCATTAAAATGATCAATTGATAACTCTTCTTCACATAAATTATGGAATAATTCCCAGTCGGCTTTATTCATTTTCCATTTCTGGTTACAGTCCTCATCTGGTTCGTTTACACTCTCAATTATAACAGGGAAGTGATCACTTCCGCACTGATCATCATGAACAGACCAGTCATAGTCCAAGAAGAGAGATGTGTGACACAAAGAGAGATCTAAAGAAGACAAATGACCTGTCGCAGGGTGAAGGTAAGTATAAGATTTATCATTCATCAAGCAAAGATCGCTCTTTGCAATAAAATCTTCGACAAGTGCTCCTCTGTTATTGATATCTTTACAGCCCCATAGAATATTGTGACCATTGAAGTCGCCAACTAAAAGATATGGCGATGGAAGTTGACTCAGCAATGAGTCAAGATGTTCCGGCTTTAAAGAAAATGAGGGTGGGATATATAGAGAGCAAATTGTAGTTTCTTTATCCAGAGAAACCGATACTGCTATAGCTTGTAGGTCTGTTTTTAATTTGATCTCTCTTTGTGGTAAACATGATTTAACAAAAATTGAACTGCCACCAGATGGTCTGTTACCATCAGAATAGATATAGTTGTATGTATTGAAACCCCTGACATCAATGTTGTCATCAGTTTTTAAAAAAGTTTCTTGCAAACAAAAAACCGATGGGTTTAATAACGAAATAAGTAATAACAGTTCGTTATAATTTGATTTAAGACCTCGACAATTCCATTGTATTATTTTGTGTTTTAAATCCATTTTGTGAAGAGATTAAGACTAGAAACTATATTGGAGCTGCAATTGGTGATATAGATCTGCTACCACCAGCTCGTGGTGTTGCAGACCTTGATCTGTTATTGCTACTTGGTGATGATGGAGCTTCAAACTCCATATCACTGTCACTCAAAGATCCGAATCTGTTCTGAAATTTTATATTGTCTCTTTCCATTTTACGTTGTCTGTCTGTTTGTTTTAGAGACAATTGATGTTTTTTGATCGGATCTTCCGATCCCTTATTAGTTCGACCTGAGTCGAGTTTCTCTTTTACATGCGGCGCTGGCTTCGGTACGGTCGCTGTCGACCGATCCGAAGCAACCTGGATTGCGCCTTTTGATAAATTGGTTGAACTTTGTGGTGCTGGAGTGGATTTGCTCCATGCACCAGATTTCTTTAGTTCAGCTATGCATGATTCAACAGTCTGCGTTGCGGAGCTGGAAACTTGTACACCAGCACCCTTTGTGATGCTGGCGTAACTGGTGGTTGGTGTTGTGTATCGCTCGTCAACAATTTTCCGCGCTTCTGGGAATGTCATCCCCCTTTGGTATTTGACAGTAAGTATTTCTTTTTCTTTTTTCCATGCCGGACAATCTCGAGAGAAAACAGGATGCTTGCCACCACAATTTACACATTTGGCCTCATTTTTACAGTTTTGGTGATTATCGACATGTTTTTCTTCACCACAATTTGGACAGAGTTTTTTCTTCTGACATCTGCTTTCGTGGTGGCCAAAAACCTGACACGAGTAACATCTGAGAGGGTTTGGTATATAAACATCCACGTTCACTGAAAGATATGCTACTTTGATTTTCTTGGGTAGAACTGGTGTATTAAAAGTCAACACGTAAGTACCCGTTGGCTTCAATACACCACCTCTACGAACTTGGATGTTACGTACACCAATGACGCCTTCTGATCTCAAGTTCTCAACTATCTCTGCATCGCTGCAAGGACGGAGCTCTGGGCTGCGGATAACACCTTTGCATGAATTAAGTGTATTATGCAGAGATACTTTGACCTTGAGATCGAAGAGCTTTGTGGTACCAAGCAGGCTTTTCGTGTAGGCATTTTGTTTATGCGAGTATATCTCACGTGTATCTTCCGATCCCTTATTAGTTCGACCTGAGTCGAGTTTCTCTTTTACATGCGGCGCTGGCTTCGGTACGGTCGCTGTCGACCGATCCGAAGCAACCTGGATTGCGCCTTTTGATAAATTGGTTGAACTTTGTGGTGAAAGAAAGATACACGTGAGATATACTCGCATAAACAAAATGCCTACACGATTGATCCGTTTTGCCACCGCCTTCTAGAGATAAAAAGACAGAAAAGGGCAAGGTAAATGGGCATATGGTTGGTATCAGGAAAGATACAAAAAGAGTTGAAGAGAAAGCAAAGTGGTATCTCTAAGCTCGGCGTGACCAGCCGATTGACCGTGCCGGACCGCACGGCCACCCGTCTACACCGAAAAGCCAGGCCAAAGAGGCGTGTTGGGAACCTGAAGCACCGCCACCTCAGGTACCCCTCAACCTCCAGGATCCCTTCTTCCGGCTTACAGGACGCCACCCAAGGCAAACGGGTGGTACTTCCTTTAGCTCTTCCCAGTGGGCACAAAGACCACAGCGGCAATGTGCCCAGTGGGAATTGAGCCCCCAGGGCCACGGCAAGGCAGGAAGTCTAATACCTGGGGGCTTAATTTCATGTAACTGACTTTGTAAAATATTGCGACCACCCTAGCGTTCACCCTACTGGTCAAGTTAATTTCTCAAGAACCATAAGAGCTTCATTAATGATACTTGGTACAAACTTATATCTCGGGATGGCAACTTAAATGCAAGCATCCATATTTGACCTCGACTTACATTTCATGGTTCACTGACTTTGTAAAATATTGCCACCATCCTAGCGTTCACCCTAATGGTTAAGTTCATTTCTCAAGAATTATTTGAACTTCATTAATGATACTTAGTTCAAGCCTTTTATGCAAGCATCTATGTTTGATCTTGGCCTAGATGTCATGGTTCAGTGACTTTGCGCACCCACAGGCGCGACATAGCCTTCGGTGGAATTCTTAATTAAAAGTACAGGAGGCATTAGAGAAAGAAGTGAGGTGCATATGGTTCAGAATTATTAGTGGGTACTTGCCTTAAGAATGAGCTGCATAATTCTTCTATGCAGAGCTGAATGCAGCCACACAAGTACTGCTAAACCCCTTATAGGTTTTTAGCATGCCCAGGCAAAGTGGTGTGAGTTGGACTGGGCATGCAAATTTTACTTGATGAAAGTAAAAGAGGTATTAGAGAAAGAAGTGAGGTGCATATTAGAATTCCACTCACAAAATGGAATAAACTTAAAAAAAGGAAGTGAAGCATATGCCAGAATAAATATGCTAACATTTCAGTCATATTAGTACTACAATTTCTAATGTAGCGCAACACCAAACTTACCTAAAACAATTCCTTATTGTAAAACTGAAAAAAAGAATCTTCCTAAAAAACACAGGCTAATTATTCACATAAAAATTTCTTCATCGTGTATTATAATATAGTTTTTTTTAATATAAAAGATTCTTGCTGCTCATGGAAGCTCAGTCATATGTGTGTGTATCTGATCGACATAAGATTGTAGCCGGTCTTGCTAACTCAGTCGTATGTGCGCCTGACTGGAGACCAGGAGCACACAGATTCAGCAACATTCATTTTAATGGAGATTGACGCCACTCTCTCCCTTCCCTGATTTAAGAAGGGTGGTTGTCATTTTATTTTCTGACAAAAGAATGTACAATGTGCACTGTACTGCTTAGCGGCTTACAGACATAGGTGGTCTGTGGCTCAAAAATGGTCTAAAAATAGTGCTGAGAGAGCAGTTAAACTCAGTAACAACAAACACAAAAATTGTCAATGATGATGATGATTTCGTGTTTAACGACGCGTCAACCCTCTTTGTGGGTCATAAGCGTCAAACGGTTGATGGTTAAACGGCATGAATAATTATGATGATATTAAAAGTAAAAAGTCAGAATGATAATGTATAAAAATCTGAAACAGTTAAATCTTATGAAAAAGTCCAATTTCTTTTAAGAATAAAATAATATTATCAACAGGTACATCTCGAAACAGTTGTTGCAAAGTGTCAGCTTTGAAATATAAAATACGTGAGGGTGAAAAGTCAACACAGTCAATTAAGATATGTTTCACAGTGAATGGCTGATCACAACCTACACAAGAAGGCTGATCATCACCATTAAAAATATAAGAATGAGTAACTCTAGTATGGCCGATGCGCAGTCGTGTTAATACTACGTCCTCTTTTCTGGAAAACTGTGGAGGAGAGCATTTTGTACTAACGACAGGTTTAATGGCATGGAGTTTGTTATTTATTGCACGGTCCCATTCGCCTTGCCATTCCGACAAGATGTATCTGTTGATAATTGGTTTAAAATTGTTAAAAGGAATTTTGAAAACAGATGGATCAAGATTGAGCGATTCCTTTGCTTTCTTGTCAGCATATTCATTGCCGACAATGCCAATATGGCTCGGAAGCCAACAAAACAAGATTTGGTGTGTTTTAGAAATTTCATGATGTTTTTCGATCAATTTTTGAATTTGAGGATTTTTAGATGATGAATGGTCTAAAGCCTTAAGCACAGAAAGTGAATCCGAAAATATAATTGCTTTTTGAATTGTTGAAGAACTGATAAAATCTAAAGCTAGGTCTATTGCTTTGGCTTCAGCTGTAAAAATAGATGAACCATCTGGAAGGCGCATGGTTTTGTGCGTATCTTTAGAAACATACGCACAGCCAACTTTATCTCCTTCTTTGGAACCATCAGTATAGACTTGCTGGTAATCATTGTAACGTGACTGCAGTACCTGAAAGTTTTGTTTGAGAAGTATTGGATTTGATTCGGATTTTTTTCCATCATGTAAGTCGAACAGAATAGAAGGTTGTTTAATACACCAAGATGGAACTTCGGCGGTTTCATGTTTTTGAATAGTTTTAAGGTCGATACCTGAATTTTCCAGCAGTGGTAAAATACGTAATCCAAAAGGTTTGATTGCTGTGGGTTTTGTTTCATACTTATCTACAAATTGAGGTCGAAATGAAATTTTGGATGCCGGGTTAGATGGATTTGCAGCAAGTCTGATAGCATACTGAAGAGAAAGTTTCTCTCTGCGCGAGGTTAAAGATGGTTCACCTGCTTCTACATAAAGGCTTAATACGGGAGAAGTACGGAAGGCTCCCATGGCCAGACGAAGGCCTTGGTGATGGATAGTATCCAAGGATTTTAAATAGGACTTTCTGGCAGAACCATAAACAACAGACCCATAATCTAATTTAGATCTTATTAAAGACCGGTAAAGATGTAATAAAGTATACCGATCTGCTCCCCAACTTGTATGAGCTAAAACTTTCAAAAGATTCAAAGCTTTTAAGCATTTCGCTTTAAGATATTTAATATGTGGAATAAAAGATAACTTTTGATCAAATATGACCCCAAGAAATTTGGCTTCTTCAACAACAGGAATTTGTGATCCGTATAAAAACAGGGAAGGATGTTCGTGTTTCTTCCGTAGTTTACAAAAATGAACACACTGCGTTTTCGACTTGGAGAACTTGAAACCATTTTTATCAGTCCATTCTTCTATTCTTTTTAAATTTTGTTGTAACTTTCGTTCAATTGTTTTCATATTTTTTGAACGGTAACATATACAACAAGAGGGCCATGATGGCCCTGGATCGCTCACCTGATCCATAGTGTAACAAGTGGGCCCCAGAGAGGGCCATTATTGGCCCCAGGGCTTTAATGTACATAATGTTGAGGGAGGTCTTAAAGGTGAAGCTTCATACCAAACATCAACAAAGGCTAAAATTTGAACAATCTTGTCAAAGGTCCACTAGATGAAGCTACACATCAAATATCAAAGACCTGGGCCTAGCGGTTTCAGAGAAGAAGATTTTTAAAGATTTTGCCTATATAAGCCTATGTAAAATCAAAGGGCCCCGGGACAGGGGCATTTTTTGCCCCAGCACTATAGTTTGAACAATCTTGGTAGGGGTCCACTAGATGAAGCTTCATACCAAATATCAAAGTTCTGGGCCTTGTGGTTTCAGAGAAGAAGATTTTTAAAGATTTTCCCTATATAAGCCTATGTAAAACCAAAGGGCCCCGTGGCAGGGGGGGATTTTTTGTCCCAGCACTATAATTTGAACAATCTTGGTAGGGGTCCACTAGACGAAGCTTCATACCAAATATCAAAGTCCTGGGCCTTGTGGTTTCAGAGAAGAAGATTTTTAAAGATTTTCCCTATATAAGCCTATGTAAAACCAAAGGGCCCCGGGGCAGGGGCATTTTTGGCCCCAGCACTAAAATTGGAACAATCTTGGTAGGGGTCCACTAGATGAAGCTTCATACCAAATATCAAAGTCCTGGGCCTTGTGGTTTTAGAGAAGAAAATTTTTAAAGATTTTCCCTATATAAGCCTATGTAAAACCAAAGGGCCCCGTGGCGGGGGCATTTTTGGCCCCAGCACTATAATTTGAACAATCTTGGTAGGGGTCCACTAGATGAAGCTTCATACCAAATATATAAGACCTGGGCCTTGTGGTTTCAGAGAAGAAGATTTTTAAAAATTTTCCCTATATAAGCCAATGTAAAAGCAAAGGGCCCCGTGGCGGGGGCATTTTTGTCCCAGCACTAAAATTTGAACAATCTTGGTAGGGGTCCACTAGATGAAGCTTCATACCAAATATCAAAGTCCTGGGCCTTGTGGTTTCAGAAAAGAAAATTTTTAAAGATTTTCCCTATATAAGCCCATGTAAAACCAAAGGGCCCCGTGGCGGGGGCATTTTTTGTCCCAGCACTAAAATTTGAACAATCTTGGTAGGGGTCCACTAGATGAAGCTTCATACCAAATATCAAAGACCTGGGCCTTGTGGTTTCAGAGAAGAAGATTTTTTAAGATTTTCCCTATATAAGCCTATGTAAAACCAAAGGGCCCCGGGGCGGGGGCATTTTTGGCCCCAGCACTGTAATTTGAACAATCTTGGTAGGGGTCAACTAGATGAAGCTTCATACCAAATATCAAAGACCTGGGCCTTGTGGTTTCAGAGAAGAAGATTTTTAAAGATTTTCCCTATATAAGCCAATGTAAAACCAAAGGGCCCCGTGGCGGGGGCATTTTTTGTCCCAGCACTATAATTTGAACAATCTTGGTAGGGGTCCACTAGATGAAGCTTCATACCAAATATCAAAGTCCTGGGCCTTGTGGTTTCAGAGTAGAAGATTTTTGAAGATTTTCCCTATATAAGCCTATGTAAAACCAAAGGGCCCTGGGGCGGGGGCATTTTTGGCCCCAGCACTATAATTTGAACAATCTTGGTAGGGGTCCACTAGATGAAGCTTCATACCAAATATCAAAGACCTGGGCCTTGTGGTTTCAGAGAAGAAGATTTTTAAAGATTTTCCCTATATAAGCCAATGTAAAACCAAAGGGCCCCGTGGCGGGGGCATTTTTCGTCCCAGCACTCAAATTTGAACAATCTTGGTAGGGGTCCACTAGATGAAGCTTCATACCAAATATCAAAGTCCTGGGCCTTGTGGTTTCAGAGAAGAAGATTTTTAAAGATTTTCCCTATATAAGCCTATGTAAAACCAAAGGGCCCCCGTGCGGGGGCATTTTTGGCCCCAGCACTATAATTTGAACAATCTTGGTAGGGGTCCACTAGATGAAGCTTCATACCAAATAACAAAGACCTGGGCCTTGTGGTTTCAGAGAAGAAGATTTTTTAAGTTTTTGGTGAAAAAAATCTGTTTTTGGCTCCTGTGACCTAGATGTGCAACGGACCGGAACCATTTGACCCATATTCAAACTTGACCGAGATATTGTCATGATGATCATTCTGAGCAAGTTTGATTAAGATTGGACCAAAATTGTGGCCCCTAGGGTGTTCACAAGGTTTTTATATGATTTGACCCGCTGACCTACTTTTTAACCCGATATGACCCATATTCGAACTGGACTGAAATATTGTCACAATGGTCATTCTGAGCAAGTTTCATGATAATTGGACCAAAACAGTGGCCTTCAGAGTGTTCACAAGGTTTTTCTATGATTTGACCTACTGACCTACTTTTTGACCGGACATGACCCATATTCGAACTTGACCAAGATATTGTCATGATGATCATTCTGAGCAAGTTTGATTATGATTGGACCAAAATTGTGGCCTCTAGGGTGTTCACAAGGTTTTTCTATGATTTGACCCGCTGACCTACTTTTTAAGCCGACATGACCCATATTCAAACTTCACTAAAATATTGTCACAATGATCATTCTGAGCAAGTTTGATGATGATTGGACCAAAATTGTGGCCTCTCGAGTGTTCACAAGGTTTTTCTATGATTTGACCTACTGACCTACTTTTTTACCCGACATGACCCAAATTCGAACTTGACCGAGATATTGTCATGATTATCATTCTGAGCAAGTTTGATGATAATTGGACCAAAACTGTGGCCTCTAGTGTGTTCACAAGAAAAAGTTTACGCACGACGGACGACGGACGACGCACGACGACGCCGGACATCTTACTGTCACAAAAGCTCACCATGACCTTCGGTCAGGTGAGCTAAAAATCATCAACATACAATGAACAATCAGTTTTGTCGTCCAAACATTGTACAATATTGTTTATTTTGATGTTAAATAGCGTAGTTGAAAGAATACTACCCTGTGGGACACCCTGTTCTTGATCATAGAAATCTGACAGGGTAGACCCCACACGCACCTGAAACATGCGCTCCCCTAAAAAGCTTTCAATAAAACTGGGAAGTTTTCCTCTTAAGCCAATGTTATGTAGATCTTTCAATATTCCATAACGCCATGTTGTATCATATGCTTTCTCCAAGTCGAAAAAGACAGCCACTACGTGTTCTTTGTTAATAAAAGCATCTCGTATAAATGTTTCTAGTCTTATTAAATTGTCATTGGTACTACGTTCCGAACGAAAGCCCGATTGATATTCTGAAATGAGGTTGTTGGACTCTAAGTACCAGACTAATCTCTTGTTTATCATTCTCTCCAATGTTTTACACAAACAACTTGTCAAAGCTATCGGACGATAATTTGTAGGTTCTGCATGATCTTTCCCTGGTTTAAGAATTGGTACAACTGTAGCTACACGCCAACTCTCAGGACAGACCCCCGTTTCCCAAATATTATTAAAGATATCTAAAAGTGTTGTAAGAGAACTTTTTGGCAGATGCTTAAGCATCTGATAATGAATTTCATCGGGGCCGGTTGCCGTATCATGTGATTTTTCAATGGCCTCAACGAGTTCGGATAAGTTAAATGGTGTGTTGTATTCTTCGTGATTAAGGGATTTGAAGTTAAGTTTTCTTTTCTCCTGGTCCTTTTTGAAATTTCTAAAAGTGTCAGAATAATTACGCGATGATGAATTTCTCAAAAATGTGTGACCAAGAGTATCTGAAATATCTTTTTTTGTTGAAGCTATTGTGTCAAATTCAGTATTTAAATGTGTAAAACTAGAAGACTTTGTTTTTCCTGAAATTTTTCGTACCATATCCCAAACCTTTTTAATGGGGGTTTTATAGTTCAATTTGGAGACATATTCTCTCCATGACTTTCGTTTGGAAACAAAAATTGTCAAAAAAAAAAAAAAAATGAAGCAAATCAACATAAAGCTCTGAAATATAATGCTCATTACTATTATAACGTAAACAAATCAGGTAATTTTCCTGCTCAGATCAGCACATACTGTCCTATATATATGTATATATGCTGCTGAAAAAAAAAACAAGAGGGCCATGATGGCCCTGGGTCGCTCACCTGATCAAAGGCAACAAGTGGGCCCCCGAGGAGAGCCATTACTGACCCCATGGCTATAATTTGCATAATCTTGGTAGTGGCTTCATACCAAATATCAAAGAACGGAGCCTTCTAATTTTAGACAAGAAGATTTTTTAAAGGTTTTCCTTATATAAGTCCCCCAGGTATTAGACTTCCTGCCTTGCCGTGGCCCTGGGGGCTCAATTCCCACTGGGCACGTTGCTGCTGTGGTCAATGTGCCCACTGGGAAGAGCTAAAGGAAGTACCACCCGTTTGCCGTGGGTGGCGGCCTGTAAGCTGGAAGAAGGGATCCTGGAAATTGAGGGATACCTGAGGTTGCGGTGCTTCAGATTCCCAACACGCCTCTTTGGCCTGGCTTTTCGGTGTAGACGGGAGGCTGTGCGGTCCGGCACAGTCAATCGGCTGGTCACGCCTTGCCCTAGAGATACTGCTTAACTTTCTCTTCCATTCTTTTTGTATCTTTCCTGATACCAACCATGTGCCCATTTGCCTTACCCTTTTCTGTCTTTTTATCTCTAGAAGGCGGTGGCGCAACGGACCAATCGTGTAAGCATTTTGTTTATGCGAGTATATCTCATGTGTATCTCTAACACTTGCGAGTCGGATAGCCACTCCATTATGGTGTTCCCCTGTAGGGCTCCGCGGAGGGCGGAGGGCACTTGAGATGAATCTTAAAACCTTTTTCATGGGTCCCCCTTCTTCTAGTAACCGCAACAAAACCAAACGTAAAAAAGATGAGTCGTCGGAGTCTGACTCCGATGAACCCAGTCAGCAGTCTGTACCACCAAATGTTCCTCGCTTCTTGGTCATGACATCACTTGATGATACACGTACAGTGTCAAGTATATCACCTTTTGTAATCGAAAAGAGTATAGTGTCCATAGCCGGACACCCAAAAAGCATTAAGAAGCTTAAGTCAGGTGACCTTCTAATTGAAGTCGAGAAAAAACAGCATGTAGAAGCTCTGCTTAAAGCAAAAAAAATATTTGACCTCAAAATTAAAGTGTCCCTCCACAATACGCTGAATTCCAGTAAAGGTGTCATACGCAGCCCAGAGTTACGTCCTTGCAGCGACGATGAAATCGTGGAAAACTTGAGAGATCAAGGCGTAATTGGTTACGTAACATACAAGTTCGTAGAAATGGTGTATTAAAACCCACCAGTACTTACGTGTTGACTTTTAATACACCAGTTCTGCCCAAGAAAATCAAAGTAGCATATCTTTCCGTAAATGTAGAGGTATATATACCAAACCCTCTCAGATGTTACTCGTGTCAGGTTTTCGGTCACCACGAAAGCAGATGTGAGAAGAAAAAACTATGTCCAAACTGTGGTGAAGAAAAACATGTCGATATGCACCAAAACTGTAAGAATGAAACCAAATGCGTTAATTGTGGAGGCAAACATGCTGTTTTCTCTCGAGATTGTCCGGCATGTAAAAAGAAAAAGAAATACTCACTGTCAAATACCAAAGGTCGATAACATTTCCAGAAGCGAGGAAGATTGTTGAAGAACGTTACAAAACACCAAGCACCAGTTACGCCAGCATCACAAAGGGTGCTGGTGTTAAAGTCACGAACAGTGGAACGCAGACTGTTGAATCTTGCATTGCTGAACTGAAAAAATCTGGTGCATGGAGTATTACTCCTGCACCACAAAGTTCAACCAATTTATCAAATGGCGCAATCCAGGTTGCTTCGGATCGGTCGACAGCGACCGAACCAAAGCCAGCGCCGCATGTAAAAGAGAAATCCGACTCCGGTCAGACCAATAAGGGATCGGGAGAACCGATCCAAAAACATTACACACAGATAGGGCTACCATCTGACGAGGATGATGAAGAACTAATGGATGATGATGACTCTCCAACCAATCCTCGCAAAGGTAGCAAGATTACAAGGATACCTTATATAAGGTAGATTATTTCGTCGATAATGACGCATTAGTTTCTAGTCGAAAAATTATCTCTCCATAAAATGGATCTAAAACACAAAATAATACAATGGAATTGTCGAGGTCTTAAGTCAAATTATAACGAACTCTTATTGCTTCTTACTTTATTAAACCCATCGGTTTTTTGTTTGCAGGAAACTTTTTTGAAAACTGATGACAACATCGATATTAGGGGTTTCAATTCGTACAACTATATCTACTCTGATGGTAACAGACCATCTGGTGGCAGTTCAATTATTGTTAAATCTTCTTTACCACAAAGAGAGATCAAATTGAAAACAGAACTACAGGCTGTGGCAGTGTCAGTTTCCCTGGATAAAGAAACTACAATTTGCTCTCTATACATTCCACCCTCATTTTCTTTAAAGCCCGAACATCTTGAGTCGTTGCTGGGTCAGCTTCCATCGCCATATCTTTTAGTTGGTGACTTCAATGGTCACAACATTCTGTGGGGTTGTAAAGATAACAACAACAGAGGAGCACTTATTGAAGATTTCATTGCACAGAACGATCTCTGTTTGATGAATGATAAATCTTATACTTACCTTCACCCTGCGACAGGTCATTTGTCTTCTTTAGATCTCTCTTTGTGTCACCCATCTCTCTTCTTAGACTATGACTGGTCTGTTCATGATGATCAGTGCGGAAGTGATCACTTCCCTGTTATAATTGAGAGCGTAAACGAACCAGATGAGGACTGTAACCAGAAGTGAAAAATGAATAAAGCCGACTGGGAATTATTCCATAATTTATGTGAAGAAGAGTTATCATTTGATCAATTTAATGAATCATCCGACATTGTTTCTGATTTCACAGATACACTTATTAATATATCAGAACAATGCATTCCAAAGACCTCCACAAATACTAAGAAAAGCAAGCCCTGGTTTAATAATGACTGCAAAGAAGCTATTAAAAAGCGTAAACAGGCTCTAAATAAGTTCTGCAAAAGTCCCACTTCAGAAAAACTAAACGACGTAAAGTTTTTAGAGCTAAAGCTCGGCGAACAATCCGAGCTTCCAAACGAAAGTCATGGAGAGAATATGTCTCCAAATTGAACTACAAAACCCCCATTAAAAAGGTTTGGGATATGGTACGAAAAATTTCAGGAAAAACAAAGTCCCCTAGTTTTACACATTTAAATACTGAATTTGACACAATAGCTTCAACAAAAAAAGATATTTCAGATACTCTTGGGCACACATTCTTGAGAAATTCATCATCGCGTAATTATTCTGACACTTTTAGAAATTTCAAAAAGGACCAAGAGAAGAGAAATCTAAACTTTAAATCCCTTAATCACGAAGAATACAACAAACCTTTTAACTTATCCGAACTCGTTGAAGCCATTGAAAAATCACATGATACGGCAACCGGCCCCGATGAAATTCATTACCAGATGCTTAAGCATCTGCCAAAAAGTTCTCTTTCAACACTTTTAGATATCTTTAATAATATTTGGGAAACGGGGGTCTGTCCTGAGAGCTGGCGTGTAGCTACAGTTGTACCAATAAAAATCAAAAATGAGTTCCTTTAAGAGCAATGAAAACATTCATAAGAAAGAAGATGGGTCAATTCCGAAACCAGGGAAAGATCATGCAGAACCTACAAATTATCGTCCGATAGCTTTGACAAGTTGTTTGTGTAAAACATTGGAGAGAATGATAAACAAGAGATTAGTCTGGTACTTAGAATCCAACAACCTCATTTCAGAATATCAATCGGGTTTTCGTTCGGAACGTAGTACCAACGACAATTTAATAAGACTAGAAACATTTATACGAAATGCTTTTATTAACAACGAACACGTAGTAGCTGTCTTTTTCGACTTGGAGAAAGCATATGATACAACATGGCGATATGGAATATTAAAAGATCTCCATAACATTGGCTTAAGAGGAAAACTTCCCAATTTTATTGAAAGCTTTTTAGGGGAGCGTATGTTTCAGGTGCGTGTGGGGTCTACTCTGTCAGATTTCTACGATCAAGAACAGGGTGTCCCACAGGGTAGTATTCTTTCAACTACGCTATTTAACATCAAAATAAACAATATTGTACAATGTTTAGACGACAAAACTGATTGTTCCTTGTATGTTGACGATTATTGTATATGTTACCGTTCAAAAAACATGAAAACAATTGAACGAAAGTTACAACAAAATTTAAAAAGAATAGAAGAATGGACTGATAAAAATGGTTTCAAGTTCTCTAAGTCGAAAACGCAGTGTGTTCATTTTTGTAAGCTACGGAAGAAACATGAACATCCTTCCTTGTTTTTATACGGATCACAAATTCCTGTTGTTGAAGAAGCCAAATTTCTTGGGGTCATATTTGATCAAAAGTTATCTTTTATTCCCCATATTAAATATCTTAAAGCGAAATGCTTAAAAGCTTTGAATCTTTTGAAAGTTTTAGCCCATACAAGTTGGGGAGCAGATCGGTACACTTTATTACATCTTTACCGGTCTCTGATAAGATCTAAATTAGATTATGGGTCTGTTGTTTATGGTTCTGCCAGAAAGTCTTATTTAAAATCATTGGATACTATTCATCATCAAGGCCTTCGTTTGGCTATGGGAGCCTTCCGTACTTCTCCCGTATTAAGCCTTTATGTAGAAGCAGGTGAACCATCTTTAACCTCGCGCAGAGAGAAACTTTCTCTTCAGTATGCTATCAGACTTGCTGCTAATCCATCTAACCCGGTATTCCAAATTTCATTTCCACCCGAATTTGTAGATAAGTATGAAACTAAACCCACAGCAATCAAACCTTTTGGATTACGTATTTTACCACTGCTAGAAAATTCAGGTATTGACCTTAAAAATATTCAAAAACATGAAACGGCCGAAGTTCCATCTTGGTGTAATAAAAAACCTTCTATTCTGTTCGACTTACATGATGGCAAAAAATCCGAATCAAATCCGATACTTCTCAAACAAAACTTTAAGGTACTGCAGTCACGTTACAATGATTACCAGCAAGTCTATACTGATGGTTCCAAAGAAGGAGATAAAGTTGGTTGTGCGTATGTTTCTAAACATACGCACAAAACCATGCGCCTTCCAGATGGTTCATCTATTTTTACAGCTGAAGCCAAAGCAATAGACTTAGCTTTAGATTTTATCAGTTCTTCAACAATTCAAAAAGCAATTCTATTTTCTGATTCACTTTCTGTGCTTAAGGCTTTAGACCATTCATCATCTAAAAATCCTCAAATTCAAAAATTGACCGAAAAACATCATGAAATTTCTAAAACACACCAAATCTTGTTTTGTTGGCTTCCGAGCCATATTGGCATTGTCGGCAATGAATATGCTGACAAGAAAGCAAAGGAATCGCTCAATCTTGATCCATCTGTTTTTAAAATTCCCTTTAATAATTTTAAACCATTTATCAACAGATACATCTTGTCGGAATGGCAAGGCGAATGGGACCGTGCAATAAATAACAAACTCCATGCCATTAAACCTGTCGTTAGTACAAAATGCTCTCCTCCACAGTTTTCCAGAAAAGAGGGCGTAGTATTAACACGACTGCGCATCGGCCATACTAGAGTTACTCATTCTTATATTTTTAATGGTGATGATCAGCCTTCTTGTGTAGGTTGTGATCAGCCATTCACTGTGAAACATATCTTAATTGACTGTGTTGACTTTTCACCCTCACGTATTTTATATTTCAAAGCTGACACTTTGCAACAACTGTTTCGAGATGTACCTGTTGATAATATTATTTTATTCTTAAAAGAAATTGGACTTTTTCATAAGATTTAACTGTTTCAGATTTTTATACATCATCATTCTGACTTTTTACTTTTAATATCATCATAATTATTCATGCCGTTTAACCATTAACCGTTTGACGCTTATGACCCACAAAGAGGGTTGACGCGTCGTTAAACACGAAATCCTCATCATCATCATCCTTATATAAGTCTATATCAAACCTGCGGGTCCCGGGGGTGCAGCCATTTTTGGCCCCAGGGCTATAATTTGAACAATCTTGGTAGAGGTCCACTAGATGAAGCTTCATACCAAATATCAAAGACCTGGGCCTTGCGGTTTCAGAGAAGAAGATTTTTAAAGATTTTCCCTATATAAGCCTATGTAAAACTGGTGGGCCCCGGGGCGGGGCCCTTTTTCGCCCCAGGGCTATAATTTAAAATATCTTGGTAGAGGTCCTTTAGATGAAGCTTCATACCAAATATCGGAGACCTGGGCCTTGTGGTTTAAGAGAAGAAGATTTTTAAAGATTTTCCCTATATAAGCCTATGTAAAACTGGTGGGCCCCGGGGCAGGGCCATTTTTGGCCCCAGGCTATATTTTGAACAATCTTGGTAGAGGTCCACTAGAATAAAGCTTTATACCAAATATTGAAGGCCTGGGCCTTGCCGTTTCAGAGAAGAAGATTTTTAAACATTTTCCCTATATAAGCCTATGTAAAACCAAAGGGCCCTGGGGCGGGGGCATTTTGGGCTATAATTTGAACAATCTTGGTAGAGGTCCACTAGATGAAGCTTCATACCAAATATCAAAGACCTGGGCTGTGCGGTTTCAGACAAGAAGATTTTTAAAGGTTTTCCCTATATAAAGTAGAAGTAAAACAAAGATCAGGAATTGATACAATTAACTTACTCCATCCATAAAAGACACCAAAGGGAAAGAAATACAAACATTAAGCGACCAGACCATAATGGAAATCTAAACAAAGGAAGGCCATATGGACAGTTACTTTCCCACAAAATGGCCATATGGCCATCCAAAATTAAAAGACGCAAGTGATACACACAGTAAGTAACAAACAACAACATAAATAAATCGCCACAGAAGATAACCCTATGTAAAACCAAAGGGCCCCGGGGCGGGGGCATTTTTGGCCCTAGGGCTATAATTTGAACATCTTGGTAGAGGTCCACTAGATGAAGCTTCATACCAAATATCAAAGACCTGGGCCATGCAGTTTCAGAGAAGAAGATTTTTAAAGATTTCCCTATATAAGTCCATTGCCAGAAACCATCAAAGTGGCATACTTTAGAGTAAGCGTAGACATCTACATACCAAATCCGTTACGCTGCCACAATTGCCAGAAATATGGGCACCACGAAAACAGGTGTACAAAAGACCCCATCTGTGCAAATTGTGGTCAGCCAGCAAATCACACGGAGCAAACGTGCAAAAACGAGCCTAGTTGTGTAAACTGTGGAGAAAAACACTCCGCTTACTCTAAAGAATGCCACGTTTGGCACAAAGAAAAAGAAATTTTGACAATTAAATACAAACGAGACATCTCCTTCCCAGAAGCGCGGAAAATCGTTGAGTCGACTACCCCAATTCCCGGAGTCAGCTATGCCAGCATCACACAGGCACCAGTAAAAAAGGTACCTGTTGAGGATGCTGTCACTCAAACAGATCCGATTCCAGGCCTAGCACCTTTAGAAAAATTGAAATCGAAAAAGAAAACTGAAGAACAACCAATCAATCCTAAAAGCCAAACACAAACACAACCACCACAGCAAATTAAAGACAACAAAACAGAGAAATTTTTGAAAAACACTACTTTGGAAATGATAAAAAATGATTTAAAAAAACAGCAAAAAAAACAACAAACATCCCAAAAACAAACAGACCATATAAAATATCAGAACAGATTCGGATCTTTGAGTGACAGTGATATGGAGTTCACTGAAACTCCATCACCACGAAGTGGCCATAACAGATCGAGGTCAACAACATCACGATGTGGTAATAACAGATCAATATCACCAATTGCAGCTCCAACATAATTTCTAGCCTTATATAACTCTCCATAAAATGGATTTAAAACACAAAATAAAACAATGGAATTGTCGAGGTCTTAAATCAAATTATAATGAACTCTTATTACTTATTTCGTTATTAAACCCATCGGTTTTTTGTTTGCAAGAAACCTTTTTAAAAACTGATGACAACACTGATGTTAGAGGTTTCAATACATATAACTATGTATATCCTGATGGTTACAGTCCATCTGGTGGCAGTTCAATTTTTGTTAAATCGTGTTTACCACAAAGGGAGATCAAAATAAAAACAGACCTACAAGCTGTAGCAGTATCGGTTTCTCTGGATAAAGAATTACAATTTGCTCTCTATATATCCAACCCTCATTTTCTTTAAAGTCCGAACATCTTGATTCATTGCTGGATCAACTTCCGTCGCCATATCTGTTAGTTGGCGACTTTAATGGTCACAACATTCTATGGGGTTGTAAAGATAACAACAACAGAGGACTACTTATTGAAGATTTTATTGCAGGGAATGATCTTTGCTTGATGAATGATAAATCTTATACTTATCTTCACCCTGCGACGGGTCGTTTGTCTTCTTTAGATCTCTCTTTGTGTCACCCATCTCTCTTCTTAGACTATGACTGGTCTGTTCATGATGATCAGTGCGGAAGTGATCACTTCCCTGTTATAATTGAGAGCGTAAACGAACCAGATGAAGACTGTAACCAGAAATGGAAAATGAATAAAGCCGACTGGGAATTATTCCAGACTATGTGTGAAGAAGAGTTATCAGTTGATCACTTAAATGAATCATCGGACATTGTTTCTGATTTCACAAATACACTTATTAATATATCAGAACAATGCATTCCAAAGACCTCCACAAATACTAAGAAAAGCAAACCTTGGTTTAATAATGACTGTAAAGAAGCTATTCAAAAGCGCAAACAGGCTCTAAATAAGTTCTGCAAATGTCCCACTTCAGAAAAGCTAAACGACGTTAAAGTATTTAGAGCTAAAGCTCGGCGAACAATCCGAGCTTCCAAACGAAAGTCATGGAGAGAATATGTCTCCAAATTGAACTACAAAACCCCCATTAAAAAGGTTTGGGATATGGTCCGAAAAATTTCAGGAAAAACAAAGTCTTCTAGTTTTACACATTAAATACTGAATTTGACACAATAGCTTCAACAAAAAAAGATATTTCAGATACTCTTGGGCACACATTCTTGAGAAATTCATCATCGCGTAATTATTCTGACACTTTTAGAAATTTCAAAAAGGACCAAGAGAAAAGAAATCTAAACTTTAAATCCCTTAATCACGAAGATGATGATGATGATTTCGTGTTTAACGACGCGTCAACCCTCTTTGTGGGTCATAAGCGTCAAACGGTTAATGGTTAAACGGCATGAATAATTATGATGATATTAAAAGTTATGATGATATTAAAAGTAAAAAGTCAGAATGATGATGTATAAAGATCTGAAACAGTTAAATCTTATGAAAAAGTCCAATTTCTTTTAAGAATAAAATAATATTATCAACAGGTACATCTCGAAACAGTTGTTGCAAAGTGTCAGCTTTGAAATATAAAATACGTGAGGGTGAAAAGTCAACACAGTCAATTAAGATATGTTTCACAGTGAATGGCTGATCACAACCTACACAAGAAGGCTGATCATCACCATTAAAAATATAAGAATGAGTAACTCTAGTATGGCCGATGCGCAGTCGTGTTAATACTACGTCCTCTTTTCTGGAAAACTGTGGAGGAGAGCATTTTGTACTAACGACAGGTTTAATGGCATGGAGTTTGTTATTTATTGCACGGTCCCATTCGCCTTGCCATTCCGACAAGATGTATCTGTTGATAAATGGTTTAAAATTATTAAAGGGAATTTTAAAAACAGATTGATCAAGATTGAGCGATTCCTTTGCTTTCTTGTCAGCATATTCATTGCCGACAATGCCAATATGGCTCGGAAGCCAACAAAACAAGATTTGGTGTGTTTTAGAAATTTCATGATGTTTTTCGATCAATTTTTGAATTTGAGGATTTTTAAATGATGAATGGTCTAAAGCCTTAAGCACAGAAAGTGAATCAGAAAATATAATTGCTTTTTGAATTGTTGAAAAACTGATAAAATCTAAAGCTAGGTCTATTGCTTTGGCTTCAGCTGTAAAAATAGATGAACCATCTGGAAGGCGCAAGGTTTGGTGCGTATCTTGAGAAACATACGCACAACCAACTTTATCTCCTTCTTTGGAACCATCAGTATAGACTTGCTGGTAATCATTGTAACGTGACTGCAGTACCTGAAAGTTTTGTTTGAGAAGTATCGGATTTGATTCGGATTTTTTGCCATCATGTAAGTCGAACAGAATAGAAGGTTTTTTAATACACCAAGATGGAACTTCGGCCGTTTCATGTTTTTGAATATTTTTAAGGTCGATACCTGAATTTTCTAGCAGTGGTAAAATACGTAATCCAAAAGGTTTGATTGCTGTGGGTTTTGTTTCATACTTATCTACAAATTGAGGTGGAAATGAAATTTTGGACGCCGGGTTAGATGGATTTGCAGCAAGTCTAATAGCATACTGAAGAGAAAGTTTCTCTCTACGCGAAGTTAAAGATGGTTCACCTGCTTCTACATAAAGGCTTAATACGGGAGAAGTACGGAAGGCTCCTATAGCCAGACGAAGGCCTTGGTGATGGATAGTATCCAAGGATTTTAAATAGGACTTTCTGGCAGAACCATAAACAACAGACCCATAATCTAATTTAGATCTTATTAAAGACCGGTAAAGATGTAATAAAGTATACCGATCTGCTCCCCAACTTGAATGAGCTAAAACCTTCAAAAGATTCAAAGCTTTTAAGCATTTCGCTTTAAGATATTTAATATGGGGAATAAAAGATAACTTTTGATCAAATATGACCCCAAGAAATTTGGCTTCTTCAACAACAGGAATTTGTGATCCGTATAAAAACAGGGAAGGATGTTCGTGTTTCTTCCGTAGTTTACAAAAATGAACACACTGCGTTTTCGACTTGGAAACCGCAATGACTTCAGCACCCAATTTCGTAAAATCATTCTTCGATATAAAAAGATTGGGTACAACATGGATATTATACGACAGACTGCATGCATGGTAGTTAACCCAATCACGGTTGGCAACTTTGCTTCCCTCTTTAATTGCACGCCGGTGGGTCAGGCCTCAGATTCTATGACGGCTCCAACGTAAAGGCTTATTGAGAATTAGAGAGATCTAATTCAAGGTAATGTTGGTTGGTGCCTGATGCTCTGTCTCTGGTCGGGCTCATCGGAGTCTAACTGTTGGTTTTCTTTTGCTCCAGCATTTCAGTGGTTTCTTGCTGTCGAGTCCTCACCGTTGTCTCACCTCTGTGGTTCTTTGATTTTTGTGTTCACGGAGATGTTGCACTGATGAGTTAGGAGGCCTTCATGCGGACTGAACAAATTATTTGTCTAAATCGCGACGGAAGTAAGGGCGAGGATTGTGGCCACGTAAAATCGATTTAAGCCCCCCAGTGGAAATCTTCCACTGACCGTTCCAAGGCGGCTCTTCTGTGGCGATTTATTTATGTTGTTGTTTGTTACTTACTGTATGTATCACTTGTGTCTTTTGGTTTTGGATGGCCATATGGCCATTTTGTGGGAAAGTAACTGTCCTTATGGCCTTCCTTTGTTTGGGTTTCCATTATGGTCTGGTCGCTTAATGTTTGTATTTCTTTCCCTTTGGTGTCTTTTATGGGTGGAGTAAGTTAATTGTATCAATTCCTGATCTTTGTTTTACTTCTACTTTGGAGAACTTGAAACCATTTTTATCAGTCCATTCTTCTATTCTTTTTAAATTTTGTTGTAACTTTCGTTCAATTGTTTTCATATTTTTTGAACGGTAACATATACAAAAATCATCAACATACAATGAACAATCAGTTTTGTCGTCCAAACATTGTACAATATTGTTTATTTTGATGTTAAATAGCGTAGTTGAAAGAATACTACCCTGTGGGACACCCTGTTCTTGATCATAGAAATCTGACAGGGTAGACCCCACACGCACCTGAAACATGCGCTCCCCTAAAAAGCTTTCAATAAAACTGGGAAGTTTTCCTCTTAAGCCAATGTTATGTAGATCTTTCAATATTCCATAACGCCATGTTGTATCATATGCTTTCTCCAAGTCGAAAAAGACAGCTACTACGTGTTCTTTGTTAATAAAAGCATCTCGTATAAATGTTTCTAGTCTTATTAAATTGTCATTGGTACTACGTTCCGAACGAAAGCCCGATTGATATTCTGAAATGAGGTTGTTGGACTCTAAGTACCAGACTAATCTCTTGTTTATCATTCTCTCCAATGTTTTACACAAACAACTTGTCAAAGCTATCGGACGATAATTTGTAGGTTCTGCATGGTCTTTCCCTGGTTTCGGAATTGGTACAACTGTAGCTACACGCCAGCTCTCAGGACAGACCCCCGTTTCCCAAATATTATTAAAGATATCTAAAAGTGTTGTAAGAGAACTTTTTGGCAGATGCTTAAGCATCTGATAATGAATTTCATCGGGGCCGGTTGCCGTATCATGTGATTTTTCAATGGCTTCAACGAGTTCGGATAAGTTAAAAGGTTTGTTGTATTCTTCGTGATTCAGTGATTTAAAGTTTAGATTTCTTTTCTCTTGGTCCTTTTTGACATTTCTAAAAGTGTCAGAGTAATTACGCGATGATGAATTTCTCAAGAATGTGTGCCCAAGAGTATCTGAAATATCTTTTTTTGTTGAAGCTATTGTGTCAAATTCAGTATTTAAATGTGTAAAACTAGAAGACTTTGTTTTTCCTGAAATTTTTCGTACCATATTCCAAACCTTTTTAATGGGGGTTTTATAGTTCAATTTGGAGACATATTCTCTCCATGACTTTCGTTTGGAAGCTCGGATTGTTCGCCGAGCTTTAGCTCTAAAAACTTTTACGTCGTTGAGCTTTTCTGAAGTGGGATTTTTGCAGAACTTATTTAGAGCCTGTTTGCGATTTTTAATAGCTTCTTTACAGTCATTATTAAACCAAGGCTTGCTTTTCTTAGTATTTGTGGAGGTCTTTGGAATGCATTGTTCTGATATGTTAATAAGTGTATCTGTGAAATCAGAAACAATGTCGGATGATTCATTAAAATGATCAATTGATAACTCTTCTTCACATAGATTATGGAATAATTCCCAGTCGGCTTTATTCATTTTCCATTTCTGGTTACAGTCCTCATCTGGTTCGTTTACACTCTCAATTATAACAGGGAAGTGATCACTTCCGCACTGATCATCATGAACAGACCAGTCATAGTCCAAGAAGAGAGATGGGTGACACAAAGAGAGATCTAAAGAAGACAAATGACCTGTCGCAGGGTGAAGGTAAGTATAAGATTTATCATTCATCAAGCAAAGATCGCTCTTTGCAATAAAATCTTCGACAAGTGCTCCTCTGTTATTGATATCTTTACAGCCCCATAGAATATTGTGACCATTGAAGTCGCCAACTAAAAGATATGGCGATGGAAGTTGACTCAGCAATGAGTCAAGATGTTCCGGCTTTAAAGAAAATGAGGGTGGGATATATAGAGAGCAAATTGTAGTTTCTTTATCCAGAGAAACCGATACTGCTATAGCTTGTAGGTCTGTTTTTAATTTGATCTCTCTTTGTGGTAAACACGATTTAACAAAAATTGAACTGCCACCAGATGGTTTGTTACCAACAGAATAGATATAGTTGTATGTATTGAAACCCCTGACATCAATATTGTCATCAGTTTTTAAAAAAGTTTCTTGCAAACAAAAAACCGATGGGTTTAATAACGAAATAAGTAATAAGAGTTCATTATAATTTGATTTAAGACCTCGACAATTCCATTGTATTATTTTGTGTTTTAAATCCATTTTATGAAGAGATTAAGACTAGAAACTATATTGGAGCTGCAATTGGTGATATAGATCTGCTACCACCAGCTCGTGGTGTTGCTGACCTCGATCTGTTATTGCCATTTGGTGATGATGGAGTTTCAAACTCCATATCACTGTCACTCAAAGATCCGAATCTGTTCTGGAATTTTATATTGTCTCTTTCCATTTTACGTTGTCTGTCTGTTTGTTTTAGAGACAATTGATGTTTTTTGATCGGATCTTCCGATCCCTTATTAGTTCGACCTGAGTCGAGTTTCTCTTTTACATGCGGCGCTGGCTTCGGTACGGTCGCTGTCGACCGATCCGAAGCAACCTGGATTGCGCCTTTTGATAAATTGGTTGAACTTTGTGGTGCTGGAGTGGATTTGCTCCATGCACCAGATTTCTTTAGTTCAGCTATGCATGATTCAACAGTCTGCGTTGCGGAGCTGGAAACTTGTACACCAGCACCCTTTGTGATGCTGGCGTAACTGGTGGTTGGTGTTGTGTATCGCTCGTCAACAATTTTCCGCGCTTCTGGGAATGTCATCCCCCTTTGGTATTTGACAGTAAGTATTTCTTTTTCTTTTTTCCATGCCGGACAATCTCGAGAGAAAACAGCATGCTTGCCACCACAATTTACACATTTGGCCTCATTTTTACAGTTTTGGTGATTATCGACATGTTTTTCTTCACCACAATTTGGACAGAGTTTTTTCTTCTGACATCTGCTTTCGTAGTGGCCAAAAACCTGACACGAGTAACATCTGAGAGGGTTTGGTATATAAACATCCACGTTAACTGAAAGATATGCTACTTTGATTTTCTTGGGTAGAACTGGTGTATTAAAAGTCAACACGTAAGTACCCGTTGGCTTCAATACACCACCTCTACGAACTTGGATGTTACGTACACCAATGACGCCTTCCGATCTCAAGTTCTCAACTATCTCTGCATCGCTGCAAGGACGGAGCTCTGGGCTGCGGATAACACCTTTGCATGAATTAAGTGTATTATGCAGAGATACTTTGACCTTGAGATCGAAGAGCTTTGTGGTACCAAGCAGGCTTTTCACCTGCTGTTCTCTCTCGACTTCTAATAAAAGGTCACCTGACTTAAGCGTTTTAATGCTTTTGGGATGTCCGGCAATGGACATGATGCTCTTTTCTATTACGAATGGGGATAGACTTGACACAGTGCGTGTATCTTCACATGATGACATTACTAAGAAGCGCGGAAAATTTAGTTGCTTTGGTGCTGCAGACTGCTGGCTAGACTGTTGACTAGACTGCTGACTGGGTTCATCCGTTCCGGATGAATCCTCGTCTTTTTTACGTTTGGATGCGTTGCGGTTATGTTTTTTTCCATTAGGCATAAGGAAAAAATTATAGTTTCGTCCCAAGTGCTCTCCGCCCTCCGTGGAGCCCTACAAGGGAACACCATAATGGAGTGGTTATCCAACTCGCAGGTGTTAGAGATACACGTGAGATATACTCGTATAAACAGAATGCCTACACGATTGATCCGTTTAGCCACCGCCTTCTAGAGATAAAAGACAGAAAAGGGTAAGGTAAATGGGCATATGGTTGGTATCAGGAAAGATACAAAAAGACTTGAAGAGAAAGCAAAGCGGTATCTCTAGGGCTCGGCGTGACCAGCCGATTGACCGTGCCGGACCGCACGGCCACCCGTCTACACCGAAAAGCCAGGCCAAAGAGGCGTGTTGGGTACCTGAAGCACCGCCACCTCAGGTAACCCTCAACCTCCAGGATCCCTTCTTCCGGCTTACAGGACGCCACCCACGGCAAACGGGTGGTACTTCCTTTAGCTCTTCCCAGTGGGCACAGAGACCACAGCGGCAATGTGCCCAGTGGGAATTGAGCCCCCAGGGCCACGGCAAGGCAGGAAGTCTAATACCTGGGGGGTTAATCACGAAGAATACAACAGACCTTTTAACTTATCCGAACTCGTTGAAGCCATTGAAAAATCACATGATACGGCAACCGGCCCCGATGAAATTCATTATCAGATGCTTAAGCATCTGCCAAAAAGTTCTCTTACAACACTTTTAGATATCTTTAATAATATTTGGGAAACGGGGGTCTGTCCTGAGAGCTGGCGTGTAGCTACAGTTGTACCAATTCCGAAACCAGGGAAAGACCATGCAGAACCTACAAATTATCGTCCGATAGCTTTGACAAGTTGTTTGTGTAAAACATTGGAGAGAATAATAAACAAGAGATTTTGTGTTTTAAATCCATTTTATGAAGAGATTAAGACTAGAAACTATATTGGAGCTGCAATTGGTGATATAGATCTGCTACCACCAGCTCGTGGTGTTGCTGACCTCGATCTGTTATTGCCATTTGGTGATGATGGAGTTTCAGCGAACTCCATATCACTGTCACTCAAAGATCCGAATCTGTTCTGAAATCTAATATTGTCTCTTTCCATTTTACGTTGTCTGTCTGTATGTTTTTGAGACAATTGATGTTTTTTGGTCGGATCTTCCGATCCCTTATTAGTACGACCTGAGTCGAGTTTCTCTTTTACGTGCGGCGCTGGCTTCGGTATGGTCGCTGTCGACCGATCCGAAGCAATCTGGATTGCGCCATTTGATAAGTTGGTTGAACTTTGCGGTGCTGGAGTGGGTTTACTCCATGCACCAGATTTTTTCAGTTCAGCTATGTATGATTCAGCAGTCTGTGTCGCGGAGCTGGTACATTTTACACCAGTTCCCTTTGTGATGCTGGCGAAACTGGTGGTTGGTGTTATATATCGCTCATCGACAATTTTTCGCGCTTCCGGGAATGTTATCCCCCTTTGGTATTTGACGGTTAGTATTTCTTTTTCTTTTTTCCATGCCGGACAGTCTCGAGAGAAAACAGCATGTTTGCCATCACAATTTACGCATTTGGGTTCATTTTTGCAGTTGAGGTGATTATCAACATGCTTTTCTTCACCACAATTAGGACAGAGTTTTTTTCTCTGACATCTGCTTTCATGATGGCCAAAAGCCTGACAAGAGTAACATCTAAGAGGGTTTGGGATGTATACCTCTACGTTAATGGAAAGATATGCTACTTTGATTTTCTTGGGTAGAACTGGTGTATTAAAAGTCAACACATAAGTTGCTGTTGGTTTTAGTACACCACTTCTACGGACTTTGATGTTACGAACACCAACAACTCCCTGATCTTTCAAGTTATCGACGATCTCTTCATCTGTACAAGGGCGCAGTTCTGGACTGCGAATCACTCCCTTAGACGAATTTAACGTGTTGTGGAGAGAGACTTTAACCTGAAGATCAAAGAGTTTATTGGTGCTTAGCAGGCTTACAACTTGCTGTTTTTTCTCGACTTCCAAGAGAAGGTCACCTGATTTGAGCTTTTTGATACTCTTAGGGTGTCCGGCTATGGAGTTGATACATTTCTCAATTACGAAAGGAGAAAGGCTGGATACACTTCGTGTATCGTCAAGCGACGAGACAACCAAGAAGCGCGGAACATTGTCGAAATTTGGTTCAGCGGACTGCTGACTGGTTTGTTGACTTGACTGCTGACTGGCTTGTTGACTGTGTTCATCCGATTCGGATGAATCGTCTTGTTTTTTACGTTTAGGTGCGTTGTGTTTAGATGCGTTGCGGTTATTTTTTTTCCATGAGGCATAAGGAAAAAATTCAAGTTTCGTCCCAAGTGCTCTCCGCCCTCCGTGGAGCCCTACAAGGGAACACCATAATGGAGTGGTTATCCAACTCGCAGGTGTTAGAGATACACGTGAGATATACTCGCATAAACAAAATGCCTACACGATTGATCCGTTTTGCCACCGCCTTCTAGAGATAAAAAGACAGAAAAGGGTAAGGTAAATGGGCATATGGTTGGTATCAGGAAAGATACAAAAAGAGTTGAAGAGAAAGCAAAGTGGTATCTCTAGGGCTCGGCGTGACCAGCCGATTGACCGTGCCGGACCGCACG
The DNA here is from genome assembly GCA_963580285.1 of Lucinisca nassula. NCBI lineage: Eukaryota > Metazoa > Mollusca > Bivalvia > Lucinida > Lucinidae > Lucinisca > Lucinisca nassula. The sequence continues at coordinate 14,546,455 of OY757020.1, read as the reverse complement.
GCCACCGTCTACACCGAAAAGCCAGGCCAAAGAGGCGTGTTGGGAACCTGAAGCACCGCCACCTCAGGTAACCCTCAACCTCCAGGATCCCTTCTTCCGGCTTACAGGACGCCACCCACGGCAAACGGGTGGTACTTCCTTTAGCTCTTCCCAGTGGGCACAAAGACCACAGCGGCAATGTGCCCAGTGGGAATTGAGCCCCCAGGGCCACGGCAAGGCAGGAAGTCTAATACCTGGGGGTTAACGAGTTTGAAAGTTCTTAACAAAGTTTGGGGATTGGGACCCACGCTGGGGGTTTGGGGGAGATGTATGGGCATAAAGGTATAAAGTAAAAGTACCTAAATCAAGTTGTTTAATTGCCGCCAAACGCGGACAAACATTAGGATAATTTCCGAAAGACGCGAGTGTTTTTAGGAATCACATATGTACTATGGACATTTAACACGAATATTCATCGTTGTGCCAACGTGAATATATAATGTGAAAGGAACCCGCATTCAATCATTTAGCTCTCTGAGCAGTATCAAAAATATGTTGCAAATTTTCAGATGAAAAATTGTGATGTTTTTCATATTTCTGTTCTAAACATAGATTGGAGATGCATGTTAGAAACCGCTGAAATGCTGGAGCAAAAGAAAACCAACAGTTAGACTCCGATGGGCCCGACCAGAGACAGAGCATCAGGCACCAACCAACATTACATTGAATTAGATCTCTCTAATTCTCAATAAGCCTTTACGTTGGAGCCGTCATAGAATCTGAGGCCTGACCCACCGGCGTGCAATTAAAGAGGGAAGCAAAGTTGCCAACCGTGATTGGGTTAACTGCCATGCATGCAGTCTGTCGTATAATATCCATGTTGTACCCAATCTTTTTATATCGAAGAATGATTTTACCAAATTGGGTGCTGAAGTCATTGCGGTTATATATTTTTCTGAATTTATATACTAAGTCACCATAAAATTCGGGTTCCGATAGACCTTGTTGCAGAAGAGATTTAAGTCCAATATTGAATTTTGAAATTAAATCCGAATGGCGTCTATAAAATTTTGAAAAGGCTTTGCGTAGTTTATGGTACCGATAACCCTGATTAAGGAGTTTAGCCGTTAATAATTTATTACGAGTGTTAAAGTCAGTTACATGACTACACACTCTAGCAAATCGAATTAATTGCGAAATATAAACGCCATAGGATGGCGCACGAGGAACATCACCATCCAAAAAAGGAAAATTTACAATCTCAAAATCAAAGTCATCGCGTTTATCATAAATTTTGCACGAAACAAATCCGTCTACAATAGAACGATGGAAATCCAAAAACGGGGCCTCGGTATCAGAAGAATTTGCTTTATTTAACTGAAGTTCTAGGGGGTAAATCTGACTGATCAAACCATCAAAATAGTTATTATCAATATTTAATAAATCATCTAAATATCTAGAAGTGGAGCTGAAAGCTTCAATAATTTCAGATTGGTTATCAATGGAAAGCGACAAAATGAAGTCTCTTTCATAACAATACAAGAACAGATCAGCCACAAGAGGTGCGCAATTAGTACCCATCGGAATACCCACAATTTGTCTAAATAACTTAGTACCGAATCTAATATAAATATTGTCAAGTAGAAAGGTGAGGGCATCACACACTCTCTGACATGACCAGAGTGTATAATTCTTATGCTCTTTAGAAGTGAAAAATGCATTTCCGAAATGCATTGGAAATGCATATCCGAATCTCCATACGGTGCTCATTTTTTTGCGAATCGGAGGACATAGATCACCTGCTGGGTGGGGCCGACATCTTCATTTTCCACCAATGTGTCTCACTTTATGCAGGACATCAATAGAAAAAGTTTTCTCACATCTTGACGATGTATTTAGTGATGTTTATCGGCCTCAGTTCAGCATGTCGACTGAATTGCCGACAGAAAGGTCGAATTGTGTGGAAAATCTGCCTGCTTGCACGATATATATACATCCTTATGATTCCAGAGTACGAAGACTCGAGTTTAAAGTACTAGGTGATGGAAGAGTTGACCTGAGGAACCTCCCGAATGTTGATAGAAATCTCTGTTATAGCTATGACAAAATCAAATCAACCATGTGAGCACATACTGACCAACCATCAAGTGTCCATTAATGATGATATTTGTGTAAGGGAATTTCATCTTTTCAAACTCATTCCAAAAACACGCTTATACAAATGCATAGACAATTTTTTGGGATGAAAAGTTTTTGATAGAAATTCTGGTATTTTTCTTATATCTGCTCCACACATAGATTGTGGGTACTCGATAGACTTTGATTATCTATCCACTGTTACTGCATTACCCCCACACGGGGATTATGTGCAAGTGATCGGGTGCGTTTCAGACCGGGCGTCAGTACATTGAAAGGTTTAAAAATAGTACAGAAGGACAAAAACAGGTGAAAGTGAAATAAATATGAGTGGTTAAAAGAAAGAATCTATACTTTGACACATAATCTTGTCATTGAGTTTGCTTTATCTAGATATTCAAGAACTTTGAGGAATGACGTTTTACCAGAATTAACTCGTATCTGTTTCCACCCTAAGTGCAGTCCGATCTGGGTCTACACTGTTTGTCTAAGCACTTTTGAGCACAACTAATGCAAAAAATGCATACCCCCATAAACCCCAGTTTTACTATATAAAAGTGGGGTGAAAGGGGGTCAAAATTATATAGACATGTTTTCGTGATGCCCCAATAAATTAAAACGAGATCATTGAAGATTTTTCGGTACCATTGATTTATGTTTTTTGAAGTAGTACAGGTTTTTGTTTTAAATCTATTTTCCCATTACGAAAATATCCCTATGCAAATACATTGCTATTTTTTCGGCTAAAAAATAGCAAATTTTAGGAGGAAAAATTGTGATATTTTTCTTATTTCTGCTCGAAACATAGATTGTGGGTACTCGATAGAACCGCCTCGACAGAAGAAAATAAAATAGTTCAAAATGGCATTCAATCGGTTATGTACGAGGTTAATATCGTATACCTTACGGAAATGGCTGGGTAGTTACAATTGAAATTATGCCTGAATAAACAGTGTAGATCCAGACATGACTGCTACTAAAATCAGGATCTGTCACACTATTTGCCACCTAGCCAGTAGTTTCGTAAGCACTGTCTGATAGATAACTGACATGTTCAATGTTTTACATTACGAAAAAACGCCTATTCAATATAATATATTTTATATGGCTCTAAAAATGAAAATTTTAAAAATGGCAAACATTGCAGACTTTGATCAGATTGCTAGGAGCAGTCTGATCTGGGTCTACACTGTTTGCCTAAGCAATATTTAGGGTAATCACGAGAGTACACTTGCAACTCACCAGCAATTTATTAAGGTTGGCCTTTTCATACATTTAAATAGCGTAGTTGAAAGAATACTTCCCTGTGGGACACCCTGTTCTTGATCATAGAAATCTGACAGGGTAGACCCCACACGCACCTGAAACATGCGCCCCCCTAAAAGCTTTCAATAAAACTGGGAAGTTTTCCTCTTAAGCCAACGTTATGGAGATCTTTCAATATACCATAACGCCATGTTGTATCATATGCTTTCTCCAAGTCGAAAAAGACAGCTACTACGTGTTCTTTGTTAATAAAAGCATCTCGTATAAATGTTTCTAGTCTTATTAAATTGTCATTGGTACTGCGTTCCGAACGAAAACCCGATTGATATTCTGAAATGAGGTTGTTGGACTCTAAGTACCAGACTAATCTCTTGTTTATCATTCTCTCCAATGTTTTACACAAACAACTTGTCAAAGCTATCGGACGATAATTTGTAGGTTCTGCATGATCTTTCCCTGGTTTCGGAATTGATACAACTGTAGCTACACGCCAGCTCTCAGGACAGACCCCCGTTTCCCAAATATTATTAAAGATATCTAAAAGTGTTGTAAGAGAACTTTTTGGCAGATGCTTAAGCATCTGATAATGAATTTCATCGGGGCCGGTTGCCGTATCATGTGATTTTTCAATGGCTTCAACTAGTTCGGATAAGTTAAAAGGTGTGTTGTATTCTTCGTGATTAAGGGATTTGAAGTTAAGTTTTCTTTTCTCCTGGTCCTTTTTGAAATTTCTAAAAGTGTCAGAATAATTACGCGATGATGAATTATTCAAGAATGTGCTCCCAAGAGTATCTGAAATATCTTTTTTTTGTTGAAGCTATTGTGTCAAATTCAGTATTTAAATGTGTAAAACTAGAGGACTTTGTTTTTCCTGAAATTTTTCGTACCATATCCCAAACCTTTTTAATGGGGGTTTTGTAGTTCAATTTGGAGACATATTCTCTCCATGACTTTCGTTTTGAAGCTCGGATTGTTCGCCGAGCTTTAGCTCTAAAAACTTTTACGTCGTTTAGCTTTTCTGAAGTGGGACTTTTGCAGAACTTATTTAGAGTAGAAGTAAAACAAAGATCAGGAATTGATACAATTAACTTACTCCATCCATAAAAGACACCAAAGGGAAAGAAATACAAACATTAAGCGACCAGACCATAATGGAAACCTAAACAAAGGATGGCCATATGGACAGTTACTTTCCCACAAAATGGCCATATGGCCATCCAAAATTAAAAGACACAAGTGATACACACAGTAAGTAACAAACAACAACATAAATAAATCGCCACAGAAGAGCCGCCTTGGAACGGTCAGTGGAAGATTTCTACTGGGGGGCTTAAATCGATTTTACGTGGCCACAATCCTCGCCCTTACTTCCGTCGCGATTTAGACAAAAAATTTGTTCAGTCCGCATGAAGGCCTCCTAACTCATCAGTGCAACATCTCCGTGAACACAGAAATCAAAGAACCACAGAGGTGAGACAACGGTGAGGACTCGACAGCAAGAAACCACTGAAATGCTGGAGCAAAAGAAAACCAACAGTTAGACTCCGATGAGCCCGACCAGAGACAGAGCATCAGGCACCAACCAACATTATCTTTTGCAGAACTTATTTAGAGCCTGTTTACGTTTTTAATAGCTTCTTTACAGTCATTATTAAACCAAGGCTTGCTTTTCTTAGTATTTGTGGAGGTCTTTGGAATGCATTGTTCTGATATATTAATAAGTGTATCTGTGAAATCAGAAACAATGTCGGATGATTCATTTAAGTGATCAACTGTTAACTCTTCTTCACATAAATTATGGAATAATTCCCAGTCGGCTTTATTCATTTTCCACTTCTGGTTACAGTCTTCATCTGGTTCGTAAACGCTCTCAATTATAACAGGGAAGTGATCACTTCCGCACTGATCATCATGAACAGACCAGTCATAGTCCAAGAAGAGAGATGGGTGACACAAAGAGAGATCTAAAGAAGACAAATGACCTGTCGCAGGGTGAAGGTAAGTATAAGATTTATCATTCATCAAGCAAAGATCGCTATTTGCAATAAAATCTTCAACAAGTGCTCCTCTGTTATTGGTATCTTTACAGCCCCATAGAATATTGTGACCATTGAAGTCGCCAACTAAAAGATATGGGGATGGAAGCTGACTCAGCAATGAGTCAAGATGTTCCGGCTTTAAAGAAAATGAGGGTGGAATATATAGAGCATATTGTAGTTTCTTTATCCAGAGAAACCGATACTGCTACAGCTTGTAGGTCTGTTTTTAATTTGATCTCTCTTTGTGGTAAACATGATTTAACAAAAATTGAACTGGCACCAGATGGTTTGTTACCATCAGAATAGATATAGTTGTATGTATTGAAACCCCTGACATCAATGTTGTCATCAGTTTTTAAAAAGGTTTCTTGCAAACAAAAAACCGATGGGCTTAATAACGAAATAAGTAATTAGAGTTCATTATAATTTGATTTAAGACCTCGACAATTCCATTGTATTATTTTGTGTTTTAAATCCATTTTATGAAGAGATTAAGACTAGAAACTATATTGGAGCTGCAATTGGTGATATAGATCTGCTACCACCAGCTCGTGGTGTTGCTGACCTCGATCTATTATTGCCGCTTGGTGATGATGGAGTTTCAAACTCCATATCACTGTCACTCAAAGATCCGAATCTGTTCTGGAATTTTATATTGTCTCTTTCCATTTTACGTTGTCTGTCTGTTTGTTTTTTAGACAAGTGTTGTTTCTTCGGATCTTCTGATCCCTTATTAGTTCGACCTAAGTCGAGTTTCTCTTTTGCATGCGGCGCTGGCTTCGGTACGGTCGCTGTCGACCGATCCGAAGCAACCTGGATTGCGCCATTTAATAAACTGGTTGAACTTTGTGGTGCTGGAGTGGATTTACTCCATGCACCAGATTTTTTCAGTTCAGCTATGTATGATTCAGCAGTCTGTGTTTCGGAGCTGGAAACTTTTACACCAGCACCCTTTGTGATGCTGGCGTAACTGGTGGTTGGTGTTGTGTATCGCTCATCAACAATTTTCCGCGCTTCTGGGAATGTTATCCCCCTTTGGTATTTGACAGTGAGTATTTCTTTTTCTTTTTTCCATGCCGGACAATCTCGAGAGAAAACAGCATGCTTGCCACCACAATTGACGCATTTGGGCTCATTTTTGCAGTTTTGATGGTTATCGACATGTTTTTCCTCACCACAGTTTGGACAGAGTTGTTTCTTCTGACATCTGCTTTCGTGGTGACCAAAAACCTGACACGAGTAACATCTAAGAGGGTTTGGTATATACACCTCTACGTTAACAGATAGATATGCAACTTTTATTTTCTTGGGCAGAACTGGTGTATTAAATGTCAACACGTAGGTACTTGTTGGCTTTAATACACCACTTCTACGAACTTGGATGTTACGTACACCAATGACGCCTTCATCTCTTAAATTCTCAACAATCTCGGCATCGTTGCACGGACGTAGCTCTGGGCTGCGGATGACACCTTTACATGAATTGAGTGTTTTGTGCAACGATACTTTGACGTTGAGATCAAAGAGCTTTGTGGTACCAAGCAGGTTTTTGACCTGCTGCTCTCTCTCGACTTCCAAGAGGAGATCACCTGACTTCAGTTTTTTTTTTATACTTTTTGGATGTCCGGCAATGGACACTAAACTCTTTTCGATAACAAAGGGTGATAAATCTGATACCGTACGTGTATCATCGCGTGATGTCATCACCAAGAAGCGTGGAAAAGTGTTGAGCTTTGGAGTTTCAACTTGCTGACTTTACTGCTGATTTGACTGCTGACTTGACTTCTGACTGGGTTCATCCGTTTCGGATGAATCCTCGTCTTTTTTACGTTTAGCTGCGTTGCGGTTATGTTTTTTTCCATGAGGCATAAGGAAAAAATTCTAGTTTCGTCCCAAGTGCTCTCCGCCCTCCGTGGAGCCCTACAAGGGAACACCATAATGGAGTGGTTATCCAACTCGCAGGTGTTAGAGATACACGAGAGATATACTCGTATAAACAAAATGCCTACACGATTGATCCGTTTAGCCACCGCCTTCTAGAGATAAAAAGACAGAAAAGGGTAAGGTAAATGGGCATATGGTTGGTATCAGGAAAGATACAAAAAGAGTTGAAGAGAAAGCAAAGCGGTATCTCTAGGGCTCGGCGCGACCAGCCGATTGACCGTGCCGGACCGCACGGCCACCCGTCTACACCGAAAAGCCAGGCCAAAGAGGCGTGTTGGGTACCTGAAGCACCGCCACCTCAGGTAACCCTCAACCTCCAGGATCCCTTCTTCCGGCTTACAGGACGCCACCCACGGCAAACGGGTGGTACTTCCTTTAGCTCTTCCCAGTGGGCACAGAGACCACAGCGGCAATGTGCCCAGTGGGAATTGAGCCCCCAGGGCCACGGCAAGGCAGGAAGTCTAATACCTGGGGGCGGGTTATATGGATTAGCAGCAAAGTAGAAGTAAAACAAAGATCAGGAATTGATACAATTAACTTACTCCACCCATAAAAGACACCAAAGGGAAAGAAATACAAACATTAAGCGACCAGATATTTTTTGAACGGTAACATATGTAAAACTCATCAACATTCAATGAACAATCGGTTTTGCAAGTCTGATAGCATACTGAAGAGAAAGTTTCTCTCTGTTAAAGATGGTTCACCTACTTCCACATAAAGGCTTTATACTGGCCCCATAGCCAGACGAAGGCCTTGGTGATGGATAGTATCCAAAGATTTTAAATAAGACTTTCTTATTGAGATCAGCGTGAATATTCTGATGATGATGATGATTTCATGTTTAACTACGCGTCAACCCTCTTTGTGGGTCATAAGCGTCAAACGGTTAATGGTTAAACGGCAAGAATAATTATGATGATATTAAAAGTAAAAAGTCAGAATGATAATGTTTAAAAATCTGAAACAGTTAAATCTTATGAAAAAGTCCAATTTCTTTTAAGAATAAAATAATATTATCAACAGGTACATCTCGAAACAGTTGTTGCAAAGTGTCAGCTTTGAAATATAAAATACGTGAGGGTGAAAAGTCAACACAGTCAATTAAGATATGTTTCACAGTGAATGGCTGATCACAACCTACACAAGAAGGCTGATCATCACCATTAAAAATATAAGAATGAGTAACTCTAGTATGGCCGATGCGCAGTCGTGTTAATACTACGTCCTCTTTTCTGGAAAACTGTGGAGGAGAGCATTTTGTACTAACGGCAGGTTTAATGGCACGGAGTTTGTTATTTATTGCACGGTCCCATTCGCCTTGCCATTCCGACAAGATGTATCTGTTGATAAGTGGTTTAAAATTATTAAAAGGAATTTTAAAAACAGATGGATCAAGATTGAGCGATTCCTTTGCTTTCTTGTCAGCATATTCATTGCCGACAATGCCAATATGGCTCGGAAGCCAACAAAACAAGATTTGGTGTGTTTTAGAAATTTCATGATGTTTTTCGATCAATTTTTGAATTTGAGGATTTTTAGATGATGAATGGTCTAAAGAACTGATAAAATCTAAAGCTAGGTCTATTGCTTTGGCTTCAGCTGTAAAAATAGATGAACCATCTGGAAGGCGCATTGTTTTGTGCGTATCTTTAGAAACATACGCACAACCAACTTTATCTCCTTCTTTGGAACCATCAGTATAGACTTGCTGGTAATCATCGTAACGTGATTGCAGTACTTGAAAGTTTTGTTTGAGAAGTATCGGATTTGATTCGGATTTTTTGCCATCATGTAAGTCGAACAGAATAGAAGGTCGTTTAATACACCAAGATGGAACTTCGGCGGTTTCATGTTTTTGAATATTTTTAAGGTCGATACCTGAATTTTCCAGCAGTGGTAAAATACGTAATCCAAAAGGTTTGATTGCTGTGGATTTAGTTTCATACCTATCTACAAATTGAGGTGAAAATGAAATTTTGGATGCCGGGTTAGATGGATTTGCAGCAAGTCTGATAGCATACTGAAGAGAAAGTTTCTCTCTGCGCGAGGTTAAAGATGGTTCACCTGCTTCTACATAAAGGCTTAATACGGGAGAAGTACGGAAGGCTCCCATGGCCAGACGAAGGCCTTGGTGATGGATAGTATCCAAGGATTTTAAATAGGACTTTCTGGCAGAACCATAAACAACAGACCCATAATCTAATTTAGATCTTATTAAAGACCGGTAAAGATGTAATAAAGCATACCGATCTGCACCCCAACTTGTATGAGCTAAAACTTTCAAAAGATTCAAAGCTTTTAAGCATTTCGCTTTAAGATATTTAATATGGGGAATAAAAGATAACTTTTTATCAAATATGACCCCAATAAATTTGGCTTCTTCAACAACAGGAATTTGTGATCCGTATAAAAACAGGGAAGGATGTTCGTGTTTCTTCCGTAGTTTACAAAAATGAACACACTGCGTTTTCGACTTGGAGAACTTGAAACCATTTTTATCAGTCCATTCTTCTATTCTTTTTAAATTTTGTTGTAACTTTCGTTCAATTGTTTTCATATTTTTTGAACGGTAACATATACAAAAATCATCAACATACAATGAACAATCAGTTTTGTCGTCCAAACATTGTACAATATTGTTTATTTTGATGTTAAATAGCGTAGTTGAAAGAATACTACCCTGTGGGACACCCTGTTCTTGATCATAGAAATCTGACACGGTAGACCCCACACGCACCTGAAACATGCGCTCCCCTAAAAAGCTTTCAATAAAACTGGGAAGTTTTCCTCTTAAGCCAATGTTATGTAGATCTTTCAATATTCCATAACGCCATGTTGTATCATATGCTTTCTCCAAGTCGAAAAAGACAGCTACAACGTGTTCTTTGTTAATAAAAGCATCTCGTATAAATGTTTCTAGTCTTATTAAATTGTCATTGGTACTACGTTCCGAACGAAAGCCCGATTGATATTCTGAAATGAGGTTGTTGGACTCTAAGTACCAGACTAATCTCTTGTTTATCATTCTCTCCAATGTTTTACACAAACAACTTGTCAAAGCTATCGGACGATAATTTGTAGGTTCTGCATGATCTTTCCCTGGTTTCGGAATTGGTACAACTGTAGCTACACGCCAGTTCTCAGGACAGACCCCCGTTTCCCAAATATTATTAAAGATATCTAAAAGTGTTGTAAGAGAACTTTTTGGCAGATGCTTAAGCATCTGATAATGAATTTCATCGGGGCCGGTTGCCGTATCATGTGATTTTTCAATGGCTTCAACGAGTTCGGATAAGTTAAAAGGTTTGTCGTATTCTTCGTGATTAAGGGATTTAAAGTTTAGATTTCTTTTCTCTTGGTCCTTTTTGACATTTCTAAAAGTGTCAGAGTAATTACGCGATGATGAATTTCTCAAGAATGTGTGCCCTAGAGTATCTGAAATATCTTTTTTTGTTGAAGCTATTGTGTCAAATTCAGTATTTAAATGTGTAAAACTAGAAGACTTTGTTTTTCCTGAAATTTTTCGTACCATATCCCAGACCTTTTTAATGGTGGTTTTATAGTTCAATTTGGAGACATATTCTCTCCATGACTTTCGTTTGGACGCTCGGATTGTTCGCCGAGCTTTAGCTCTAAAAATTTTACGTCGTTGAGCTTTTCTGTAGTGGGATTTTTGCAGAACTTATTTAGAGCCTGTTTACGCTTTTTAATAGCTTCTTTACAGTCATTATTAAACCAAGGCTTGCTTTTCTTAGTATTTGTGGAGGTCTTTGGAATGCATTGTTCTGATATGTTAATAAGTGTATCTGTGAAATCAGAAACAATGTCGGATGATTCATTAAAATGATCATTTGATAACTCTTCTTCACATAAATTATGGAATAATTCCCAGTCGGCTTTATTCATTTTCCATTTCTGGTTACAGTCCTCATCTGGTTCGTTTACACTCTCAATTATAACAGGGAAGTGATCACTTCCGCACTGATCATCATGAACAGACCAGTCATAGTCCAAGAAGAGAGATGGGTGACACAAAGAGAGATCTAAAGAAGACAAATGACCTGTCGCAGGGTGAAGGTAAGTATAAGATTTATCATTCATCAAGCAAAGATCGCTATTTGCAATAAAATCTTCGACAAGTGCTCCTCTGTTATTGATATCTTTACAGCCCCATAGAATATTGTGACCATTGAAGTCGCCAACTAAAAGATATGGCGATGGAAGTTGACTCAGCAATGAGTCAAGATGTTCCGGCTTTAAAGAAAATGAGGGTGGGATATATAGAGAGCAAATTGTAGTTTCTTTATCCAGAAAAACCGATACTGCTATAGCTTGTAGGTCTGTTTTTAATTTGATCTCTCTTTGTGGTAAACATGATTTAACAAAAATTGAACTGCCACCAGATGGTCTGTTACCATCAGAATAGATATAGTTGTATGTATTGAAACCCCTGACATCAATGTTGTCATCAGTTTTTAAAAAAGTTTCTTGCAAACAAAAAACCGATGGGTTTAATAACGAAATAAGTAATAACAGTTCGTTATAATTTGATTTAAGACCTCGACAATTCCATTGTATTATTTTGTGTTTTAAATCCATTTTATGAAGAGATTAAGACTAGAAACTATATTGGAGCTGCAATTGGTGATATAGATCTGCTACCACCAGCTCGTGGTGTTGCAGACCTTGATCTGTTATTGCTACTTGGTGATGATGGAGCTTCAAACTCCATATCACTGTCACTCAAAGATCCGAATCTGTTCTGAAATTTTATATTGTCTCTTTCCATTTTACGTTGTCTGTCTGTTTGTTTTAGAGACAATTGCTTTTTCGGATCTTCCGATCCCTTATTAGTTCGACCTGGTTCGAGTTTCTCTTTTACATGCGGCGCTGGCTTCGGTACGGTCGCTGTCGACCGATCCGCAGCAACCTGGATTGCGCCATTTGATAAATTGTTTGAACTTTGTGGTGCTGGAGTGGATTTGCTCCATGCACCGGATTTCTTTAATTCAGCTATGCATGATTCGACAGTCTGCGTTGCGGAGCTTGAAACTTGTTTACCAGCACCCTTTGTGATGCTGGCGTAACTGGTGGTTGGTGTTGTGTATCGCTCGTCAACAATTTTCCGCGCTTCTGGGAATGTCATCCCCCTTTGGTATTTGACAGTAAGTATTTCTTTTTCTTTTTGCCATGCCGGACAATCTCGAGAGAAAACAGCATGCTTGCCACCACAATTTACACATTTGGCCTCATTTTTACAGTTTTGATGATTATCGACATGTTTTTCTTCACCACAATTTGGACAGAGTTTTTTCTTTTGACATCTGCTTTCGTGGTGGCCAAAAACCTGACACGAGTAACATCTAAGAGGGTTTGGTATATAAACATCCACGTTAACTGAAAGATATGCTACTTTGATTTTCTTGGGTAGAACTGGTGTATTAAAAGTCAACACGTAAGTACCCGTTGGTTTCAATACACCACCTCTACGAACTTGTATGTTACGTACACCAATGACGCCTTCCGATCTCAAGTTCTCAACTATCTCTGCATCGCTGCAAGGACGGAGCTCTGGGCTGCGGATAACACCTTTGCATGAGTTAAGTGTATTATGCAGAGATACTTTGACCTTGAGATCGAAGAGCTTTGTGGTACCAAGCAGGCTTTTTACCTGCTGTTCTCTCTCGACTTCTAGTAAAAGGTCACCTGACTTAAGCTTTTTAATGCTTTTGGGATGTCCGGCAATGGAAATGATGCTCTTTTCAATCACAAATGGGGATAAACTTGACACGTGTATCTTCACATGAAGACATTACCAAGAAGCGTGGAAAATTAAGTTGCTTTGGTGCTGCAGACTGCTGGCTTGACTGTTGACTAGACTGCTGACTGGGTTCATCCGTTTCGGATGATTCCTCGTCTTTTTTACGTTTAGGTGCGTTGCGGTTAGGTGCGTGGTTGCGGTTATGTTTGTTTTTAGGAGCCATAAGAAAAAAATCCTAGTTTCGTCCCAAGTGCTCTCCGCCCTCCACGGAGCCCTACAAGGGAACACCATAATGGAGTGGTTATCCAACTCGCAGGTGTTAGAGATACACGTGAGATATACTCGTATAAACAAAATGCCTACACGACTGATCCGTTAAGCCACCGCCTTCTAGAGATAAAAAGACAGAAAAGGGTAAGGTAAATGGGCATATGGTTGGTATCAGGAAAGATACAAAAAGAGTTGAAGAGAAAGCAAAGCGGTATCTCTAGGGCTCGGCGTGACCAGCCGATTGACCGTGCCGGACCGCACGGCCACCCGTCTACACCGAAAAGCCAGGCCAAAGAGGCGTGTTGGGCACCTGAAGCACCGCCACCTCAGGTAACCCTCAACCTCCAGGATCCCTTCTTCCGGCTTACATGACGCCACCCACGGCAAACGGGTGGTACTTCCTTTAGCTCTTCCCAGTGGGCACAGAGACCACAGCGGCAATGTGCCCAGTGGGAATTGAGCCCCCAGGGCCACGGCAAGGCAGGAAGTCTAATACCTGGGGGCGTGAATATTCTGAGACATCAGAAATAAATTATTGGTTTAGACTTATATTCTAGACAGGTTTTTAATTATTTGGACCCCATTTTGATTTATATCAGTCTTTGAATCGACTGCCTATTCGAAGTTCGCAAAATTGCAGTATGTTTCCTCTGGCTTTCTTTGCGGGATCATTACAGGGTCACTGATGAGGCTTTATTAGCCGAAACTACGTAGTATGACCCATCTTCTTTCTTATGAATATTTTCATTGCTCTTAAAGGAACTCTTTTTTGATTTTTATTTTTCTGGCAGAACCATAAACAACAGACCCATAATCTAATTTAGATCTTATCAGAGACCGGTAAAGATGTAATAAAGTGTACCGATCTGCTCCCCAACTTGTATGAGCTAAAACTTTCAAACGATTCAAAGCTTTTAAGCATTTCGCTTTAAGATATTTAATATGGGGAATAAAAGATAACTTTTGATCAAATATGACCCCAAGAAATTTGGCTTCTTCAACGACAGGAATTTGTGATCCGTATAAAAACAGGAAAGGATGGTCGTGTTTCTTCCGGAGCTTACAAAAATGAACACACTGCGTTTTCCTCCATGACTTTCGTTTTGAAGCTCGGATTGTTCGCCGAGCTTTAGCTCTAAATACTTTTACATTGTTTAGTTTGTCTGTAGTTGTAATTTTGCAGAACTTATTTAAAGTAGAAGTAAAACAAAGATCAGGAATTGATACAATTAACTTACTCCACCCATAAAAGACACCAAAGGGGAAGAAATACAAACATTAAGCGACCAGACCATAATGGAAACCTAAACAAAGGAAGGCCATATGGACAGTTACTTTCCCACAAAATGGCCATATGGCCATCCAAAATTAAAAGACACAAGTGATACACACAGTAAGTAACAAACAACAACATAAATAAATCGCCACGGAAGAGCCGCCTTGGAACGGTCAGTGGAAGATTTCCACTGGGGGGCTTAAATCGATTTTACGTGGCCACAATCCTCGCCCTTACTTCCGTCGCGATTTAGACAAATAATTTGTTCAGTCCGCATGAAGGCCTCCTAACTCATCAGTGCAACATCTCCGTGAACACAGAAATCAAAGAACCACAGAGGTGAGACAACGGTGAGGACTCGACAGCAAGAAACCACTGAAATGCTGGAGCAAAAGAAAACCAACAGTTAGACTCCGATGAGCCCGACCAGAGACAGAGCATCAGGCACCAACCAACATTATCTCTTTAATTTTCAATAAGCCTTTACGTTGGAGCCGTCATAGAATCTGAGGCCTGACCCACCGGCGTGCAATTAAAGAGGGAAGCAAAGTTGCCAACCGTGATTGGGTTAACTACCATGCATGCAGTCTGTCGTATAATATCCATGTTGTACCCAATCTTTTTATATCGAAGAATGATTTTACGAAATTGGGTGCTGAAGTCATTGCAGTTATATATTTTTCTGAATTTATATACTAAGTCACCATAAAATTCGGGTTCCGATAGACCTTGTTGCAGAAGAGATTTAAGTCCAATATTGAATTTTGAAATTAAATCAGAATGGCGTCTATAACATTTTGAAAAGGCTTTGCGTAGTTTATGGTACCGATAACCCTGATTAAGGAGTTTAGCTGTTAATAATTTATTACGAGTGTTGAAGTCAGTTACATGACTACACACTCTAGCAAATCGAATTAATTGCGAAATATAAACGCCATAGGATGGCGCACGAGGAACATCACCATCCAAAAAAGGAAAATTTACAATCTCAAAATCAAAGTCATCGCGTTTATCATAAATTTTGCACGAAACAAATCCATCTACAATAGATAGATGTAAATCCAAAAACGGGGCCTCGGTATCAGAAGAATTTGCTTTATTTAACTGAAGTTCTAGGGGGTAAATCTGACTGATCAAACCATCAAAATAGGTATTATCAATATAAGCCTGTTTGCGTTTTCTGATAGCTTCTTTACAGTCATTATTAAACCAAGGCTTGCTTTTCGTAGTATTTGTGGAGGTCTTTGGAATGCATTGTTCTGATATTTTAATAAGCGACTCTATGAAATCAGAAACTATGTCAGATGAATCATTAAACTGATCGATTGATAACTCTTCTTCACAGAAATTATTGAATAATTCCCAGTCGGCTTTATTCATTTTCCATTTCTGATTACAGTCCTCATCTGGTTCGTTTACGCTCTCAATTATAACAGGGAAGTGATCACTTCCGCACTGATCATCGTAGACAGACCAGTCATAATCTAAGAAGATGGGTGGGTGACACAAAGAGAAATCTAAAGAAGACAAATGACATGTCGCAGGGTGAAGGTAAGTATAAGATTTTTCATACATCAAACAGAGATCGTTCTGTGCAATAAAATCTTCAATAAGTGCTCCTCTGTTGTTGTTATCTTTACATCCCCATATAATGTTGTGACCATTGAAGTCACCAACTAAAAGATATGGCGATGGAAGCTGCCCCAGCAACGACTCAAGATGTACGGGCTTTAAAGTAAATGAGGGTGGAATATATCGAGAGCAAATTGTAGTTTCTTTATCCAGAGAAACACACTGGCACAGCCTGTAGTTCTGTTTTCAATTTGATCTCTCTTTGCGGTAAACATGCCACCGGAAGGTCTGTTACCATCAGAGTAGATAAAGTTGTATGAATTGAAACCCCTAATATCGATGTTGTCATCAGTTTTCAAAAACGTTTCCTGCAAACAAAAAACCGATGGGATTAATAAAGTAAGAAGCAATAAGAGTTCGTTCTAATTTGACTAAAGCCCTCGACAATTCCATTGTATTATTTTGTGTTTTAGATCCATTTTATGGAGAGATATTTATACGACTAGAACTTAATGCGTCGTTATCGACGAAATAATCTACCTTATATAAGGTATCCTTGTAATCTTGCTACCCTTGCGAGGATTGGTTGGAGAGTCATCATCATCCATTAGTTCATCATCGTCCTCGTAGGATGGTAGCCCTATCTGTGTGTAATCTGTTTGGATCGGTTTTCCCGATCCCTTATTGGTCCGACCGGAGTCGGATTTCTCTTTTACATGCGGCGCTGGCTTCGGTTCGGTCGCAGTCGATCGATCCGGAGCAACCTGGATTGCGCCATTTGACAAATTGGTTGAAAAGTAGAAGTAAAACAAAGATCAGGAATTGATACAATTAACTTACTCCACCCATAAAAGACACCAAAGGGAAAGAAATTCAAACATTAAGCGACCAGACCATAATGGAAACCTAAACCAAGGAAGGCCATAAGGACAGTTACTTTCCCACAAAATGGCCATATGGCCATCCAAAATTAAAAGACACAAGTGATACACACAGTAAGTAACAAACAACAACATAAATAAATCGCCACAGAAGAGCCGCCTTGGAACTGTCAGTGGAAGATTTCCACTGGGGGGCTTAAATCGATTTTACGTGGCCACAATCCTCGCCCTTACTTCCGTCGCGATTTAGACAAATAATTTGTTCAGTCCGCATGAAGGCTTCCTAACTCATCAGTGCAACATCTCCGTGAACACAAAAATCGAAGAACCACAGAGGTGAGACAACGGTGAGGACTCGACAGCAAGAAACCACTGAAATACTGGAGCAAAAGAAAACCAACAGTTAGACTCCGATGAGCCCGACCAGAGAAGTTTGTGGTGCTAGAGTAGTATTCCATGCACCAGATTTTTTTTCAGTTCAGCAATGCAAGATTCAACAGTCTGCGTGCCACTGTTCGTGACTGTAACACCAGCACCCTTTGTGATGCTGGCGTAACTGGTGCTTGGTGTTTTGAAACGTTCTTCAACAGTCTTCCTCGCTTCTGGAAATGTTATCGACCTTTGGTATTTGACAGTGAGTATTTCTTATTCTTTTTTCCATGCCGGACAATCTCGAGAGAAAACAGCATGTTTACCTCCACAATTTACGCAGTTGGCTTCATTCTTGCAGTTTTGATGATTATCAACATGCTTTTCTTCACCACAGTTTGGACAGAGTTGTTTCTTCTCACATCTGCTTTCGTGGTGACCGAAAACCTGACACGAGTAACATCTGAGAGGGTTTGGTATATATACCTCTACATTTTCGGAAAGATATGCGACTTTGATTTTGTTTGGCAGAATTGGTGTATTAAAAGTCAACACGTAGGTACTAGTTGTGTTCAATACACCATTTCTACGAACTTGGATGTTACGTACACCAATGACGCCTTGGTCTCTGAGGTTTTCGATAATTTCTTCATCGCTGCAAGGACGTAATTCGGGGCTGCGTATGACACCTTTACTGGAATTGAAAGTGTTGTGTAACGACACTTTTACTTTTAAATCGAATATTGTGTTCGTTTTAAGTAGAGATTCAACATGCTGTTTTTTCTCGACTTCAATAAGAAGGTCACCTGATTTAAGCTTTTTAATGCTTTTTGGGTGTCCGGCTATGGACACTATACTTTTTTCAATTACAAAAGGTGTTAGACTCGATACCGTGCGTTTATCATCAAGTGATGCCATTACTAAGAAGCGAGGAATATTGTTGTTCGTTGGTGCTGCAGACTGCTGACTGGGTTCATCGGAGTCAGATTATGACTCACATTTTTACATTTGGTTTTGTTTGTTTGTATTGGAGTTTAACGGCCCAGTCAACACTATTTAGGTCATTTTTGAGCCGCTCAGTTTACCTATCCACACTTTCCTGGGCAGGCTTATACGTAAGCGGTTAACCAGTACAGTGCACATTCTTTCGCCAGAAACTGACAACTGCCCTTCTTGAATCAGCGAAAGGGAGAGAATGACCGTAGAAAAGATTTTATGATCAATCTCCACGAAAGAATGTTGCCGACCCCGGCGGGAGTCGAACCCGCGTCCTCCTGATCACTTTTACATTTGGTTAATTTGCGGTTACTAGAAAAAGGGGGACCCATGAAGAAGGTTTTAAGATTCGTCTCGAGTGCTCTCCGCCCTCCGTGGAGCCCTACAAGGGAACACCATAATGGAGTGGCTATCCGACTCGCAGGTGTTAGAGATACACGTGGGATATACTCGCATAAACAAAATGCCTACACGATTGGTCCGTTTGGCCACCGCCTTCTAGAGATAAAAAGACAGAAAAGGGTAAGGTAAATGGGCACATGGTTGGTATCAGGAAAGATACAAAAAGAATGGAAAAGAAGGTTAAGCGGTATCTCTAGGGCAAGGTGCGACCAGCCGATTGACTGTGCCTGACCGCACAGTCTCAATCTACACCGAAAAGCCAGGCCAAAGAGGGGTGTTGGGAATCTGAAGCACCGCAACCTCAGGTACCCCTCAACCTCCAGGATCCCTTCTTCCGGCTTACAGGACGCCACCCACGACAAACGAGTGGTACTTCCTTTAGCTCTTCCCAGTGGGCACATCGACCACAGCAGCAACGTGCCCAGTGGGAATTGAGCCCCCAGGGCCACAGCAAGGCAGGAAGTCTAATACCTTGGGGACTGCACATATTAACACTTGCACTGCATATACTTATAATTCGACTGCATATTATAATCAAACTACCGTATATTATAATCAAACTACCGCATCAAACTACCGCATATTATAATCAATCTACCGTATATTATAATCAAACTACCGCATATTATAATCAAACAACCGTATATTATAATCAAACTACCGCATAATATAATAAAACAACCGCATATTATAATCAAACTACCGCATATAGTATTATATGCGGCTATAAGGCAGTCTTGGCGTTCCATATGTAATGATTTTTGAAATACTTTGCTTACAAGATTAAAATAAAATGCCCAAAGTACAAAAGGGCCATAAGAAAAAAATTCTGATTTTTTTTTTAAAAAAGTTAATCAGTTCATCTACTTATCATCCCGAATCAGTCTATAAAGTTGCAGGGCAACAGCTCAAATTCTTTTTGAGATGTCTTGCTTACAAGCTTAAAACACCCAAAGTTTCAAAAGTTAATCAGTTCGTCTTCTCATCCTTCCCACTCAATATGTAAAGTTTCAGTGCAATAGCTCTAATGGTTTTTGCCTTCAAGCTTCCATAGCATTTATTTTACAAAGGGACATAACTCCAGAAACTGGCATCATCCTGATGAGAAAAAACACGGGTCAAATACGTTTTCATAAAGAATTCATATATGAAGTTTCAACCACCTAGCATGCACAGTTCAAAAGTTACGCTATGCAGTAAAAAGCGGGACGGACGGAAGGGCGGGCCCCCACATCTTCGAATTTGGGGGCATAAAAATGGACAAGGACCAAACATACAGAAAACGCTATATTGACTTCATGAAAGACGTGATCATTAGGGGAAATGCAGAGAAAGTTCCGGATCCTTATCTTAGAATCAGTGATGGAAGTGTTTGGTACACTGCATACCATGGTGTGTACCACACCAAGAAGAAAGACAAGATAAAAGTTGTCTTTGATTGTAGTGCAAAGTTTCATAATGCATATCATAGCTGAACTGATTTGACCAATGGATTTCTGCACAAGCCAATAGGATTGACCCCATGATCAGTCAAGTTATACGAGAATAAAATTACACTCAATAATAAAGTTACAATTAATATACACTATATAATTTTATAAAAAGTTGTCTCCACGGCTCTGGTTTTGTAATGTTATATTTTATTACATACGTTGTTCAATAAAAGTTTGTTGTCGTCTAATCATTTGATCATTGGTTAATTTTAGTGAGTAAAACAGTTGTTAAAAACCAGTAAGATTGGTTGTGACACAGTAACATTGAAAGACAGGCCGAAAGACAAATGAGAAATGAGAAAGGTAAGTGTTTAAATAAACATTATTAACTACCCTGATTATAGGGGTCACTGAAATACAGAAATTTGCCTTCACAGCATACGTTAGCAATGCATTGCCTCTATCGCAAGACTGTCAAGTATTTGTCCAAACACTGTCGTCGTAACAAAAACTCGTCATTCCGGATTTACAATCACAGTATAGCAGTTGACATTATCAGATATTCGCCTACATACCTTCATGAATGTCGTTGTTGTTGTTGTCATTTACGGGGAAATATCATAAACAATTACATTACCTGCTGTTTGAAATTGAAGAAGTGTTATTATATATTATTATAATAGAGTGCTGTCTGTCATTGTACAGTTACCATAACCACATGTCCAGTTATGACGAAGATTGTGAAAAAGTATTTGACCGTGTTCAAAAATCGAAAAACTGTGTTAAATATGTCAGTTACCTTAAGCACATGACCCGATCATAGTTTATAATGAAATAGTCTGTTGTCTTAATTCAGCATTAGATGACGGTAAGTTAATATAACGAGTTAAACAGCTGTCAAAAACCAGGAAGATTCTTTGTGACATGGTTAAATTCAAGAGATGGTGCCCAAGAGAGATGAAATGAGAAACGTAAGTGTATATTTATACATTATTAAGTCGTCCTAATGTAACAGGTCGACCGTATGATAGCTCAGTCAGTAGAGTGTTCAGAATCAGATTGTTTCCCATATATATTCTTGAAGGTCATTGTTATCCTTTAGTGGAAACATCATGCACAGCCACACGACCAATTAAAACAGCACTATTATTATGAGGTTTGATTTAGTAATCTGTTTGAAATTTTAAGGGCCCCACAAATTTTTGAGGGTGCCCTATAGTAATCACACTGTCTGTCCTTCTGTCTGTCTGTTCATCCACATATTTTTAACAGTTGTCGTAACAAAGTGTCGTCGTCAGATTCTTTCCCATATAATTTCTTGAATGTCATTGTTATCCTTTAGTGGAAACATCATGCACAGCTACACGACCAATAAAACAAAACTATTATGACGAGGTTTGGGTCAGTAATCCATTTGAAATCTATTATTAGGGGTCACACAAATTTTTGCGGGTGTCCTATAGTAATCACCCTGTCTGTCCATCCGTCTGTCTGTTCATCCACATTTTTTTTAATAGTTGTCGTAACAAAGTGTCTCATTAGATTTCCCATATAATTTCTTGAATGTCATTGTTATCTTTTAGTGGAAACATCATGCACAGCTACAGACCAATTAAAACAACACTATTATGATAAGGTTTGAGTTAGTAATCCGTTTGAAATTTAAGAAGACTATCATTAGGCACCCCAAAGTGATAGTTGTTACTCATGACGTGCCTGTTTAACTTTGTGGAATATTGTATTGCATGGTGGTCTTCAGAAAGTTATATTTTGTCAAGGGAGATAACTGAAAAAAAAAATAAAAAAAAATATGGGGCACCCCAGAGTCACAGTTTTTACTCATGACATGCCCGCTTAACTTAGTGGAACATTGTACGGAGTTCCATTCATATGCCTTAAAGGGTACTGGAAGATATGGTGGTCTTCAGACAGTTATATTTTGTCAAGGGAGATAACTGAAAAAAAAAGAAAAGAAAAATCTGGAGCACCCCAGAGTCATAGTTTTTACTCGTGACATCCCCGCTTAACTTAGTGGAACATTGTATTGAGTTCCATTCATATGCCTTAAAGGGTACTGGAAGATATGGGGGTCTTCAGACAGTTATATTTTGTCAAGGGAGATAAAAGAAAAAAAATCTGAGTCACCCTAGAGTCATAGTTTTTACTCATGACATGCCCGCTAAACTAAGTGGAACAGAGAGCGTGAATATTCACGTCTAAACCAAGCCTCAAAGAGGCACAATATCCAATCAATATCCAAGCACCAGATGCACATGTCTATCAATTTTGATCTGAAAACTGAGCCTCATACAACAGCAAGATTTGGAGCCTCAATTGATATCGTTTTATTTATTTATTTTTTTTTTTTTGATAGTTTGTTGTTCCCAAAAGGTTGCAGTATTTGAATTTCGATAATGATTCTTATGTCTTTTTTTTTAATTAAATAGTACTGTAATATAATAATAACCAGTGCTTCAGCTGAAGTGCACGACCCGCCGGATGCTTTTAGCTTTATGAGTGTTACCATATATGGGTATGGCAGCCATTTTGGTCATGTGACCTGGACCTGGACCTAAACGATTCCCCCCAATAAATGCGCCTTATCGTAAGGAGCAAAAATATATCTTATACTTTAGTACAGTATTCTGAATCGTTTGCAGGATAAAATGCATTCTCACTTTTCCAATACAAAAGCATATGTGTCAAAGTTTGACCTAGGCACTAAGAAGGTCAAGGTCAGCTCAGGGTCACCATTTTAGCAATTTATGATGGGCCTACGTCCCAGATGCTATTTATCAAGTTTCGTGGAAATCTGCCCAGTGGTTCTGGAGAAGACTACTTTTGAAGGGTTTTTACCATATATGGCTTGGCGGCCATTTTGGTCATGTGACCTGGACCCCATGAGCAAATTTTGGTTTCCCCCATCCAATAGAGGCTCCATATGAAATTTGACTTCAATCGGCCCAACGGTTTCCGAGGAGAAGCAGTTCGAAAACTTTCACATTTTTCGCCTCGGCGAGGCTATACTAAATGGAATGTAATATTTCGCAAGTTCATTGGTTAGATCTCATTGATATCTATCAGTATGCCAAAAATTGTTTAAATATTCCAAGCGGTTAAGTCACTATCATCAATTTTCACAAACGGGTTACGGATTTTTCGCCTCGGCGAGGCTATACTAAATGGAATGTAATATTGCGCAAGTTCATTGGTTAGATCTCATTGATATCTATCAATATGCCAAAAATTGTTTAAATATTCCAAGCGGTTAAGTCACTATCACCAATTTTCACAAACGGGTTATGGACGGACTGACAGACTGACAGAATGACACGGTGATTTTAGGGCACTCTTAGAAATCAACCGACTTCAGTCGATCGCTTTTTCTGCGGGTCATGCAATAATAAAATAATAATAATCGACCTTATTTAAAGAAGGTAACACATTTAGTAAACTAGTACTTATCTTCCATGTGGCCCTCTTTTCCTGGGAAGAACCAGTACTAAGCAATGTGGATAAAGTCTCTTGCTCAAGGAAACAACACTTTCCGCTCGTTGGATTCGAACCCGGTACCTCTCGATCCCGAGGCCGATACTTTACCACTGCACCACAGCGCTCCACTTCTTTTAACGACTCTAAATGACTTCTTTTAACGGGTTGCGGAATGAAATCAAGATGAAACAATGGCCAGATAAATCAGTTTTGAAAGATTGACTGCAAATACAGTACATTATTTACAAGTACACGTCATATAATTTAGTAAAATAGTTGAGGACAAATTAGCAATACAACTATTTTTAAAAATTTTCCGCTCCTCCACCCCTTACGGACTCCTTATAACATATCGTGTAAAAGATATCCTTACTCATTATACCCCCGCAAACGAAGTTTGAAGGAGGTATATAGGAGTAAGCTTGTCGTCTGTCGTCGGTCCGTTACAAAAAACTTTAACATTGCTCATAACTTCCTTATTCTTTGACCGATTTCTTTAATATTCACACACCACACACCTTGCCACTAGTACTTAAGATTGATATACACAAACCTGACCTTGACCTTTACGTTGACGTTCCTCAAGGTCAAATACTTGTAAAAATTTGTCGGACAACGCATGCGGGGGTATAATTGGCGCCCGTTAGGCGGCAGCTCTAGTTTATTTTTATTTTAAGATGTGTCCCTTAGCGCAGTAGCCTTAACATGTGACCACAAGTTTCAAACAAGGAAAAAAAACACACACACACACAGGGTTTGAAACGGACATGAAACCTAAAGATGGGTCAAATTCCAGACTAGCTAAATTTAAACTACATATGCTTCATTTAGACACTTTTCAAAATTTCTACAAATGGAAAAATAAAAGTGATAAAGATAATGAAGAGAGTGACCAGGAATCGATACAACTGTCCCAAGCCACAGTTGTTGCAAGCTTATATACTGACCATCCTTGCATGAAACCTTCCCTCCATTTCGAAGGAATCAAAGGGACAGAATAATTCGTAATGAAGACAGGAAACAATACAATTGTCGGCCCAATTGTCCCAAGCACACAGTTATTGTAAGCCTTTATATTGACCATTATTGCATGAAATACAGAAAAATATATAAGGCCACTTTAGTCTTGAAATGTCCCAAATTCGGTTTGATTGATACAATTAACCCACACCTCCGGTCCGAGACAATCAAACAATACGAAAACATGAATTGGAAATAACTAGACCCTTATGATAAACCAAAAGAATTGAACAAAATTCCAACATAAAAAGCACAACAATAATGAAAGTGCCACAAGTGAAAAAAGCACATAGTTATTGCCAAAGTAAACCAAAACAAGCCTGTGAAAAATCCAATTCACAAACTGCTAACAGTGTAAATCCTGATTAGACTGACCATTCTTGAAAGGGCCAAGCCTGTCAATAATTGAATTAACAAATTGCTAACAGTGTAGACCCTGATCAGATGATTTTTGATCAGGATCTGCACTGTTTGTAAAAAGAAGTAGATATACTTGTGTTCAACAGGATAATGTATTTTTTCCCAAGACAGGGAACAATTCAATTTATAAACTGCTAATAGCATAGATCCTGATCAGGTGTTTTGATTACAAAGTTATTTGATCAGAATCTGCACTATTTGAAATAAAAGTAGAAATAGTGATTTTTTTTTCAAAGCCTGTGAATAAATCCATTTGTTATTTCTTTCTTATGATTCATTCCAGGATACAATAATAAAAATGGAGCCTTACAAAGTGGGAAAATGTGTGGTTTGCACTAAACCATTGAATGTTCAAAATGCTATTGTCTACTTTTACACCGGAACCAACTGCATAGATGTCCAGTCGAAATGAAGGAAGCATTTTCTTTGTAAATTTTGTGTTAATTGTGAAAATAAACTGATGCAGAAAAGAATTTGTGACACAGTGAAAGAAAAAAAAAAAGTAGATGAGATTTTAACTTTTCCACTATAATGTACTATGAATTTTTTTGCTTTGATGTGAGTGTTGTCCCTGATCAGGATGGAGTCTCATTCACAAAACTGCTTGACAGTGTAGATCCTGTTCAAATGATTTTTTACAGTTATTTGAACAGGATCTACAAGTGTCTGCAAAAGGTAGAAATACTTCAAAAGACATTTTGGTTCGAGGCTAGGTAAGGGTTTATTTAGGAGTTACTGACAGATATTTGTTCGATCTGTTTTCAGACATGGATTCAGAAATCAACGAAAACTACATATTAACTCTCTGGGTAGAGGAAGAATGCTTTTGTTGCTTAAATTTGAGAAAACGGTTTATCCAGAACCTCTGCCCATGCAAAGAGACAACCTGCGTAGACTGCTATATCAAATGCGATAAGACGTGTGCTCAATGCAGGACACCCTAACTTGTAGGTGTCTCTGCATTGAGCCCACAGGTACTACAGCTGCCTGACCTTGTAGGTGTCTCTGCATTGAGCCCACAGGTACTACAGCTGCCTAACCTTGTAGGTGTCTCTGCATTGAGCCCACAGCTACTACAGCTGCCTGACCTTGTAGGTGTCTCTGCATTGAGCCCACAGCTACTACAGCTGCCTGATCTTGTAGGTGTCTCTGCATTGAGCCCACAGCTACTACAGCTGCCTGATCTTGTAGGTGTCTCTGCATTGAGCCCACAGCTACTACAGCTGCCTGACCTTGTAGGTGTCTCTG
Organism: Lucinisca nassula; assembly: GCA_963580285.1. Classification (NCBI taxonomy): domain Eukaryota; kingdom Metazoa; phylum Mollusca; class Bivalvia; order Lucinida; family Lucinidae; genus Lucinisca; species Lucinisca nassula. Next base: position 14,519,948 of record OY757020.1, on the reverse strand, counting down.
CATTGAGCCCACAGCTACTACAGCTGCCTAACCTTGTAGGTGTCTCTGCAGTGAACCCACAGCTGCCTATCCAGAATACGGATTCAATGGGGCGAGTGTATACGCTCCTAAACTCGGCAGATCAAAACACTGCAGTTAAAAACTGGAGAAAAGAATTCAGGCGCCAGAATGGGATCGATGTGATAAGAAGGGTTTATAGCCGCCCTTTTCATAAACAAGGATCTCATCCGGGCAATTTTGAGAACTGGGGAATTTTATCGCAGCGATCAAGCTGGAGTGTGTGTTAATCCCCAGCAGGCAAGGCTGTATGTGCAGGGGCAATTAAACGAATTCAGAGCGATACATGGTTTATGGTAACCACATTCCTCTTTGAATATTACCCCCGCCCATAGGGGCTTGAAGAAAAAGATGGGCTGCATGATGCTTCCACGTAGAGCTGAATCTGACCCGCGCACGAGTACTGGTAAACCGCTTAGAGGATCTAAGCCTGTCCAGGAACTGCGGTGCGAGGCGGGCTGTCCATGCAAATAAACCCTATTGGTTTCACTGGGCGACAGGGCTTGAGATGTCATTTCATCTCAATGTCGGGTAAAAGTCCCACAAAATTGGAAACAACGTCTCCAAAACGACCTTTACAGTGTTGACGGGGCCGTCAAACCTCATATCAAAAAAAACAAATCCTCTCTGAATATCTGCCCCAAGTCACAGTGTAACGGTCTGCGCACGTTGTCATATCTTGCAAGGTTTTTAAAAATTCCTTGTTGTGAGAGTGTTTTAATCCACTTGTGATTTATTCTTTTTGTTTTCAATATTTTGCACTCATAAGTTTAGTTTTAAAGAGCACCTTTACAATCTATATTTAGATTATGGGTGCTTGTTAGTTAAATTGCCTCACAACCTGCTTCTTTACAAGCACTTCATTATAGTGGTTAAGAGCGCTGACCCTTAATCATTAGTTCTCTCACCGCTGTGGTTCGAGCCTCGCTCGAACCACATGTGACACGCCAAGTTCTGTAACGGAAGGTCGGGTGGTTTTTCTCCGGGTACTCCGGTTTTCGTCCACCTCTGATTAACGATCGGTTCGATATGAGTGAAATTATCTTGAAAGGGCCATAAAACCAAAACAAGCACTACTTCGCATGGGTGTCTATTCGTAAGGCCAAGCAAATGTTGTGGGTACGCGTTAGAACTGCATCAATGAAGCGGTTCTAAAGAGTGCCAACAACCGGTTTGAGCAGTTTTAAGAAAAAAAAAATACAATATAAAGTGGGGTTCAAATTATATATGTGTATGGGTGTGATGAATATTGAACAATGGTAACTGCTGTAAATATTGTAGGTATTGACAAAAATGCACGTCGTTGTTAAAAACAACTATTACATTGACTCTCTGGAACTTCAACCACAGTTCCTGTAGCCTAATCAGGAAAGACTTTCAGAAAAGGAGGAGATGAAACGACTGGCCCAAGTACAAAGAAAAAACATGGTGGCGCAGAGTCAAGATACATTAAGAGCTCCATTATTTCATAATTCAATATTGCAGTTTTAAAGGTTTAATTCGCAAAGTAATTGAATAAGAGTCTTACTGGTTACGGTGCCGCGGAAACTTGATATTTTAATGGCAAAGGTGTACAAAATAAACATCCCGCTATCATTAATACAGCGCTACGACTCGATGTAATGTAGAACAGTAACGGTAAAAATGAAAGTATCGATTAAATCTAGGCTATGTCATTAAAAACTATGCTACAAACTGGAAAAAAATAAACATATATAGGCGTGCACTTGGAAATCGGTATTGGCAGTCGAACATAAACTTTGAAACAAAATTAGATCTATTTAAAGTTTTGTATTCCGCTGAAGCAAGGTAGTTTCTGCAAAATAGAAGTGAGGGCAATGACCAGGTACCGATACAATTAACCCATAGCTCCCATCAGAGAAAACCAAAGGGAAAGAAACACAAATACGAAACAGCCAGACCCCAATGGAAAGATCAATAACGGAAAGCCGCTCTCCCACAAACGGCTATGTTCCCTGCATTCCTAGGTCTTAAAGGGCAGTTAACCCAATCAAGGTTGGCAACTTTGCCTCCCTCTTTAATTGCACGCCGGTGGGTCAGACCTCAGATTTTATGACGGCTCCAACGTAAAGGCTTATTGAGAATTAGAGAGATTTAATACTTGGTAATGTTGGTTGGTGCCTGATGCTCTGTCTCTGGTCGGGCCCATCGGAGTCACTGTTGGTTTTCTTTTGCTCCAGCATTTCAGTGGTTTCTTGCTGTCGAGTCCTCACCGTCACCTCTGTGGTTCTTTGATTTTTTGTGTTCAGGGAGATGTTGCTCTGATGAGTAAGGAGGCCTTCATGCGGACTGAACAAATTATTTGTCTAAATCGCGGCGGAAGTAAGGGCGAGGATTGTGGCCACGTAAAATCGATTTAATAAAAATCAATATGGGTTCCTTTAAGTGAGTGAGTGTTTCAGTTTTACGTCCACCAACAGCTAAGGTCATACGGAGACGGGACCTCGGTTTAAAGACTCATCCGAAAGTCGGGTTCCTTTAAGAGCAATGAAAACATTCATAAGAAAGAAGATGGGTCATACTACGTAGTTTTGGCTAATAAAGCCTCATCAGTGACCCTGTAATGATCCGGCAAAGAAAGCCAGAGGAAACATACTGCAATTTTGCGAATTTCGAATAGAAAGTCGATTCAAAGACTGAAATAAATCAAAATTGGGTCCAAATAATTAAAAACCTGTCTAGAATATGAGTCTAAACCAATAATTTATTTCCGATTTCTCAGATTATTCACGCTGATCTCAAAGGACCAAAAACGGGCCTCCGTGGCCTAGTGGATAAGAGCGCTGACTCTTAGACATTAGGTCTCTCACCGCCGTAGGTTCGAGCCTCGCTCGGGCCACGTGTGAGACGCCAAGTTCTGCAACGGAAGGTCAGGTGGTTTTTCTCCGGGTACTCCGGTTTTCGCCCACCTCTGATTAACGATCGGCTCGATATGAGTGAAATAATCTTGAAAGGGCCGTAAAACCCAAACCAAAAAAAAAAAAAAAAGGACCAAAAGTAAAATATAAACTGCACTATGGTTGATGTACGGGGAGACGTTTTACGGCCGCCACACGGCACAACACCAGCTGCAGTGAAGGCAAATAAAAATGGGTTCGTTTAAGAGCAATGAAAACATTCATAAGAAAGAAGATGGGTGATACTACGTAGTTTCGGCTAGTAAAGCCTCATCAGTGACCCTGTAATGAGCCCCCCAGTGGAAATCTTTCCACTGACCGTTCCAAGGCGGTTCTTCTGTGGCGATTTATTTATGTTGTTGTTTGTTACTTACTGTGTGTATCACTTGTGTCTTTTAATTTTGGATGGCCATATGGCCATTTTGTGGGAAAGTAACTCTCCTTTTGGCCTTCCTTTGTTTAGGTTTCCATTATGGTCTGGTCGCTCAATGTTTGTGTTTCTTTCCCTTTGGTGTTTTTGATGGGTGGAGTAAGTTAATTGTATCGATTCCTGATCTTTGTTTTACTTCTACTTATAGGGGGTTGAGGTTATAAATGAGCTGCATAAATTTCACATCTTTCAGCCTTTCTCTATTTTTCAACACATAGTCATGTGTCATTTACCCTTTTTCTAAACAGGTTTCGGCTGCCCGGTTAGATAGCAAGCTAGGTGCTGTGCGGATGACTGATAAAACGACCATTAGGAGCTGGGGCACTGCCAGTAAGGGCAGGGCTGAAAGTATTTTGATCGCTTCCGTTTTCCAAGCATTTAAATTCACTATCTTAACACCATGAGGAAGGTAATGGCGGTTTCTTCAGTAGTGGTTTTTATAATGATAAAATACACATTTAGTCACGCAAGTGACGCTCTATAGCCCTTTAGTATTTCAGGGTGGTTCTTATATTTTATAAATTACACGTTTGCCGACACTTGTGATGGCCTGTGACCATTGAGTATATACTTGGAATTCTGTGGAGGTTTGTGTAGAAATAATACACATATATGCTGACACAAGTGATGATCTATGGCTCTCGATTCTATCTTTTTTCTATTTTCTTTATATAACAGATTGTGACTTAACAGGCTAGAGGCCAAGCTAGAAGCCAGCCGACCGACAGAAGAAATGACCATTAGGGGCAAGTTCACTGGCAAGCTAGAAGCTACCCGACCGACTGAAGAAAATACCATTACGAGCAAGCTCACTGGCAGTAATGGCAAGGCCGTACGTATTTTAGTTGCTCCCAATTTAATATCTAAACACTGAGAATGGTAAAATGGGGTTTCTTTTAAAAATCTGCTGTGGTTCATGTAATAAATTACACATTTACTGGTACAAGCGTAGATCTTTGTTTTACTTCTACTTTTTATACTAGAAAAACTTGTATTTAAACTTAGAATGGTAAAGATGGTTTCTCTTTAAAATTCTATAGTGCCTTGTGTAATAAGGCCAAAAATAAATGTCTTGTTTGGGGAAACATCTAAAAATTAATAAGGGTCGCTAGGTAGAGCAACTTTTTTTTTATTTGAACTTTTAGTAGGAAATACATAAAAATATGCATGAATTTGGTAAAAATTCTCCAGAAGCCTCAAAGTCTGAGTAAGACCTCAAAATCAGGGTCGGAAACAAAACACTTTTTTGGCCTAAATAAATTACACATTCACTGACGGAAGTGAAATGATCTATGGCCCTCAAGTCTATATTAGACTCTAGTTTTTCGCATCTTTCAGCCTTTATGCACTCTTTAACCAGCAATCATAAGTTCTGCACCTTTTGTTTTCTAACAGGTCGTGGCTGACAGGCTAGACGGAAATCTGGAAGCTGGCACCTCAGCTACTGAGGAAACCACGGTTACGGTAATGAGCAAAGGCACTAGCAGTAAGGTCCCGACAATGACTGACGAGCAGCAGGATGGGAGCAGAGGCAACATAGTGGAAGGTGTGCTAATAACTATGTTTACTTTTATATTGATTTCAGTTATAGTTATTATAAGTATATACATGTACAAACAAAAAGAATATTAAAAGAATCTTGGACTGTCAAAAATCCTGTTTATATGCCAACAACGACAAATAGTACAGAATGAGCTTACATCACTTCGGAGGTACAAATTTTGACTGTAAGCAAGCCTTAATAAGCATTGCTGATACGACTGTGCACCTTTGTTATTTATGCGCGGGCAGTTTACACGTTTTCTAGTGATGAAGTTCAATATAATGTAAAGGTGGTAACCTAACTAGAAACTGTTAAAATAATTGGTCTATTGTGTAAAGTAGAAGTAAAACAAAGATCAGGAATTGATACAATTAACTTACTCCACCCATAAAAGACACCAAAGGGAAAGAAATACAAACATTAAGCGACCAGACCATAATGGAAACCTAAACAAAGGAAGGCCATAAGGACAGTTACTTTCCCACAAAATGGCCATATGGCCATCCAAAACCAAAAGACACACGTGATACACACAGTAAGTAACAAACAACAACATAAATAAATCGCCACAGAAGAGCCGCCTTGGAACGGTCAGTGGAAGATTTCCACTGGGGGGCTTAAATCGATTTTACGTGGCCACAATCCTCGCCCTTACTTCCGTCGCGATTTAGACAAATAATTTGTTCAGTCCGCATGAAGGCCTCCTAACTCATCAGTGCAACATCTCCGTGAACACAAAAATCAAAGAACCACGGAGGTGTGGGACAACGGTGAGGACTCGACAGCAAGAAACCACTGAAATGCTGGAGCAAAAGAAAACCAACAGTTAGACTCCGATGAGCCCGACCAGAGACAGAGCATCAGGCACCAACCAACATTATCTCTCTAATTTTCAATAAGCCTGTCTCATGGGAGGCCACATGAAAATGTATAAGCAGATAGTATTCAAATTATTTAGGTCTTTTTAAGTCTCGTTTTTAAAATTGTCTGAGGTATGATATTCACACAAGATCATGTTAAGATAATGCTACATCCAAATGGTATTGTTTTCGAAGTCAAACTTACACAGATGCCTTCCAAATGATGCGAATACAGTAGCATATTTAAAATGCATACAAATTAACATTAAAATTGTACTTTATATGATTGCCATTTTGGGGAAAAAGGCCCTTAAGGTACCAAATTTTCATAACTCGGCAACCGTTTAAGATACAGAGATAAATCGCATATCATTTTTAAAATGCATATTCTATATTGGCACTGTAACTGAAACTATATTTTGGATAAAACAACTCATTTGCGATTTATTGCACGAAATAATGTTCCCTCGGAAACTGCCAAGTGCAAATATACTACTTAGTCAAAAAAGTAACTATACCATATTTCGGGTGAAACTCACTAGATATCTGGCAGCTATTGAGCTAAATTTGGCTGTAGACATAAATCGGACGTTTAGCTAGAGAATGCTCAAACTTGCATTTGTCCGTACCTTTCTGCTCCAGAGTTGTCTTCCAATATGTGCCTAGAAAGATTTTGGTAGTTAATGGACATTGCGCATGCGCAGAAAGTTCTTTTTTGTCTAAGATGGAAGACAATATTCTCTGAACATCGGATAACACTTTACTTTTACAATATCTCATGATCTCGCATTATAAGCGAGGTTTTAATTTGTGAAATTCTCAAATTATCTCACTTGCAATTAAAAATATAGCAATTTTCGAACTGCTGTAATTTTTATTCCTGTCAATTAATTTTTGCCATCTTTTCAAAAAACGCTTTGTGTCCGCCATTGCTGTTCATCATTATGGTAAAAAATACAGAAAATTCATGAAGCATGTAGCACTATCGATTGCGATTTTCTATGGAGTTCCCATTGAAAGCAGCATTTGCACACAACTTCTAAGAATTGGAGGTCAATATGTGATAGCCTGTTTCTCGTAAATGATGGAACTAAAGTTCCAAATCTTTTGTGAATAGACGCAGATGGTATCTAAGGAAATGTCACATGTATCAAATTTTAGAAATGTAGGGTACAGGGAAATTTTGTGATGTTAAATCATAGCATGTTTTAATGATTTTTCTCTGCGAAAATGACACAGTGACCCCTTGGATGTTTAAAGCAATAGTCTACGATGATGTGTTTACAAAAACAAAAACGAATGGTGCTTTTGCACGGAAAAATGAGTCTTCTTATCAAAACATAACAAAGTTTGTGTAGTTTTTATCTGTAGTAGCTATAGTAACAGAAGCAATTTTAGGTAGATAACACGTTAAGCATTCAAAAGACGTTTTCAGTGTTAAAATTGATGCTTTAAAATAAGTTGTATAAATTATGCAAATTAGGTAAATGTACAACTGAATTATCGATGCTTGTAGTTGGCTGATTTCCGTAAACACAGCGTTACAATAAAAAAATGTTTACTTTCTAATCCGCACTAAATTCAAATTCGTAGCTATATCAACTAGATGTTTTGAATTTTAGCACAAGCTAGTTTACCGAAATATTGCCAGTTTTCCTACAGTAGGAATATATAACATGGTCTTTAAACTGGTATATAGTTTATCACTCTGTTTTAAACGAATACGGAGTTATGAATGTTTGAAACCCTTTATGGCCTTTTTCAAACGATGGGGATTACATATTTTTAAATTCTATTTTGTCTGATGAAGAGATAGTTGTGCTTTGGGTGAGTGTGCCATCATTAGTGCCATCATCATCATCATCTTGAGAAGACGGCGACAGAGGGGAAATCAGTCCCACGAACTCATGGAAATGTCAACAATTACACCATTCTCTTCTCCATTGAGCAGATCAGTTTCCTCTCCAGCTATTTTGAGTAAATCTGAGAAGGATAGCCCAGTGGCGAGCCGAACGAAGCTGATGGCTGCTAGAAAAACCTTATTCTAGTCTGCTCAGATATATTCAAAACACATTACGTTAGCAGGTCCAAGAAATGTATACCCTGGTAAACCCTACTTTATATAGGGAAAAGTGGGGTTTACAGGGGTATACATTTTCTTATTGCTGCTCCAAAACATAAATTGTGGGTACTTGATGGAATCGAGGTTGTTCTAACGAGTACCCACTATCTGTGTTTGGAGCAGAAATAAGAAACTTATTGCAATTTTTCATCGAAAAAAATGCCATTTTAGAGCCATGAAAATCGCCATTATTTACATGGATTTGTTCACGTAATGAGCTGCAGAAAGAGTTCCATCTAGAGTGCAGAGTGACACAAATCATCCTGTTATATGACAGAATGCCATGGTGTTTTGTTTGCCTTAGTGGTATGTAAATTCAAGTGATGTTCTGTAGGTGCGAGAAAACCAGAAGTAAAAGAATGTCATAAGTAGACCCAGATATTTCTAAATGAGCCTTCTCAGTGTTGTCTAAGGTGATTCTATTCGTACGGTGGCTGCGCCTTATTTGTCTGTTTTGGTCAGATGAGTCAAGAAAAGAACATGTATTATATAGAAAAGTTTAATGACACAGGGGTCATAAATACAATAAACTCCGTATATGGTTTTTGAGTTTATGTTGATGGTTGTTCGATGATATATATATGATGAAAATAGAGGGTGCCTGCAACATACAAAAGACAACAATGTGACACCGATCACAGAACAATTCACATAACATACAACACAGATAACAGACACAGTTGCAGACGGACGGACGGACGGACGAACAATACAGACAGATCATTCTACAACGGAGTGTAGAAGATATTATTATCTTATGTTACACCAGGATGCATAGGTGGTAACTATCAACTATGGTAAAACCACGAAATTATATGACAATAGCAATAACCTTTCAAATATAGAAATACATATTATAGGAGGGACAGTATCGAAGCAGCTGCTATAATGATCAAGCCTTCGCTGTTCTATTTTGGTAGGTACAGACTGTAAACAAAAGGCACAAAAAACATCGTACATTTGACAGCTGTCAATCTGTGTTGTCGAGAACTGGCGATACTAGTTTTCAGTTAAATGGGCATAAACATGGCAACACGAAATACAATGGCATACCTGGCTATATCAATAAATTAACTGTGGTTATGAAAACCACCAAAATATATCGAAAATTGTCATCTTCAGCGTGAAGCTGATGGAAATTTTCTTTGTGTCAAAACCGCGTAAAGTGAAGGAAAGGTTAGCAAAGGTTATCGGCTATCGGAACACCAATCATTCTTCGTCTCACATACAAAATTATAAAACAGCAGTACTGATTGGTCGATAGGAAAAATAAGTATAGTTTCCAACTCCAGTCCTACGAAATACCGTTGATATATATTTACCGGTACTGGAAAACCGACCTCTGTGACATTCTCCCCTGCTTTGAAAAAATGGCTCCTGACATTTTGAAACATTAAAATATATTTACATTGAATAATGATAGCTGAGTTATAGCTGAGCTTCAAACAAACAAATTCAGAATAGTACTTTATCACAGACAGGCTTATTAATCGCTGGTATCCTGAAAACTGGATTGCTGATATTGGAAAGCTATCCAAATCAGATACAGCTTTATATGCCAACACTGAAACAAAATTCATTACTGACAGCAAATCAGTATTGATCTTTTTATATATATGCAAGCGAGACAATCAACTTGTATCACAACATATATGAGAATTTATGCTCATAAATTCAGCAGTATATATATCTGAAACTCAGCATTTAAAATTTGGTCAGGATATGTTCAATACAAAATCAAAGCAAGGAGACAAAAACAGAGAAAACTTTACTGATATGACATTCTCCCTTGTATTGAAAATTAAAAGGTATGGGATTTGATAAAAACAGTATAAGAAAATTAAACAAACCATTCCTGGATAGACTGTTGATTCATCAACCAATCACCGTATCTATCTGGTGGCTGACGAGTTCTACCTGATCTACGGGGTCCTATATCTTGTTCTGCCTGCTCTGTTCCTACAACTGACTGTTCAGACTGATCCATAGTTCTACCTACAGAAGATTGATGGCCATGACTAACTAATGGATCAGACTCCTGACTAATTGTCGTGTCTAACTGACTTCTACCTATGGCTGCTGATGGTCTAATAACTGCACTACCGTATGAATCTTGGTAAGAAGAATCATTGATTGTAATAGACCTTTCATCACTATCACGAGATGAAACACCAATAGGTAAATTTATTCTCCCATTCCTCCTATGGGGAGGACATAGTCAGATCTCGGGACATAGTCAGATTCATCTGATTCCGAATCAGGATCAGAGTCAGAAATGGATACAGCTTTCTGTCTTCTGGTGGTAACTTTCTTAGTTTCGGGAATTACATTCTGAGTTGGCTTTACATTTGTCTCTGATATACCCGGTATGACTGAAAATGGTAACAGCATGTTCCTGGGTAATGTTTTCATTGTTGAATCACCTGATTCTCTCTGAATAGTATACACAGGCACACTTTTATCGGGCATACCAGTGACAACATACGGGTGTTTATCCCACTTGTCTGCCAATTTATGCTTGCCCCGCAATCCAACATTTCTAATTAGGACATGGTCCCCTATATCTAGAGTTGCTTCTCTTACTTTTAAATCATAATTTGATTTATTGCGGTTGGCATTCTTTTCAGCTTCCCTTGCAGCGACCTTATAAGCAAAGTTCAGTCGCTTCTTCAATTTGGAAACATAGTGTTCCCTTGAAGAATCCGGCTGAACTGGGCTTTGTAGGCCTAAATATGCATCCACTGCAAGACGGGGGCGTCTACCAAACATTAAGAAAAATGGAGGGTATCCAGTGGAATCATGTTTGGTAGCATTATATGAATGGACTAACGGAGCCACGTAGGATTTCCAATCTTGTTTCTGGTTGTCTTGCAGTGTGCCGAGCATGTTCAAAAGCGTCTGGTTGAACCTTTCAACCATACCATTCCCGTTAGGGTGGTATGGTGTGTTCCTCGACTTTTGAACACCCGCCAGACTGCATAACTCCCTTATGACAGAAGATTCAAAATTTCTTCCCTGATCACTATGTAGCCGAGCAGGGAAGCCATAATGTAAACCAGGGGTCGTGAGTTCGATCCTCACTGGGGGCTCCAATGACACAGGGGTCATAAATACAATAAACTCCGTATATGGTTTATGAGTTAATGTTGATGGTTGTTCGATGATTTAACCATATATATATATATATATATATATATATATATATATATATATATATATATATATATATATATATATATGATGAAAATAGAGGGTGCCTGCAACATACAAAAGACAACAATGTGACGCCGATCACGGAACAATACACATAACATACAATACAGATAACAGACACAGTTGCAGACGGACGGACGAACAATACAGACAGATCATTCTACAACGGAGTGTAGAAGATATTATTATCTTATGTTACACCAGGATGCATAGGTGATAACTATCAACAATGGTAAATCCACGAAATTATATGACAATAGCAATAACCTTTCAAATATAGAAATACATATTATAGGAGGGACAGTATAGAAGCAGCTGCTATAATGATCAAGCCTTCGCTGTTCTATTTTGGTAGGTACCAACATACATATGTGCCGACAGACTGTAAACAAAAGGCACAAAAAAAAACATCGTACATTTGACAGCTGTCAATCTGTGTTGTCGAGAACTGGCGATACTAGTTTTCAGTTAAATGGGCATAAACAGGGCAACACGAAATACAATGGCATACCTGGCTATATCAATAAATTAACTGTGGTTATGAAAACCACCAAAATATATCGAAAATTGTCATCTTCAGCGTGAAGCTGATGGAAATTTTCTTTGTGTCAAAACCGCGTAAAGTGAAGGAAATGTTAGCACAGGTTATCGGCTATCGGAACAACAATCATTCTTCGTCTCACATACAAAATTATAAAACAGCAGTACTGATTGATCGATAGGAAAAATAAGTATAGTTTCCAACTCCAGTCCTACGAAATACCGTTGGTATATATTTACCGGTACTGGAAAACCGACCTGTGACATTAATAAAGACATGTATAGCTAAATATGAATAAAACAAACATACACACACTCTTTCAGAATTTCTTATTCAGTTATTATAGACAGTTTTGCGTCTCTATCTTGTGAACCAATGAAGTCTTTTTATGCTGATAACTGCTGGTTGTGTTTGTTCCCCGACACGTAGTAATGTCCCGTATTTAACTACCACACCATACACTGCATTGTATCCCAAATGACCCCTCACTCCACTGAACGTAGTTTTGATTGAATCGTATTTGCTCCACGTATTTGCTCCAATCAAATATGTCCCAAACTAGCTATATGCTAATGGCGAACTGAGAATTCAGTTTAACAAACTGACTTCGAGATAGTATCTAGGATAATATTCGAGCAGTCTTATACAACTTGCACAGTTTCTTCTTATAGAATTATGATTTCTCAACACTAACCTTTTATGTCCATTTATTTATTCCATTTTACAGTTTAACACATTTTGTCCATTTCCCTCCTCCAACATCGACACGTTTCGTTCTGAACTGAACACGACTGAACTGCCTTTGCCAAAAAATGTCCATCTTTTATGTCTACTCATCACCCACACAAACATTCACACCCTATGATGAAATTAATGTGGAAACTCCAAATATGGCAACATCCTCTAGAACTATCCCTTTGCACAACTACTATACCATGAATAAGCTACTACGTCATACAGAAGACTCTCTCTCACAGGAAACTATGACTTCCAGACAACATTATTATGAAATACATGTAAACTTAGAAATATAGGTGTTATCAATTTTGTTTCTTCTGACAAAGAATTGGTAATGTATAGATAATTATAGAAAGGTGACCAGTAATTTTTCTATATAATCTATACATTTTTTTGTTAATGTAGCTGTCCAGTATGAGAAAAAATAGTTAATTCTACTGAGATTAAATCTACAAGGCTACATCTTCAAATGTTTAGGTTTTCAGCATGTTCAGTGCAACAGTTAATGTATCAGCTATAACTTTGAGATTGCACTGTATTGTATTTTTTTTTAAGATTCTTGTTAGTTTCACATCTTGTCACTGAATATATCAAGCATTGTTCCATATTCCATTTTGTCTGTCACTGTTTCTTGTACAAGTTCTTCGTCTTTGCATAAACCTGAAAAACAAGGATACAGAACCATGTTAACTCTATTTTGTGCAGTCGCCACATGGAGGTTTAGCCAGTAAGCATACTACCGGATAGAGCAGCCGACACATTTTATGATATGTTTTACCTAGAAATATGATCTTAACCGAAACAGTATACATTAGATATAGCATAACATTCCTCAGTTTCGGGCAGACATGCATATGCAAAGTAGAAGTAAAACAAAGATCAGGAATTGATACAATTACATCGATGGATCAAATTCCAGACTAGCTAAATTTAAACTACATATGCTTCATTTAGACACTTTTCAAAATTTCTACAAATGGAAAAATAAAAGTGATAAAGATAATGAAAAGAGTGACCAGGAATCGATACAACTGTCCCAAGCCACAGTTGTTGAAAGCTTATATACTGACCATCCTTGCATGAAACCTTCCCTCCATTTCGAAGGAATCAAAGGGACAGAATAATTCGTAATGAAGACAGGAAACAATACAATTGTCGGCCCAATTGTCCCAAGCACACAGTTATTGTAAGCCTTTATATTGACCATTATTGCATGAAATACAGAAAAATATATAAGGCCACTTTAGTCTTGAAATGTCCCAAATTCGGTTTGATTGATACAATTAACCCACACCTCCGGTCCGAGACAATCAAACAATAAGAAAACATGAATTGGAAATAACTAGACCCTTATGATAAACCAAAAGAATTGAACAAAATTCCAACATAAAAAGCACAACAATAATGAAAGTGCCACAAGTGAAAAAAGCACATAGTTATTGCCAAAGTAAACCAAAACAAGCCTGTGAAAAATCCAATTCACAAACTGCTAACAGTGTAAATCCTGATTAGACTGACCATTCTTGAAAGGGCCAAGCCTGTCAATAATTGAATTAACAAATTGCTAACAGTGTAGACCCTGATCAGATGATTTTTGATCAGGATCTGCACTGTTTGTAAAAAGAAGTAGATATACTTGTGTTCAACAGGATAATGTATTTTTTCCCAAGACAGGGAACAATTCAATTTATAAACTGCTAATAGCATAGATCCTGATCAGGTGTTTTGATTACAAAGTTATTTGATCAGAATCTGCACTATTTGAAATAAAAGTAGAAATAGTGATTTTTTTTTCAAAGCCTGTGAATAAATCCATTTGTTATTTCTTTCTTATGATTCATTCCAGGATACAATAATAAAAATGGAGCCTTACAAAGTGGGAAAATGTGTGGTTTGCACTAAACCATTGAATGTTCAAAATGCTATTGTCTACTTTTACACCGGAACCAACTGCATAGATGTCCAGTCGAAATGAAGGAAGCATTTTCTTTGTAAATTTTGTGTTAATTGTGAAAATAAACTGATGCAGAAAAGAATTTGTGACACAGTGAAAGAAAAAAAAAAGTAGATGAGATTTTAACTTTTCCACTATAATGTACTATGAATTTTTTTGCTTTGATGTGAGTGTTGTCCCTGATCAGGATGGAGTCTCATTCACAAAACTGCTTGACAGTGTAGATCCTGTTCAAATGATTTTTTACAGTTATTTGAACAGGATCTACAAGTGTCTGCAAAAGGTAGAAATACTTCAAAAGACATTTTGGTTCGAGGCTAGGTAAGGGTTTATTTAGGAGTTACTGACAGATATTTGTTCGATCTGTTTTCAGACATGGATTCAGAAATCAACGAAAACTACATATTAACTCTCTGGGTAGAGGAAGAATGCTTTTGTTGCTTAAATTTGAGAAAACGGTTTATCCAGAACCTCTGCCCATGCAAAGAGACAACCTGCGTAGACTGCTATATCAAATGCGATAAGACGTGTGCTCAATGCAGGACACCCTAACTTGTAGGTGTCTCTGCATTGAGCCCACAGGTACTACAGCTGCCTGACCTTGTAGGTGTCTCTGCATTGAGCCCACAGGTACTACAGCTGCCTAACCTTGTAGGTGTCTCTGCATTGAGCCCACAGCTACTACAGCTGCCTGACCTTGTAGGTGTCTCTGCATTGAGCCCACAGCTACTACAGCTGCCTGATCTTGTAGGTGTCTCTGCATTGAGCCCACAGCTACTACAGCTGCCTGATCTTGTAGGTGTCTCTGCATTGAGCCCACAGCTACTACAGCTGCCTGACCTTGTAGGTGTCTCTGCATTGAGCCCACAGCTACTACAGCTGCCTAACCTTGTAGGTGTCTCTGCAGTGAACCCACAGCTGCCTATCCAGAATACGGATTCAATGGGGCGAGTGTATACGCTCCTAAACTCGGCAGATCAAAACACTGCAGTTAAAAACTGGAGAAAAGAATTCAGGCGCCAGAATGGGATCGATGTGATAAGAAGGGTTTATAGCCGCCCTTTTCATAAACAAGGATCTCATCCGGGCAATTTTGAGAACTGGGGAATTTTATCGCAGCGATCAAGCTGGAGTGTGTGTTAATCCCCGGCAGGCAAGGCTGTATGTGCAGGGGCAATTAAACGAATTCAGAGCGATACATGGTTTATGGTAACCACATTCCTCTTTGAATATTACCCCCGCCCATAGGGGCTTGAAGAAAAAGATGGGCTGCATGATGCTTCCACGTAGAGCTGAATCTGACCCGCGCACGAGTACTGGTAAACCGCTTAGAGGATCTAAGCCTGTCCAGGAACTGCGGTGCGAGGCGGGCTGTCCATGCAAATAAACCCTATTGGTTTCACTGGGCGACAGGGCTTGAGATGTCATTTCATCTCAATGTCGGGTAAAAGTCCCACAAAATTGGAAACAACGTCTCCAAAACGACCTTTACAGTGTTGACGGGGCCGTCAAACCTCATATCAAAAAAAACAAATCCTCTCTGAATATCTGCCCCAAGTCTGTGGAGCGCTGTGGTGCAGTGGTAAAGTATCGGCCTCGGGATCGAGAGGTACCGGGTTCGAATCCCACGAGCGGCAAGTGTTGTTTCCTTGAGCAAGAGACTTTATCCACATTGCTTAGTACTGGTTCTACCCAGGAAAAGAGGGCCACATGGAAGATTAGTACTAGTTTACTAAATGTGTTACCCTCTATAAATAAGGTCGATTATTATTATTATTATTATTATTATTAAGTCACAGTGTAACGGTCTGCGCACGTTGTCATATCTTGCAAGGTTTTTAAAAATTCCTTGTTGTGAGAGTGTTTTAATCCACTTGTGATTTATTCTTTTTGTTTTCAATATTTTGCACTCATAAGTTTAGTTTTAAAGAGCACCTTTACAATCTATATTTAGATTATGGGTGCTTGTTAGTTAAATAGCCTCACAACCTGCTTCTTTACAAGCACTTCATTATAGTGGTTAAGAGCGCTGACCCTTAATCATTAGTTCTCTCACCGCTGTGGTTCGAGCCTCGCTCGGGTCACATGTGACACGCCAAGTTCTGCAACGGAAGGTCGGGTGGTTTTTCTCCGGGTACTCCGGTTTTCGTCCACCTCTGATTAACGATCGGTTCGATATGAGTGAAATTATCTTGAAAGGGCCATAAAACCAAAACAAGCACTACTTCGCATGGGTGTCTATTCGTAAGGCCAAGCAAATGTTGTGGGTACGCGTTAGAACTGCATCAATGAAGCGGTTCTAAAGAGTGCCAACAACCGGTTTGAGCAGTTTTAAGAAAAAAAAATACAATATAAAGTGGGGTTCAAATTATATATGTGTATGGGTGTGATGAATATTGAACAATGGTAACTGCTGTAAATATTGTAGGTATTGACAAAAATGCACGTCGTTGTTAAAAACAACTATTACATTGACTCTCTGGAACTTCAACCACAGTTCCTGTAGCCTAATCAGGAAAGACTTTCAGAAAAGGAGGAGATGAAACGACTGGCCCAAGTACAAAGAAAAAACATGGTGGCGCAGAGTCAAGATACATTAAGAGCTCCATTATTTCATAATTCAATATTGCAGTTTTAAAGGTTTAATTCGCAAAGTAATTGAATAAGAGTCTTACTGGTTACGGTGCCGCGGAAACTTGATATTTTAATGGCAAAGGTGTACAAAATAAACATCCCGCTATCATTAATACAGCGCTACGACTCGATGTAATGTAGAACAGTAACGGTAAAAATGAAAGTATCGATTAAATCTAGGCTATGTCATTAAAAACTATGCTACAAACTGGAAAAAAATAAACATATATAGGCGTGCACTTGGAAATCGGTATTGGCAGTCGAACATAAACTTTGAAACAAAATTAGATCTATTTAAAGTTTTGTATTCCGCTGAAGCAAGGTAGTTTCTGCAAAATAGAAGTGAGGGCAATGACCAGGTACCGATACAATTAACCCATAGCTCCCATCAGAGAAAACCAAAGGGAAAGAAACACAAATACGAAACAGCCAGACCCCAATGGAAAGATCAATAACGGAAAGCCGCTCTCCCACAAACGGCTATGTTCCCTGCATTCCTAGGTCTTAAAGGGCAGTAATGTTCCCTGCATTCCTAGGTCTTAAAGGGCAGTTAACCCAATCAAGGTTGGCAACTTTGCCTCCCTCTTTAATTGCACGCCGGTGGGTCAGACCTCAGATTTTATGACGGCTCCAACGTAAAGGCTTATTGAGAATTAGAGAGATTTAATACTTGGTAATGTTGGTTTGTGCCTGATGCTCTGTCTCTGGTCGGGCCCATCGGAGTCACTGTTGGTTTTCTTTTGCTCCAGCATTTCAGTGGTTTCTTGCTGTCGAGTCCTCACCGTCACCTCTGTGGTTCTTTGATTTTTTGTGTTCAGGGAGATGTTGCACTGATGAGTAAGGAGGCCTTCATGCGGACTGAACAAATTATTTGTCTAAATCGCGGCGGAAGTAAGGGCGAGGATTGTGGCCACGTAAAATCGATTTAATAAAAATCAATATGGGTTCCTTTAAGTGAGTGAGTGTTTCAGTTTTACGTCCACCAACAGCTAAGGTCATACGGAGACGGGACCTCGGTTTAAAGACTCATCCGAAAGTCGGGTTCCTTTAAGAGCAATGAAAACATTCATAAGAAAGAAGATGGGTCATACTACGTAGTTTTGGCTAATAAAGCCTCATCAGTGACCCTGTAATGATCCGGCAAAGAAAGCCACAGGAAACATACTGCAATTTTGCGAATTTCGAATAGAAAGTCGATTCAAAGACTGAAATAAATCAAAATTGGGTCCAAATAATTAAAAACCTGTCTAGAATATGAGTCTAAACCAATATTTTATTTCCGATTTCTCAGATTATTTACGCTGATCTCAAAGGACCAAAAACGGGCCTCCGTGGCCTAGTGGATAAGAGCGCTGACTCTTAGACATTAGGTCTCTCACCGCCGTAGGTTCGAGCCTCGCTCGGGCCACGTGTGAGACGCCAAGTTCTGCAACGGAAGGTCAGGTGGTTTTTCTCCGGGTACTCCGGTTTTCGCCCACCTCTGATTAACGATCGGCTCGATATGAGTGAAATAATCTTGAAAGGGCCGTAAAACCCAAACCAAAAAAAAAAAAAAAGGACCAAAAGTAAAATATAAACTGCACTATGGTTGATGTACGGGGAGACGTTTTACGGCCGCCACACGGCACAACACCAGCTGCAGTGAAGGCAAATAAAAATGGGTTCGTTTAAGAGCAATGAAAACATTCATAAGAAAGAAGATGGGTCATACTACGTAGTTTCGGCTAGTAAAGCCTCATCAGTGACCCTGTAATGAGCCCCCCAGTGGAAATCTTTCCACTGACCGTTCCAAGGCGGTTCTTCTGTGGCGATTTATTTATGTTGTTGTTTGTTACTTACTGTGTGTATCACTTGTGTCTTTTAATTTTGGATGGCCATATGGCCATTTTGTGGGAAAGTAACTCTCCTTTTGGCCTTCCTTTGTTTAGGTTTCCATTATGGTCTGGTCGCTTAATGTTTGTGTTTCTTTCCCTTTGGTGTCTTTGATGGGTGGAGTAAGTTAATTGTATCGATTCCTGATCTTTGTTTTACTTCTACTTATAGGGGATTGAGGTTATAAATGAGCTGCATAAATTTCACATCTTTCAGCCTTTCTCTATTTTTCAACACATAGTCATGTGTCATTTACCCTTTTTCTAAACAGGTTTCGGCTGCCCGGTTAGATAGCAAGCTAGGTGCTGTGCGGATGACTGATAAAACGACCATTAGGAGCTGGGGCACTGCCAGTAAGGGCAGGGCTGAAAGTATTTTGATCGCTTCCGTTTTCCAAGCATTTAAATTCACTATCTTAACAACCATGAGGAAGGTAATGGCGGTTTCTTCAGTAGTGGTTTTTATAATGATAAAATACACATTTAGTCACGCAAGTGACGCTCTATAGCCCTTTAGTATTTCAGGGTGGTTCTTATATTTTATAAATTACACGTTTGCCGACACTTGTGATGGCCTGTGACCATTGAGTATATACTTGGAATTCTGTGGAGGTTTGTGTAGAAATAATACACATATATGCTGACACAAGTGATGATCTATGGCTCTCGATTCTATCTTTTTTCTATTTTTTTTATATAACAGATTGTGACTTAACAGGCTAGAGGCCAAGCTAGAAGCCAGCCGACCGACAGAAGAAATGACCATTAGGGGCAAGTTCACTGGCAAGCTAGAAGCTACCCGACCGACTGAAGAAAATACCATTACGAGCAAGCTCACTGGCAGTAATGGCAAGGCCGTACGTATTTTAGTTGCTCCCAATTTAATATCTAAACACTGAGAATGGTAAAATGGGGTTTCTTTTAAAAATCTGCTGTGGTTCATGTAATAAATTACACATTTACTGGTACAAGCGTAGATCTTTGTTTTACTTCTACTTTTTATACTAGAAAAACTTGTATTTAAACTTAGAATGGTAAAGATGGTTTCTCTTTAAAATTCTATAGTGCCTTGTGTAATAAGGCCAAAAATAAATGTCTTGTTTGGGGAAACATCTAAAAATTAATAAGGGTCGCTAGGTAGAGCAACTTTTTTTTTATTTGAACTTTTAGTAGGAAATACATAAAAATATGCATGAATTTGGTAAAAATTCTCCAGAAGCCTCAAAGTCTGAGTAAGACCTCAAAATCAGGGTCGGAAACAAAACACTTTTTTGGCCTAAATAAATTACACATTCACTGACGGAAGTGAAATGATCTATGGCCCTCAAGTCTATATTAGACTATAGTTTTTCGCATCTTTCAGCCTTTATGCACTCTTTAACCAGCAATCATAAGTTCTGCACCTTTTGTTTTCTAACAGGTCGTGGCTGACAGGCTAGACGGAAATCTGGAAGCTGGCACCTCAGCTACTGAGGAAACCACGGTTACGGTAATGAGCAAAGGCACTAGCAGTAAGGTCCCGACAATGACTGACGAGCAGCAGGATGGGAGCAGAGGCAACACAGTGGAAGGTGTGCTAATAACTATGTTTACTTTTATATTGATTTCAGTTATAGTTATTATAAGTATATACATGTACAAACAAAAATAATATTAAAAGAATCTTGGACTGTCAAAAATCCTGTTTATATGCCAACAACGACAAATAGTACAGAATGAGCTTACATCACTTCGGAGGTACAAATTTTGACTGTAAGCAAGCCTTAATAAGCATTGCTGATACGACTGTGCACCTTTGTTATTTATGCGCGGGCAGTTTACACGATTTCTAGTGATGAAGTTCAATATAATGTAAAGGTGGTAACCTAACTAGAAACTGTTAAAATAATTGGTCTATTGTGTAAAGTAGAAGTAAAACAAAGATCAGGAATTGATACAATTAACTTACTCCACCCATAAAAGACACCAAAGGGAAAGAAATACAAACATTAAGCGACCAGACCATAATGGAAACCTAAACAAAGGAAGGCCATAAGGACAGTTACTTTCCCACAAAATGGCCATATGGCCATCCAAAACCAAAAGACACACGTGATACACACAGTAAGTAACAAACAACAACATAAATAAATCGCCACAGAAGAGCCGCCTTGGAACGGTCAGTGGAAGATTTCCACTGGGGGGCTTAAATCGATTTTACGTGGCCACAATCCTCGCCCTTACTTCCGTCGCGATTTAGACAAATAATTTGTTCAGTCCGCATGAAGGCCTCCTAACTCATCAGTGCAACATCTCCGTGAACACAAAAATCAAAGAACCACGGAGGTGTGGGACAACGGTGAGGACTCGACAGCAAGAAACCACTGAAATGCTGGAGCAAAAGAAAACCAACAGTTAGACTCCGATGAGCCCGACCAGAGACAGAGCATCAGGCACCAACCAACATTATCTCTCTAATTTTCAATAAGCCTGTCTCATGGGAGGCCACATGAAAATGTATAAGCAGATAGTATTCAAATTATTTAGGTCTTTTTAAGTCTCGTTTTTAAAATTGTCTGAGGTATGATATTCACACAAGATCATGTTAAGATATTGCTACATCCAAATGGTATTGTTTTCGAAGTCAAACTTACACAGATGCCTTCCAAATGATGCGAATTCAGTAGCATATTTAAAATGCATACAAATTAACATTAAAATTGTACTTTATATGATTGCCATTTTGGGGAAAAAGGCCCTTAAGGTACCAAATTTTCATAACTCGGCAACCGTTTAAGATACAGAGATAAATCGCATATCATTTTTAAAATGCATATTCTATATTGGCACTGTAACTGAAACTATATTTTGGATAAAACAACTCATTTGCGATTTATTGCACGAAATAATGTTCCCTCGGAAACTGCCAAGTGCAAATATACTACTTAGTCAAAAAAGTAACTATACCATATTTCGGGTGAAACTCACTAGATATCTGGCAGCTATTGAGCTAAATTTGGCTGTAGACATAAATCGGACGTTTAGCTAGAGAATGCTCAAACTTGCATTTGTCCGTACCTTTCTGCTCCAGAGTTGTCTTCCAATATGTGCCTAGAAAGATTTTGGTAGTTAATGGACATTGCGCATGCGCAGAAAGTTCTTTTTTGTCTAAGATGGAAGACAATATTCTCTGAACATCGGATAACACTTTACTTTTACAATATCTCATGATCTTGCATTATAAGCGAGGTTTTAATTTGTGAAATTCTCAAATTATCTCCCTTGCAATTAAAAATATAGCAATTTTCGAACTGCTGTAATTTTTATTCCTGTCAATTAATTTTTGCCATCTTTTCAAAAAACGCTTTGTGTCCACCATTGCTGTTCATCATTATGGTAAAAAATACAGAAAATTCATGAAGCATGTAGCACTATCGATTGCGATTTTCTATGGAGTTCCCATTGAAAGCAGCATTTGCACACAACTTCTAAGAATTGGAGGTCAATATGTGATAGCCTGTTTCTCGTAAATGATGGAACTAAAGTTCCAAATCTTTTGTGAATAGACGCAGATGGTATCTAAGGAAATGTCACATGTATCAAATTTTAGAAATGTAGGGTACAGGGAAATTTTGTGATGTTAAATCATAGCATGTTTTAATGATTTTTCTCTGCGAAAATGACACAGTGACCCCTTGGATGTTTAAAGCAATAGTCTACGATGATGTGTTTACAAAAACAAAAACGAATGGTGCTTTTGCACGGAAAAATGAGTCTTCTTATCAAAACATAACAAAGTTTGTGTAGTTTTTATCTGTAGTAGCTATAGTAACAGAAGCAATTTTAGGTATAGGAACTTTTTTGACTGAGTATATAAGAAAATAACAGATAACACGTTAAGCATTCAAAAGACGTTTTCAGTGTTAAAATTGATGCTTTAAAATAATTTGTATAAATTATGCAAATTAGGTAAATGTACAACTGAATTATCGATGCTTGTAGTTGGCTGATTTCCGTAAACACAGCGTTACAATAAAAAAAATGTTTACTTTCTGATCCGCACTAAATTCAAATTCGTAGCTATATCAACTAGATGTTTTGAATTTTAGCACAAGCTAGTTTACCGAAATATTGCCAGTTTTCCTACAGTAGGAATATATAACATGGTCTTTAAACTGGTATATAGTTTATCAGTCTATTTTAAACGAATACGGAGTTATGAATGTTTGAAACCCTTTATGGCCTTTTTCAAACGATGGGGATTACATATTTTTAAATTCTATTTTGTTTGATGAAGAGATAGTTGTGCTTTGGGTGAGTGTGCCATCATTAGTGCCATCATCATCATCATCTTGAGAAGACGGCGACAGAGGGGAAATCAGTCCCACGAACTCATGGAAATGTCAACAATTACACCATTCTCTTCTCCATTGAGCAGATCAGTTTCCTCTCCAGCTATTTTGAGTAAATCTGAGAAGGATAGCCCAGTGGCGAGCCGAACGAAGCTGATGGCTGCTAGAAAAACCTTATTCTAGTCTGCTCAGATATATTCAAAACACATTACGTTAGCAGGTCCAAGAAATGTATACCCTGGTAAACCCCACTTTATATAGGGAAAAGTGGGGTTTACAGGGGTATACATTTTCTTATTGCTGCTCCAAAACATAAATTGTGGGTACTTGATGGAATCGAGGTTGTTCTAACGAGTACCCACTATCTGTGTTTGGAGCAGAAATAAGAAACTTATTGCAATTTTTCATCGAAAAAAATGCCATTTTAGAGCCATGAAAATTGCCATTATTTACATGGATTTGTTCACGTAATGAGCTGCAGAAAGAGTTCCATCTAGAGTGCAGAGTGACACAAATCATCCTGTTATATGACAGAATGCCATGGTGTTTTGTTTGCCTTAGTGGTATGTAAATTCAAGTGATGTTCTGTAGGTGCGAGAAAACCAGAAGTAAAAGAATGTCATAAGTAGACCCAGATATTTCTAAATGAGCCTTCTCAGTGTTGTCTAAGGTGATTCTATTCGTACGGTGGCTGCGCCTTATTTGTCTGTTTTGGTCAGATGAGTCAAGAAAAGAACATGTATTATATAGAAAAGTTTAATGACACAGGGGTCATAAATACAATAAACTCCGTATATGGTTTTTGAGTTTATGTTGATGGTTGTTCGATGATATATATATGATGAAAATAGAGGGTGCCTGCAACATACAAAAGACAACAATGTGACACCGATCACAGAACAATTCACATAACATACAACACAGATAACAGACACAGTTGCAGACGGACGGACGGACGAACAATACAGACAGATCATTCTACAACGGAGTGTAGAAGATATTATTATCTTATGTTACACCAGGATGCATAGGTGGTAACTATCAACTATGGTAAAACCACGAAATTATATGACAATAGCAATAACCTTTCAAATATAGAAATACATATTATAGGAGGGACAGTATCGAAGCAGCTGCTATAATGATCAAGCCTTCGCTGTTCTATTTTGGTAGGTACAGACTGTAAACAAAAGGCACAAAAAACATCGTACATTTGACAGCTGTCAATCTGTGTTGTCGAGAACTGGCGATACTAGTTTTCAGTTAAATGGGCATAAACATGGCAACACGAAATACAATGGCATACCTGGCTATATCAATAAATTAACTGTGGTTATGAAAACCACCAAAATATATCGAAAATTGTCATCTTCAGCGTGAAGCTGATGGAAATTTTCTTTGTGTCAAAACCGCGTAAAGTGAAGGAAAGGTTAGCAAAGGTTATCGGCTATCGGAACACCAATCATTCTTCGTCTCACATACAAAATTATAAAAGAGCAGTACTGATTGGTCGATAGGAAAAATAAGTATAGTTTCCAACTCCAGTCCTACGAAATACCGTTGATATATATTTACCGGTACTGGAAAACCGACCTCTGTGACATTCTCCCCTGCTTTGAAAAAATGGCTCCTGACATTTTGAAACATTAAAATATATTTACATTGAATAATGATAGCTGAGTTATAGCTGAGCTTCAAACAAACAAATTCAGAATAGTACTTTATCACAGACAGGCTTATTAATCGCTGGTATCCTGAAAACTGGATTGCTGATATTGGAAAGCTATCCAAATCAGATACAGCTTTATATGCCAACACTGAAACAAAATTCATTACTGACAGCAAATCAGTATTGATCTTTTTATATATATGCAAGCGAGACAATCAACTTGTATCACAACATATATGAGAATTTATGCTCATAAATTCAGCAGTATATATATCTGAAACTCAGCATTTAAAATTTGGTCAGGATATGTTCAATACAAAATCAAAGCAAGGAGACAAAAACAGAGAAAACTTTACTGATATGACATTCTCCCTTGTATTGAAAATTAAAAGGTATGGGATTTGATAAAAACAGTATAAGAAAATTAAACAAACCATTCCTGGATAGACTGTTGATTCATCAACCAATCACCGTATCTATCTGGTGGCTGACGAGATCTACCTGATCTACGGGGTCCTATATCTTGTTCTGCCTGCTCTGTTCCTACAACTGACTGTTCAGACTGATCCATAGTTCTACCTACAGAAGATTGATGGCCATGACTAACTAATGGATCAGACTCCTGACTAATTGTCGTGTCTAACTGACTTCTACCTATGGCTGCTGATGGTCTAATAACTGCACTACCGTATGAATCTTGGTAAGAAGAATCATTGATTGTAATAGACCTTTCATCACTATCACGAGATGAAACACCAATAGGTAAATTTATTCTCCCATTCCTCCTATGGGGAGGACATAGTCAGATCTCGGGACATAGTCAGATTCATCTGATTCCGAATCAGGATCAGAGTCAGAAATGGATACAGCTTTCTGTCTTCTGGTGGTAACTTTCTTAGTTTCGGGAATTACATTCTGAGTTGGCTTTACATTTGTCTCTGATATACCCGGTATGACTGAAAATGGTAACAGCATGTTCCTGGGTAATGTTTTCATTGTTGAATCACCTGATTCTCTCTGAATAGTATACACAGGCACACTTTTATCGGGCATACCAGTGACAACATACGGGTGTTTATCCCACTTGTCTGCCAATTTATGCTTGCCCCGCAATCCAACATTTCTAATTAGGACATGGTCCCCTATATCTAGAGTTGCTTCTCTTACTTTTAAATCATAATTTGATTTATTGCGGTTGGCATTCTTTTCAGCTTCCCTTGCAGCGACCTTATAAGCAAAGTTCAGTCGCTTCTTCAATTTGGAAACATAGTGTTCCCTTGAAGAATCCGGCTGAACTGGGCTTTGTAGGCCTAAATATGCATCCACTGCAAGACGGGGGCGTCTACCAAACATTAAGAAAAATGGAGGGTATCCAGTGGAATCATGTTTGGTAGCATTATATGAATGGACTAACGGAGCCACGTAGGATTTCCAATCTTGTTTCTGGTTGTCTTGCAGTGTGCCGAGCATGTTCAAAAGCGTCTGGTTGAACCTTTTAACCATACCATTCCCGTTAGGGTGGTATGGTGTGTTCCTCGACTTTTGAACACCCGCCAGACTGCATAACTCCCTTATGACAGAAGATTCAAAATTTCTTCCCTGATCACTATGTAGCCGAGCAGGGAAGCCATAATGTAAACCAGGGGTCGTGAGTTCGATCCTCACTGGGGGCTCCAATGACACAGGGGTCATAAATACAATAAACTCCGTATATGGTTTATGAGTTAATGTTGATGGTTGTTCGATGATTTAACCATATATATATATATATATATATATATATATATATATATATATATATATATGATGAAAATAGAGGGTGCCTGCAACATACAAAAGACAACAATGTGACGCCGATCACGGAACAATACACATAACATACAATACAGATAACAGACACAGTTGCAGACGGACGGACGAACAATACAGACAGATCATTCTACAACGGAGTGTAGAAGATATTATTATCTTATGTTACACCAGGATGCATAGTTGATAACTATCAACAATGGTAAATCCACGAAATTATATGACAATAGCAATAACCTTTCAAATATAGAAATACATATTATAGGAGGGACAGTATAGAAGCAGCTGCTATAATGATCAAGCCTTCGCTGTTCTATTTTGGTAGGTACCAACATACATATGTGCCGACAGACTGTAAACAAAAGGCACAAAAAAAAACATCGTACATTTGACAGCTGTCAATCTGTGTTGTCGAGAACTGGCGATACTAGTTTTCAGTTAAATGGGCATAAACAGGGCAACACGAAATACAATGGCATACCTGGCTATATCAATAAATTAACTGTGGTTATGAAAACCACCAAAATATATCGAAAATTGTCATCTTCAGCGTGAAGCTGATGGAAATTTTCTTTGTGTCAAAACCGCGTAAAGTGAAGGAAAGGTTAGCACAGGTTATCGGCTATCGGAACAACAATCATTCTTCGTCTCACATACAAAATTATAAAACAGCAGTACTGATTGATCGATAGGAAAAATAAGTATAGTTTCCAACTCCAGTCCTACGAAATACCGTTGGTATATATTTACCGGTACTGGAAAACCGACCTGTGACATTAATAAAGACATGTATAGCTAAATATGAATAAAACAAACATACACACACTCTTTCAGAATTTCTTATTCAGTTATTATAGACAGTTTTGCGTCTCTATCTTGTGAACCAATGAAGTCTTTTTATGCTGATAACTGCTGGTTGTGTTTGTTCCCCGACACGTAGTAATGTCCCGTATTTAACTACCACACCATACACTGCATTGTATCCCAAATGACCCCTCACTCCACTGAACGTAGTTTTGATTGAATCGTATTTGCTCCACGTATTTGCTCCAATCAAATATGTCCCAAACTAGCTATATGCTAATGGCGAACTGAGAATTCAGTTTAACAAACTGACTTCGAGATAGTATCTAGGATAATATTCGAGCAGTCTTATACAACTTGCACAGTTTCTTCTTATAGAATTATGATTTCTCAACACTAACCTTTTATGTCCATTTATTTATTCCATTTTACAGTTTAACACATTTTGTCCATTTCCCTCCTCCAACATCGACACGTTTCGTTCTGAACTGAACACGACTGAACTGCCTTTGCCAAAAAATGTCCATCTTTTATGTCTACTCATCACCCACACAAACATTCACACCCTATGATGAAATTAATGTGGAAACTCCAAATATGGCAACATCCTCTAGAACTATCCCTTTGCACAACTACTATACCATGAATAAGCTACTACGTCATACAGAAGACTCTCTCTCACAGGAAACTATGACTTCCAGACAACATTATTATGAAATACATGTAAACTTAGAAATATAGGTGTTATCAATTTTGTTTCTTCTGACAAAGAATTGGTAATGTATAGATAATTATAGAAAGGTGACCAGTAATTTTTCTATATAATCTATACATTTTTTTGTTAATGTAGCTGTCCAGTATGAGAAAAAATAGTTAATTCTACTGAGATTAAATCTACAAGGCTACATCTTCAAATGTTTAGGTTTTCAGCATGTTCAGTGCAACAGTTAATGTATCAGCTATAACTTTGAGATTGCACTGTATTGTATTTTTTTTAAGATTCTTGTTAGTTTCACATCTTGTCACTGAATATATCAAGCATTGTTCCATATTCCATTTTGTCTGTCACTGTTTCTTGTACAAGTTCTTCGTCTTTGCATAAACCTGAAAAACAAGGATACAGAACCATGTTAACTCTATTTTGTGCAGTCGCCACATGGAGGTTTAGCCAGTAAGCATACTACCGGATAGAGCAGCCGACACATTTTATGATATGTTTTACCTAGAAATATGATCTTAACCGAAACAGTATACATTAGATATAGCATAACATTCCTCAGTTTCGGGCAGACATGCATATGCAAAGTAGAAGTAAAACAAAGATCAGGAATTGATACAATTAACTTACTCCACCCATAAAAGACACCAAAGGGAAAGAAATACAAACATTAAGCGACCAGACCATAATGGAAACCTAAACAAAGGAAGGCCATAAGGACAGTTACTTTCCCACAAAATGGCAGTCTGATGAGGGTGTTCACTGTTTGCTTTTCCACATACTTTGCACATATTGAACTGAGGTAAGAAAAACAACTGTATCAAAATTTTGGAATGATTTACAGTAATATTTTCAGGTATCTGAAACGTTAAAAAAATACCCTTAAACTGAAGTAATAAGTTCGGTTATTAATTTGTATCATAGAAACTGTCATTAAAATTACATTTTATGGCATGCCACCTCCCATATCTGGCTGTTCATCATCAGAGTGGTAGCCATTGTCCTGTTGTTGTTGAGGCTGTTGTCCGAAATTGAAATATCCTCCTGGCTCTGGATGGTAGGTCCAAAGTGTGTTGAAGATCCAGAATACATTCTGGTCATCTATAGCCTCTCTTTGGATGTTATCTTCTGTCAGTATTGCATTTATATCATTTGGATTAAAGCCAACCTGACAGGAGTTTGGCATATATATTGTCAATAAGCTGCAGCCTGATACTCCGAACACTGAACATGTCCTGTACAGTCCTAATACTATCGGTGAAATTGGCTAACAGATGTGTACGATTGTGATATTGTGAATTTACTCCCCAACATCCTTGGTCATCGTGCAGATTTTCCCCGTTGATTTTCCCCGTTAAGGCATTCGGCGCAGTTGGCTGAAGCTTTTTGACTTATCCAAAAGGTGGTTTGCTCCACCATCCATTGGCAAAATAAGTATCCAAAGCTATTATATAACATATTTCCACTGACCGTTCCAAGGCGGTTCTTCAGTGGCGATTTATGTTGTTGTTTGTTACTTACTGTGTGTATCACTTGTGTCTTTTAATTTTGGATGGCCATATGGCCATTTTGTGGGAAAGTAACTGTCCTTATGGCCTTCTTTTGTTTAGGTTTCCATTATGGTCTGGTCGCTTAATGTTTGTATTTCTTTCCCTTTGGTGTCTTTGATGGGTGGAGTAAGTTAATTGTATCGATTCCTGATCTTTGTTTTACTTCTACTTTACTTTCCATTATGGTCTGGTCGCTTAATGTTTGTGTTTCTTTCCCTTTGGTGTCTTTGATGGGTGGAGTAAGTTAATTGTATCGATTCCTGATCTTTGTTTTACTTCTACTTTGACCCAGATATTATCAAGACATTCTCGTAAAGTTCCACGGCAAACGGGTGGTACTTCCTTTAGCTCTTCCCAGTGGGCACAGAGACCACAGCGGCAATGTGCCCAGTGGGAATTGAGCCCCCAGGGCCACGGCAGGGCAGGAAGTCTAATACCTGGGGGCCGGTTGCGCTGTTGTAAATCTTCATATATTGGGGCCATATATCACAAAAAATGACTGAGCTTTTGGTTTCAACAAAACAACATTTTACCAGGGTTTACATTCTGGTGTGTAGTATCAGTACCCTGCCTCTGGATCTCACTACTGTATGTAGTATCTGTTTACCATTATTAAGATGGTGAATGGTCAACCAATGTGATTAATAAATGCTGCTTCTGCTGTTTAAAGAAGGGCAGTTGTCAGTTTCTGTTGAAAGAATATGACGGCCCCGCTCATAGGGGCTGAAGAAATATATGGGCTGCATGATGCTTCCACGCAGAGCTGAATCTGGCCCGCACACTAGTACTTGTAAACCGCTTAAAGGATCTAAGCCTGTCCAGGAACTACGGTGCGAGGCAGACTGTCCATGCTAATAAATCCTATTGGTTTCATTGGGCGACAGGGCTTGAGATGTCATTTCATCTCAGTGTTTGGTAAAAGTCCCACAAAATTGAAAGCAACGTGTCCAAAATGACCTTTACAGTGTTGACGGGGACATTAAACCTCAAATAAAAAAAAAAACAAAAAAAAAAACAATGTGAATTATACTAGTTACCTGCTTATGTATAAGCCTGCCCAGGAAAAGCACGGATAGATAATCTGGCCAGCTCAATATTAACCTAAATAATGTTGACCGGGCTGTTAAACTACAATAAAAACAAACAAACAAATAAATCACGCCATCACCATCTGTTCCAAGTCAAATATATTTTTTATTATATTTCAGGCTTCCGTCAATGTAAAGTTCTTGGGTTATTTTGATGAAAACAAACCAGTATCAACCAGATACGGACCCAGAAGCATCGATATTGGCATTGTTGCTGACACCACAAAGTCAATGAAATTGGTAATATGGTTAAAAGATGTAAAAGCTGAACTGACAGCAGGAAACTTTTACAACATCAAAGGGGTGCAAAGTAAAATCTTTGATGGAAAATGTCAACTGTCAACAACATCTAGTACCTCTGTCAGTGCTATTTTGCCTTTTGAAGATGTGAAAGAAGACGTAAAGGAGATAGTCAAGTCAGTGATGGTTACCAGACAGATTTCATGCTCAGTATGCAAAACTGACATTAAGCTTGAAAATTCAAGCGATCAGGTTATTAGATGCAATTTCTAACAATTGAGAAAAACATTAGAACCGACCTTACAGGTCACAGGTTTTATTGATGGACATGCAGAAAAATGCAAAATCAACCACATAGTTCTTAAGGCATTCCTGCAGGAAAACGACCTGGAAAAAATGCTAACTGATCCAGATGCCTTACTACAGTATCTCAGACAACGAAATTGTTAAAATTTCAATGTGAACATTGGCTACATAAACTTTGAAAAATTACTGCTGTTGGATACTCTCTGCAGGTGGGGGTGTTTGATTGGAAATTGTGTAGGTCATTTTGGAAACGATGAAATGACATCTCAATCCCTGCTGCCTAATTACACCAATGGACGCAATCTGTTCAAACTTTGATCGACCTCATTTCATTCTGATTAGAAACATCATTCAGTATATCCTGACACCCTGTCAATCAATTGCCAGCCTGTAATAAATGCAAAACCCACAGTTTTGGTGTATATTTCATTGCAGAGTCCTGCAGTGTCCAATCAAAACACATCTAAACTGTCAATCAGACCTACACCTGTGGACACAAAACTGTTCAAACTAGTATGAATTACCTGTCAAAGAATCTCTCTGCATCAAATAAGTTTGACAAGTAAACATCATTCATGAATGGATTCAAAATCTGGATCATGTAATGTGCATGGATTGATCTCAGTTTTGGCAAGCACTTTTCCATTTTTAGGTCTAATTGACAGGTAATATATGTTTTGATTGGACAGAGCAGGAGTCTGCAATGAAATATACACCACTTTGGGTTTTGCATTTATTTCTGATTGACAGTTGATTGATAGTGTTTTAGGATATATTGAATGAAGCTTCAGATCACAATGATACAAAGCCCATCAATATTTGAAACAGATTTGTGTCCACTTGTGTAAAAATAGAAAAGCTCTTGCAAATTAGTTCGATCCATGTATGTTCCTTGAATCAGATTTAGGATGCTTTGATGACTGATGTTTGCCTGTCAAACTAACTTAATGCAGAGAGATTCGTTGACAGGTAGTTCATTCAAGTTCGAACAGTTTGTGTCAACAGGACTGGTGTAAACCAATAGGGTTTATATGCATGGATGGTCCGACTCCCACCAAATCATTTCCTGGACAGGCTTAGCCGAAATGGCCGAAACTAGCTAGTCTGGCCCAGAAAACATGTACACTCCATATGTTCCAGTTCTCCAGTGTAGTCCATGCTTCCAAAGGATAACCCTTTCTAGAACATATTTGAACCTCTAAGCAGTTTGCCAGTACTCCTGTGCCGTCAGTTTCTGCTTTGCGTGGAAGTACATGCAGCCTAATCATTTTTTTTCAAGCCCCAATGGACAGGAAGGAGGGAAATTTCAATTTAGGATAAATAAACATTCAAATGAAATGAAATCTAAACTTACTCTAATATGAGGATGTTTCAAAAAGTTTTGTCACTGGGGTTTTATTTCCTAAATGCTCCATTTAATACATTTATTTTTTCCCCTGTTGCAGGCCCTCAAAGTACACCCCCCCTTCGGATCCAATTTCTAAAGCTGTTTGGTAATCTTCTTTGGGTACCAGAGCCCCTGCCCATAGGGGCTTGAAGAAATATATGGGCTGCATGATGCTTCCTCGCAGAGCTGAATCCAGCCCGCACACAAGTACTGGTAAACCGTTTAGAGGATCTAAGCCTGTCCAGGAGTCTGTGGTGCGAGTCTGTGGTCCATGCTAATAAAGCCTATTGGTTTCATTGGGCGACAAGGCTTGAGATGTCATTTCATCTCAATGTCGGGTAAAAGTCCCACAAGATTGGAAGCAACATCTCCAAAATGACCTTTACAGTGTTGACGGGGACGTTAAACCGCAAATCAAACAAAAGCTTTGGGTACCTATTGGAGACACTTGTAAATCGCACAGCCAAGTGCACCGTTGCTGGACTTATAATTATTTCCAGAAAGCAACTTCTTGAGCCTTGGAAACAGGAAAAAGCCCCATATGCTAATATATACAACAGACAGCTAGAATTTTCATTTTGTTACATGTATAAAAAGGGGAACCCCTACCCATCTGAGCTTTTGAAACAAAGATTATGCTGCATGATGCTTCCACACAGGGCTGAAACTGACTACACAAGTACTGTTAAACTGTTTAGAAAGACTATGCCTGCCCAGGCAAAATGGTTTGAGTCAGACCATCCAATGCATATAAACCTCTTGGCTTCATAGGGCAACAAAGCTTGAGAAGTCATTTCATCACATTGAGTAAAAATATCCAAAATGACCTAAATAGTGTTGACAGTGACATTCAACCTATATTCAAACAAAACATAAAAAGTTTTGTGTTAACTGAAAATATATATAAACTGGAGAGTGCACATTTATCCTAAGTGCATCAAAGATTACCGGTATTTTGTTTTAACCTTTTTCAGCTGTTGAATAATTTATGTTCTTGAATGGTTGTACACCTAAGCCCCGTTATAACATGCAGGGTTCGACATTAACCCAAGACCGATGAACATTGTCTAGTGGAAACCTGGTCATCATCATCATCAAATGAAGTCAGTAAAGTCAGTGGCTGGCGGGTCGGAATGGTCCAGTTGAAAATCTGCCACCAAAGTTATTAAAATCCCTGTTTTGAACATTTATCATAAAATTACCTTGTGTTTTCAGTTTGTTGCAGAAGATTAACCATCTGTGTAGATAAAAAATGAAAGAAATACTGCAGAAAGAATGTACATTTGTCACTTCAGTATGATTTTGTTAATTTCCTTGGTCCAGCTGAACTTAGGTCAGGTCCAGTGTATCCCAAGTCTTGAGTTACGAGACAACGTTGTCCACTTATTAAAAAAGTTTATGTTGAACCCTGACACGATCCTCGGAGTCCAACCAATGGACACAGCGTGTTTTGGTGGTTTTATGTGCTTTTGATTAACACGATCATTGTTAGTTTCTTTGTGATTGAAAGTCGTTCTTTTGAATTATGTCTCCCCCACCCCCCCCCCCCCCCCCCCCCCCCGAATTTTTTTTTTAGGAGAGACTATCTTATATGGGTGTGAGGGGTGGATTGAAAAATCCGTGCCGAGGATCACCTCGTGATGCCGTACAGTGATTCCGAGAGACGGATTTTTCTATCCAACCCTCACGCCCATATTGGATTCTTTTTCTTGCATACCTTCTACTTCTGAGCCTCGCTTTTTACACTGCAGTCACTTTGGTTGCGGACGTCCGCCATATTGGAATGACAATGGTGGGATGTTTAGTGACGTCATGTACGTGCAGTGACGTCAAGCGTTAACGACGGCGCACGTGAGGTCGTATTCAACCAGTGCTTATCAAACACGTGAGAATATTCGGTTTCTGGGTCAGAACACCAGGGTCAGAACATAAATTTCTATCCCATGGTAAAATCACGGATATCCTGGTCTGGTGTGCAAGAAATATTGTTTTTTCCCCCGGGCGTCTGTCTGTCTGTCCGTCTGTCTGTCACAAAATCTTGTCCGCTCTATATCTTGAAAACCGTTCAAGCTATCTTCACAAAACTTCATATAAATATTAATCAACATAAGACGACGTGCAGAGCGCAAGAACTATAACTCTTGCATTTATACTTTTTGAATTATCTCCCTTGGAAGTTAGTCGATCAGAAAATCCTGCATGTATTGTATGGGCAGATTGTGTCCGGTCAATAACTTTCGTATTCTTAAATGGATTTTGAAATTTCTTGGCAGAAATGTTAACCATCAGGAGACGATGTGTCTAGCGGATGACCCAGGTTGGTACCTCAAAGGTCAAGGTCATACTTAGAGGTCAAAGGTCAAAAAATGGGTCTTTTTTAAGTGTTTGGTCAATAACTTTCATATTAATCAATGAATTTTAAAATAACTTGGCAGAAATGTTAACCATCATAAGACGATGTGTCGAGCGCATGACCCAGGTTGGTACCCCAAAGGTCAAGGTCATACTTAGAGGTCAAGTGTTTGGTCACTAACTTTCATGATGATGATGATTTCGTGTTTAACGACGCGTCAACCCTCTTGGTGGGTCATAAGCGTCAGTCGGTTAATGGTTAAACGGCATGAATAATTATGACGATATTAAAAGTAAGAAGTCAGAATGATAATGTATAAAAATGTGAAACAGTTAAATCTTATGAAAAAGACCAATTTCTTTTAAGAATAAAATAATGTTATCAACAGGTACATCTCGAAACAGTTGTTGCAAAGTGTCAGCTTTGAAATATAAAATACGTGAGGGTGAAAAGTCAACACAGTCAATTAAGATATGTTTCACAGTGAATGGCTGATCACAACCTACACAAGAAGGTTGATCATCACCATTAAAAATATAAGAATGAGTAACTCTAGTATGGCCGATGCGCAGTCGTGTTAATACTACGTCCTCTTTTCTGGAAAACTGTGGAGGAGAGCATTTTGTACTAACGACAGGTTTAATGGCATGGAGTTTGTTATTTATTGCACGGTCCCATTCGCCTTGCCATTCCGACAAGATGTATCGGTTGATAAATGGTTTAAAATTATTAAAAGGAATTTTAAAAACAGATGGATCAAGATTGAGCGATTCCTTTGCTTTCTTGTCAGCATATTCATTGCCGACAATGCCAATATGGCTCGGAAGCCAACAAAACAAGATTTGGTGTGTTTTAGAAATTTCATGATGTTTTTCGATCAATTTTTGAATTTGAGGATTTTTAGATGATGAATGGTCTAAAGCCTTAAGCACAGAAAGTGAATCAGAAAATATAATTGCTTTTATAATTGTTGAAGAACTGATAAAATCTAAAGCTAGGTCTATTGCTTTGGCTTCAGCTGTAAAAATAGATGAACCATCTGGAAGGCGCATGGTTTTGTGCGTATCTTTAGAAACATACGCACAACCAACTTTATCTCCTTCTTTGGAACCATCAGTATAGACTTGCTGGTAATCATTGTAACGTGACTGCAGTACCTGAAAGTTTTGTTTGAGAAGTATTGGATTTGATTCGGATTTTTTTCCATCATGTAAGTCGAACAGAATAGAAGGTTGTTTAATACACCAAGATGGAACTTCGGCGGTTTCATGTTTTTGAATATTTTTAAGGTCGATACCTGAATTTTCCAGCAGTGGTAAAATACGTA
Organism: Lucinisca nassula; assembly: GCA_963580285.1. Lineage (NCBI taxonomy): Eukaryota > Metazoa > Mollusca > Bivalvia > Lucinida > Lucinidae > Lucinisca > Lucinisca nassula. Next base: position 14,483,485 of record OY757020.1, on the reverse strand, counting down.
ATCCAAAAGGTTTGATTGCTGTGGGTTTTGTTTCATACTTATCTACAAATTGAGGTGGAAATGAAATTTTGGATGCCGGGTTAGATGGATTTGCAGCAAGTCTGATAGCATACTGAAGAGAAAGTTTCTCTCTGCGCGAGGTTAAAGATGGTTCACCTGCTTCTACATAAAGGCTTAATACGGGAGAAGTACGGAAGGCTCCCATGGCCAGACGAAGGCCTTGGTGATGGATAGTATCCAAGGATTTTAAATAGGACTTTCTGGCAGAACCATAAACAACAGACCCATAATCTAATTTAGATCTTATTAAAGACCGGTAAAGATGTAATAAAGTATACCGATCTGCTCCCCAACTTGTATGAGCTAAAACTTTCAAAAGATTCAAAGCTTTTAAGCATTTCGCTTTAAGATATTTAATATGTGGAATAAAAGATAACTTTTGATCAAATATGACCCCAAGAAATTTGGCTTCTTCAACAACAGGAATTTGTGATCCGTATAAAAACAGGGAAGGATGTTCGTGTTTCTTCCGTAGTTTACAAAAATGAACACACTGCGTTTTCGACTTGGAGAACTTGAAACCATTTTTATCAGTCCATTCTTCTATTCTTTTTAAATTTTGTTGTAACTTTCGTTCAATTGTTTTCATATTTTTTGAACGGTAACATATACAAAAATCATCAACATACAATGAACAATCCGTTTTGTCGTCCAAACATTGTACAATATTGTTTATTTTGATGTTAAATAGCGTAGTTGAAAGAATACTACCCTGTGGGACACCCTGTTCTTGATCATAGAAATCTGACAGGGTAGACCCCACACGCACCTGAAACATGCGCTCCCCTAAAAAGCTTTCAATAAAACTGGGAAGTTTTCCTCTTAAGCCAATGTTATGTAGATCTTTCAATATTCCATAACGCCATGTTGTATCATATGCTTTCTCCAAGTCGAAAAAGACAGCCACTACGTGTTCTTTGTTAATAAAAGCATCTCGTATAAATGTTTCTAGTCTTATTAAATTGTCATTGGTACTACGTTCCGAACGAAAACCCGATTGATATTCTGAAATGAGGTTGTTGGACTCTAAGTACCAGACTAATCTCTTGTTTATCATTCTCTCCAATGTTTTACACAAACAACTTGTCAAAGCTATCGGACGATAATTTGTAGGTTCTGCATGATCTTTCCCTGGTTTTGGAATTGGAACAACTGTAGCTACACGCCAGCTCTCAGGACAGACCCCCGTTTCCCAAATATTATTAAAGATATCTAAAAGTGTTGTAAGAGAACTTTTTGGCAGATGCTTAAGCATCTGATAATGAATTTCATCGGGGCCGGTTGCCGTATCATGTGATTTTTCAATGGCTTCAACGAGTTCGGATAAGTTAAAAGGTGTGTTGTATTCTTCGTGATTAAGGGATTTGAAGTTAAGATTTCTTTTCTCTTGGTCCTTTTTGAAATTTCTAAAAGTGTCAGAATAATTACGCGATGATGAATTTCTCAAGAATGTGTGACCAAGAGTATCTGAAATATCTTTTTTAGTTGAAGCTTTTGTGTCAAAACCAGTATTTAAATGTGTAAAACTAGAGGACTTTGTTTTTCCTGAAATTTTTCGTACCATATCCCAAACCTTTTTAATGGGGGTTTTGTAGTTCAATTTGGAGACATATTCTCTCCATGACTTTCGTTTGGAAGCTCGGATTGTTCGCCGAGCTTTAGCTCTAAAAACTTTAACGTCGTTTAGCTTTTCTGAAGTGGGACTTTTGCAGAACTTATTTAGAGCCTGTTTGCGCTTTTGAATAGCTTCTTTACAGTCATTATTAAACCAAGGCTTGCTTTTCTTAGTATTTGTGGAGGTCTTTGGAATGCATTGTTCTGATATGTTAATAAGTGTATCTGTGAAATCAGAAACAATGTCGGATGATTCATTAAAATGATCAATTGATAACTCTTCTTCACATAAATTATGGAATAATTCCCAGTCGGCTTTATTCATTTTCCATTTCTGGTTACAGTCCTCATCTGGTTCGTTTACACTCTCAATTATAACAGGGAAGTGATCACTTCCGCACTGATCATCATGAACAGACCAGTCATAGTCCAAGAAGAGAGATGGGTGACACAAAGAGAGATCTAAAGAAGACAAATGACCTGTCGCTGGGTGAAGGTAAGTATAAGATTTATCATTCATCAAGCAAAGATCGCTCTTTGCAATAAAATCTTCAACAAGTGCTCCTCTGTTATTGATATCTTTACAGCCCCATAGAATGTTGTGACCATTGAAGTCGCCAACTAAAAGATATGGCGATGGAAGTTGACTCAGCAATGAGTCAAGATGTTCGGGTTTTAACGAAAATGAGGGTGGAATATATAAAGAGCAAATTGTAGTTTCTTTATCCAGAGAAACCGATACTGCTACAGCTTGTAGGTCTGTTTTTAATTTGATCTCTCTTTGTGGTAAACATGATTTAACAAGAATTGAACTGCCACCAGATGGTTTGCTACCATCAGAATAGATATAGTTGTATGTATTGAAACCCCTGACATCAATGTTGTCATCAGTTTTTAAAAAAGTTTCTTGTAAACAAAAAACCGATGGGTTTAATAACGAAATAAGTAATAAGAGTTCATTATAATTTGGTTTAAGACCTCGACAATTCCATTGTATTATTTTGTGTTTTAAATCCATTTTATGAAGAGATTAAGACTAGAAACTATATTGGAGCTGCAATTGGTGATATAGATCTGCTACCACCAGCTCGTGGTGTTGCTGACCTCGATCTGTTATTGCCATTTGGTGATGATGGAGTTTCAGCGAACTCCATATCACTGTCACTCAAAGATCCGAATCTGTTCTGAAATCTAATATTGTCTCTTTCCATTTTACGTTGTCTGTCTGTCTGTTTTTGAGACAATTGGTGTTTTTTGATCGGATCTTCCGATCCCTTATTAGTTCGACCTGAGTCGAGTTTCTCTTTTACGTGCGGCGCTGGCTTCGGTACGGTCGCTGTCGACCGATCCGAAGCAATCTGGATTGCGCCATTTGATAAGTTGGTTGAACTTTGCGGTGCTGGAGTGGGTTTACTCCATGCACCAGATTTTTTCAGTTCAGCTATGTATGATTCAGCAGTCTGTGTCGCGGAGCTGGTACATTTTACACCAGTACCCTTTGTGATGCTGGCGAAACTGGTGGTTGGTGTTATATATCGCTCATCGACAATTTTTCGCGCTTCTGGGAATGTTATCCCCCTTTGGTATTTGACGGTTAGTATTTCTTTTTCTTTTTTCCATGCCGGACAGTCTCGAGAGAAAACAGCATGTTTGCCATCACAATTTACGCATTTGGGTTCATTTTTGCAGTTGAGGTGATTATCAACATGCTTTTCTTCACCACAATTAGGACAGAGTTTTTTTCTCTGACATCTGCTTTCATGATGGCCAAAAGCCTGACAAGAGTAACATCTAAGAGGGTTTGGGATGTATACCTCTACGTTAATGGAAAGATATGCTACTTTGATTTTCTTGGGTAGAACTGGTGTATTAAAAGTCAACACATAAGTTGCTGTTGGTTTTAGTACACCATTTCTACGGACTTTGATGTTACGAACACCAACAACTCCCTGATCTTTCAAGTTATCGACGATCTCTTCATCTGTACAAGGGCGCAGTTCTGGACTGCGAATCACTCCCTTAGACGAATTTAACGTGTTGTGGAGAGAGACTTTAACCTGAAGATCAAAGAGTTTATTGGTGCTTAGCAGGCTTACAACTTGCTGTTTTTTCTCGACTTCCAAGAGAAGGTCACCTGATTTGAGCTTTTTGATACTCTTAGGGTGTCCGGCTATGGAGTTAATACATTTCTCAATTACGAAAGGAGAAAGGCTGGATACACTTCGTGTATCGTCAAGCGACGAGACAACCAAGAAGCGCGGAACATTGTCGAAATTTGGTTCAGCGGACTGCTGACTGGTTTGTTGACTTGACTGCTGACTGGCTTGTTGACTGTGTTCATCCGATTCGGATGAATCGTCTTGTTTTTTACGTTTAGGTGCGTTGTGTTTAGATGCGTTGCGGTTATTTTTTTTTCCATGAGGCATAAGGAAAAAATTCTAGTTTCGTCCCAAGTGCTCTCCGCCCTCCGTGGAGCCCTACAAGGGAACACCATAATGGAGTGGTTATCCAACTCGCAGGTGTTAGAGATACACGTGAGATATACTCGCATAAACAAAATGCCTACACGATTGATCCGTTTTGCCACCGCCTTCTAGAGATAAAAAGACAGAAAAGGGTAAGGTAAATGGGCATATGGTTGGTATCAGGAAAGATACAAAAAGAGTTGAAGAGAAAGCAAAGTGGTATCTCTAGGGCTCGGCGTGACCAGCCGATTGACCGTGCCGGACCGCACGGCCACCCGTCTACACCGAAAAGCCAGGCCAAAGAGGCGTGTTGGGAACCTGAAGCACCGCCACCTCAGGTAACCCTCAACCTCCAGGATCCCTTCTTCCGGCTTACAGGACGCCACCCACGGCAAACGGGTGGTACTTCCTCTAGCTCTTCCCAGTGGGCACAAAGACCACAGCGGCAATGTGCCCAGTGGGAATTGAGCCCCCAGGGCCACGGCAAGGCAGGAAGTCTAATACCTGGGGGCACTAACTTTCATAATAATGGATGAATTTTAAAATAACTAGGCAGAAATGTTAACCACCATGAGACGATGTGTCGAGCGCATGACCCAGGTTGGTACCCCAAAGGTCAAGGTCATACTTAAGAGGTCAAAGGTCAAAAAAGAAGTGTTTGGTCAATAACTTTCATATTAATGGATGAATTTTGAAATGACTTGGCAGAAATATTAACCACCATGAGACGATTTGTCAAGCGCATGACCCAGGTTCTTACCTCCAAGGTCAATGTCATACTTAGAGGTCAAAGGTCAAAAAAGGGTCTTTTTTCATGTCGGGTCAATAACTTTTTAGCTCACCTGAGCCGAAGGCTCATGTGAGGTATAAGTATACCACGAGCCGTCGTCGTCGTCCGTCGTCCACACTTTCAAAGAAGTATATCTCCGGAACCAGTGGGCCAATCTTGATCAAATTTCATGTGAAGCATTATCAGGTAGGGGGAAAGGCTGCATACTGTTTTCGGGCAGATCGGATTGGAACTCTGGTTGCCATGGCAACAAATAGCTCCCATAGACTTAACATAGGAAAAAGTTTGTCATCACTCTAGCTCCGTCAATTTTTTTCTGATTGTCTTCATTCTTGCAGATAACGAGGACAGGCATGAAATCTCGATCAAGTTCGATTTTGGGCTGAATCGGATTATTCACTCAGGAGTTACGTGCCCTTGAGCGTTGAAAAAATTGCCTATTGACTTAACATGGGGAGAATGTTGTCATCACCGTAGCTGCTTCAATTATTGTCAGATTGGCTTTATTCTTGCAGATAACCAGCACAGCCATCGGCCAAGTTCGATGACTGGCAGAATCGGATCATTCACTTAGGAGTTACCTGCCCTTGTGTGTTTTTGCATTAGGGTTAATGGGAATTAGGAAAAAGCTTGTCATCACTCTAGCTCCGTCAATTTTTTTCTGATCGACTTCATTCTTGCAGATAACAAGGACAGGCATGAAATCTCGATCAAGTTCGATTTTGGGCTGAATCGGATTATTCACTCAGGAGTTACATGCCCTTGAGCGTTGAAAAAATTGCCTATTGACTTAACATGGGGAGAATGTTGTCATCACCGTAGCTGCTTCAATTATTTTCAGATTGGCTTTATTCTTGCCGATAACCAGCACAGCCATGAAATCTGGGTCAAGTTCTATAACTGGCAGAATCGGATCATTCACTTAGGAGTTACCTGCCCTTGTGTGTTTTTGCATTAGGGTTAATGGGAATTTCAAAAATGTATATCTTAAAGACTACTTGGCCAACTTTGATCAAATTTCATGTGTCGCATTATTGGGCAAGTGGAAAGGCTTCATTAGGTTTTCAGGCAGATCTGAGTGGAACTCTGGTTGCCATGGCAACATCTAGCTCCCATAGACTTCACATAGGAAAAAGCTTGTCATCACTAGCTCCGTCAATTTTTTTCTGATCGACTTCATTCTTGCAGATAACCAGTACAGGCATAAAATCTCGGTCAAGTTCGATTTTTGGCCGAATCAGATAATTCACTCAAGAGTTACGTTCCCTTGAGCGCCCGAAAAATTGCCTATCGACTTAACATGGGGAAAATGTTGTCATCACTGTAGCTGCTTCAATTTTGTTCGGATTGGCTTCATTCTTACAGATAACCAGCACAGCCATGAAATCTCGGTCCAGTTCGATAATTGGCAGAATTGGATCATACACTTAGGAGTTACCTGCCCTTGTGCATTTTTGCATAAGGGTTAATGTGAATTTCAAAAATGTATATCTTGAAGACTACTTGGCCGACTTAGATAAAATTTCATGTGTAGCATTATAGGGCAAGTGGAAAGACTGCATAAGGTTTTCATGACAATGGGCTTTCTTGGCTTATTAGCTCACCTGAGCCGAAGGCTCATGTGAGGTATTAGTATACCATGAGCCGGCGTCCGTCGTTGTCGTCCGTCGTTGTCCACACTTTCAAAGAAGTATATCTCCGGAACCAGTGGGCCGATCTTGATCAAATTTCATGTGAAGCATTATCAGGTAGGGGGAAAGGCTGCATACTGTTTTCGGGCAGATCGGATTGGAACTCTGGTTGCCATGGCAACAAATAGCTCCCATAGACGTAACATAGGAAAAGGTTTGTCATCACTCTATCGGCTTCATTCTTGCAGACAATGAGGACAGGTATAAAATCTCTGTTAAGTTCGATTTTGGGTTGAATCGGATTATTCGCTCAGGAGTTAGGTGCCCTTGAGCGTTTGAAAATTTGCCTATAGACTTAACATGGGGAGAATATTGTCATCACTGTAGCTGCATCAAATGTTTTCAGATTATGTTTATTGTTACAGATAACCAGGACAGCCATGAAATCTCGGTCAAGTTCGATTACTGGTAGAATCGGATCATTCATGTAGGAGTTACCTGCCCTTGTGCGTTTTTGCATTGGGGCCAATAGGAATTTCAAAGATGTAGATCTCAAATACTACTCAGCCAATCTTGATCAAATTTCTTTTGTAGCATCTTTGGGCAGGTGGAAAGGCTGCATCAGGTTTTCAGGCAGATCTAATTGGAACTCAGGTTGCCATGGCAACAAATAGCTCCCATAGACTTAACATAGGAAAAAGTTTGTCATCACTCTAGCTTCGTCAATTTTTAGCTCACCTGAGCCGAAGGCTCATGTGAGGTATTAGTATACCACGAGCCGGCGTCCGTCGTCCACACTTTCAACGAAGTATATCTCTGGAACCAGTGGGCCGGCCTTGATCAAATTTCATATGAACCATCATCAGGTTGGGGGATATGCTGTATTAGGTTTTCGTGCAGATCGGATGAGAACTCTGGTTGCCACAGCAACAAAGGGCTCCCATAGGCTTAACATAGGAAAAAGCTTGTCATCACTCTAGCTCCGTCAATTTTTTTCTGATCGACTTCATTCTTGCAGATAACGAGGACAGGCATAAAATCTCGATCAAGTTCGATTTTGGGCTGAATCGGATTATTCACTCAGGAGTTACGTGCCCTTGAGCGTTAGGAAAAAGCTGGTCATCACTCTAGCTCCGTCAATTTTTTTCTGATCGACTTCATTCTTGCAGATAACGAGGACAGGCATGAAATCTCGATCAAGTTCGATTTTGGGCTAAATCGGATTAGTCACTCAGGTGTTACGTGCCCTTGAGCGTTGAAAAAATTGCCTATTGACTTAACATGGGGAGAATGTTGTCATCACCGTAGCTGCTTCAATTATTTTCAGATTGGCTTTATTCTTGCAGATAACCAGCACAGCCATGAAATCTCGGTCAAGTTCGATAACTGGCAGAATCGGATCATTCACTTAGGAGTTACCTGCCCTTGTGTGTTTTTGCATTAGGGTTAATGGGAATTTCAAAAATGTATATCTTAAAGACTACTTTGCCAACTTTGATCAAATTTCATGTGTCGCATTATTGGGCAAGTGGAGTATTCAGGCAGATCTGAGTGGAACTCTGGTTGCCATGGCAACATCAAGCTCCCATAGACTTCACATAGGAAAAAGCTTGTCATCACTCTAGCTCCGTCATTTTTTTTTCTGATCGACTTCAGTCTTGCAGATAACCAGTACAGGCATAAAATCTCGGTCAAGTTCTATTTTGGGCCGAATCAGATAATTCACTCAAGAGTTACGTCCCCTTGAGCGCCCGAAAAATTGCCTATCGACTTAACATGGGGAAAATGTTGTCATCACTGTAGCTAGTAACGAGGACAGGCATAAAATCTCGGTTAAGTTCGATTTTGGGCAGAATCGGAATATTGACCTCGGAGTTACGTGACCTTGAGCGACAAAAAAATTGCCCATAGACTTAACATAGGGAAAATGTTGTGACTATGATAGCGACTTGAATTTTTTTCAGATCAGCTTCAAACTTGCAGGTAACGAGGACAGACATAAAATCACGGTTAATTTCGATTTTGGGCTGAATCGGATTATTTGCCTTGGAGTTACCTGCCCTTGAGCATGAAAAAATACGTTGTGACCACGATAGCAACTTTATTTTTATTCAGATCAGCTTCAAACTTGCAGGTAACGAGGACAGGCATAAAATCTTGGTTAAGTTCGATTTTGGGCAGAATCGGAATATTGACCTCGGAGTTACGTGACCTTGAGCGACAAAAAATTTGCCCATAGACGTAACATAGGGAAAATGTTGTGACTACGATAGCGACTTGAATTTTTTTCAGATCAGCTTCAAACTTGCAGGTAACGAGGACAGACATAAAATCTCGGTTAAGTTAGATTTTGGGCCGAATCGGATTATTTGCCTCGGAGTTACCTGCCCTTGAGCATAAAAAAAATACGTTGTGACCACGATAGCAACTTTATTTTTATTCAGATCAGCTTCAAACCTGCAGGTAACGTGGACAGGCATAAAATCTAAGTTAAGTTCGAATCGGAATATTGACCTCGGAGTTACATGACCTTGAGCGACAAAAAATTTGCTCATAGACTTTACATAGGGAAAATGTTGTGACTACGATAGCGACTTGAATTTTTTTTCAGATCAGCTTCAAACTTGCAGGTAACGAGGACAGACATAAAATCTCGGTTAAGTTCGATTTTGGGCTGAATCGGATTATTTGCCTTGGAGTTACCTGTCCTTGAGCATAAAAAAATACGTTGTGACCACGATAGCAACTTTATTTTTATTCATATCAGCTTCAAACTTGCAGGTAACGAGGACAGGCATAAAATCTCGGTTAAGTTCAATTTTGGGCCGAATCGGAATATTGACCTCGGAGTTACGTGACCTTGAGCGACATAAAATTTGCCCATAGACTTAATTAGGGAAAATGTTGCGACTACGATAGCGACTTGAATTTTTTTTCAGATCAGCTTCAAACTTGCAGGTAACGAGGACAGACATAAAATCTCGGTTAAGTTCGATTTTGGGCCGTTGATGATGATGATTTCTTGTTTAACGACGCGTCAACCCTCCTGGTGGGTCATAAGCGTCAGTCGGTTAACGGTTAAACGGCATGAATAATTATGATGATATTAAAAGTAACAAGTCAGAATGATAATGTATAAAAACCTGAAACAGTTAAATCTTATGAAAAAGACCAATTTCTTTTAAGAATAAAATAATGTTATCAACAGGTACATCTCGAAACAGTTGTTGCAAATTGTCAGCTTTGAAATATAAAATACGTGAGGGTGAAAAGTCAACACAGTCAATTAAGATATGTTTCACAGTGAATGGCTGATCACAACCTACACAAGAAGGCTGATCATCACCATTAAAAATATAAGAATGAGTAACTCTAGTATGGCCGATGCGCAGTCGTGTTAATACTACGTCCTCTTTTCTGGAAAACTGTGGAGGAGAGCATTTTGTACTAACGACAGGTTTAATGGCATGGAGTTTGTTATTTATTGCACGGTCCCATTCGCCTTGCCATTCCGACAAGATGTATCTATTGATAAATGGTTTAAAATTATTAAAAGGAATTTTAAAAACAGATGGATCAAGATTGAGCGATTCCTTTGCTTTCTTGTCAGCATATTCATTGCCGACAATGCCAATATGGCTCGGAAGCCAACAAAACAAGATTTGGTGTGTTTTAGAAATTTCATGATGTTTTTCGATCAATTTTTGAATTTGAGGATTTTTAGATGATGAATGGTCTAAAGCCTTAAATCAGAAAATATAATTGCTTTTTGAATTGTTGAAGAACTGATAAAATCTAAAGCTATGTCTATTGCTTTGGCTTCAGCTGTAAAAATAGATGAACCATCTGGAAGGCGCATGGTTTTGTGCGTATCTTTAGAAACATACGCACAACCAACTTTATCTCCTTCTTTGGAACCATCAGTATAGACTTGCTGGTAATCATCGTAACGTGATTGCAGTACCTGAAAGTTTTGTTTGAGAAGTATCGGATTTGATTCGGATTTTTTGCCATCATGTAAGTCGAACAGAATAGAAGGTTGTTTAATACACCAAGATGGAACTTCGGCGGTTTCATGTTTTTGAATATTTTTAAGGTCGATACCTGAATTTTCCAGCAGTGGTAAAATACGTAATCCAAAAGGTTTAATTGCTGTGGGTTTAGTTTCATACCTATCTACAAATTGAGGTGGAAATGAAATTTTGGATGCCGGGTTAGATGGATTTGCAGCAAGTCTAATAGCATACTGAAGAGAAAGTTTCTCTCTGCGCGAGGTTAAAGATGGTTCACCTGCTTCTACATAAAGGCTTAATACGGGAGAAGTACGGAAGGCTCCCATGGCCAGACGAAGGCCTTGGTGATGGATAGTATCCAAGGATTTTAAATAGGACTTTCTGGCAGAACCATAAACAACAGACCCATAATCTAATTTAGATCTTATTAAAGACCGGTAAAGATGTAATAAAGTATACCGATCTGCTCCCCAACTTGTATGAGCTAAAACTTTCAAAAGATTCAAAGCTTTTAAGCATTTCGCTTTAAGATATTTAATATGGGGAATAAAAGATAACTTTTGATCAAATATGACCCCAAGAAATTTGGCTTCTACAACAACAGGAATTTGTGATCCGTATAAAAACAGGGAAGGATGTTCGTGTTTCTTCCGTAGCTTACAAAAATGAACACACTGCGTTTTCGACTTGGAGAACTTGAAACCATTTTTATCAGTCCATTCTTCTATTCTTTTTAAATTTTGTTGTAACTTTCGTTCAATTGTTTTCATATTTTTTGAACGGTAACATATACAAAAATCATCAACATACAATGAACAATCAGTTTTGTCGTCCAAACATTGTACAATATTGTTTATTTTGATGTTAAATAGCGTAGTTGAAAGAATACTACCCTGTGGGACACCCTGTTCTTGATCATAGAAATCTGACACGGTAGACCCCACACGCACCTGAAACATGCGCTCCCCTAAAAAGCTTTCAATAAAACTGGGAAGTTTTCCTCTTAAGCCAATGTTATGTAGATCTTTCAATATTCCATATCGCCATGTTGTATCATATGCTTTCTCCAAGTCGAAAAAGACAGCTACTACGTGTTCTTTGTTAATAAAAGCATCTCGTATAAATGTTTCTAGTCTTATTAAATTGTCATTGGTATTACGTTCCGAACGAAAGCCCGATTGATATTCTGAAATGAGGTTGTTGGACTCTAAGTACCAGACTAATCTCTTGTTTATCATTCTCTCCAATGTTTTACACAAACAACTTGTCAAAGCTATCGGACGATAATTTGTAGGTTCTGCATGATCTTTCCCTGGTTTCGGAATTGGTACAACTGTAGCTACACGCCAGCTCTCAGGACAGACCCCCGTTTCCCAAATATTATTAAAGATATCTAAAAGTGTTGTAAGAGAACTTTTTGGCAGATGCTTAAGCATCTGATAATGAATTTCATCGGGGCCGGTTGCCGTATCATGTGATTTTTCAATGGCTTCAACGAGTTCGGATAAGTTAAAAGGTTTGTTGTATTCTTTGTGATTAAGTGATTTAAAGTTTAGATTTCTTTTCTCTTGGTCCTTTTTGAAATTTCTAAAAGTGTCAGAATAATTACGCGATGATGAATTTCTCAAGAATGTGTGCCCAAGAGTATCTGAAATATCTTTTTTTGTTGAAGCTATTGTGTCAAATTCAGTATTTAAATGTGTAAAACTAGAAGACTTTGTTTTTCCTGAAATTTTTCGTACCATATCCCAAACCTTTTTAATGGGGGTTTTATAGTTCAATTTGGAGACATATTCTCTCCATGACTTTCGTTTGGAAGCTCGGATTGTTCGCCGAGCTTTAGCTCTAAAAACTTTTACGTCGTTGAGCTTTTCTGAAGTCGGATTTTTGCAGAACTTATTTAGAGCCTGTTTACGCTTTTTAATAGCTTCTTTGCAGTCATTATTAAACCAAGGCTTGCTTTTCTTAGTATTTGTGGAGGTCTTTGGAATGCATTGTTCTGATATGTTAATAAGTGTATCTGTGAAATCAGAAACAATGTCGGATGATTCATTAAAATGATCAATTGATAACTCTTCTTCACATAAATTATGGAATAATTCCCAGTCGGCTTTATTCATTTTCCATTTCTGGTTACAGTCCTCATCTGGTTCGTTTACACTCTCAATTATAACAGGGAAGTGATCACTTCCGCACTGATCATCATGAACAGACCAGTCATAGTCCAAGAAGAGAGATGGGTGACACAAAGAGAGATCCAAAGAAGACAAATGACCTGTCGCTGGGTGAATGTAAGTATAAGATTTATCATTCATCAAGCAAAGATCGCTCTTTGCAATAAAATCTTCAACAAGTGCTCCTCTGTTATTGATATCTTTACAGCCCCATAGAATATTGTGACCATTGAAGTCGCCAACTAAAAGATATGGCGATGGAAGTTGACTCAGCAATGAGTCAAGATGTTCGGGCTTTAACGAAAATGAGGGTGGAATATATAAAGAGCAAATTGTAGTTTCTTTATCCAGAGAAACCGATACTGCTACAGCTTGTAGGTCTGTTTTTAATTTGATCTCTCTTTGTGGTAAACATGATTTAACAAGAATTGAACTGCCACCAGATGGTTTGCTACCATCAGAATAGATATAGTTGTATGTATTGAAACCCCTGACATCAATGTTGTCATCAGTTTTTAAAAAAGTTTCTTGTAAACAAAAAACCGATGGGTTTAATAACGAAATAAGTAATAAGAGTTCATTATAATTTGGTTTAAGACCTCGACAATTCCATTGTATTATTTTGTGTTTTAAATCCATTTTATGAAGAGATTAAGACTAGAAACTATATTGGAGCTGCAATTGGTGATATAGATCTGCTACCACCAGCTCGTGGTGTTGCTGACCTCGATCTGTTATTGCCATTTGGTGATGATGGAGTTTCAGCGAACTCCATATCACTGTCACTGAAAGATCCGAATCTGTTCTGAAATCTAATATTGTCTCTTTCCATTTTACGTTGTCTGTCTGTATGTTTTTGAGACAATTGATGTTTTTTGGTCGGATCTTCCGATCCCTTATTAGTACGACCTGAGTCGAGTTTCTCTTTTACGTGCGGCGCTGGCTTCGGTACGGTCGCTGTCGACCGATCCGAAGCAATCTGGATTGCGCCATTTGATAAGTTGGTTGAACTTTGCGGTGCTGGAGTGGGTTTACTCCATGCACCAGATTTTTTCAGTTCAGCTATGTATGATTCAGCAGTCTGTGTCGCGGAGCTGGTACATTTTACACCAGTACCCTTTGTGATGCTGGCGAAACTGGTGGTTGGTGTTATATATCGCTCATCGACAATTTTTCGCGCTTCTGGGAATGTTATCCCCCTTTGGTATTTGACGGTTAGTATTTCTTTTTCTTTTTTCCATGCCGGACAGTCTCGAGAGAAAACAGCATGTTTGCCATCACAATTTACGCATTTGGGTTCATTTTTGCAGTTGAGGTGATTATCAACATGCTTTTCTTCACCACAATTAGGACAGAGTTTTTTTCTCTGACATCTGCTTTCATGATGGCCAAAAGCCTGACAAGAGTAACATCTAAGAGGGTTTGGGATGTATACCTCTACGTTAATGGAAAGATATGCTACTTTGATTTTCTTGGGTAGAACTGGTGTATTAAAAGTCAACACATAAGTTGCTGTTGGTTTTAGTACACCACTTCTACGGACTTTGATGTTACGAACACCAACAACTCCCTGATCTTTCAAGTTATCGACGATCTCTTCATCTGTACAAGGGCGCAGTTCTGGACTGCGAATCACTCCCTTAGACGAATTTAACGTGTTGTGGAGAGAGACTTTAACCTGAAGATCAAAGAGTTTATTGGTGCTTAGCAGGCTTACAACTTGCTGTTTTTTCTCGACTTCCAAGAGAAGGTCACCTGATTTGAGCTTTTTGATACTCTTAGGGTGTCCGGCTATGGAGTTGATACATTTCTCAATTACGAAAGGAGAAAGGCTGGATACACTTCGTGTATCGTCAAGCGACGAGACAACCAAGAAGCGCGGAACATTGTCGAAATTTGGTTCAGCGGACTGCTGACTGGTTTGTTGACTTGACTGCTGACTGGCTTGTTGACTGTGTTCATCCGATTCGGATGAATCGTCTTGTTTTTTACGTTTAGGTGCGTTGTGTTTAGATGCGTTGCGGTTATTTTTTTTTTCCATGAGGCATAAGGAAAAAATTCTAGTTTCGTCCCAAGTGCTCTCCGCCCTCCGTGGAGCCCTACAAGGGAACACCATAATGGAGTGGTTATCCAACTCGCAGGTGTTAGAGATACACGTGAGATATACTCGCATAAACAAAATGCCTACACGATTGATCCGTTTTGCCACCGCCTTCTAGAGATAAAAAGACAGAAAAGGGTAAGGTAAATGGGCATATGGTTGGTATCAGGAAAGATACAAAAAGAGTTGAAGAGAAAGCAAAGTGGTATCTCTAGGGCTCGGCGTGACCAGCCGATTGACCGTGCCGGACCGCACGGCCACCCGTCTACACCGAAAAGCCAGGCCAAAGAGGCGTGTTGGGAACCTGAAGCACCGCCACCTCAGGTAACCCTCAACCTCCAGGATCCCTTCTTCCGGCTTACAGGACGCCACCCACGGCAAACGGGTGGTACTTCCTTTAGCTCTTCCCAGTGGGCACAAAGACCACAGCGGCAATGTGCCCAGTGGGAATTGAGCCCCCAGGGCCACGGCAAGGCAGGAAGTCTAATACCTGGGGGCGATTTTGGGCCGAATCGGAATATTTGCCTTGGAGTTACCTGCCCTTGAGCATAAAAAAATACGTTGTGACCACGATAGCAACTTTATTTTCATTCATATCAGCTTCAAACTTGCAGGTAACGAGGTCATGCATAAAATCTCGGTTAAGTTCGATTTTGGGCCGAATCGGAATATTGACCTCGGAGTTACGTGACCTTGAGAGACAAAAAAATTAGCCCATAGACTTCGTAGGGAAAATGTTGTGACAGAAATAGCGACTTGAATTTTTAGCTCACCTGAGCCAAAGGCTCCAGTGAGCCGATAGTATACCAAGGCTCCGGAGTCCGTCGTCTGTTGTCCGTCCATCCGTCGTCCACACTTTCAATGAAGCATATCTCAGAAGGCAGTCGACCAATCTTGTTTAAATTTTATGTGTAGCACCATTGGGCAAGGGGAAAGGCTGCATTAGGTTTTGGAGCTAGTCTGGTTCATTTGTTCCTTCATTCTTCTTTCTCTCCATATAGAGATAATAGACCAATGTTAAATGTTTAATCAAAGATTTCTCAGGAACTATAAAAGCTAGAAGCATCAAATTTGGTATTCAATAGAATAATGATTACTTCTTTTGTGTAAGAGACATTGGGCTTTCTCAGCTTATTTGTTCATCTGTTCTTTCATTCTTCTTTCTCTCCATTTTGACCAATGTTAAATTTTCGTCAAATATTTCTCAGGAATTATAGAAGCTAGAAGTCTCAAACTTGGAATGCAATGCAATAATCTTGACTTATATCCTGTAAGGGTCAATGGGCTGGATTCTATTAGCAGATTTAGTAGTCAAGTCTGTGAATTGTTAAAACTTAAGTTCCTCAGGTGAGCGGTTTAGGCTCATTGAGCCTCTTGTTTTATTTCTGGAGGGACTTTTTAAAGAAAACTTGCAGAAATATTCACCTTTATTAGACAATATGTTGTGCGAAAGACCAAGGTCACTACCGCCAATGTCAAGGTCATACTTTGAGGTCAAAGGTCAAAAAGGGACCTTTTTTGTGTATGGTCAATAACTTTATTATTCCTGAATATATTTTGAAATTACTTGGCAGAAATGTTAATCATCATGAGACGATATGTTGAGCGCATGACCTAGGTTGGTTCCTCAAAAGGTCAAGGTCATACTTAGAGGTCAAAGGTCAAAAAGGGGTCTTTTTCTGTGTTTGGTCAGTAACTTTCATATCAATGGATGAATTTTAAGATGACTTTGCAGAAATATTATAGCTTTTTACCAATCTTTAGACTTTGTGTTAGCTTTCACGCTTCAGTTGTGGTACAGGCCTATTCACTAAATAAAGGGTGTCACACCTGTTTGATTTTGCGTACAGTGCATGGGCAATTATACCTGGATGAATATAGAAATGTGTATATACGCAATTACAAGTCGCTATAGGATAGGAACATTAAGGGGTGGAATGAAAGGAGTCAATTGTTCACTCAGGTAAGACTTATTCAGGTATATGTGTTAATCTTACCTGCAGGTAAATATTGCAACAATGGAGCTATATCAATGGGTAAATTTTGTGGTTCACTGAGCGATTAGGCAGGAAAAAATGGTGTGTTATTTGATGCAATGAGCAGCCGGTTTCAGCTCTGTGTGGAAGTATCATGCAGCCCAATCTATTTCTTCAAGCCCGATGGGCGGGGACCTGGGATCGTGAGACGGTGTGTTGCCTGCAAGAATCAGGTAGGCACCTCAATGATCAAAAAAAAGGGGGGAGACATCTGTTTTTTTTTTAGAAAAACAAGTTCTAGTTTCATTTGTGATTTTCATAGAAGTATCCTAGTCAGGAATACCCTTAAAACATTGATTGTGTATGCTCCACTGAACACAATGTGTTATGGCAAAGTTTTAGGAGCTTTTTATTATTAAATCATTTGTTATGACAATTTTTTGTTGTTATTTGTTTCATTGGTATAACTCTAGTCAGTAGGACAATTTTCAGTCCTTGAAAGTGATTAAAATATTGTGTGTGTGTGTGTATACTCCTCTGTGCACAATGCTTATGATGAAGTTTTAAGAGATGTGGATGTGTCCACTCTATAGACAACTTTCTGGAAAACTTAATGATTAACAAGATCAAATGAAGGTCGTCTTAGGTCAGTAATTAAGAACCTTTTTTATAGTAGAGGCTGCATTCCTAATTATATGAGACAAATTTAAATTGCACAGATATTGATCTCTGCTAAAAAGCTAGACCACCAATTATTACATTGCTCACTTCTATTACATTTCTCGTTGCAAGGTTTGCAACACGAAATGTAATAAAGCTAGAAATGTAATAAACATCTTTAAGTGGGTTTAATTCATTTGGGGCAGGCATTTGGTAACTTTGGTCTATACAATGCATGGACGGAGACATTTTATGTCAGTATGAAAAGAACAGATGATACTGATCTCCATGTTAAAAGGTCACAACCTTGTCGCAAATTTCGCGACGAGAAACGTAATAATGTGAGAAATGTAACAATTTTATTTCATGTGTATCTTATTGCATCATGACTTTTTTATTGTATTTCTCATTGAAGACTAGAATGTTCTGAATAACGGTTTAAGCGAGTTAACTTGAAATGAAATACCAGCTCTTGACCTTTTAACAGGGGAACAGGGTTTGTCCTTTCTTAATAAATTGATGTAAAATGTCTTCATTTTGCAACGTATATGTAGAAAATGCTGAGTACTTGTGCAAAACTTTTAAATGTTTTTTTTTTCATCAGACCTATGGGGAATTTTGAGAGAATTGCTGTTTGTTTCAATGAAGCCCGCTTCAGTTACAATTCAAATTGGAAAAATACTATACACGTTCCTTGTCACTTTTTGAATTTATTGAAAGAATTGTCATTTTCAACTTTACCATTCCCAGAAATAAACAGCCTGTTCTAAAGTTTCATACTTTTGACTGATTTCTTTTGGGCGTATTGACTCAGTGGCAAGTGCAGAAAATTGAAAGCTTGCAAGTTGAAGATCACAGTTGATCCCGTTTTTTTCTCAGACATGTAATTGAGATTTGAGTTCAAGCAACTAAAGTTTATTTCATCTGTTTCTTGCAAGTGATATATCTTTAATTAGAGGGAAACCGGAAGTCCGTGCTAAAATTTTTCAGTATAATACTTAATTTTAAAAATGTTTCCTCTCATGTTTTAAATTTTATCGAAATAGCTTGCTCAGTATTTATTTTTCCTATTTACTCTAATATATACGACTTCATAATTTGTCCGAATACTGGCACATATAATGTTAAATGGCAATGAAAAAAGACTGAAAATTAACATTAGACCTTATGGGGAAAATTTTTAAAAGGCAAGCTATTGAGATAAAATTTAAAATGCGACCGGTAACGTTTTTAAAATTAAGTATCAGACTGAAAAGAAATAGCATAGACTTCCCCGTGCCCTTGTAATTAAAGATATATCACTGGCACGAAACAGATGAACAACCTTAAGAACTGTTAAGACATGGCTTATATAGACACTTGTTAATTTAGTCAGTGTGTAAAATTCATGTTTGAAGTTCGATGTTCATTTGAAATGTCAGAAATCTCTTCGGGTGCACTTTAAGTTCTTGAATCATGCCCCGTCAGCTTGGACATTGTATCGAGCTGATTCATTCCACTTTACAATGCTCCATTATAAAATTGTTTTGAATATTGCACTGTTGGGGGATGGATCCCAAAATATGTTAGATTATATCATACAGAAAAATGACCATTTTTCTATAAAAAATGAACATTTTTCTATAAACAGTACTTTTTTGTTTGGTTGTAACACAGCTGTTAAGCTAACATAGGGTTCGCTGTTCAGTATTCAGCTAACATGGGGTTTTCTTTGGATCCCAACTTCAGTTATAAAGGGGTCGGGGTGAATTTATGCATTGCTAACCAATCGTTCACAGTTGATTGCCAATGATTGGTTAACAGTGGAGAAATACATTGTAAAGTGGAATGAGTCAGCTTATGCTATGTCAAAGTGGACAGGGTATGGGTGTAAATACTTTGATATATTTAAAAGCCGTTTATCAGGGTTCACCCGGCCATAAGCCATCAAAGCCATATGTTAAGCTTTCATTGATCTGGCTACAAGAAAAAAATAACAGTTTGGCCACAAGATTTTGACATGTTCTTTTAAGCGTGTCTTTGCAGAAGCAAAGGAGTGCTCATTTGATACCCTCCATTGTATGTCCATATGCTTTGGACATTATCTGACCTTGACATATGTCTCATGGTTCATTGAACATTGGTATGTTTCTCAGTAACCACAAGGCATAGAGTCATGATTCTTGGCATACATATATGTCATGGAACAATAACCAAGATGCTTTTGACCTTAGCTGACCTTGACCTATATTTCATGGTTGAGTGAACATTGGGCTGTTTCTCTGTAACCTCAAGGTGTAGAGTCATGATATTTGGTATACACATATCATGGGATAATAAACAAAATGCTTTTGATCTTATCTGACCTCGACATATATTTCATGGTCTGTTTCTCAGTAACCACAAGACGTAGCCATGATACTTGATATACACGTCATGGGATACTAAACAAAAGACTTTTGACCTTATCTGACCTTGACCTATATTTCATGGTTCAGTAAGCATTGGTCTGTTTCTCAGTAACCACATTTATCGTGATTCAAATTAAGTCAAGCACCCTTAAGGGGCACTCCATTGTCTTCTTACAATTCTTGATTTTCGGTCATTTAAGGCATACTATCATAAAAATGAAAAGTCATGCGAATTTGCCATCAAATGTTTTAGACAAGGGTGAGCCTCGAGTTTATGATAATGGTGTGTTTGTGAGAACAAACTTTTATTTCAATCTTAACCCTTGATATTTCTTTAATTTCCAATTGCTTGTTGGCCAGTAGCCTTTGTATTTGATGTTAAAACAAAAAGAATAAAAATAGTTTGTCCAAAATTATTTTTGAAAATTACTTTATTATACCCCCAAACAACTTCAGTTTTATCTGTACCAGGATACCACATGGGAGTGATGGGACTGTTCAAATAAGCTCAGGAATTCACAGAAACTGGTGTACAATAATCAGTCTTCATAACTGAAGCACCATACACCAACTGATTTGGCCAATTTACTAAACGTAATCTTCTGACAACTCCATCGTGTCCATTTGCATAAACATTAGGCATATTGTTAGGATCATTGTCTTCTTGGATGTACCCTTCAACGTCATCTTCGTGCAGCAAACAAATTATGCAAAATACAACATGCGTATATAAGCTTGCATATGTCTTCAGAATTGAATAAAGTAACATTCTGTAATCGCCGGAAGCGACCTTTTAAGTGTCCAAAAGCCCGTTCAACAGTTGATCGAACACTAGACAGCCTCCTGTTAAAACGAGTTTGCTGTGGCATCAGGTTGCCATAGTTCTTAAAAGGGGTTATTAACCAGTTTCTGAGTGGATACGCACTGCCTGCCAAAATATAATGATTATGAATGATAAGTCGTCCAGCTTCTGCCTCTGCATATAGACTGGAATTTCTTAGCACACGTGCATCATGCACACAGCCTGGCCACCCTGTGTATACATGTGTCATCTTCATTTCATGATCCACAACAGCCTGAAACAGATAAAACTAGCAAATTACTTTTTATGCCTCATATTGGTTTGAGCCTTTCTTTAAAAGCCCCAACAGCAATAATGCTATATATGCGTCAAGATTTTGAAATTTTGTATTTCATTACATTTACAAGTCCCTGGTAAACCTCACTTTATATAGGGAAAAGTGGGGTGTACAAGGGTATCCATTATTTTCTTATTTCTGCTCCAAAACATAGATTGTGGGTACTTGTTAGAACCGCCTCTCCGCCTCAATAAGGCGGTTCTAACAAACACCCACAGTCTGTTTGGATCAGAAGTAAGAAAAATATCATCGGAAAAAATGCCATTTCTAAATCCATAAAATATTGCACTTTATCACCTATCTATTGTCTACTATTAGCAAAATACATTGTTACATGTGGGTTTACGGCGTCCCGCAAACCCCCATGCTGACAAGACAACCGAGCGTGATCTCTGACAGGTGTACGGGCAGCTGTGGGGTAAGGCACAAGAAAGATATTAAATGAACGACATGAATTATTTACAGTATCTACATTTAACACTTACTAACACAAAACATCACAATTTGTTGCTTCTGTAGCCAACTCACGACGTCCGCTCCGAAGGCAAAACAATGTTCTGTGCTCGGAACGGGTGACGTGAATACCTACAGAAGCAAACAACAAAAACAACAAAAAAAAAAAAAACACAAGACGCGACTGGCCAGTTTATAACTTAGGGTGAATCCCCCTCTCGCGTGAAACTTCCTCTCGCGAACTAGTGCAAACTGCACACTAGCCTATCGACATAGTTGCCGATCACAGGTTTGCCGATCACAGGTTTAGCGATAGTCCGAATATCCTGCAGGCTAGTTGACCTCTTTCATGGTCTCACATTTGTTGACAATGAACAATGATTCTGATTCTGGTATTCGCTGATTACGGCGGTCTGTCCGCCCTTGCTGGACCCTAACGCCTAGCGTCGTACCAGTACCTGCTGCTATGAAGCAGGGAGCAGCAGGTCACACATTGTTGTGCCTGCAAATTACGATAACTGGACTAAGACACGAGTCACAAAACATACATGCTATATCATGATCCCCCTCCCGGAGAAGTAAGAATATGTTCATGCATATACCGTTATTGCGCATGCGCCGACCAGACATACAGGCTGATTAGTGCATGCGACAAATAACCGTACAGCAGAACTCAACCTGACTGTGCATCAAATTATCAGCACCCAGCGCTTGACACAATAATACTCAAAGTTCATGTTTCCTTACTGAGCACTACAGAAATCTATTAATGCTCACTACTACTGAGCATAATGCTCATCAAATTTGTGCTCACTACATTATCACAAGTAAGAGGCAATTGAACAGACCACGCCTTTGCGCTACCTGGTCAGCTGCCAATTACAGGAAACATAACAATCTCTATTTCATATCCTTCTCCGCGACACGGCTCACAAATATAGCTATTCACAAATTCAATACATTAATAACAGATAGAACTACAACAGAAGATTTTCATCTATAATCCACAACATTTGTTAGTGTCTCATAAGGGCCAACACTGTTTGCCGTAAATTCTCTCTGTATTTGGTAGGCACCCCGTCACAACCGTCCTCGCGACGCCGATGACGCAGCTGACGTCATCCCCGCCGCTCAGGCCGTTATGACGTGTGGCGACCAAATACTCCCACTTATCATCATCATGTACATATAGTCCATTCGAAATTTTCAGAACCTAGAAATGTTGAGTACAATGAAGTTTTTTTGCTGTTTTGTGTTGTACAGGGGTTCTAGAACAAAACTGGCTTGGTTGCCACTTGGGCAAGTCTGGGCAACTTGTATAATTTGCATAAATCCAAGATGGCCGCCAGACGCCATCTTGAAAATTTAATTTTTTGAATAGGTGATAAGGAAGGCGTGTAATATGTCATTTAAGGGGTTTTCTGGTATGCAGAATCCGATTTTGAGGTTATTTTGTCATTATAATGAACTCGGAGTACCATATCCAAGATGGCGGCTGGCGGCCATCTTGAAAAATTGAGTTTTTGAATAGGTGACAAGGAAGGCGTGTAATATGTCATTTAAGGGGTTTTCTGGTATGCAGAATCCGATTCTGAAGTTATTTTTACATTTTGATGAACTTGGAGACCCCAATTTCAAGATGGCTGACTAATGTTTACATAGAAATTTTATATTATTCAAACCATCGTTATGTCTGTATTATCCCATTGAGGTACCCATCATTCAGTCAGGACTAAAACCCCAACATATATATGATGGTATTTGTGTTATACCGGCCATAAATGTTTACTCCCACTCATCTAAATAGTCTGGAACTTGATCATCAGCAATATCTTCTTGATCCTCCATGTCTTCTTCCAGACCATCATCTGGACAATCATCAATATTGTCAACGTCAGTTGCGGGTCCCTCCTCTGCTGCAGGGACGTCTCTTGCTGTAGTGTATTGGTTTAAGCAGTCTTCTGAACCACGGCAGTTACAGAATGTCGTGCATGATAGGTGCTGCTTGTGACAACCACATGCCTCTGTAGAGCACTTTTTTCCTTGTGCTTTACACTGACAACGAATCACATCCAGCAGCTCATTTGACACTTCTATATGCTCCATACATAACCTAGAAATGTTGAGTACAATGAAGTTTTATTGCTGTTTTGTGTTGTACAGGGGTTCTAGAACAGATTTGGCTTGGTTGCCACTCGGGCAAGTCTGGGCAACTTGTATAATGTCATACCACCCAAACACGAGCCCCACGGTACGGCTTAAGCCCATCATTTGATGAAGAGTTGCAGCATTATCAGTCACATACTTCGCTGCGGACTTACGGAACCGAATAACTTCATCATATGACACGCAATAACCATGCTCATGCAAAATCTGTATCAAGTCACTGCTGCCAAACTTGTGGTGCAATTTGACACCTAACCCCAAAGTTGATTGGTTGCCTGTGTTGGTAATGCCAAATTGTATGGATTGTGACAAACTCGTAGATTGTTTTGTTACTTTGCCATTTGAAACAAGTTTTGAAATAAACCTGAGCAATGTATCACTTGTGTTTTCCTTGGTTTTACTGAAAGTGAAATCACCAAGATCATACTGTTTATTATTCGTTGGAATTCCACGGGCTTCAGTTGTAATCTTTCTGACTAGGACATCCTCACCTTCTTCATCGGTGGTGTCCAATTTAGAAAGCTTCAGAATTTTACCAACAAACTCTCGGAATCCTACAATGGAAGCGCAGCCCTGAATGCTTAGTACTACTACATCTTCACCAAGGTAAGTCAACAGCTTGGTGAACATTTGCTTCCTGCTTAAACAGCCGCCATAAGCAACGTATTTGTCATGCATTTCGAGGGATGTCCAAGTACAATGCTTTCTAGTGGCAAACATTTCATCAACAAGTGACTGCAAAGCAGCATCATCAATAAAAGGTGTTTGTTCTGTATGAACTGGAACCTTTCTGAATTCATTATAACACCTCAAGTGATACTGCGCCTCTGCTGCAGCTAAATCATGGGCACCGTGGCAGCGAAGAGCTACTTCCCTGCCCCAGGAATCGCTCCTATCGCCACAGTGCTGTAAAACGATGTCCTTGAATGGAGGTGCATTTTTAACACCCAACCTTTCGCATTGTATCACCCTGTCCCACCTCTCGGGGTGCTTAGGGTTCAAAGGCTCACACACATTTGCACAAAACAGACATTGTGTCTTAAATTCAAAGTCTGTGACTTGTGATCTCATCCTTGCAGCTGGAGCATCATCACTGTCTGCCCTATCCTCTTTCCTTTTCTTAGCCAAATATCGTTTAATGTGCACTTTGGATGTGTATGAGCAATAACAGTTTTTGTGCATTTCCATAGATGCATTTTCACCTTGAGTGTCCAAGATTGCCTGTACTGCAGAGCGCAATACATCATCCTGTCTCTGAAGTGCACATTCAATCACTTTCAGGAGCCCCTGCTTTTTATAAGTCTGCAGTGGCCCAGAATTAGTACAGGTTGACAGACAACACTTTCTGTCTGGAGTTGCCATTGCAAAGTCTAGTCTTTAAACTAGCTTACTCAGAACCTGATGCAATCAAATTCAGCTCACCAGCCAAAATCACAGTATAAGGAAACAACAACGGTTGATTTGTATACAAAATTATATATCAGGCAGTAATATAAACAATGAAATGACAATTTAGTTGGCTATGACGTTTCATGAAAATCGCCTACAGTAAAGCATCAAGAGATGTTCACTGAAGGAAAGCAGAAGCTAAATACACCGCTACGAATCAGACGCCCTCGCCTTTCTTACTTAATATGTTTTTCGTTTGATTGATTCCCTATGAACGCATGTTTAGGTCATTTAGGATACATGGCTTCCAATCCCTTTTACCAAGAACTTAGCTGCGCCGTTCAAACACACCGCTTACTCATATGCTGGCATCTTTGGTCAGCCCGACTCGTATCACTTTTCCTAGGCAGGCTGTGACCCTTTACTGGTCTTTCTGTTAACCAGTATTAAGCTACCAGTTGATTTGATTTTTTCTTTAAAGAAGAGTGCGTTTTCATCTGATAGGTTCATTTAAATATTTTGAAGCGTATCCCTGTATGTCATGAGGTGACGACACACTGCAAGCTTACTTAGATGACGGAAGTTTGCCTGTATAATACAATTTTGCCCAGTTTGGATGTTATTTGTGATGACGTCACAAAAGAACCCCTTATTTTGACCCCCTCCAAAAAATCAACTTTTGTGTTCGGAATTTCAAACGGAACCAATTACAAATGAACAAAAATCGTTTTTCAACAATTTATGGACTTTAACTTCTACACAACGACATGCACTTAGAGAGTCTACGAAATTAGTTGTTAATGTATGGAAAATTATTTTAAAACCGTTTTTCAAAATGGCGACTGTTGGCCATGTTGGATTTGTTTATTCCGACACACCATAACGAAAACAATCTAACATCAGAATGGGATTATGCACGCAAGACACAAGAAAGCCCATAAATATGTACATGTATATCGGTTACTATTCTTTGATATCTATTTAAAAATCAATTTTTCAAGATGGCCGCCAGACGCCATCTTGGATAAGGTGTTCCGAGGTCATCAAAATGTAAAAATAACCTCAGAATCGGATTCCGCATACCAGAAAACCCCTTAAATGACATATTACACGCCTTCCTTGTCACCTATTCAAAAACTTAATTTTTCAAGATGGCGTCTGGCGGCCATCTTGGATTTATGCAAATTATACAAGTTGCCCAGACTTGCCCGAGTGGCAACCAAGCCAAATCTGTTCTAGAACCCCTGTACAACACAAAACAGCAATAAAACTTCATTGTACTCAACATTTCTAGGTTATGTATGGAGCATATAGAAGTGTCAAATGGACTAATACATGCACAAACTGAGTTATCAGACAAAAACGGCACCATTACAAAATGAACTCGTAATTCTTCTTGAACAAAATTATTTCTAATCAACGTGAACATGCTTGTAAAATAGAATTCATTACTGTTCATCATCACGGATAACCCAACAGGCTCTTGTAAGAGTTTGCCCTGATGATGAAGATATGGGTATGGTTAAACCCGTCTTAAGTTTACGTCCCCTCTACACCTAATATCATATTGGGACGGAACCACGGTTTTCTAACCACAGCTAGTCAAAAGTCATGGATCAAACAAGTGACCCGGCGTTTATTAATTACATTCTACAAAAGGGGTCTAAAAGCCTAAATGAATCTAGAATAAGCGGGTGTCCAAACTTTACGTCTCACCAACATCTAAGGTCAGAATGAGACAGGACCTCACTTAGAAAGACTCATTCTACTACTAGAGAAGCCTGGGATCGATCCTGCGACGTCTAGCTGGCAAAGCTAGTAGCCTAATCACTACAGGCCACAACAGTGAATTCAGAATAGGCTTCAGAAAGTTGGGGTATACTAGAAGTAAACCCCTCCAAAACCTACAAGCATGTTCATACAAAAATAATACTAAACATAGATTTAACATACCTTTCAATATACTTTCTATTTCCCGACACGATGTTGTAGGTATACGTTACAACTTGACCTGCTGCTAAAGTGTTCGTTTTTCTCAGGGTTAATATATCTATGAATACTACCAGAAAATCATGCCTACTCATATTACCTTGCTCAATTCGTGGCGAGGTGGAGATACCGGCCACAAACAAAGCCAGATAGCAAAAATCGAGTAGATAATGGATTTGCGTTCAAATAGTATATTTCCCATAGGAAAAATTGATGAAACGACCCTATAATCAATGACATGACTCTGTCAAAACGAACACCCACACAACACGTGACGGGAATAAAAATCATATATGGCACAATTTGGCGGTTGGCGATTTTTAGGCAAATTCTATAGGACTCGGCCTTATAGCGGCCCCCTGTATTGTAAAAACAGCTCTCTATAAACCACTCATGCATACATCGTATGATATGTGCATGACTTGTTCATGGAGCAGCACAGTTTGCGTACCATATTTCACCTTAAATATTTCACTCGCACCGCCCTACCATATGTCTACTAAAATAATTTAGATGTGCATAAGCACCAGAGAGGTTTCCTATTCCATCTCGTAACATACATCGAAATTCACCCTGTACGATACGGACGAATTCCAAGCGATATTGCACCATTTTATCACTGCTCAGCTGAAAAGTCAAGTTTTGGACTGATATCCATATCAGCCCACATGCATCATGACTCACGTTCAACGTTGAACGACTTCCAGTGCTGGGGGAAAAAGTTTTGGGCTTGTTGGGCGCCCAAATTTTGCACAATTATAGATCTTCATATACTTTAAATATTTTGCCATATGAAAATTGTTTATTTCTTGTAATATTCACTTGATCAATTTAAAAGTCATTTGGAAGACTATGATTTAGTCATTTTTGGAAGAGATATTGGCTATTCAAAAGTTTACCATATTGAAATTTTTTCAACAATATCAACAGTTTTCAAACCAGGCAACAATTCTGGTAGGTAGTGACTGAGTATTTCAACATTCATGGGCAATGAACGGGCATATATTAACCTGCTTGCGGAGCTCTTGAAAAACACATTATTAGCTTCTCGGGACAAAGTCTGTGGAAGCTATTCACATAGGGGACTTTCTGGTATCTGTACATCCATCCGTAGAACTTTTGGAAACTTGCCCAAAGCATTCATATGGAAAATAATTGATATATAAAAAAGGTTACTCAGGAATAGCCACAATCAAAGACTACAGCCATCCTAAGTCATTAAAAAACAAGAGGCCCATGGGCCACTATGCTCACCAGAGGTCAAGTGGGAAAATCTTGTCCTAGTTGCCCTATTTTCTATACAAAAGTCTATGTGACCAAATTTGACCTTGGAGTAAAATATGTCAAGTTCACAGGAATTTCATCATTTGAACAAAATACAATGAGTCTGATATCTCAATGCTACATACCAATTTTATGACAATTGGCCCACTGGTTCGGGAGAAGAAGACTTTTGAAAAGTTTTTACCATATATGGGCATGGTGGCCATTTCGGTCATGTGACCCAACTCAAATTAATTCATTTTCTTTTCATTGTTTCCAACTGCAGTCATATGAAATTTGGTTAAAAAATGGCCCATTGGTTTCTATGGGAAAACAAGTTTTTTGTTTCTAAATGAACTTTGGCCAAGGTCAAGGAATGACCTTGGCCTTGAATACTCCCATAATTTCATCCAATCATTTAGCTTACTGCAACTACCAAGGTTCAGATCACAGGCTGCAATAGTTAAAAAAATCAGTTTTGACTTTTTCCAATACAAACGTCTATGTGAACAAATTTGACCTTGGCATAAAATAGGTCAAGGTCATCAGTGGGTCATCATTTGAACAAGCTTTTATGGACCTGTATCCCTTATGCTACATACCACGTTTCATGACAATTGGCCCTCTGGTTCCAGAGAAGAAGACTTTTGAAGGGTTTTTACCCTATATGGGCACGGCGGCCATCTTCGTTACGTGACCAAACTCAAATTAATTAATTTTCATTTCCTTGTTCCTAAATGCATTCATATGAAATTTAGCTATAAATTGCCCAGTGTTTCTGTAAAAAACAGGTTTTAATTTTCATTTCTGAATAACATTGGACCAAGGTCAAGGACTGACCTTGACCTTGAATACTCAAGGGGTTGTCTACTACTGCCCTGGGGCTATATACATGTATAAAAAACATTCTCACCTGAGCCTTTTAGGCTCATTGGTGAGCTTATATATGTAGTATAGGCATGCTCCGTCGTCCGTCCTTTGTCCATCCACCATTTTCAAAGATCTTTTTCTCCAAAACCGTTGAGCCAATCGAAGCCAAACTTCATGTGGAGCCTCCATGGGTCGGGGAACGAAAGTTTGTTCGGGGTAGCTTGTTCACATGACCAAGATGGCCGCCATGCCCATGTATGGTAAAAATCCTTCAAAAATCTTGTACTCCAGAACCAATGACCTTGGTACTTGGTATGTAGCGGCATTGGGGCCCATAAAAGTTTGTTCAAATGATGACCTTGGGTTGACCTTGTCCTATTTTATGGCAAGGTCAGATCTGGTCCCTTGTGCTTTTATATGGGGCATGTATAAAAGCATTAAAACATATACCAGGACCAGGTGTCTTGTGAGCGTTTACAGGTCCACTGGTCCTCTGGTTAAATTTAGGATGAAACAGGCCCAAATAGGAAGGCTTTGGCCAGTTTTAAAAAATCCACTGACCAATGAAGATTCCACGTCTTTTTATGGCAGCCGTATTGGTCGAGGGACCAGATGGCAGTATCATTTTCATTTATGACCGTGTAGGAACGCTTAGGTTGGAGGAGATGCAATAACTGATAACAACCACTGACCAATGAAAATTCTAAGTCCTTTCATGGCAGCTATAACCAATGAAAATTATAAGTCCTTTCATGGCAGCTATAACCAATGAAAATTATAAGTCCTTTCATGGCAGCTATATAGGTTGACATACCAGAACCATTTTCGTTTACTCCATACATACGTGTACATGAGTAAATATGCTATGTACTAGTTAATTAAATGATCCTGTACTTCAAGTGGAGAGTAATAAGGTCATGGACTGAATTAAACATACTGTAGTGACAAAAACAGTAGTTACTCCTTTGTACCTGAAGATGCATTGATGGAAATCCTTTTCTATTGTAGTAATCACGGTCTCCCTTCAAAGCTGAGGCAAGTCTTATATGGCATCCATCTAAAAAACCAACCACACCTGGGAGAGTGCATTTATCCTCAATATTCCTTGCAATATCGACCTGCTGCTGTGGAGTAGGCCAGCGAAGTACCTGTAATGGAAAAGGAAAGCATAATCACTTAGTCAGTTTTATCCAATTAATGTTATCATTTTAATTATTATAAAATGACACCAAATATACAGTCAGTAAAGTTAAAACTACCGTGTAAATCCCTTGTGTACGTCCATAAGATGAAGTGACAAAAGGGAGTTCTAAAGACAGGTGTCTGCTTAATGTAACAGCAAGTCATGCAGAAATTACTTGGATACTGCATTAAGCAGCCACCTGTATGCATGAGCCGCAATTATTCTTCTTTACTGTGGTCACCTCAGTGATACATTTCTGTACCATAGAAAATTATGAGTATTCAAAATTCTTTTACAATCGATTCAATACACCGATTTATGCCTTTGAGTTTCCCGACTTTTGTTTGACCCGTCGTGATCTAAATGGTGGTTTCTTTTTGCTCTGACGTCAGAGTGTTGTTGAGTCCTCTACTTTGGTTCATCATGACAGACCTAAGTTAGGTTAATTGTTTTACTATGCCTTGCGATCATGATTCATTGTTGAGTTAAGAGACCTCCAATCAGATCAATTTGCTATTGTTATTGTGTGAATGGCACTGCATCGGAATTGAGCGTGAGGGTTGAAATTTCGTAAACTCCGGAGTTGAGGCCCCCGGCCAGTAGTCTTGCTGCTGAACGTCCCAAGGCGGTCGTTCCTTTACAGTTTTGCATACATGTATTTTGGTCGGTTTTGTGCTGTTGGTATATGCACACGTTTGATTGTGTTTGTACCTTTGTCTCATCTTTTCTTCCTTTCTTCGGTGACCTGGGATGAATGTGGTCTTTGATTATGGCTTTTCCCCATCACGTTAGCAAGTCCATGTAATTAATACCCTGGTAAACCCCACTTTATATAGGGAAAAGTGGAGTTTATAGGGTTGTACACTATTTTCTTGTTTCTGCTCCAAACATAGGTTGTGGGTACTCGTTAGAACCATCTCATCGAGGCTGTTCTTATGAACACCACACTCTATGTTTGGAGCAGAAATAAGAAAATTATCGCAATTTTTCATCGGAAAAATGACATTTTTAGACCCATGAAAAATTGCCCTATTTTGCATGGGCATGTTTGCGTAATGCTGAGTAACCATGTCTTACGATTTTTAATAACGTTACTAGGGAAGTTTTGATGACTTTCTTGGTGAGCTGGGATGGCTATAGTGTTTGACTGTGACTGTTCCTGAGTACCCTTTTCTTACCATTATGACCTGCAAGTATATACACGGCTTTCAGGCGTGACTATTAGGAATACGGCGGAGAGGCCGACTGGAGAAACTCTTCGAAGTTTTCTCATCTAGAGATGATCAACAAGAGCTAACCTGGCTTCCAAGCTGTATGATTGCATCAAGTGTCTGGCCAATAATTGCATGGTCTGTAGACATGGATAGATCGAATGTGTGGGCGACTTCCCGCATAGACTGTGTGTTTGCCAAGTAACACAATCCAACAAGCAACTTCTTTTCAGGTGATACATTTTCATGAGGCCCACTGCCCGTAACAAGCAGAGTTTGGTAAGTCTTTTCCAGCAAAATATCAAACAAGTGTCTGTTTACACGGTAATGAACTCGAAAATCGTCAATATTTTCAGGTATTCCCATCTCTCGGATAACAGATCCCATGTAATTAGGTATTTTAGGTACATGGTCTCTTCTCAGGGATGCAAAGATGCAACCGGCATTTCTACTGAAGCTTTGTGCTTGATGCAGAATCTCATGGTCGTCTTCATCGTCCATAAATTCGTTTATTACGAAATACAGCAATTGTTCTTTTCTAATCGCCGCCATATTGTCTAAACTAAACACGACTAAAGTACGTTCTATCTATCTATCTTCTTATACTGAGTCGGTCATATCTGGCCATTACCTCAGTTGATTGGGTGGCTAAATTTAGAATTTAGCTGAAAAAAAGAGAGGCACTGGATGCGTCCTTAAAACTATTTACAATCTGCATAACAGATGTATCCTAAAACGCATACCTCTGAGTCCCAATCTTACACTGTGCGGGCTTTGAACTCTTCAGCGGACTTGGCATTCACCGCAGAGGAGGGAAGACTATTCCATTGGGGAATAGTTCTAGGAAAGAACGAGTTCTTCAGGGAATCACTATAGGACTGGGATCTACAATATTGTGAGTCGTTTACTTTTGATGCCCTTGTTTGGGTCGACACTGTTACAGGGGTCAAGTACCTATCTTTATCAATAGTCACTGAATCAGAGTGTATCTTGTAGAAGAAGGTTAAAGAGGACTGCTCACGACGGGCCTCCAGGGACGGCCACTCTAGCTCATTAAGCATGTCACCGACGCTACTTCTATTTCGCCATCGCCTACAGGTCCATCGAGCAGCTGTCCTCTGCACCTTCTCCACCTGCTGAGTCTGAGTTTTAACATAGGGATGCCAAATGGGTGATGCATATTCAAGTTGAGGGCGAACCAATGTTTTATATGCAACATCCTTTGTCTGCCTAGGTGCAAAAGCCAAGTTCCGTCTAAGGAATCCCAGTCCTAGTTGCTTTAGATTTAATCTCTGAGATATGTTGACCCCAATCAAGTTCGTCAGTGATGGTGATACCAAGATATTTGGCGGATTGAACATGCTCCAAAACTTGCTGGTGAAGAGTATAGTCAAACTTAATTTGCTTGTCCGGAGGGTGTCGTGACACTCTCATTGGGTGACATTTGGCCACATTGAACTTCATTTGCCAATCAGCCTCCCACTGTGCAAGTTGATCCAGGTCATCTTGTAAAATAAGACAGTCAGAAGGAGAATATATGTTCCTATACAGGACACAATCATCAGCAAACAAACGGACCGATGACCTGATATTATCGGGGAGATCATTAATGAAAACCAAGAAAAGGACCGGTCCAAGGACCGAACTTGGGGGACTCCAGATAAAACAGGGACTGGATCAGACGCTTGGCCATCAAGTACAACTTGTGAGCGCCCAGAGAGCCATGAGCTAATCCACCTATGCGTGGATCCTCTTATCCCATAGTACTCCAGTTTATGTAATAGCCTTCTGTGAGGTACCTTGTCAAAGGCCTTAGCAAAGTCCATGATGATCAAGTCAGTCTGTTTGTGGCCACGGTATATGGCCCCATCCAGATTGCTCACAATGTCATGGTAAAATTGAACAAGCTGCGTTTCGCAAGACCTTTGACTCCGGAAACAATGTTGACAGTCAGCAAGAATGCTCTAAAAGGCTAAGTGCTTGTTGATGTTGCTTACTAATATATGCTCCAGGGTTTTGCAACAGATGCATGTTAGCGACACTGGTCTATAATTTGCTGCATCATATTTTTCCCCTTTTTTATAGACCGGGGTTACATTTACTTGTCGCCAGTCATCTGGTACAGTGCCCTGGGCAAGTGATTGATTGAAGATAAAGGCCAACACAGGAGATATTTCAGCACTACTTTCCTTAAGTACCCTGGCATTCAGGTCATCGGGCCCAGATGCCTTATGTATCTTGAGCTTACCTAACAGTTTAGCGACCCCATTTGGGTCAACTGTTATGTCCCCCATAGAGGGGAACGGACTTGCACCTTTAGATGGTAGCTCACCATCAGTTTCACGCGTAAATGCTGATTGAAACTGTTTATTGCAAATATTAGCCTTATCGCGCGCATCTGTTTTTAGAATTCCATTTTCCCTTAGTGAAGTGATCCCAAACGCATCCTTTTTGAGGGACTTTACGAATGACCAAAATTTTTTAACTTTACCATTCTTTTCTTGTCGGGTGGATATGTTAACAACTTGGGCCAGGCAGTGTTCTTTAATTATGTCCGAAAGTTGTTGCTGTGTCTGCCTTTTAAGCACCCCATGGGGCACCTGCATGCTGCTCCATTCAATGCCTACAATTAAAGTCTCCGCCAACCAATATATGGGCATTTGCATTTGACATTATCCTAGACAAAGATGAATTAAACGCCTCAAGATATTCTGGGTCAATCTGATCTGGTGGGCGATGAAAAGATCCAAGGTACAAAGTCCTACATCCAATGATGTTCAATTTACACCAAACTAGTTCACAGTTGGTGTCCGACTCCGGAGTTTCTGTACAGAGTAGGTCTCGCTTGAAAGCCACGAAGACACCTCCATGTGCATCCCCAACTCTGTCTTTCCGGATGGCCTCAAAGGATTCAGGAAAAATTTCCGAGTTTTTAATTTCTGGGGTTAACCAAGACTCATTGCCCAAAATGATATCTGGTTTCGCCGAGTCGATAATTGTATGAAAAGTAGAAGTAAAACAAAGATCAGGAATTGATACAATTAACTTACTCCACCCATAAAAGACACCAAAGGGAAAGAAATACAAACATTAAGCGACCAGACCATAATGGAAACCTAAACAAAGGAAGGCCATAAGGACAGTTACTTTCCCACAAAATGGCCATATGGCCATCCAAAATCAAAAGACACAAGTGATACACACAGTAAGTAACAAACAACAACAACATAAATAAATCGCCACAGAAGAGCCGCCTTGGAACGGTCAGTGGAAGATTTCCACTGGGGGGCTTAAATCGATTTTACGTGGCCACAATCTGGTGGGTAAAAAAGTTCAGCCCTTTTATTCTTTATTGACTGACAATTTATGATCAATATTCTGAGGGGATGTTTAAGGAACGCCTTTTTGGTCTTTTGTTTAGCTTCTTTTGACTGCTGCACAATGGGCGATGAAGCTGCCGTGGTGGGCCGATGTTGTCTGGTATCGGACTATCAGGCTCGGGTAGGGAAGATAAAGGTTCAAAGTGGTTGTAGGTGTCTATAGAAGATGAGGTGTCAAACAGAGATGTGGAAGAGTTTGGCATTCCACATTTCATACACTCCCATGCAACATTTTTATATAATGATCTGTTGTAAAAACTATACATAGTTGATGACATGCCTTGACATCCTATGTGATACCAGACATTGCAGGTGTCGCAACAAATTCCCCGGTCTTCCCAACCAACACTATTTTGACAGAGTCCACAAGGGAAGTGTGAACTGTCATTTCGGGAGTTTGGACCAGGATTTGATTCAACATCCCAAGCATTACCTATAGCAACTGTAAATATATACAAGTAGAAGAGTTTATTTGAACCAGGAAACCCCTTCATTCTTAGAGATTTTTTTAAGATTGATATTGTACAAACATGGGGCAAATGAAATGCAAAGTTACGGTCGATTGCTGTTGTACCACATGTGTCCGCATAAACTGGGAAGAAGTTAACTGGGATTTCCTGTAGATCCTGTCCACTGCAACTGAGAAGAGATGCAAGTCTTGTTGCCAGCAACATGCAACATACTCCAAAAAGGAGGTCAAATGCAAAATGGCTCATTATTGTTGGTTTTCTGGTGACTCTTTGGTTACTGAAGGGCAATAAATATCAAGTGGTGTCTGGGAAAGTCTCCTCTGTTGGGCAATATCATCAAAATCACATTTAAACTTAACTGTTTACCTTAATGTCAATCCGCCGCGAAACCGGAACTAGTTATGTTTCGGTGCAAAAGTAAAAAAAAATGCCAAGCCAAATTATCCGGGCTGTGATAAATATGAAAAGTAAAAACCTAACTAAACCTGCAAAATAAACAAGTAACTAAATATTTAAACAAAGTTTAGGAGAAAAAGTTAAAGGACTCATCCAGGGTATTCCTTAAATTCCAAAAATATCCAAAAATTGTTTCCCGGAAAACAGGAAGAAGTCACTCGCGCGCATGCGCACCCAATCTATCTGCGCACCCAATCGATCAACTCCTTGTTCAGAAATGCGCATTACCGCATATTTCAACTTCCGTGACCAGACTAAAGTTTGTGATCGAAGGCGCTCGCAGTCACGCCTCCTGGACTCCCCACATACATTGTGTGTGTATAATGAGTTTGTTGCGGTGTATTTATCATTCAATATGTTGGAGAACATAAAAAAAAATAAAGGGTGTGGCAGTTCAGTTCAATTGATTTCTTATACAAACCTTTAAATCAAGGCACATCGATCGAAACGACCGAAATACAACCCGAACCTCGTATCCAAATTAAGTTTCAGGGTACTAAATATTTTTATGGTCCGATCATCCGAAAGCACGGATGAGTGATTACTACTGGTTAATCAGAAAGATGCAGCCCCCGCCCATAGGGGCTTGAAGAAATATATGGGCTGCATGATGCTTCCACGCAGAGCTGAATCAGGCCCGCACCCTAGTACTGGTGAACCGCTTAGAGGATCTAAGCCTGTCCAGGAATCGCGGTGAGAGGCGGACTGTCCATGCTAATAAACCCTATTGGTTTCATTGGGCGACGGGGCTTGAAATGTCATTTCATCTCAATGTTGGGTAAAAGTCCCACAAATTGGAAGCAACGTCTCCAAAATGACCTTTACAATGTTGATGGGGACGTTAAACCTCAAATCAAACAAACAAAAGCTTCCACGCAGAGCTGAAACTGACCCGCACACAAGTACTGGTAAACTGCTTAGAGAATCTAAGCTTGCCCATGCAATGCGGTGTGAGTTGGATTGTCCATGCTTATAAACCCTATTGGTTTCATTGGGCAGCAGGGCTTGAGATGTCATTTACCCAACACTGAGATGAAATGACTTCTCAAGCCCTGTCGCCCAATGAAACCAATAGGGTTAATTAGCATGGACGGTCCGCCTCGCACCGCGGTTCCTGGACAGGCTTAGATCCTCTAAGCGGTTTACCAGTACTAGTGTGCGGGCCGGATTCAGCTCTGCGTGGAAGCATCATGCAGCCCATATATTTCTTCAAGCCCCTATGGGCAGGGGCCATATGTTCATTGTATGCTGATGATTTTTGTATATGTTACCATTTAAATGAACGAAAGTTACAACAAAATTTAAAAAGAATAGAAGAATGGACTGATAAAAATGGTTTCAAGTTCTCCACGTCGAAAACGCAGTGTGTTAATTTTTGTGAGCTATGGAAGAAACACGAAAATCCTTCCTTGTTTTCATACGGGTCACAAATTCCTGTTGTTGAAGAAGCCAAATTTCTTGGGGTCATATTTGATCAAAAGTTGTCTTTTATTCCCCGTATTAAATATCTTAAAGCGAAATGCTAAAAAAGCTTTGAATCTTTTGAAGGTTTTAGCTCATACAAGTTTGGGAGCAGATTGGTATATCACCAAGGCCTTCTTCTGGCTATATGAGCCTTTCGTACTTCTCCTGTATTAAGTCTTTCTGTAGAAGCAGGTGAACCATCTTTAACTTTGCACATAGAAAAACTTTCTCTTCAGTATGCTATCAGACTTGCTGCTACTCTATCTAAATATGTTCTTTAAAAGGGTTGTCCTTTGGAAGCAAGGACTACACAACAGAACTGGAAAATATGAAGTGTACATGTTTTCTGGGCCAGACTAACTAGTTTCGTCCAATAAGGCCTCATCAGTGACCCTCAAATATTTTCAAAATTCCACAATGGAATCAATGATCCAACAGGACAAGAAAATATAAAGTTCACTATGATGTAGGGCAGAGAGACTTTTAATGGCCGCCACACATTCTCAGACAACAGCTGTAGTGACTTTAAACATGTTCTATAAAAAGGTTATCCCGGCTTTCAAAATTTCATTTCCACCTGAATTGGTAGATAAGTATGAAATTAAACCCCACAGCAAACAAACCTTTTGTATTACGTATATTACCACAGCTAGAACATTCAGGTATCGACCTTAAAAATATTCAAAAACATGAAAAGTAGAAGTGGAGGCTTCAGGCCTGTTGTCTTTTCTTAGAATACACACCATATTCCAGAAAGAAGACCATAACTTTTTGACAAACTCTTCTTCCCCATACATAGTTTCCAAATTCAGGGTCTGTACTAAGGCCTATGAACTTCAGCCTTTAGCTGAAGAGAGAGCTATAGTAGATGAACATATTTGTCATTCAGCCACCAAGTTTGCTGTGTGTGTCACAGAAGGCCAAGACAAGCTTCCTACGCTATACTGGTTACCTAAACTTCATAAAAGGCCTTACAAAGCACGGTTTATTGCAAATTCTAGCTCTTGCACTACCACTGAACTT
This sequence comes from Lucinisca nassula, assembly GCA_963580285.1. Lineage (NCBI taxonomy): Eukaryota > Metazoa > Mollusca > Bivalvia > Lucinida > Lucinidae > Lucinisca > Lucinisca nassula. The sequence continues at coordinate 14,445,155 of OY757020.1, read as the reverse complement.
TCTAAATTATTGACTTCCTGTCTTGCTGCTATTAAAACGCATGTGATTAAATATTGTGATAAAGTCTTTGAAAGATCTGGAAGAAATCTGTTTTGGTCTATTAAAAATTCGAATGAGGTTTTAAATAAATTGAAATCCAGACGTTTTCGTGCTTCAAGTCTGTCTACTTACGATTTTTCCACTCTTTACATTACATTTCCTCATAATCTTATAAAAGAAAAGCTTAATGATTTAATTGAATGGGCTTTTCACAGAGAAGATTCTCTCTATCTTGCATGTAATGTCAGAAATGCATTTTTCACTTCTAAAGAGCACAAGAACTATACACTTTGGTCATGTCAGAAAGTGTGTGATACCCTCACCTTTCTACTTGACAATATTTATATTAGATTCATATTAGATTCGGTACTAAGTTATTTAGACAAATTGTGGGTATTCGGATGGGTACGAATTGCGCACCTCTTGTGGCTGATGTGTTTTTGTATTGTTATGAAAGAGACTTCATGTTGTCGCTTTCCATTGTTAAGCCATCCGAAATTATTGAAGCTTTTAGCTGTACTTCTAGATATTTAGATGATTTATTAAAAATTGACAGTTCTTACTTTGATGGTTTGGATCAGTCAGATTTATCCCCTAGAACTTCAGTTAAACAAGGCAAATTCATATGATACCGAGGCCCCCTTTTTGGATTGACATTTATGTATTGTACATAGATTTGTTTCTTGCAAAATTTATGATAAACGTGATGATTTTGATTTCGAGATTGTAAATTTTCCTTTTTTGGACGGTGATGTTCCTCGTGCGACATCAAACGGGGTTTATATTTCACAGTTAATTCGATTCACAAGAGTGTCTAGTCTTGTATCCGACTTCAAAACTCGTAATAAATTATTAACCACTAAACTTCTTCATCGGGGGTATCGGTATCAAAAACTGCGTAAAGCCTTTTCTAAGTTTTAAAGACGTCATTCTGAATTGGTTTCAAAATTCAGTGTTGGACTTGAAACACTTCTGCAACAAGGCCTATCGGAACCCGAATTCTGTGGTGACTTAGTATATAGATTTAGAAAAATACATGCCTGTAATGAATTTAGTATCCAATTTCGTAAAATCGTTCGTCGATATATAAAAAGTAGAAGTAAAACAAAGATCAGGAATTGATACAATTAACTTACTCCACCCATAAAAGACACCAAAGGGAAAGAAATACAAACATTAAGCGACCAGACCATAATGGAAACCCAAACAAAGGAAGGCCACAAGGACAGCCACCCTCCCACAAAACGGCCACATGGCCATCCAAAACCAAAAGACACAAGCGACACACACAGTAAGTAACAAACAACAACACAAATAAATCGCCACAGAAGAACCGCCTTGGAACGGTCAGTGGAAGATTTCCACTGGGGGGCCCAAACCGACCCTACGTGGCCACAATCCTCGCCCTTACTTCCGTCGCGATTTAAACAAATAATTTGTTCAGTCCGCATGAAGGCCTCCTAACTCATCAGTGCAACATCTCCGTGAACACAAAGAACCACAGAGGTGAGACAACGGTGAGGACTCGACAGCAAGAAACCACTGAAATGCTTGAGCAAAAGAAAACCAAGAGTTAGACTCAGATGAGCCCGACCAGAGACAGAGCATCAGGCACCAACCGACATTATCTCTCTAATTTTCAATAAGCCTTTACGTTGGAGCCGTCATAGAATCTGAGGCCTGACCCACCGGCGTGCAATTAAAGAGGGAAGCAAAGTTGCCAACCGTGATTGGGTTAACTACCATGCATGCAGTCTGTCGTATAATATCCATGTTGTACCCAATCTTTTTATATCGAAGAATGATTTTACGAAATTGGGTGCTGAAGTCATTGCGGTTATATATTTTTCTGAATTTATATACTAAGTCACCATAAAATTCGGGTTCCGATAGACCTTGTTGCAGAAGAGATTTAAGTCCAATATTGAATTTTGAAATTAAATCAGAATGGCGTCTATAAAATTTTGAAAAGGCTTTGCGTAGTTTATGGTACCGATAACCCTGATTAAGGAGTTTAGCCGTTAATAATTTATTACGAGTGTTGAAGTCAGTTACATGACTACACACTCTAGCAAATCGAATTAATTGCGAAATATAAACGCCATAGGATGGCGCACGAGGAACATCACCATCCAAAAAAGGAAAATTTACAATCTCAAAATCAAAGTCATCGCGTTTATCATTAATTTTGCACGAAACAAATCCATCTACAATAGACAGATGTAAATCCAAAAACGGGGCCTCGGTATCAGAAGAATTTGCTTTATTTAACTGAAGTTCTAGGGGGTAAATCTGACTGATCAAACCATCAAAATAGGTATTATCAATATTTAATAAATCATCTAAATATCTAGAAGTAGATTTAAGCCCCCAAGTGGAATTCTTTCCACTGACCTTTACTAGTAGAAGTAAAACAAAGATCAGGAATTGATACAATTAACTTACTCCACCCATAAAAGACACCAAAGGGAAAGAAATACAAACATTAAGCGACCAGACCATAATGGAAACCTAAACAAAGGAAGGCCATAAGGACAGTTACTTTCCCACAAAATGGCCATATGGCCATCCAAAACCAAAAGACACAAGTGATACACACAGTAAGTAACAAACAACAACAACATAAATAAATCGCCACAGAAGAGCCGCCTTGGAACGGTCAGTGGAAGATTTCCACTGGGGGGCTTAAATCGATTTTACGTGGCCACAATCCTCGCCCTTACTTCCGTCGCGATTTAGACATAATTCGTTCAGTCCGCATGAAGGCTGATCTATGTTTTTTTTTTCTTTTAGCCTTAAACAGAGGCTTTCTGGCTTTTGGGCGTTCCTTTTGCGCTTTGGGCGAGAAGTTGATTTCCAAATGTTTTTGGAATGGTTTGCGTTTTGGAGTATCTATTTGCTTTTTGATAGAGGCAAGAGGCAGACATGCTTTTTTTTTCAAAAATATAGATTGTGAGTACTCGTTAGGATTGACGGTTCTTATGAGTGATCTATTTTTTGACAAGAAACAAGAAAAATATGTATGACACTATTTTAGCAAACAGAGGTGTTGTCATAGTGCGTTGCTATAGTTTTATTTGTGAACAAGTTATCATTTTGTTTTAAAAGATTTTATTATCATTTTTGCATTAGTCTTTGTGAATAAGTAATTAACAAATCTTTGTTTAATAATTGTTCTTAGTTCTTGTTTGTTATAGGTCTACAAATTATGCACTTCATTGTCCTCATCAGGGTTATAGGTCTTCTGTTAGGAAGTATTGCCTTGTGAACTGAAAAACAAAAGAGAAGGGTACTGTAAATATTAACCCTTATCTTGCTGAATATTCATTTAAGCCACACCCATTTCTGCCTATCAACCAAACAAATTACTTGATGTTATTTATTGCTACAAATTCATAAACTGAATGCCAAAGTGTAGATCCTGATCAGATGGCTTCTTCAGAAGCCATCTGATCTGGATCTACACTGTTTGCAAAGGTAGGGGTTGTCGTGAACAGCAAGATAAGGGCTAATGTAAAGGCAGACTAGCCTCACATTAAAGTTCTTATCAGGCTTTCCTTGCTTCCAAAGGATAACCCTTTCATAGAACATATTTACACTATTTTCACAATTCCGACTGATACTTTATGAAGCATTACTTTTTTTGTTTGTATTGGAGTTTACCGACCCAGTCAACACTATTTTAGGTCATTTTTGAGCCAGTCAGTTTACCTATCCACACTTATCGTAGACAGGCCTATAGGTAAGCGGTTAATCAGTACAGTGCATATTATTTCGTCAGAAATTTACAACTGCCCTTCTTGAATAAGCGGAAGGGTGAGAATGACCATAGAAAAGATTTCATGATCAATCTCCATGAAAAAAAGAACACCGGCCCCGACAGGAATCGAATCCGCGTCTTCACGATCACCGGTCAGAAACGCATCGGATTGAGCTACCGAGGCCGGCTGCGAAGCATTACAATGTAAAACAACAATTATAAGTTCTTACAAAAGCTTGCTAAAGGTGCTTCAATTTTGAGTATTTACAGTTACATGAATATTTTTACATTTCACATATCATTTACGATTCCTACATGCTCAATAGTATTATTAAAAGGGATTTGTCCAGGGTTTGTGTCTCAAAATCGAACAATAAGTAACAAAAGTATTTTTTACAGTTACTTTTTACATTTATTTTTCTAATCCTTAGGCAAGTAGTTTTGATTAAAAATATATCAGTATTTTCATTGAACATTTGAATGACGATTTTCCACCTTTTAAAATCTGATGCTTGAATGCTAGTGATAATAATGAAATTGAAAAAAAAAAAAAATAAAATTGTTACTGAACAGGTTTTTGTTGTTTTAATAAGGCCAAAATAAAATACATGTGTGGTTTTAATAAGGCCAAAATAAAATACATGTGTGGTTCGAGTCCCTCACCTATGCGAAGCTTTCATATTCTGCTGTATAAGCACTTCTCAGAAAACTAAAATGCTCAAAATAGAAATGTAATAGATTCCTGCTTTTGTTTGTAATGCATACCTGTCTATCCTTAAGTCTTATATGGACCACAAATATATTTTGTTTGGTTCTAATATATCAGCATAAAGGTAACAGGGTGAAACACGCATGCTTCAAGTTTTTTATGGCACCCGAGTGACATAGAACTTTTTTTTCACATCTTCAAAATGGCTTCTCTATTGAGGCGGTTCTAACAAGTACCCACAACCTATGTATAGGAGCAGAAATAAGAAAAATAATATGTACCCCCGTAAACTCCAGTTTTCTCTATATAAAGTGGAGTTTAAGGGGGTGTTTATTTCACGGACTTGTTCACATGATTGAAAGTGGGAAACATGCATGTATTTACAATTTGACTGACATGAGTTTAATCTTACCTGCACAACTGGGAGCTCTTCAGATTGGGAACTGTCTGTACTTGATTAGACTTTTGGGTGGAGGGTAGTCCTGCTGATCACTGAACTCTTGAGTCTGAATTATCATCTCCTTGTCGGTGGTAGATGTCGAAGTCTCGCTGAACGAATGCTGGCGTTCAGCAAAGCTGCTAGAGGGTGATGGTGAGTAGCTATTGACTGCCTCACAATTAGAACTACTGATAGATGGATAATATGAGGAGGAGCTGTCAAATGACTGGATCGCCTCATAATGATCTAGATCACTGTCCTCACTAGATTCCGAATTAAAGTCAATTACATCACTGTCTCTTGGGGGAATGTTCTCTTTATAGTTTAAAATGAAATCGTAATCATCGGGAGATAATTCCAGATAATCATGATACCTAGACTGCATCGTCGTCGTCGTCGTGGCCGTTGTTGAAATTTTGGCCCTAATGCCGTCTAAAAGAGTTTCAACATTGTTTTTAACGTCATGGTGTCCCTCCTTTCATTTTCTAGCGTCGTGTCGAGGCTGGCTAAAATAACCTCATACAGTTGAATTTTTTCAAGTATGAGTTCGCAGTCTTTTACCAAATCTATCATATTTAATGAAAGATGCAATTAATGTTTTGAGTGTGAAATTTTCTTTATTAAAAATAGAAGGCAGGACTGAGAATATAAGCAGACTCGCAGCCTACGAAGATCACGTTTGACAAACAATGAGAACAATATAGGATATGATGGTATCATCAACATGGAGATGTGATGCTGAGATAAGGTCAGAGATCATGAGTAAACTTTCTGTTAAAATGACACGAACACGAAAATTTACGTCATAGAAATTGAATCTCGAAAGTGTCATCATCGATGAATAAGAGGGTTAAGTGATATTTTTCATGATATTGTAGAGTCTTTAAACCGAGGTCCCATCTCCGTATGTTGGTGGGATGTAAAACTCAAACACTCACTCACTCATGATATTGTAAAAGAACAAAAAAAAAAAAAAAAAAAAAAAACGTCGGCAGATAACACTAATAAAATGTTACTCATCAAGGCCTGGCCTTTTATCAATGGTACAAGGTCGTGATCATTGATAAATAGAATATCGTATGATACCATATTTCGGTCACAGCTATATTGCAGATGATAACGGGTGGTAATGTGCTGGCTTCCGAGCCATATTGCCATTGTCGGCAATGACTATGCTGACAAGAAAGCAAAGGAATCGCTCAATCTTGATCCGTCTGTTTTAAAATTCGTTTTAATAATTTTAAACCATTAATCAACAGATACATCTTGTCGGAATGGCAAGGCGAATGACACCGTACAATCAATAACAAACTCCATGCAATTAAACCTGTCGTTGGAACAAAATGCCCTCCACAGTTTTCCAGGAAAGAGGATGTAGGTTTAACGCAACTGCGCATTGGCCATACTAGAATTACTCATTCTTATATTTCAAATGCCGATGATAAGCATTCTTGTGTAGGATGTGATCAGCCATTCACTGTTAAACATATCTTAATTGAATGTGTAGACTTTTCACATTCTCGTAACTTATACTTCAAAGCTGACACTTTGCAACAATTGTTTCAAGATATATCTGTTGATAATATTATTTTATTCTTAAAAGAAATTGGACTTTTTCATAAGATTTAACTGTTTTAGATTTTTATACATATCATACTAACTTTTTTACTTATTATATCCTCATAATTATTCATGCCTTTTAACCATTAACCGCTTGACGCTTATGACCCACAAAGAGGGTTGACGCGTCGTAAGACACGAAATCATCATAATCTGAGATGCTGACTAAACCAAAGGTATTTTACCATGTCCATTTTTTTGTGTGATTTGAGGTTTAACGTCCCCGTCAACACAGTAAAGGTCATTTTGGAGAAATTGCTTCCAATTTTGTAGGACTTGTACCCGACTATGAGATGGAATGACCTCTCAAGCCCTGCCGCCCAATGAAACCAACAGGGTTTATAAGCATGGAGGTCCGACACTCACACCGCTTTGCCCCGGCAGGCTTAGCTCCTCTAAGCGGTTAACCAGTACTCGTGTGTGGGTCGGATTCAGCTCTGCGTGGAAGCATTATGCAGCCCATATATTTCTCAAGCCCCGATGGCGGTTCTTCTGTTTCGGTTTATTTTTGTATGGTTTGTCTTTGGGTGTTTGTGTCGTTTATTATTTTATTTTGGATAGCCTTTTGGCCATTTTGTGGAAAAGTAACTGTCATTTTGGCTTTCCGCTGTTGGTGTTTCGTTGGGGTCTGTTGCTTCATGTTTGTTTTTCTTTCCCTTTGGTGTCTCTGATGGGAGCTGTGGGTTAATTGTATCGATTCCTCATCATTGCCTCTACTTCTATTATAAATGTCAAATTTTTGTCCAAGTATAATTATATTGTTTTCAGTGTTGATCTGAAAGATTTCTGTCTTAGTGAAGCCATCCTGTAATAGGGCAATAATAAGAATCCTCTGAACATCTTAATGATGGATGAATGTTTCATCATGTCACAGACTGTATCATATGATTCTGAATAAAGCTGCAAGAGTTGTTCTCTGCTATGAAACCGTGGTCCCAAATCATAGCAGTAGTGAAACTGACCTCCAAACATGCTAAACAACATGCATTAGCTTTGAAGTTAATAAATGCTCAAGCATCCACTTTGAAGTTAATAAATACTCAAGCATCCACTTTGAAAGATTATTCTGAAAATATTGCTGAATTGTAGACATGTGCTAGACTTTTTAAAAGTGTGAAAACTACTAAAGACTGGTGGAAATATGTCAAAAAACAGTTGTTATATATATCCTGAAAAAAGAATTTCACAAAAATATATATGTAATGACATTTAATAAATTACATTTAAGTGAAGTGTAAGATAAAAGAGAAAAGTTACATTACATTCCTGTAAATTAACAAAATTAAGCTCAGCATGTTTATACGAGTATATCTCACGTGTATCTCTAACACCTGCGAGTTGGATAACCACTCCATTATGGTGTTCCCTTGTAGGGCTCCACGGAGGGTGGAGAGCACTTGGGACGAAACTAGGTTTTTTCCTTATGGTAAATGGAAAAAAACCGCAACCACGCACCTAACCGCAACGCACCTAAACGTAAAAAAGACGAGGATTCATCCGAATCGGATGAACACAGTCAAAAATCCAGTCAGCAGTCAACTCAACAATCTAGTCAGCAGTCTGCTGAACAAAATTTTGACAATGTTCCGCGTTACTTGGTCCTCACGTCACTTGACGATTCACGAACTGTATCAAGTCTTTCTCCCTTTGTTATCGAGAAAAGTATTGTCGCCATAGCCGGACACCCAAAGAGTATTAAAACACTCAAATCAGGTGACCTTCTCTTGGAACTCGAGAGAATATAGCAAGTTGTAAGCTTGCTCGCCACCAAAAAGCTCTTTGATCTAGTAAAAATATCTCTTCACAACACTTCTAAGGGAGTGATTCGCAGCCCAGAACTGCGTCCTTGTACAGACGAAGAGATCATTGATAACCTGAAGGATCAAGGCGTAACTGGTGTTCGTAACATCAACGTCCGTAGAAATGGTGTACTAAAACCAACAGCTACTTATGTGTTGATTTTTAATACACCAATTCTACCCGAGAAAATCAAAGTAGCATATCTTTCCATTAACGTAGAGGTGTACATCCCAAACCCTCTTAGATGTTACTCTTGTCAGGCTTTTGGCCATCACGAAAGCAGATGTCAGAGAAAAAAAACTCTGTCCTAATTGTGGTGAAGAAAAGTATGTTGATAATCACCTCAACTGCAAAAATGAACCCAAATGCGTAAATTGTGATGGCAAGCATGCTGTTTCCTCCCGAGACTGTCCGGCGTGGAAAAAAAGAAAAAGAAATACTCAACGTCAAATGCCAAAGGGGCATAACATTCCTAGAAGCGCAGAAAAATTTCGAAGAGCGATACATAACACCAACCACCAGTTTCGCCAGCATCACAATGGGTGCTGGTGTAAAATGTACCAGCTCCGCAACACAGATAGCTGAATCATACATAGTTGTCCTGAAAAATCTGGTGCATGAAGTAAAATATGTTCTATAAACGTGTTATCCTTTGGAAGCAAGGAATACACCACAGACCTGGAAAATATGGAGTGTATATGTTTTCTGGGCCAGACTAGCTAGTTTCGGCCAATAAGGCCTCATCATTGACCCTCAGATATTTTCAAAATTCCACAATGGAATCAATGATCCCAAAGGACAAGAAAATATAATCTACACTATGAGGTAGGGCACCCACTCCAGCACCACAAAGTAGACGTAAAACAAAGATCAGGAATTGATACAATTCAACCAATTTATCAAATGGCGCAATCCAGGTTGCTTCAGATCGAGCGACAGCGACCGTACCGAAGCCAGCGCCGAATGTAAAAGAGAAACCCGATTCAGGTCGAACTAATAAGGGAACGGGAGATCCGATCAAAAAACATCAATTGTCTCAAAAACAAACAGACAACGTAAAATGGAAAGAGACGATATAAAATTTCAGAACAGATTCGGATCTTTGAGTGATAGTGATATGGAGTTCACTGTAACTCCACCACCAAGTGGCAATAACAGATCGAGGTCAGCAACACCGCGAGGTGGTGGTTGCAGATCTATATCACCAATTGCAGCTCCAAAATAGTTTCTAGTCTAAATCTCTTCATAAAATGGATTTAAAACACAAAATAATACAATGGAATTGTCGAGGGCTTAAATCAAATTATAATGAACTCTTATTACTTATTTCGTTATTAAACCCATCGGTTTTTGTTTGCAAGAAACTTTTTTAAAAACTGATGACAACATTGATGTCAGGGATTTCAATACATACAACTATATCTATTCTGACGGTAACAAACCATCTTGTGGCAGTTCAATTTTTGTTAAATCATGTTTACCACAAAGAGAGATCAAATTAAAAACAGACCTACAAGCCGTAGCAATATCGGTTTCTCTGGATAAAGAAGCTACAATTTGCTCTCTATATATCCCACCCTCATTTTCTTTAAAGCCCGAACATCTTGACTCATTGCTGAGACAACTTCCATCGCCATATCTTTTAGTTGGCGACTTCAATGGTCACAATATTCTATGGGGCTGTAAAGATATCAATAACAGAGGAGCTCTTGTTGAAGATTTTATTGCAAAGATAGATCTTTGCTTGATGAATGATAAATCTTATACTTACCTTCACCCTGCGATAGGTCATTTGCCTTCTTTAGATCTCTCTTTGTGTCACCCATCTCTCTTTTTGGACTATGGCTGGTCTGTTCATGATGATCAGTGTAGAAGTGATCACTTCCCTGTTATAATTGAGAGCGTAAACGAACCAGATGAGGACTGTTACCAGAAATGGAAAAATGAATATAGCCGACTGGGAATTATTCCATTATTTATGTGAAGAAGAGTTATCAGTTGATCACTTAAATGAATCATCTGACATTGTTTCTGATTTCACAGATACACTTATTAATATATCACAACAATGCATTCCCAAGACCTCCACAAATACTAAGAAAAGTAAGCCTTGGTTTAATAATGATTGTAAAGAAGCTATTCAAAAGCGCAAACAGGCTCTAAATAAGTTCTGCAAAAGTCCCACTTTATAAAAGCTAAACGACATAAAAGTTTTTTGAAGCTAAAGCTCGGCGATAGCTGCCAAACGAAAGACATGGAGAGAATATGTCTCCAAATTGAACTACAAAACCCCCAATAAAAAGATTTGGGATATGGTACGAAAAATTTCAGGAAAAACAAAGTCCCCTAGTTTTACACATTTAAATACTGGTTTTGACACAAAAGCTTCAACTAAAAACGATATTTCAGATACTCTTGGTAGCACATTCTTGAGTAATTCATCACCGCGAAATTATTCTGACAATTTTACAAATTTCAAAAAGGACCAAGAGAAAAGAAATCTAAAAATCCCTCAATCACGAAGAATACAACAAACCTTTTAACTTATCCGAACACACCGGCCCCGATAGCTCAGTTGGTAGAGTGTCCGCTCCGAGAAAAGGGAGTTCACGCATCCCGGGTCGCGTCGTTAAAAATGGTACTAGCTGCTCTCATATTTACGGGGTAGAAATAGGACTGGTCGACCCAGTGTCAGGATAATGTGACAGGGTGTGGTATCATGTAATGTGTCTGGGACATGATACTTCAGTGAGGCAGCTGGGACATGATATTTCAGTGAGGCAGCACTATAAAGTGAGCATTGAGCTCCCTGTCGCAACCAGACACCGTAGTGATTGTTGAAAGCGACGTTAAACCCGAATTCACACTTATCCGAACAAGTTCAAGCCATTGACAAATCACATGATACGGCAACCGGTCCCGACGAAATTCATTATCAGATGCTTAAGCATCTGCCAAAAAGTTCTCTCTCAACACTTTTAGATTAATAATATTTGGGAAACGGGGGTCTGTCCTGAGAGCTGGCGTTTTGCTACTGTTGTACCAATTCCAAAACCCGGGAAAGATCATGCAGAACCTACGAATTATCGACCGATAGCTTTGACAAGTTGTTTGTGTAAAATATTTGAGAGAACGATAGACAAGAGTTTAGTCTGGTACTTAGAGTCCAACAACCTCATTTCAGAATATCAGTCAGGTTTTGGTCGTAACTTAGTACCAACGACAATTTAATAAGACTAGAAACATTTATATATGCTTTATTAACAAAGAACACGTAGTAGTTGTCTTTTTCGACTTGGAGAAAGCATATGATACCACATGGCGTTATGGAATATTGATAGATCTCCATAACTTCGGCTTAAGGGGAAAACTTCCCAGTTTTATTCAAAGTTTTTTTTAGGTGAGCGTGTATTTCAAGTGCGCGTTGGATCTACCCTGTCAGATCTCTATGAACAAGAACAGGGTGTCCCACAAGGTAGTATTCTCTCAACTACGCTTTTTAACATCAAAATAAATAATATTGTACAATGTTTGGACGACAAAACAGACTGTTCATTATATGTTGATGATTATTGTATATTTTACCGTTCAAAAAGTGTGAAAACAATTGAACGAAAGTTACAACAAAATTTAAAACGAATAGAAGAATGGACTGATAAAAATGGTTTCTTGTTCTCCAAGTCGAAAACGCAGTGTGTTCATTTTTGTATACCACAGAAACACGGCCATCCTTCCCTGTTTTTATACAGATCACAAATTCCTGTCGTTGAAGAAGCCATATTTCTTGGGGTCATATGTGATCAAAAGTTATCTTTTATTCCCCATTTTAAATATCTTAAAGCGAAATGCTTAAAAGCTTTGAATCTTTTGAAAGTTTTAGCTCATACAAGTTGGGGAGCAGATCGGTACACTGTATTACATCTTTACCGGTCTCTGATAAGATCTAAATTAGATTATGGGTCTGTTGTTCATGGTTCTGCCAGAAAGTCTTATTTAAAATCTTTGGATACTATCCATCACCAAGGCCTTGGTCTGGCTATGGGGGCCTTCCGTACTTCTCCAGTATTAAGCCTTTATGTGGAAGCAGGTGAACCATCTTTAACTTCGCGCAGAGAGAAACTTTCTCTTCATTATGCTATCAGACTTGCTGCTAATCCATCTAACCCGGCATTCCAAATTTCATTTCCACCTGAATTTGTAGATAAGTATAAAATTAAACCCACAGCAATCAGTCCGTTTGGATTACGTATTTTACCACTGCTGGGGAACGGGAGGCCTCGGGTTCGATCCCGGGCCGCGACATACCAAAGTCGTTAAAAATGGTACTAGCTGCTCCTCGCTTGGCACTCAGATTTACGGGGTAGAGCTAGGACTGGTCGATCCAGTGTCAGGATAATGTGACTGGTTGTGGTATCATGTAATGTGTCTGGGACATGATACTTCAGTGAGGCAGCACTATAAACGTGAGCATTGAGCTCCCTGTCGCAACCAGACACCGTCGTGATATGACTGAAAAAGTGTTGAAAGCGACGTTAAACCCGAATTCACACACACACACACACACATTTTACCACTGCTAAAAAATTCCGGTATCGACCCTAAAAATATTCAAAAACATGAAACCGCTTAAGTTCCATCTTGGTGTATTAAAAAAACCTAATATTCTGTTTGACTTTCATGATGGCAAAAAATCCGAATCAAATCCAATGCTGCTCAAACAAACCTTTCAGGTACTGCAGTCACGTTACAATGAATACCAGGAAATATACTCTGTATACTGAGTGTTCCAAAGAAGGAGATAAAGTTGTTTGTGCGTATGTTTCTAAAGATTCGCACCAAACCTTGCGCCTTCTAGATGGTTCATCATTTTTTACAGCTGAAGTCAAAGCAATAGACCTAGCTTTAGATTTTATCAGTTCTTCACAATTCAAATAGCAATTATATTTTCTGATTCACTTTCTAAGCTTAAGGCTTTAGACCATTCATCATCCAAAAATCTTCAAATACAAAAATTGATTGAAAAACATCACGAAATTTATAAAACAAATCCGATATAGCTTCCGAGCCATATTGGCATTGTCGGCAATGAGTATGCTGACGAGAAAGCAAAGGAATCGCTCAGTCTTGATCCGTCTATTTTTAAAACTCTTTTTGATAAGTTTAAACCATTTATCAACAGTTACATCTTGTCGGAATGGCAAGGCGAATGTGATCGTGAAATAGATAACAAACTTCATGCCATTAAACCTGGCGTCGGAACAAAATGCTCTCCACAGCTTTCCAGGAAAGAGGATGTAGTTTTAACACGATTACGCATTGGCCATACTTGAGTCACTCACTCTTATATTTTAAATGGCGATGATCAACCTACTTGTGTAGGCTTTGATCAGCCTTTCACTGTAAAACAGATCTTAAATGACTGTGTTGACTTTTCACCCTCCCGTAACATATACTTCAAAGCTGACACTTTGCGACAATTGTTTCAAGATGTACCAGACTAAAAGAAATTGGACTTTTTAGCTCACCTGACCGAAGGTCATGGTGAGCTTTTGTGACAGTAAGATGTCCGGCGTCGTCCGTCGTCCGTCGTGCGTAAACTTTTTCTTGTGAACACACTAGAGGCCACAGTTTTGGTCCAATTATCATCAAACTTGCTCAGAATGATAATCATGACAATATCTCGGTCAAGTTCGAATTTGGGTCATGTCGGGTAAAAAAGTAGGTCAGTAGGTCAAATCATAGAAAAACCTTGTGAACACTCGAGAGGCCACAATTTTGGTCCAATCATCATCAAACTTGCTCAGAATGATCATTGTGACAATATTTTAGTGAAGTTTGAATATGGATCATGTCGGCTTAAAAAGTAGGTCAGCGGGTCAAATCATAGAAAAACCTTGTGAACACCCTAGAGGCCACAATTTTGGTCCAATCATAATCAAACTTGCTCAGAATGATCATCATGACAATATCTTGGTCAAGTTCGAATATGGGTCATGTCCGGTCAAAAAGTAGGTCAGTAGGTCAAATCATAGAAAAACCTTGTGAACACTCTGAAGGCCACTGTTTTGGTCCAATTATCATGAAACTTGCTCAGAATGACCATTGTGACAATATTTCAGTCCAGTTCGAATATGGGTCATATCGGGTTAAAAAGTAGGTCAGCGGGTCAAATCATATAAAAACCTTGTGAACACCCTAGGGGCCACAATTTTGGTCCAATCTTAATCAAACTTGCTCAGAATGATCATCATGACAATATCTCGGTCAAGTTTGAATATGGGTCAAATGGTTCCGGTCCGTTGCACATCTAGGTCACAGGAGCCAAAAACAGATTTTTTTCACCAAAAACTTAAAAAATCTTCTTCTCTGAAACCACAAGGCCCAGGTCTTTGTTATTTGGTATGAAGCTTCATCTAGTGGACCCCTACCAAGATTGTTCAAATTATAGTGCTGGGGCCAAAAATGCCCCCGCACGGGGGCCCTTTGGTTTTACATAGGCTTATATAGGGAAAATCTTTAAAAATCTTCTTCTCTGAAACCACAAGGCCCAGGACTTTGATATTTGGTATGAAGCTTCATCTAGTGGACCCCTACCAAGATTGTTCAAATTTGAGTGCTGGGACGAAAAATGCCCCCGCCACGGGGCCCTTTGGTTTTACATTGGCTTATATAGGGAAAATCTTTAAAAATCTTCTTCTCTGAAACCACAAGGCCCAGGTCTTTGATATTTGGTATGAAGCTTCATCTAGTGGACCCCTACCAAGATTGTTCAAATTATAGTGCTGGGGCCAAAAATGCCCCCGCCCCAGGGCCCTTTGGTTTTACATAGGCTTATATAGGGAAAATCTTCAAAAATCTTCTACTCTGAAACCACAAGGCCCAGGACTTTGATATTTGGTATGAAGCTTCATCTAGTGGACCCCTACCAAGATTGTTCAAATTATAGTGCTGGGACAAAAAATGCCCCCGCCACGGGGCCCTTTGGTTTTACATTGGCTTATATAGGGAAAATCTTTAAAAATCTTCTTCTCTGAAACCACAAGGCCCAGGTCTTTGATATTTGGTATGAAGCTTCATCTAGTTGACCCCTACCAAGATTGTTCAAATTACAGTGCTGGGGCCAAAAATGCCCCCGCCCCGGGGCCCTTTGGTTTTACATAGGCTTATATAGGGAAAATCTTAAAAAATCTTCTTCTCTGAAACCACAAGGCCCAGGTCTTTGATATTTGGTATGAAGCTTCATCTAGTGGACCCCTACCAAGATTGTTCAAATTTTAGTGCTGGGACAAAAAATGCCCCCGCCACGGGGCCCTTTGGTTTTACATGGGCTTATATAGGGAAAATCTTTAAAAATTTTCTTTTCTGAAACCACAAGGCCCAGGACTTTGATATTTGGTATGAAGCTTCATCTAGTGGACCCCTACCAAGATTGTTCAAATTTTAGTGCTGGGACAAAAATGCCCCCGCCACGGGGCCCTTTGCTTTTACATTGGCTTATATAGGGAAAATTTTTAAAAATCTTCTTCTCTGAAACCACAAGGCCCAGGTCTTATATATTTGGTATGAAGCTTCATCTAGTGGACCCCTACCAAGATTGTTCAAATTATAGTGCTGGGGCCAAAAATGCCCCCGCCACGGGGCCCTTTGGTTTTACATAGGCTTATATAGGGAAAATCTTTAAAAATTTTCTTCTCTAAAACCACAAGGCCCAGGACTTTGATATTTGGTATGAAGCTTCATCTAGTGGACCCCTACCAAGATTGTTCCAATTTTAGTGCTGGGGCCAAAAATGCCCCTGCCCCGGGGCCCTTTGGTTTTACATAGGCTTATATAGGGAAAATCTTTAAAAATCTTCTTCTCTGAAACCACAAGGCCCAGGACTTTGATATTTGGTATGAAGCTTCGTCTAGTGGACCCCTACCAAGATTGTTCAAATTATAGTGCTGGGACAAAAAATCCCCCCCTGCCACGGGGCCCTTTGGTTTTACATAGGCTTATATAGGGAAAATCTTTAAAAATCTTCTTCTCTGAAACCACAAGGCCAAGAACTTTGATATTTGGTATGAAGCTTCATCTAGTGGACCCCTACCAAGATTGTTCAAACTATAGTGCTGGGGCAAAAAATGCCCCTGTCCCGGGGCCCTTTGATTTTACATAGGCTTATATAGGCAAAATCTTTAAAAATCTTCTTCTCTGAAACCGCTAGGCCCAGGTCTTTGATATTTGATGTGTAGCTTCATCTAGTGGACCTTTGACAAGATTGTTCAAATTTTAGCCTTTGTTGATGTTTGGTATGAAGCTTCACCTTTAAGACCTCCCTCAACATTATGTACATTAAAGCCCTGGGGCCAATAATGGCCCTCTCTGGGGCCCACTTGTTACACTATGGATCAGGTGAGCGATCCAGGGCCATCATGGCCCTCTTGTTCATAAAATTTAACTGTTTCAGCTTGACGCTTATGACCCACAAAGAGGGTTGACGCGTCGTTAAACACGAAATCATCATCATCCGCTAGCTCTTCCCAGTGGGCACAGAGACCACAGCGGCAATATGCCCAGGGGGAATTGAGCCCCCAGGGCCACGGCAAGGCAGGAACCCTTATACCTCGGGGACATAATCGCAGAAGTGTCAAGCAGAGGCTTTTCCAAAATGTATCCACAAAGTACTTTAATTTCAAAATTCAATACTGGACTTAAATTTGTTCTGCAACAAGGTCTATCAGAACCCGAATTTTATGGTGACTTATTGTATAAAAAGTAGAAGTAAAACAAAGATCAGGAATCGATACAATTAACTTACTCCACCCATCAAAGACACCAAAGGGAAAGAAATACAAACATTAAGCGACCAGGCCATAATGGAAACCTAAACAAAGGAAAGCCATAAGGACAGTTACTTTCCCACAAAATGGCCATATGACCATCCAAAATTAAAAGACACAAGTGACACACACAGTAAGTAACAAACAACAGCATAAATAAATCGTCACAGAAGAACCGCCTTGGAACAGTCAGTGGAAAGATTTCCACTGGGGGGCTTGAATCGATTTTACGTGGCCACAATCCACTGACCCTTTATAAATTTAGAAAAATTTATAACCGCAATGACTTCAGCACCCAATTTCATAAAATCATTCTTCGATATAAAAAGATTGGTTACAACATAAATGTTATACGACAGACTGCATGCATGATAGTTAACCCAATCACGGTTGACAACTTTGCTTCCCTCTTTAATTGCACGCCGGTGGATCAGACCCCAGATTCTATGACGGTTCCAACATAAAGGCTTATGGTTGGTTGGTACCTGATGCTCTGTCTGGTCGGGTCCATTGGAGTTCAACTGTTGGTTTTCTTTTGCTCCAGCATTTTTGTTAGCTCACCTGCCATGTAGTGACGAGGTGAGCTTTTGGGATCACTTTTTGTCCGTCCGAAAACTTTTTCTTCAAACGACATCTCCTAAACCACAGATCGGATTTTTACCAAACTTCACAGGAATGATCCTTAGGTCATAGGTCCCCTTTCAAAGTTGTTCAAATGGTTCCGGTCCATTGCACATCTAGGTCACAGGAGCCAAAAATAGATTTTTTCACCGAAAACTAAAAAAATAATTCTTCTCTGAAACCACAAGGCCCAGGTCTTCGATGTTTGGTATGACGCTTCATCTAGTGGACCCCTACCAAGATTGTTCAAATTATATAGTGCTGGGGCGAAAAATGCCTCCGCCCCGGGTTCCTTTGGTTTTACATAGGATTATATAGGGACAATCTTTAAAAATCCTCTTCTCTGAAACCGCAAGGCCCAGGTCTTTGATATTTGGTATGAAGCTTCATCTAGTGGACCCCTACCAAGATTGTTCAAATTATAGTGCTGGGGCCAAAAATGCCTCGGGACCCTTTGGTTTTACATGGGCTTATATAGGGAAAACCTTTAAAAACCTTCTTCTCTGAAACCGCAAGGCCCGATCTTTGCTATTTGGTATTAAGCTTCATCTAGTGGACCCCTACCAAGATTGTTCAAATTATAGTGTTGGGGCCAAAAAATGCCTCGGGGCCCTTTTGTTTTACATGGGTTATATGGGGAAAATCTTTAAAAAAATTTCTTCTCTCAAACCGCAAGGCCCAGGTCTTTGCGATTTGGTATGAAGCTTCATCTAGTGGACCCCTACCAAGATAGTTAAAATTATAGTGCTGATGCCAAAAATGCCCCCGCCCCGGGGCCCTTTGGTTTTACATGGGCTTATATAGGGAAAATCTTTAAAAATCTTCTTCTCTGAAACAGGAAGGCCCAGATCTTTGATATTTGGTATGAAGCTTCATCTAATAGACCCCTACCAAGATTGTTCAAATTAAAGTGCTGGGGCCTAAAATGCCCCGCCCCGGGGCCCTTTGGTTTAACATGGGTTTATGTAGGGAAAATCTTGCCTTGCCGTGGCCCTGGGGGCTCAATGCCGCTGTGGTCTCTGTGCCCACTGGGAAGAGCTAAAGGAAGTACCACCCGTTTGTCGTGGGTGGCGTCCTGTAAGCCGGAAGAAGGGATCCTTGAGGTTGAGGGTTACCTGAGGTGGCGGTGCTTCAGGTGCCCAACACGCCTCTTTGGCCTGGCTTTTCGGTGTAGACGGGTGGCCGTGCAGTCCGGCACGGTCAATCGGCTGGTCACGCCGAGCCCTAGAGATACCGCTTTGCTTTCTGTTCAAGTCTTTTTGTATCTTTCCTGATACCAACCATATGCCCATTTACCTTACCGTTTCTGTCTTTTTATCTCTAGAAGGCGGTGGCTAAACGGATCAATCATGTAGGCATTTTGTTTATACGAGTATATCTCACGTGTATCTCTAACACCTGCGAGTTGGATAACCACCCCATTATGGTGTTCCCTTGTAGGGCTCCGTGGAGGGCGGAGCGCACTTGGGACGAAACTAGGATTTTTTTCTTATGGCTAATGAAAAAAACATAACCCCAACCACGCACCTAACCGCAACGCACCTAAACGTAAAAAAGACGAGGATTCATCCGAATCGGATGAACAGTCAAAAATCCAGTCAGCAGTCAAGTCAACAATCGAGTCAGCAGTCTGCTGAACCAAACTTTGACAATGTTCCGCGTTTCTTGGTCGTCACGTCGCTTGACAATACACGAACTGTGTCAAGCCTTTCTCCCTTTGTTATCGAGAAAAGTATTGTCGCCATAGCCAGACACCCAAAGAGTATTAAATCACTCAAATCAGTTGACCTTCTCTTGGAACTCGAGAGAAAACAGCAAGTTGTAAGCCTGCTCGCCACCAAAAAGCTCTTTGATCTTTCAGTAAAAATATCTCTTCACAATACACTAAACTCATCTAAAGGAGTGATTCGCAGTCCAGAACTGCGTCCTTGTTCAGACGAAGAGATCATTGATAACCTGAAGGATCAAGGAGTAATTGGTGTTCGTAACATCAAAGTCCGTAGAAATGGTGTACTAAAACCAACAACAACTTATGTGTTGACAGTAGTTGTAAACAGGGGGTGGAGCCCCCCTCATTATTACTGAGTAAGCAATTTTTTCGCGATGCTGAGCAAGCATAAACAAACCCGATTCCATTGTGCTGAGTAAGGAAAAAAAAAAGCAATAAATAGTGCTGAACAAAAAAATATTGGTTGGTGGCTCTGCATTTCAAATCCTGGCTGGCCACAGGCCTCGGCTGCATTACCCAACCCATGTAGAGCATGATATAAAACAACTGATTTTCGATAATGTTCTACGCCCTTCGATCAGGAATACTGATTGAATTCGATCAGTATCTGATCCACAAATCGAGGATGCTGTTCATTTACAAGCAAGGATATGCTGTAATAATATTCTTTTCCTTTAAACATCCTGCTGTAAAATAAACACATTTTACCTTATAACATAAGGTTCCATCAATATATCCCATCGGATATTTGAAATGATGTATTTTTGTTGCTGAGGGATATTTGTTTTTTAAATCCCTTTTTATTATAGAGCCGCAGAATAGTGTTTTAAGCACTACCCTACGTGCCTGATCTTCGTTCATAAAAAAAACTACAATGTTTGCGGTTTTTATTTCCATAAACATGTTGCAAAATATAATGAGGGTTTTTTCCCATTTTTTTAAATATGTTATATGGAAAAAAAAGTGTCAATTTTGAAACTGCACTAAAAATTTCAGAGTTTCTAAAATTTATACCATCACCATGTACGAATTTTTGACTACCAATTAAATTAAAAAAAAAAACTATGCTGTATTTATGCATAAAATATTATGAGCTTGCAATGAACATTTAATCAGACAGTTTTGTTTCATTATTTTTTGTTCTTTTTTTTCAGCCAAACAATATATTTGATTAAATGCAACCTTGTTGGCATATTTTATCTCCCCTTTGCTTTACTTAGGTCTTGTGTAACCATTTGAATTTAATGGGATCTACGGCAACATCTACAAGACTCAGGAGTCACGTTTTTTTTTTCATAACTTTTAAAAATTATGTCACCATTAATTATAAGATTTGTACACAATAGCACGAAAGACTGCTGACCTTATCACTATTGTGAAATACTCACTCCCTTGACCTTTCAGGCTGAAATGGGTTAAAACCCATTCCACTCATAAGCTTTGCTTAGATCTATCCTCATTTAGATATGAAAGACTTGTTTACCAATATTGTACAATGTTTGGACGACAAAACAGACTGTTCATTATATGTTGATGATTATTGTATATTTTACCGTTCAAAAAGTGTGAAAACAATTGAACGAAAGTTACAACAAAATTTAAAACGAATAGAAGAATGGACTGATAAAAATGGTTTCTAGTTCTCCAAGTCGAAAACGCAGTGTGTTCATTTTTGTATACCACAGAAACACGGCCATCCTTCCCTGTTTTTATACAGATCACAAATTCCTGTCGTTGAAGAAGCCATATTTCTTGGGGTCATATGTGATCAAAAGTTATCTTTTATTCCCCATTTTAAATATCTTAAAGCGAAATGCTTAAAAGCTTTGAATCTTTTGAAAGTTTTAGCTCATACAAGTTGGTGATAATGTGACTGGTTGTGGTATCATGTAATGTGTCTGGGACATGATACTTCAGTGAGGCAGCACTATAAACGTGAGCATTGAGCTCCCTGTCGCAACCAGACACCGTCGTGATATGACTGAAAAAGTGTTGAAAGCGACGTTAAACCCGAATTCACACACACACACACACACATTTTACCACTGCTAAAAAATTCCGGTATCGACCCTAAAAATATTCAAAAACATGAAACCGCTTAAGTTCCATCTTGGTGTATTAAAAAAACCTAATATTCTGTTTGACTTTCATGATGGCAAAAAATCCGAATCAAATCCAATGCTGCTCAAACAAACCTTTCAGGTACTG
The DNA here is from genome assembly GCA_963580285.1 of Lucinisca nassula. Lineage (NCBI taxonomy): Eukaryota > Metazoa > Mollusca > Bivalvia > Lucinida > Lucinidae > Lucinisca > Lucinisca nassula. The sequence continues at coordinate 14,423,408 of OY757020.1, read as the reverse complement.
CAGTCACGTTACAATGAATACCAGGAAGTATACTCTGTATACTGAGTGTTCCAAAGAAGGAGATAAAGTTGTTTGTGCGTATGTTTCTAAAGATTCGACCAAACCTTGCGCCTTCTAGATGGTTCATCATTTTTTACAGCTGAAGTCAAAGCAATAGACCTAGCTTTAGATTTTATCAGTTCTTCACAATTCAAATAGCAATTATATTTTCTGATTCACTTTCTAAGCTTAAGGCTTTAGACCATTCATCATCCAAAAATCTTCAAATACAAAAATTGATTGAAAAACATCACGAAATTTATAAAACAAATCCGATATAGCTTCCGAGCCATATTGGCATTGTCGGCAATGAGTATGCTGACGAGAAAGCAAAGGAATCGCTCAGTCTTGATCCGTCTATTTTTAAAACTCTTTTTGATAAGTTTAAACCATTTATCAACAGTTACATCTTGTCGGAATGGCAAGGCGAATGTGATCGTGAAATAGATAACAAACTTCATGCCATTAAACCTGGCGTCGGAACAAAATGCTCTCCACAGCTTTCCAGGAAAGAGGATGTAGTTTTAACACGATTACGCATTGGCCATACTTGAGTCACTCACTCTTATATTTTAAATGGCGATGATCAACCTACTTGTGTAGGCTTTGATCAGCCTTTCACTGTAAAACAGATCTTAAATGACTGTGTTGACTTTTCACCCTCCCGTAACATATACTTTAAAGCTGACACTTTGCGACAATTGTTTCAAGATGTACCAGACTAAAAGAAATTGGACTTTTTCATAAAATTTAACTGTTTCAGCTTGACGCTTATGACCCACAAAGAGGGTTGACGCGTCGTTAAACACGAAATCATCATCATCCGCTAGCTCTTCCCAGTGGGCACAGAGACCACAGCGGCAATATGCCCAGGGGGAATTGAGCCCCCAGGGCCACGGCAAGGCAGGAACCCTTATACCTCGGGGACATAATCGCAGAAGTGTCAAGCAGAGGCTTTTCCAAAATGTATCCACAAAGTACTTTAATTTCAAAATTCAATACTGGACTTAAATTTGTTCTGCAACAAGGTCTATCAGAACCCGAATTTTATGGTGACTTATTGTATAAAAAGTAGAAGTAAAACAAAGATCAGGAATCGATACAATTAACTTACTCCACCCATCAAAGACACCAAAGGGAAAGAAATACAAACATTAAGCGACCAGGCCATAATGGAAACCTAAACAAAGGAAAGCCATAAGGACAGTTACTTTCCCACAAAATGGCCATATGACCATCCAAAATTAAAAGACACAAGTGACACACACAGTAAGTAACAAACAACAGCATAAATAAATCGTCACAGAAGAACCGCCTTGGAACAGTCAGTGGAAAGATTTCCACTGGGGGGCTTGAATCGATTTTACGTGGCCACAATCCACTGACCCTTTATAAATTTAGAAAAATTTATAACCGCAATGACTTCAGCACCCAATTTCATAAAATCATTCTTCGATATAAAAAGATTGGTTACAACATAAATGTTATACGACAGACTGCATGCATGATAGTTAACCCAATCACGGTTGACAACTTTGCTTCCCTCTTTAATTGCACGCCGGTGGATCAGACCCCAGATTCTATGACGGTTCCAACATAAAGGCTTATGGTTGGTTGGTACCTGATGCTCTGTCTGGTCGGGTCCATTGGAGTTCAACTGTTGGTTTTCTTTTGCTCCAGCATTTTTGTTAGCTCACCTGCCATGTAGTGACGAGGTGAGCTTTTGGGATCACTTTTTGTCCGTCCGAAAACTTTTTCTTCAAACGACATCTCCTAAACCACAGATCGGATTTTTACCAAACTTCACAGGAATGATCCTTAGGTCATAGGTCCCCTTTCAAAGTTGTTCAAATGGTTCCGGTCCATTGCACATCTAGGTCACAGGAGCCAAAAATAGATTTTTTCACCGAAAACTAAAAAAATAATTCTTCTCTGAAACCACAAGGCCCAGGTCTTCGATGTTTGGTATGACGCTTCATCTAGTGGACCCCTACCAAGATTGTTCAAATTATATAGTGCTGGGGCGAAAAATGCCTCCGCCCCGGGTTCCTTTGGTTTTACATAGGATTATATAGGGACAATCTTTAAAAATCCTCTTCTCTGAAACCGCAAGGCCCAGGTCTTTGATATTTGGTATGAAGCTTCATCTAGTGGACCCCTACCAAGATTGTTCAAATTATAGTGCTGGGGCCAAAAATGCCTCGGGACCCTTTGGTTTTACATGGGCTTATATAGGGAAAACCTTTAAAAACCTTCTTCTCTGAAACCGCAAGGCCCGATCTTTGATATTTGGTATTAAGCTTCATCTAGTGGACCCCTACCAAGATTGTTCAAATTATAGTGTTGGGGCCAAAAAATGCCTCGGGGCCCTTTTGTTTTACATGGGTTATATGGGGAAAATCTTTAAAAAAATTTCTTCTCTCAAACCGCAAGGCCCAGGTCTTTGCGATTTGGTATGAAGCTTCATCTAGTGGACCCCTACCAAGATAGTTAAAATTATAGTGCTGATGCCAAAAATGCCCCCGCCCCGGGGCCCTTTGGTTTTACATGGGCTTATATAGGGAAAATCTTTAAAAATCTTCTTCTCTGAAACAGGAAGGCCCAGATCTTTGATATTTGGTATGAAGCTTCATCTAATAGACCCCTACCAAGATTGTTCAAATTAAAGTGCTGGGGCCTAAAATGCCCCGCCCCGGGGCCCTTTGGTTTAACATGGGTTTATGTAGGGAAAATCTTGCCTTGCCGTGGCCCTGGGGGCTCAATGCCGCTGTGGTCTCTGTGCCCACTGGGAAGAGCTAAAGGAAGTACCACCCGTTTGCCGTGGGTGGCGTCCTGTAAGCCGGAAGAAGGGATCCTTGAGGTTGAGGGTTACCTGAGGTGGCGGTGCTTCAGGTGCCCAACACGCCTCTTTGGCCTGGCTTTTCGGTGTAGACGGGTGGCCGTGCAGTCCGGCACGGTCAATCGGCTGGTCACGCCGAGCCCTAGAGATACCGCTTTGCTTTCTGTTCAAGTCTTTTTGTATCTTTCCTGATACCAACCATATGCCCATTTACCTTACCGTTTCTGTCTTTTTATCTCTAGAAGGCGGTGGCTAAACGGATCAATCATGTAGGCATTTTGTTTATACGAGTATATCTCACGTGTATCTCTAACACCTGCGAGTTGGATAACCACCCCATTATGGTGTTCCCTTGTAGGGCTCCGTGGAGGGCGGAGCGCACTTGGGACGAAACTAGGATTTTTTTCTTATGGCTAATGAAAAAAACATAACCCCAACCACGCACCTAACCGCAACGCACCTAAACGTAAAAAAGACGAGGATTCATCCGAATCGGATGAACAGTCAAAAATCCAGTCAGCAGTCAAGTCAACAATCGAGTCAGCAGTCTGCTGAACCAAACTTTGACAATGTTCCGCGTTTCTTGGTCGTCACGTCGCTTGACAATACACGAACTGTGTCAAGCCTTTCTCCCTTTGTTATCGAGAAAAGTATTGTCGCCATAGCCAGACACCCAAAGAGTATTAAATCACTCAAATCAGTTGACCTTCTCTTAACTCATCTAAAGGAGTGATTCGCAGTCCAGAACTGCGTCCTTGTTCAGACGAAGAGATCATTGATAACCTGAAGGATCAAGGAGTAATTGGTGTTCGTAACATCAAAGTCCGTAGAAATGGTGTACTAAAACCAACAACAACTTATGTGTTGACAGTAGTTGTAAACAGGGGGTGGAGCCCCCCTCATTATTACTGAGTAAGCAATTTTTTCGCGATGCTGAGCAAGCATAAACAAACCCGATTCCATTGTGCTGAGTAAGGAAAAAAAAAGCAATAAATAGTGCTGAACAAAAAAATATTGGTTGGTGGCTCTGCATTTCAAATCCTGGCTGGCCACAGGCCTCGGCTGCATTACCCAACCCATGTAGAGCATGATATAAAACAACTGATTTTCGATAATGTTCTACGCCCTTCGATCAGGAATACTGATTGAATTCGATCAGTATCTGATCCACAAATCGAGGATGCTGTTCATTTACAAGCAAGGATATGCTGTAATAATATTCTTTTCCTTTAAACATCCTGCTGTAAAATAAACACATTTTACCTTATAACATAAGGTTCCATCAATATATCCCATCGGATATTTGAAATGATGTATTTTTGTTGCTGAGGGATATTTGTTTTTTAAATCCCTTTTTATTATAGAGCCGCAGAATAGTGTTTTAAGCACTACCCTACGTGCCTGATCTTCGTTCATAAAAAAAACTACAATGTTTGCGGTTTTTATTTCCATAAACATGTTGCAAAATATAATGAGGGTTTTTTCCCATTTTTTTAAATATGTTATATGGAAAAAAAAGTGTCAATTTTGAAACTGCACTAAAAATTTCAGAGTTTCTGAAATTTATACCATCACCATGTACGAATTTTTGACTACCAATTAAATTAAAAAAAAAAACTATGCTGTATTTATGCATAAAATATTATGAGCTTGCAATGAACATTTAATCAGACAGTTTTGTTTCATTATTTTTTGTTCTTTTTTTTCAGCCAAACAATATATTTGATTAAATGCAACCTTGTTGGCATATTTTATCTCCCCTTTGCTTTACTTAGGTCTTGTGTAACCATTTGAATTTAATGGGATCTACGGCAACATCTACAAGACTCAGGAGTCACGTTTTTTTTTTCATAACTTTTAAAAATTATGTCACCATTAATTATAAGATTTGTACACAATAGCACGAAAGACTGCTGACCTTATCACTATTGTGAAATACTCACTCCCTTGACCTTTCAGGCTGAAATGGGTTAAAACCCATTCCACTCATAAGCTTTGCTTAGATCTATCCTCATTTAGATATGAAAGACTTGTTTAATATGTTTTATTTATTAATAAGAAATCATCCATACTCTCATTAGTTTTGTTTGATTTGAGGTTTAACGTCCTCATCAACACTATTTAGTTCATTTTGGAGTCAATGCTTCCAATTTCTACCCGGCATTGAGATGAAATGACATCTCAATCCCTGCCACTCAATAAAGCCAATAGGGTTTATATGCATGGGCGGGCTTAGACCTTCTAAGCAGATTACCAGCACCCACTTGTGCTTGGTATAAAACTCTGTGTGGCAGCATCTTGCAGCCCATCTATTTCTCCAAAACCTCGATTGGAGTGACATAATACACCCTCGATTGGAGTGACATAATACACTCAATAAAGCAGACCCTGATCAGACATCCCTCTCGCATTAGCCAATGGAGTGTCCAGATAAATGTTGCTTTGCTCCTGAGCTTGACTTTTTTTCCTTTTACCTGAGCGTATCACATTAACTTACATCAACGGTGAAGCTACCTAGTACTGCTTCATCGTTGATGGATAACAGGGCATCCTCGATAGCAATGGCAGTTAAAAGTTTTAAGTAGATACACAACGCTCTGATAAATATCAGAACGAAGCCTTTCTACATAGCCACATAATACTGTCAACGTTGGTCCAACGTTTATTTTTCATCATGACTTATGCAAGGTAATGATTTGAGGACACTTGTACCCTATATCATCTTTCACAGTAGTTGTGAAACATAATTAATGACAAGTATTGTATTCAGCTTCAAAAATTATTCAGTTTCAAAAATAGACCATTTGAACTTTTTAGAGCGTTCAAAAAATGCTGAGTCTTAACATTGCATAATTTTAGTGACATGTTGTCTTGGCTTATTTTAAGAGTTCCAGAAGCTTGAAGTTTTTTTCATTATATTTAAAAAAACTAACAATCCAGAGCGAAACAACTATGCATTCAGTATATTATATTAACTGTCTTGAGTTCTTGTAAGAGCTCATGCTGAGTATGCCCCAATGTAAACTGAGAATGGAACTTCAGGTGAAATGTAGACTTTATAGAAATGAAATTACCAGGGACTATTTAATTCCTCTGATGTCTATGCGAGACCTACACTCATCCGATCCTTGGTTTAACATCTTTAAGAAGCCCGCTAAAGACTGCTTTCGAATGATACTTAACACGATTATTTTTTCAGTTGTAAAGGATGCAGAGAGAAAAAGTGCCTTGTTTACTAGAGATTTTTCTCTCAGGTGCCTCGATGTGAGGGTGTGGAGAATTGCTTGTATGAAGAAAGAGTATTTTCAGAAATTTTGCCTCTACATCAAAAAAATCTATGAACAGTCTGTACCATGTATGAACGATTACGCTACTGATGGTGCATTAGAAGTCGATGATTACTTTGAACTCATATAATTGTGCACTGTTAAGTGTATGTTTTTTCTTCTGTATTCCAATGAATGTAAGCATTGTTACAAATCATAGTGTATAATCATTCTGCTTTAGTGTATAATCATTCTGCTTTAGTGTATAATCATTCTGCTTTGATTAACAAATAAAGGAATTGTATTGTGTTGATAACCCTTTCGCTATTTACCCTTTTTTCCGCACCAGATATTTGACTCAGTCCAGATTGTTGCTCCACGCTGAGGAAAGAATTTGCTCCCTATGAAGGAGCAGTCTGATCTGAGTCCGCACTTCTATCCCAATGGTTATTAGTTTTACATATACACGTAGTCTTGCGAGAGCCTTCGCTATTTTTACCGACACAAAACTGACTCAGCAATACGGGCTGTTGTTAAACGTTTTGACATTTAAGCCGTATTAACAGTCTAGACATCCTGAAGACATTCAGGTTAAACTGGGTCGATAAAACCTGAATTATTGTTTTGAGATGTCCCATATGAGAACACAGTCAACCACAACACAACTAAAAATAGTGTCGATGATCTTGTCTAGAAATAAATTAAGGAGAATGGATACACCTCTTGAAATGAGATTTGATGACAACACCGTGTCTTTAAACCCATTGCATGCCGGATGTCCATTAAGTGAGACATTGACAAACAGTGTAGACCAAGATCAGACGCCACAGCGGATCGGGCCTGCACTATTTGCTGTCAAAAATAGAATAAAAACTAAACAATCGGCCTGACATCTCATATATGGCCAAAAAAACACAGGTTGTGGATGCTCATTATAACCTCACTCAGTCAGGTGGTTCTAATGTGAATGAGGGGCCTCCGTTACCTAGTGGTTATGAGCGCTGACTCTTGATCATTAGGTCTCTCACCGCTGTGGTTCGAGCCTCGCTCGGGTCACATGTGAGATGCCAAGTTCTGCAACGGAAGGTCGTGTGGTTTTTCTCCGGGTACCCTGTTTTTTTTTGTTTGTTTTTTCCAACCTCTGATTAATGATCGGCTCAATATGAGTGAAATAATCTTGACAGGGCCATAGAACCAAATAAAAAAATATGTTTTAAAAAACTTAGGTTTTGGGGAATGAAAAGTATGCTCAATTATTTCGATCATGAGATAAGTTTGGCTAGGTCCAAATACAAAAATGGAGATAAAGACAAACGCACCAGTACACCTTAATTTATTGACACCGCAGGGGTCAACTCACAACAATAGTAATTCAAGCTGACAACATATTAATCTTAAGGTGATTGTGCACAGCAAAAAAAACTTTGACACGCCTGTGCACATAAACAAAAAAAATGTAATATAGGGATTCCCTTTTCCCTCTGACATACCATTGATGTAAAGTACCCTTATCCTTGTAACATACCGATGATGTAAAATACCCGAATAATTGATACAGTGCACAGGAAAAAAATAAAACTTTGACAAGCCTGTACACATAAACAGAATGTAACATAGGGATTCCCTTTTCCCTCTGACATACCATTGATGTAAAGTACCCAAATAATTGGCTACTCATCGAAGTTGGAATAAAACTTTGACAAGCATGTGCGCATAAACAAAAATGTAACATAGGGATTCCCATTTCCCTGTAACGTACAGTTGATGTAAAGTATCCAAATAATTGGCTACTCATCTAAGTTGGTGTGACGTTGTGGTAATGTCATGACGTTACATCATGCACGTCGATCTGACGTCCCATTAACGTCATGTACCAGCTGGGATGTGTGTGTGTGTGTTTCAATAGTAAAAGGTTCGTCCCCGCCCATCAGAGTTTCAATTATTTGGGTAGTTTACACATTATGAGATACCTAAATAATTACGTCATCTTTGTTCTCCTATCAAATAGAAGTAAACTGCTTACTTGGATAGTTTACATTGTCTCAAAATCACATAAGATTTAAAGTCAAGAGATACCCGAATAATTGACTACAATGCGCAGCAAAAAAAAAAAAATAAAACTCACAAGCCTGTACACATAAACAGAATGTAACATAGGGATTCCCTTTTCCCTCTGACATACCATTGATGTAAAGTACCCAAATAATTGGCTACTCATCGAAGTTGGAATAAAACTTTGACAAGCATGTGCGCATAAACAAAAATGTAACATAGGGATTCCCTTTTCCCTGTAACGTACAGTTGATGTAAAGTATCCAAATAATTGGCTACTCATCGAAGTTGGTGTGACGTTGTGGTAATGTCATGACGTAACATCATGCACGTCGATCTGACGTCCCATGAACGTCATGTGCCAGCTGGGATGTGTGTGTGTGTGTTTCAATAGTATGAGGTTCGTCCCCGCCCATCGGAGTTTCAATTATTTGGGTAGTTTACATTGTTTTAAATGAAACAAAAAATAATACATATTAAAAAAACACAACCCAACAATTCAGTGATTATGAGATATCTAAACCCCCAGGTATTAAACTTCCCGCCTTGCCGTGGCCCTGGGGGCTCAATTCCCACGTCTCTGTGCCCACTGGGAAGAGCTAAAGGAAGTACCACCCGTTTGCCATGGGTGGCATCCCGTAAGCCGGATGAAGGGGTCCTGGAGGTTGAGGTTAACTGGAGTTCAGTACTTCAGGTGCCCAACACATCTCTTTGGCCTGGATTTCGGTAAGACGGGCGGTCGTGCGGTCCGGCACGGTCAATCGGCAGGTCGCACCAAGCCCTAGGAATACCTTTTACTTTCTCTTCCTTGTCTTTGTATCATCCTGAATACCCACCGTTTGCTCATAGTCTTTTTCACAACCTTTCCATTTCTAGAAGGCGGCGGCTAAACGGACCAATCGTGCAGCTTTTTGCTCGTACGAGTATATCTTCTGTGTATCTCTAACACTTGGATAGGAAACCCACTCACAAAAGGTGTTCCTTTGTAGGGCTCCATGGTGGGCGGAGAGCACAGAGGACGAAACATTTGATCTTTTTCCATCATGGCAAAAGACAAAAAAAGAAAAAAACCTATCCAAGACGACACATCAGACGCTAACATTTCGGACAACGATGACATTACAATAACACATGGCACTACGACTCAACATTTCCCGCGCTTCCTAATCATAGAATGTACCCAAGAAAACGAATCTATCACGTCCCTTTCACCCTTTGTAATTCAAAAAGTCATTTCGAGCATTGCTGGTGAACCTGAAAATATCAAAAAGTTATATAGGTCTAAACAGTTACTCGTTGAGATCAATGAAAGAGCTCATGCCGAGAATCTCTTAAAGACAACTAGTTTCCATAACTTGAAAGTGAGAGTATTCCCTCATACCTCGCTGAATTCCTCAAAAGGGGTGATACGTTGCCCAGATTTGAGGAACTCCAGCGAGGAGGAGATTCTGGATGGGACTCGGTCTCAAGGAGTGACTGCAGTTAAACGCTTCAAGATCAGAAAAAAAAACGGCCAACTAAAGGACACAAACACTTTTGTATTTACCTTTAATTCACCAGTTCTACCAAAAACAACCAAGGTGGCATACCTTAGAGTTGACGTAGAAATTTACATCCCAAATCCGTTGCGCTGCCACGGTTGCCAGAAATATGGCCATCATGAAGATAGGTGTTCAAAGGACCCTCTTTGTGCAAACTGTGGTCAGCCAGCAAATCATACGGAACAAAGTTGTAAAAATCAGCCCAGCTGCATTAACTGTGGAGAAAAACACAGCGCCAACTCTAAGGAATGCCAAACGTAGAGAAAAAGAAATTTTAACAGTTAAATTCACAAGAAACATCTCGTTCCAAGAAGCGCGGAAAATCGTTGAGCATCCTACCCCTATTCCCGGAGTCAGCTATGCCAGCATCACACAGTCACCTGTTAAAAAGGTACCTGTTGAAGATGCTGTCACTCAGACTGATCCGATTCCTGGTCTCAAACCTTTAGAAAACTGAAGATCAAACGAACAAGACAAAAATTCAAACACCACCACAGCCAATTCAAACAACCGAACCCAAGTCAATCAAATAAACAAGACAAAATACTGAAAAACGCTACTTTAGAAATGATACAAAAATATTTCAGAAAACAAAAACAACAAACCTCTCAAAAACAAACATCTCAAAAACAAAGCTCTCAAAAACAAACATCTGACAGACAACGCAAAATCGAAAGAGACCATCTTAAAAACCTGGAACAGATTCGGATCTTTGAGTGACAACGATATGGAGTTTACTGAAACTCCAATACCACGAAGTAGTAATAGATCATTTTCACCAATAAATCCCCCAAAATAGTTTCTAGTCCTACAAAATTTATCTCCAAAAAAATGGATTTTAAACACAAAATAATCCAATGGAATTGTCGAGGTCTTAAATCAAATTATAATGAACTCTTATTACTTATTTCGTTATTAAACCCATCGGTTTTTTGTTTGCAAGAAACTTTTTTAAAAACTGATGTCAGGGATTTCAATACATATAACTATATCTATTCTGATGGTAACAAACCATCTGGTGGCAGTTCAATTTTTGTTAAATCATGTTTACCACAAAGAGAGATCAAATTAAAAACAGACCTACAAGCTATAGCAGTATCGGTTTCGCTGGATAAAGAAACTACCATTTGTTCTTTATATATACCACCTTCATTTTCTTTGGAGCCCGAACATCTTGAATCATTGCTGATAAAGAAACTACCATTTGTTCTTTATATATACCACCTTCATTTTCTTTGGAGCCCGAACATCTTGAATCATTGCTGGATGAACATCTTGAATCATTGCTGGATCAACTTCCATCGCCATATATTTTAGTTGGCGACTTCAATGGTCATAACATTCTATGGGGTTGTAAAGATAACAACAACAGAGGAGCACTTATTGAAAATTTTATTGCACAGAACGATCTTTGCTTAATGAATGATAAATCTTATACTTATCTTCACCCAGCGACAGGTCATTTGTCTTCTTTGGATCTTTCTTTGTGTCACCCGTCTCTCTTCTTGGACTATGACTGGTCTGTCTATGACGATCAGTGCGGAAGTGATCAATTCCCTGTTATAATTGAGAGCGTAAACGAACCAGATGAGGACGGTAACCAGAAATGGAAAATGAATAAAGCCGACTGGGAATTATTCCATAATTTATGTGAAGACGAGTTATCAGTTGATCATTTTAATGCGTCAAACGGTTAATGGTAAACGGCATTGAGAATTATGAGGATATTAAAAGTAAAAAAGTTAGTTTAATATGTATAAAAATCTTAAACAGTTAAATCTTATGAAAAAGTCCAATTTCTTTTAAGAATAAAATAATATTTTCAAAAGGTACATCTTGAAACAATTGTTGCAAAGTGTCAGCTTTGAGGTATAAGTTACGGGACTGTGAAAGGTCTACACATTCAATTAAAATATGTTTCACAGTGAATGGCTGATCACAGCCTACACAGGAAGGCTGTTCATCCCCATTTAAAATATAAGAAAGAGTAACTCTAGTATGGCCAATGCGCAGTCGTGTTAATACTACATCCTCTTTCCTGGAAAACTGTGGAGGAGAGCATTTTGTTCCAACGACATTTAATGGCATGGAGTTTGGTATTTATTGTACGGTCCCATTCGCCTTGCCATTCCGACAATATGTATCTGTTGATAAGTGGTTTAAAATTATTAAAAGGAATTTCAAAAACAGACGGATCAAGATTGAGCGATTCCTTTGCTTTCTTGTCAGCAAACTCATTGCCGACAATGCCAATATGGCTCGAAAGCCAACAAAACAAGCCCCCAGGTATTAGACTTCCTGCCTTGCCGTGGCCCTGGGGGCTCAATTCCCACTGGGCACATTGCCGCTGTGGTCTCTGTGCCCACTGGGAAGAGCTAAAGGAAGTACCACCCGTTTGCCGTGGGTGGCGTCCTGTAAGCGGAAGAAGGGATCCTGGAGGTTGAGGGTTACCTGAGGTGGCGGTGCTTCAGGTACCCAACACGCCTCTTTGGCCTGGCTTTTCGGTGTAGACGGGTGGCCGTGCTGTCCGGCACGGTCAATCGGCTGGTCGCGCCGAGCCCTAGAGATACCGCTTTGCTTTCTCTTCAACTCTTTTTGTATCTTTCCTGATACCAACCATATGCCCATTTACCTTACCCTTTTCTATCTTTTTATCTCTAGAAGGCGGTGGCCAAACGGACCAATCGTGTAGGCATTTTGTTTATACGAGTATATCTCACGTGTGTATCTCTAACACCTGCGAGTTGGATAACCACTCCATTATGGTGTTCCCTTGTAGGGCTCCACGGAGGGCGGAGAGCACTTGGGACGAAACAAGAATTTTTTCCTTATGCCTCATGGAAAAAAAAATAACCGCACCCACGCATCTAAACGTAAAAAAGACGAGGAATCATCCGAAATGGATGAACCCAGTCAGCAGTCTAGTCAACAGTCAAGCCAGCAGTCTGCAGCACCAAAGCAACTTAATTTTCCACGCTTCTTGGTAATGTCTACATGTGAAGATACACGCACTGTGTCAAGTTTATCCCCATTTGTGATTGAAAAGAGCATCATGTCCATTGCCGGACATCCCAAAAGCATTAAAAAACTTAAGTCAGGTGACCTTTTACTAGAAGTCGAGAGAGAACAGCAGGTGAAAAGCCTGCTTGGTACCACAAAGCTCTTCGGTCTCAAGGTCAAAGTATCTCTGCATAATACACTTAACTCATGCAAAGGTGTTATCCGCAGCCCAAAGCTCCGTCCTTGCAGCGATGCAGAGATAGTCGAGAACTTGAGATCGGAAGGCGTCATTGGTGTACGTAACATCCAAGTTCGTAGAGATGGTGTATTGAAACCAACGGGTACTTACGTGTTGACTTTTAATACACCAGTTCTACCCAAGAAAATCAAAGTAGCATATCTTTCAGTTAACGTGGATGTTTATATACCAAACCCTCTTAGATGTTACTCGTGTCAGGTTTTTGGCCACCACGAAAGCAGATGTCAAAAGAAAAAACTCTGTCCAAATTGTGGTGAAGAAAAACATGTCGATAATCATCAAAACTGTAAAAATGAGGCCAAATGTGTAAATTGTGGTGGCAAGCATGCTGTTTTCTCTCGAGATTGTCCGGCATGGAAAAAAGAAAAAGAAATACTTACTGTCAAATACCAAAGGGGGATAACATTCCCAGAAGCGCGGAAAATTGTTGACGAGCGATACACAACACCAACCACCAGTTACGCCAGCATCACAAAGGGTGCTGGTAAACAAGTTTCAAGCTCCGCAACGCAGACTGTTGAATCATGCATAGCTGAATTAAAGAAATCCGGTGCATGGAGCAAGTCCACTCCAGCACCACAAAGTTCAATCAATTTATCAAATGGCGCAATCCAGTCATCATGCCATATTGCTCTTTTGTTAAATGGCGAGATACAGAAGTTATTATTTGACAGTTTTTGCAGTATTATACCGAGTATCAGTCTGATTGTGTTTGCTTGTTTTGTTTGATTTTAGGTTTAACGTCCCCGTCAACACTGTAAAGATCATTTTGGAGACGTTGCTTCCAATTCTGTGGGACTTTTACCCAACATTGAGATGAAATGACATCTCAAGCCCTGCCGCCCAAAGAAATATATGTTTATAAGCATGGACGGTCTGACTAACACCCCTTTGCCTGGGCAGGCTTAGATCCTCTAAGCGGTTTTGACAGTTACTCGTGTGTGGGTTGGTGTCTGCTCATGCAGCCCATCTATTTCTTCAAGCCGGCCGTTATGCAACATTGTCATTGGTTTGTAGCTACCATAGTAGATATATTTGAGGGCTAACATGAAGGGGCTGTCATTTTTGCCGACGTCAGCATATTTGAGGGCTAACACGAAGGGGCTGTCATTCTGCTGACGTCGGCAGAAATCCATGAGGGATAACATCCTGAGGCTATCATTTTGCTAACGTCAGCAGAAATCTCAAAACCACTGGGTGCCATCATGCTGACCGTCAGCTAGGACCGAATATGCTGACGTAGGTATATTTTCGACATAGGATTAGACATGTTGTCGTATGCCAATCGAATTGTCAGGTTGGTGGCTCTGCATTTCAAATCCTGGCTGGCCACAGGCCTTGGCTGCATTACCCAACCCATGTAGAGCATGATAGAAAACTGATTTTCGATGATGCTCTACGCCCGCATTTTTGATCACATTCTGATTAAATTTGATCAGAATTTGATCAAAGATCCGCATCGAGCATGCTGTTTTATTAAGTTAATCCTGCACGTCTTAATTAGAGGAGTTGTAAAGGTTGCTTTTACAAGAAAGGATAGACTGTTATAATATCCTTTTCGTTGATTTTGAAAGATTTAAAATAAACACATTTTACCTTGTAAAATGATATTCCATTAATATATCCTACTGGATATTATAGACTATAGGCTGCATTACCCAGCCTTTTAGGCATTATGGATTTTTTTCCATAATGCCTACCCCATTGATTAGATCCTGTTATGTAAACGGGAGAACTTCTCCACAAATATTTTCACTTACAAAATAGGATATGCTGTTATGATATTTCTTTCGTTTATTTTTTTATAACAGAAAAAAATGCATTTTACTTTAAAGCAGAGTTTCCCGTTAAGTGATCCTACCGGATACTCAAATTTTTTGATTGCGGTAGCTGCAGCATGTCGATGTTTTAAGTCTCTCTTTACAACAGACCCACAGAATAAGGTTATAAGTGTCACTCTTTGCGCCTGTTGCTCGTTAAAAAAAAAACTACATTTTTTGTCATGCCTTTGAGCATTTACATGCTTTTTTATATAATGTGGTTTTTTTGGCATGCTCTTAAAAGGTTTGAAAAAATTTTATATGTGAAAATTTATAAATATTTTATAAAACACAGTGTCTTTCTGAAACTGTGCTAAATGTTTGAGAGAGTTTTGAAGAATTTATACTCTACCTCATAGCCTGAAATGTACAGATTTTCGACACCCTAAAAGTATGCTGTAATTGTCGTCATGACTTTTTTTCATAACTTGAGAAAATTATGTCAGCTAATCAATTATAAGTTGTGTGCACAATAGTATGACCTCTGATAGAAATGCTAACATTAGCATTTCTGTAAATCAGCCTGAAATGGGTTAAACGACTCATATGATACATTGGCAATAGAATTTTCCACTCATTACCATTGGATAGTTCAGTTTTTTCCCCATTTTTTGTGTCACAGATTTGTTTCATTTGTAGTTAGTTTTTACTAACTGTTCTAAGCATATATAGATAGTGTAGACCCTGTTCAGGAGCCCGTCGCCTGTGTGGATGGACTGTCCGGTTGGATGTTCCCAGCAATGCAGGGGTGTGTGGAGCAAGTTTACATGCATCAACGTTGAAGCAACATTAACATTGCATCAACGTTAAGGATTTTTTTTTGTTACTTAAGACACTAAAACAAGCATGCTTTACAAAGAGTGAGGCCTCCCTGTGTGTGACTCAACGTCGAAACAACGTCGATCGAAAAGTTTTGCTTGTAACTATCATCATTTGAAATTCGATCTACTGTAAGGTATATGACTTGTGAATGAAAAAAAAACATTTGAGCACACTAGATTATGAATCAATGTTTGTTTTGTTGTAAACATTCACTAATCATTTGTATGGTCAGACTTCTCTTAGCTAAGGGGAGGCTTGTGAATGAAAGAATCTAAGAACACTTGTACTCTAGATTATTATATGTGAGCATCTTTCATATTAGTTGTGAAACATAATTTATGGGCACTATTGTATTCAGCCTTAAAAATAGCCCATTCAGACTTTTTAGAGCATTCAAAAAAATTCGCTGAGTCTTAAACATTACACAATTTCAGTGACATGCTGTCTTTGTCTGTCTATTTTAAAAGTCCGAGAAGCCTGAAGTTTACATCATATATCCACTGTTCTTGCTCAAAATCATTACACCTAGAGCAAAACAACCATGCATTCTATACATTATATTAACTGCCTTCTTATAAGCCTTGAGTTTCTAGAAGAGCATATGCAGAGTATGCCTCAATGCAAATTGAGAAAGGAACTAGAGGAGAGATGTACACTCTATAAAAATCACATTACAAGGGACTACTTAGCTCCTATAGAGTCTATGCGAGAACTACCCGCATCAGATTCTTGGTTTGACATCTTTAAAGAGCCCACTATATCAGACTTTAAAATGATACTAGACTCCATTATCATTTCAGTGGTGAAGGATGCGGAGAGAAAAAGTGCCTTATTTACTAGAGGATTTTCTCTCAGGCCTTTAGATGTGAGGCAATTACGTCGAGCTACTATGAAGAAAGCATTATTTCAAAAATTTTGCCTCTATATCAATAACATTTATTTACAGTCTGTACCAAGTATAAAGGATTACGCTACCGATGCCGCATTAGAATTAGATGCTTACTTCGAACTTATATGATTGTGCACTACTAATAAATTATTGATTACCTCTTATTGCCATTTGCTTTTAATTTTCGCACCGGATAGACAGCGCAAATAATGTTGACCCAGTTCAGACAGTCGATTCTCATTGGGGACTACTCGTAAAGGAAAGAATTTGCCACATATAAAGGAGCAGTCTGATCTGGGTCTACACTATTCGCACCGGAGCGCAAATAATGTTGACCCAGTTCAGACAGTCGATTCTCATTGGGGACTACTCGTAAAGGAAAGAATTTGCCACATATAAAGGAGCAGTCTGATCTGGGTCTACACTATTCACACCGGATAGAAGCAAATAATGTGTTGACCCAGTTCAGATAGTCGATTCTCAATTGGGGACTACTCGTAAAGGAAAGAATTTGCTACATATAAAGGAGCAGTCTGATCTGGGTCTACACTATTCGCTCATGCACTTCTATCCTAATGTTTATGACTTTTACATTTTGACATTTTAGATTTCTAGTACAGTGATTTCAATATCGCTGTCTAGACATTGTGAAATATTCAGGTCAGGGTACTCTTATATCGATCGATAAACCCTGAATTATATTGTTTTGAGATGACCCATATGAGTATAAATTTGGGTCAGCACATAGAGAAAAGGGTACTTTACCACATCTATAGGCAAACAGCAATAGTTCAGGCATGCCCGCGTTTAAATCAGAAGGCTACATTAGGACCATGTTTTTCATGTCAGCTCATTTATATGACACAAGCACCTTCTATCTAGCAAGCCGGTTGATTTTTCGCGTTTTTTATTGCCTGCACATGTTCAAGTCCAGTTTTCTCGCAACACAACTAAATATATTATGTGGCGAAGTTAATGATCTTGTAATTTTTTAGCAAATGTATTAAGGTGAATGGATACACCTGGAAGTTTTTTTATTTACACCCAAAAAAAAATCCCTCTTTTCATGGTGACAAGTAAGGTTCTACAGCACTGAAATATGTAAATCATTCCATATGTTTGACCGAGGTCCCGGATTTGATAACCAGTCTGCCCACTTACTTTTATTTTTTTGATTCAAGAATTGTTGTTGTTGTGTTGATGTTTTTACGTCCACAGTAAACAGCTATGTCATGTTGGGACAGTCAGTTATCCTAACCACACTATTCCTCTGCAGGCTTAGACCTTCTAAGTGGTTAACCAGTACTAACCGCACACACTTTCGCCCAGTAAATTCTATGACTGATAAAACATGCAAAACTCAGATCAGCCGCAGTTAATGTTTCTTTTTTTAGCTGCAGTCTGATCAGGGTTAGTACTGTTTACTCAAAATCTTGTCTCGCTGACACACTGGTCCGACATTTCATAACAGACAACGAACTTACCGCATTTTTTTACATGTAGAAATAAAAAATACTGTTATCTATTTAGACTTTACAAGCTATCAAACATTTCTATCTGGGTCCATAGAAGATTATCCATACAGAAATTGATCTTAATTAGTTGTTTCATTTTTTTTTTGGTTCTGTTGCCTGTTATGAATGCCAGACCAGTGTGGATTGTACATATACACAATTCCATGGTCAGAAAAAAACACAACAATGATATACAAAACAAACTTTCTAATTATGCTACATGCCTACCTGACACAAACGACAATCAGTGAGTTAGAAAATAGAACAAAGACATACAGGAGAAAGAAAAATTAAGGTTAGAAAATGAAAAAAAGCATGATTTTTAAATAATTTAACCGGCTCTGGGTGTGGTTGTAGCTACATGCCTATCTAACACAAGTGACAATCAGTGAGTTAGGAAATAGAACAAAGACATACAGGAGAAAATAAAGAAAACAAGTTACAGAATTATTCTAACGAATGCTAAATGCTGTAGATTGTTAACAGTATTATTTCAGCCTCAAGCATAAGCACGGTGGGGAATCGTGATATTTTGTACCTATATTCGGACAGAACGGGG
Source organism: Lucinisca nassula (assembly GCA_963580285.1). Lineage (NCBI taxonomy): Eukaryota > Metazoa > Mollusca > Bivalvia > Lucinida > Lucinidae > Lucinisca > Lucinisca nassula. Next base: position 14,404,808 of record OY757020.1, on the reverse strand, counting down.
AAGAAAAAATTGATCAATGCTTCTTTATTACTCAATGATTTTATGCGGTAAAATGCAGATACCTTGCCGCTTCTGCAGCAAGCCATAAAATAAGAGCCATTTTAAGGCACACTGTATTTTTCCTCACAACCTCGAGCAGACTGAAAGCTCGAGGGAAAGCTCGAGGTTGAGTGGATAAATACTGGGCGTATCATAAAAACATTAAAATAGTCTATGTTGCCAGGAAAGACAAGGTATGTGCACTTTACCTCATGAAAATTTATTGAGTATGAAGGAAATAATGGTACAAAAAGTCACGTGATTCTATGCCTTGATAAGATGATTTCTATTCTAGCCATTCACCTTAATGTTATATTACAAACATTTACTTTACCTAAATTCCTTTTTTTTGGAAAAACTGCAAAAAGAAAATAAAAAAATCAAGTCGAGTAATTATGTCCTCTTCAAGAAAGCGCAGGCTGATCTGTGTCTTCGTTGTTCGCAAATCACGTACAGCGACTCTAACAGATTAACTGATTATTTTGTATTATTGAAGCCCCGAGATGACAAAAAACTTGCTTTATGATGTTATATATGTGAACTGACAAAAAACCAACCTTATGTTATATATGCGAACAACGAAGACACAGATCAGCCTGCACAGGACGTGATAAATATGGTCCAACTGTATCAAAACTTGCCATTTGCCTCTCTTACTGACTCGTTTATAATTAAGTTTTTGAGTGAGTTCTGCTCGCCACTCGTTTAAAATTTAAGTTTTGCGCGAGTTCTGCTTGACACTGCTTCTTCCTTTTGACCAGATGTTTGCTCCTCCTCTTCGGGAATTATCTCCAAGTGAACCTCTTCATGAGTCGTCTGCTCAGATGAAGTGAAACTTGTTTCCCTGCTAATCGCACTTGGGTCAGTGGACGACTCTTGAGATGACAGGTTAATTGGAGATAATGCTCCAAGAGGAATTGTAGATTCATTCATGGCTGCTCTTCGTGATTTCCTTCTGACAATGAAGATGACAATGATGATCACTACTATGCTTGATGAGAATGGAACTGACACTGATACAGCCAAAATGATATCATCTGTTAAATAAGAGGAAAAGTTACTGTTAAATATATAATGGTGACTGAAACGAGCTCTCTTTAATGTTCATTCACCACACGCTGGTTATCTTGAAGCAACTAATGCGACACAGAACAACGAATGCAGTTATTATCAATGAGTGGGATAAGGAAGTAATTATCTGTCAGTCAACAGTCCTGCGGTAAAAAGTTGTTTGACAGATACTGTCTCCCACTTTACTGCTTGTTGATTTTAACTGTTTAACTGGGTATGTTGTTTCTGTCGTGTTACTTGCCTCAGGATAACCGGTGTGTTCCTACTGCCTCACTTTTTTCAGATAATTATACAAGTGTTGATATAATTTCTACAATTATGTAAGTGGATTCTCACGAGGTTAACACAACCAATTTTCAAACCTATTTATCATTCATGCTTTTTTATGTCAATGTATATATCCCTCTTGCACACAATAATAAAAATTTATATATGTATACTCAGCTTTCACAATCATTTTTGAGCAAACAGAATTTCTTCCATTTCTGTTTCATATATTTGAGAAATTGACTGAGCCTTTTTTTTTTTCGCTTTAGTTTATAGAGCTTAACTACAATAATTATTAATATCATCACCATTGCGCCACAAATACTTCCCACCAGCACCAGCACAGCAACTATAAAACAAAATTAAATAGAAGGTTAAAAAAAAGAAAAAAATGCAAGATTTATCATGAAATGATAAGGACCTTACATTTGCTTCATACACACAGAAAATGATCTTTTCAAAATTTATTGAAAACAATCTTTCCAAAAAATTTGAAAAAATATATATATATATAATTACCATTATCATTTTGGGCTGTGGTTTCTCTGCTGGTGACACAGTTGCCATCAGTCACTGCAGTGGTGTCCTCTGTGCTACGGCTGCCAGTATGGTTATAGTCACTAGTGCTGCCGTTGACTTCAGTGACTGTTGCAGTGCCCTCTGTGGTACGTTTGCCAAAGTGGTTACCGTCACTAGTGCTGCGGTTGTTGTCAGTGACTGCTGCAGTGCCCTCTGTGGTAAGGTCACCAGGGTGGTTAGGGTCGCTAGTGCTGTGGTTGTCTTCAGTAACTACTGTGGTGCCCTCAGTATTGTCGTAGTAATCAGTGACTGCTGTGGTGTCCCCTGTGCTACTGCCACCTCTATGGTTGTTATCAGTAACTGCTGTGGTGCCCGCCGTGCTGATGGTCTCTGGAAGTAGAAAGAAGCCTGAAACACTGGACCCACCCTTGTTGTTGTTGTTTGGGCTGGGACGGGTAGAAATTTTGTACCCAGGTACCTGAGCCACTATTACCCCCGCGGGTACAACATTTTTGGGACTTTAGGGAGAAGTTTTGGTCGAAATTTTGGTTTTCCTTTATGCTCTATACATTTTCACTTCTCCCTCAGCTCAAAATAGGAAGAAGTCAGCCAGCTTAGGGAGACTACCTCTCCCAAATCGTCCTCTATGCTGAGCCCTGTTAACCCTTGTTCTGCTGAATATTTTAATATGCCACACCCACTACTGATTATCAACCAATCAGATTACTTGATACAAATTATTGCAACAAATTCACATTCTGAATGTCAAACAATGTAGCTCCTGATCAGATGGCTCCTCTGAGGCGGTTCTATCGAGTCCCGCAATCTATGTTTTGAGCAGCAATAAAAAAAATATTACAACGTTTCATCCTAATGTTTTGGTCAAAAATGACCATGCATTTGTATAGGCTTGTTTTCGTAATGATCTTTGTAACGAAAACAGGCCTATATGATTGTGACCCCCTTAAACCCCACTTTTAAATAGTAAAACTGGGGTTTACATGGGTATACATTATTGTCCTTATTTCTGCCCGAAGACATAGGTTGTGGGTACTCGATAGAACCGCCTCATAGGAAGCCATCTGATCAGGATCTATATTGTTTGAAAGATAGAGCACATCCGGGCTCAGCAGGACAAGGGTTAAATTGTTATAAAAAATACGATAATTCTAATTTCAATGACTCTGGTCACTTATACTAGAGTAAAATTCTGAGTCGTAAATATAGGGCTGCTTGGGTCGTGGTTCGATTTCATCCACCAGCTCACCTGGCTTGCATGGTAGTTCTCTGCTTAGTGCACATGATCCTGACCAGAGGTCCCTGGTTCGATCCTCAGCAGTGGTCTCATCAGCCATCTCACTAAACACAGATCTACCACGCAAGCCAGGTTAGCACTGGTGGAAGAACTTGAGAAACTCTGAGGGATAGGGATAAAATAATGTCTTACCAGGACATGTGTGTTGTGTTGTCTTGCCATGATGAGGCAATATTATAATGGCTTGTTGACCTTTCCTGGTGATTATCCTCTCACACGCTACTGTTTGTCCGTGGTCCGGTTTGTCCCTAATTCTATCAAACAGAAATTCGACTTTTATGAACCGACTGCATGCTGACACGTCAAGGGCAATTTTAGGATGGAATAATTCCTTTATTTTTACAAATTGTGTTTGAGCACAAATATTCCTCGGAAATACGCAAGTTTGATAGATCCTTTTCACATTAAATCCTGTAAACATACAATCCTTGAGTACAATATTTGAACTTGTCGGTGTATTACAATGTAGATAACATGCTTGTGATTTCTCGAAAATTAAAAACGCCAGAAGAATTAACCAAGCCGCCATATTTGTGTTTTGTGTACTGATTTTGACCTAGGCCTAAGTGAAATTTTCCACTACAGAGGGGTCGTCTCAAAACCTGTAATGGAGCGTTGTTTATTTCAGCAGACTAGTGTAAGGGAAGCAACACGGTAACACCGGTGCATAAATATACCGTAGACCAGTTCCTTCCCTTTGACACTTTACGCCTGGTGAGACTGATTACCCCAGGACACCACAGGATACCCCAGGACACCCTAAGATACATCTCAGGATACCCGAGGACATCTTGATTTTTTATTTATTTATCTTATTTATGGTTAAAAAATGTTTAAATAGTGAAAGAGACTCAATATCAACTACTTTCACATGGGAATACATGTTGAGAAAGAAACAAAGAGCGTGAAAATTGCTTTTAATTTTATTAACCCACCTTATGTACAGTAATAAAATTGCATAAAACAAATAGAATTTTATAGAATGATCTGTACATTAATACAATAGTATATTTATACATTATTTGCAATAAAGTAATGGATGTTGCATAATTTAAAACAAAAATAATGAACAGGCTTTATTAGAAGAACAGTCTATTCAGTCTGACAGTGCCTGACAAGTCCACTTTTAGTCAGACAGTGAGTCTGTGTCACTACTGTCTGAGCAGACTTTTTGCACATTTTTGGCTGTCGTCGGTTTGTGGTATGGATGTGCAACTCTCTGCTTCTTCTTTACTTGTTTCTTTGGGGTTATCTTTGGTTTTTGTGACACTTTTGTTGTCGTTTCAGCGTCTTCACCAATCTGTCTTTTCTCTCGTTTTTTCGAAGTAGTGGCGCACTCCTCACCAGATTCGTCAGTCGATGAGACAGAATGATGGCGCCGGTTTTTAGATGGTTGTACTTTGAGAACCTTATCCATCACAGAGGGCAGTTTTTTTGTCATTTCAATAAACGTATTCACTTCATCCCTGTTGAGCGTGACAAGATTTGGACTTTTTCAGATCAAATCCTCCGCCTTTCGTGAAGCATTTGCTGACGTCTGAGAGGTGCATGTAGCTCTTATCTTTGAAACTATTTACTGATATATCTTTATAGTTAGATATCGAAGCTTTCACTTTTACGATATCTCCAGCCTCGTCACGTATAGTCTTGAATGCGTGTTCAGACATTGTTCACAATCTGCTATTGTCACACGAATGATTATCTACCAAATAGCTAGCTCTTTTATATAATGGCCGATGACGTAAGCAACTAAACGGGTCAGTAACGTAATAAATACGTTTTTTAATAAACCATGCTGACTCAGCAGGAGACTTTATTTAAGGGATAAAAATCTGCTGAACTGGTATTTCTAATTCTCACGATGTAACATTTATTGCCGATTCAGCATTGATAAAAATTTCACGTAGCTTATGCAATAAACTTATGGCTGAATCAGCATTCGTAGCTCATACGTGACGGCCAAAAAACTAGCTTATATAAACCGCAGCATTTAACGAGTGCATTATGAAGAACCTCGTTTTAATCTGCAGTACTTTTGAATTTATAGATCAAACATTGCTAGAAGAGTTTTCATCAAAACTTAATGATGATGATTGGCGATTGCGCATGAAAACGGATAAATGGAAGGAGTCTTTGCTAGAAACAGCCATTCGCCTAACTCGTCTTGAATCTCGATTTCAATGAGATTAAAAAAGGAGATACGCTTGAGGTAGATTTATAAAACTTTTGTTTTTTTTCTCGTAATAAATGTGAGACTTATTATACATTAGCTAACAGCAAATTTTATTCAAGCGTTTTATGGAAAAAAGTATTTTTGACTCACACGTGATGAAATAGACATGGGTAAATTAATCAGGTTAATTTTTTGTGTATATATTAGACTACATCAGGTACCAGCATATTGATAATAGATGCTTTTTAACGTGAAAAACAATGCTTGAGGTATAAGCTGCTTGATACACACGGTGTACCTCTCTTAGGGCGAAACGCTTTACAGTCACAACTGAATAAGGCTTTAAAATCGATTTAAGCCCCCCAGTGGAGGTCTTCCACTGACCGTTCCAAGGCGGCTCTTCTGTGGCGGTTTGTTTATGTTGTTGTTTGTTGCTTACTGTGTGTGTCGCTTGTGTCTTTTGGTTTTGGATGGCCATATGGCCATTTTGTGGGAAAGTAACTGTCCTTATGGCCTTCCTTTGTTTAGGTTTCCATTATGGTCTGGTCGCTTAATGTTTGTATTTCTTTCCCTTTGGTGTCTTTTATGGGTGGAGTAAGTTAATTGTATCAATTCCTGATCTTTGTTTTACTTCTATTTAGCGTTTGTCCCCGCGATAGAGAGGGAATATTATTCAGACCATATGTGTGTCAAGAGAGTTCTCTTTGATGAACTCGGTGCTCTGCACGTGGCAACACGAGCAGAATTTCGACCGTGCTTTAACCATGGAATGAAGAACACATTCCTTAATCAAGCTAAATAACAAAGAAGAAAAATCTTGTCAGTATGCTGGTAAAATGTATCAATGTGTTGTAATGCTAACAGTATAAAATAAAGTGACTTAAAAGGTATATTGTTGAATCTATATCTATATTTCTGATCCTATTGACAAAATTAATGTCTAGACCGTGACGGAAGTAAGGGCGAGGATTGTAGCTACGTAAAATCGATTTAAAGTTTGAATTCTTCCCACTGACCGTTCCAAGGCGCTTCTTCTGAGGCGGTTTAATTATGTTATTGTTTGTTACTTACTATATAAAAGGCGGTAAATACGCTGTCCTTTGGTACATTTTTTACAGTACTTTATAAGTGCAACTACACCTGCATACTGCATGTTGATCAAATCTTTTATTTAACAAATAGACAGTGGTAGAAGAAAAGTGTTATAAGTATGATTTTTACACTTTTGTATCTGTTTCACGAGTATGTGGCTAAGTCATTGATACCCTATTACAAACTGAAAAGTGATTCGTTTGAAGCGGCAAACCGATTGGTCGAATGCTGGGAAAAGGAATTCGCTAAAAAGAAAAGAAATTTCAAGCAAGCGCAGAGATTATCACAAAAATGACGAAAAACCTGTCAGAACGGCAAAAGAAGATATTAAACGACTATTATTTTAACATTTTTAATCCTGCAGCTTATGCTGGACCGGGAAAACTGTTTAGAGTGCTAAACAAGAAATATCCCAACCTATTTACAAAAGCGGTGATCAATGACTGGTTAACGAGCGTGGATGCCTATTCCGTTTCTAAAACACCTAGAAGAAAATTCAAGAAACCCCGAGTGCTAGTAACGCACATACATGAGCAATTAGAACTAGACCTAACTTCGGTGGAAAATTTGAGCAAGGAAAATGATGGTGTACGGTTTCTGTTGTTTATCATTGACGTTTTCTCGCGTTACCTTTGGGTAAAACCGCTGAAAAATAAGAAGGCGCACACCATATTGTCGGCACTACGACCCGTAATTGACAAACTTCCTGTTAAGAAGATTCGTAGCGACAGAGGGAGCGAATTTCTCAATATTTCTCTGAAAAACTACACCAAAAAGAAAGGAATCTACTTTTTCACCACCAATAACCCCGTCAAAGCCAGTGTGGTTGAAAGAGTACAGCGAACGTTTAAACAAAGACTGTATCGTTATTTGCGCTACAAGAGGAGTTACCGATACATTGATGACCTACAAAAACTGGTGGATAATTATAATGCTACACCGCATAGAAGTTTGAAGCACATTGCGCCTAAAGATGTCAATAAAGACAACGAAGCGGATATTTGGGCATATATGTATCTAAATGAAAAGAGAAAGCCAGAATCTAAGAGAATTGCCCCGTTTCGTTTCAAAGTAGGTGATTATGTCAGAATCTCTTATCTCAGGCATCCATTTAGAAAATCTTATGAACAACAGTACACGACCGAAATATTCAAAATTAAAAGACGTTGGCGTATTCAAGGCTATCCTTTTTACAAATTAACATCATGGGATGGTAAAGAGACAATTCGATCGAATTTCTATGAAACAGACTTGACTTTAGTTGATACGACGTCAGCAACGGAAAACCTCTTCTTTATAGAGAAAATCATCCGGAAAAAGAAAATTAAGGGAAAACTGCATTACTTAGTGAAATGGGAGGGCTACAAAAACCCCAGTTACGTATTGGCCTCAGCAGTGAAAACAGTAAAATAACACGATTAACACGCGATGGACAGATACGTTTACATACAAAGTGACGATGACACTCAAGACTATTTCAAAGATAATGTGCCGTATAAGTTTAAGCTTCATCTAAAATCTCCACTGGTTCTGACCTGCACTTGGAAAGTTGGATTAACCGCATTTTACACCAATGTAACGCGAACATCAAGACTAGGTGATGTGGCCTTATACGTTTACTGCAATTTCTGTAAAGAAAGTATCGTACGAGGAAAACTTCAAAAACTTCTTCGGCGTGTTCCCATGACAAAACAAAGTAAATGGGAGCATGCATTTCAGAATGTTTACTACGTTCCCGTAACGAAAGAAGAAATATATGAAATGGAATTCTATATAAAAACCAGAGATGGAAATTACGCCTCATTTCTAACAAAACCAGTGGCCATCGAACTTCATTTTAAACCCTATCCGTATTTGTTTTAGTTGGAGAAGAAAATGGACACTTCTCGTATGTACGTACCTAATGCTACACTTTGGATTGATTTTTTCAAGAAAAAGAAGCGAGAACGATACAACCAATCTGGTGGTGGTGGTGCGCCTATAATACCGATAAATGACATTTCAACAGATGCTGATGGCACTGAACCGAATCCGGTGAAAGTTGATCTTGTATCACCAGTCGAAGCGGCCACTAATAGAGCTGAACAACTTGTGCGGCGTAAGCGAAAAAAAACTATAAAAAAGAAACGGAAAGTGAACAAAGCTCAAAGTAGTATACGAGGTAGGAAGAAGAGAAACAACCTACGGAAGCGGATACATAGTAAGAGAAGAACACGCAAGAACAAAACTAAATCTGGGAAGAAGCGGCCAGGAAAAAAACACACGTGATATTTTTCGCTAACGCAAGAACAAAAAAAAACATGTCAGTTATCAATTCGGAAAGCTTCACCGAGGGACTGCCTCAAGAATTATGTCTCCCCCGAAAAAAATTTTTTCGGAGAGACATATTGTTTTTCCCCCGGGCGTCTGTCTGTCTGTCTGTCCGTCTGTCTGTCTGTCCGTCTGTCTGTCACACATTCGTGTCCGCTCTATAACTTGAAAACCGTTGGAGCTATCGTCACGAAACTTAGCATAGATATAAATCAGCATTAGACGACGTGCAGTGCGCAAGAACTATAACTCTCGCATTTATACTTTTTGAATTATCTCCCTTGGAAGTTTGTTGGTATGTATAAATGTATGGGCAAATCGTGTCCGGTCAATAACTTTCTTATTTTCAGATGGATTTTAAAATTACTTGGCAGAAATATTAACAACCATAAGACGATGTGTGGTGCGCATGAATCAGGTCGGTACCTCAAAGGTCAAGGTCATACTTAGAGGTCAAAGGTCAAAAAGGGGCCTTTTTTTCGTATTTGGTCAATAACTTTCTTATTTTGAGATGAATTTTAAAATTACTTGGCAGAAATATTAACCTCCATAAGACCATGTGTGGTGTGCATCAGGCAGGTAAGTACCTTGAAGGTCAAGGTCATACTTAGAGGTCAAAGGTCAAAAAAGGGGCCTTTTTTTCGTGTTTTGTCAATAACTTTCTTATTTTGAGATGGATTTTAAAATTACTTGGCAGAAATATTAACAACCATGAGACGATGTCTGGTGTGCATCAGGCAGGTCAGTACCTCGAAGGTCAAGGTCATACTTAGAGGTCAAAGGTCAAAAAAGGGGCCTTTTTTCGTGTTTTGTCAATAACTTTCTTATTTTGAGATGGATTGTGAAATCACTTGGCAGAAATGTTAACCAATATAAGACGATGTGTTACGTGCATGACCCAGGTTGGTACCTCAAAGGTCAAGGTCATACTTAGAGGTCAAAGGTAAAAAAGGGGCCTTTTTTCCGGTTTTGTCAATAACTTGCTTATTTTTAGATAGAATTTGAAGTTACTTGGCAAAAATGTTAACTATCATGAGACGATGTGTTGCATGCATGATTCAGTTTGATACCTCAAGTGTCAAGGTCATACATAGAGGTCAAAAGTCAAAAAAGGGGCCTTTTTTTCGTGTTTGGTCAATAACTTTCTTATTTTTAGATGGATTTTGAAATTGCTTGGCAGAAATGTTAAACACCATGAGATGATGTGTTGCACGCATGACCCAGTTTGGTACCTGAAAGGTCAAGGTCATACATAGAGGTTAAAGGTAAAAAAGGGGCCTTTTTTGTGTTCTGTCAATAACTTTCTTATTTTTAGATGGATTTTGAAATTACTTGGCAGAATGTTAACCACCATAAGACGATGTGTTGCGTGCATGACCCAAGTTGGTACCTCAAATGTCAAGGTCGTACTAAGAGGTCAAAGAACAAAAAGGGGCCTTTTTATGCCTCCAACTTTGAAAAAGTTGGAGGGGCATATTGGTTCTGGTTCGTTTGTCCGTTCGTCTGTCTGTTACGCTTTTGATACATAGCATAACTAAAGAACCTTGTATGCTAGGGTTTTGAAATTTCATATATGGATTCCTCATGGAAAATTAGCTGACGCGTATTTTTTTTCTCGTCCGGATTATGCCCCCTTCAAGAGTTATTGCCCTTTGAAATTTTTTTTAATAAAATCTTGTCAGCAAGATATCTCAAAAACTATTGGAGCTAGAGCCTTGAAAGTTGGTGAATATATTGGTGGTGATGATTAGATGAACTGATTAACTTTTGACAAAATTCCGAAAAATACTTTGTGAGTTACGGCCCTTTGTCATTTTGGTAATTTGTGCCCATTGTAATGTATGCTAAAAGTGATGCATAGCATAACTTTAGAACCGTGTATGCTAGGGTTTTGAAATTTCATATATGGATTTCTCATGGAAAATTAGCTGACGCGTATTTTTTTTTCTCCATCCGGATTATGCCCCTTTCAAGAGTTATTGCCCTTTGAAATTTTTTCAATAAAATATTGTCAGCAAAATTTCTCAAACACTATTGGAGCTAGAGCCTTGAAAGTTGTTGAGTATATTGATGGTGATGAGTATATGAGCTGATTAACTTTTGACAAAATTCCGAAAAATACTTTATGAGTTATGGTCCTTTGTCATTTTGGTAATTTGTGTCCATTGTAATGACTGCTAAAAGGGATGCATAGCATAACTTTAGAACTGTGTATGCTATGGTTTTGAAATTTCATATATGCATTCCTAATGGAAAATAAGCTGACGCGTATTTTTTTTCTCATCCGGATTATGCCCCTTTCAAGAGTTATTGCCCTTTGAAATTTTTTGAACATTTTTAAAGTTACTTTGCAGAAATGTTTATCTTCATTAGATGATGTGATGACCCGGCTCAATACCTCCAATGTCAAGGTTATACTGAGAGGTCAAAAACGGGGGAGACATCTGTGTTTTTGTAGAAAAACAAATTCTAGTTAAATCTATTTTCTCTCCCACCAACACAAGTAGGGGTTAGCGATACATACTTTCAAGAAATTCGACCCGTCTCACAGATAGCCAACGATGCGCCTTTGGAGTTTCATATCACCGCCGCCAATAACCTAGACTATTTAGATCTCGCCGGTTCACAGATATACGCTAAGCTGAGAGTCACCCATGCTGACGGTACAGCTCTAGTAGGTGGAGATAAGGTGGGTCCGGTGAACTTATTTCTCCACAGTTTATTTTCTACGGTGGAAATCACATTACAGTCGAAAGCGATCCTTTCAAACACAAACTATCCTTACATCAGCATGATTCAGACTTTGCTCAATTACGGAGAGGATGCAGATTATTCGCAACTGCTCACATCCCTATTTATCAAGGATGATAACGACTCACCAGAGGACACAGACCCGACTGGAAACAATGCAGGATTGCTGAATCGAGCCACCTATATTTCACTTTCCAAAATGCTCGATCTACAAGGTTGGTTACACCACGATTTATGTAGTCTAACTCGCTACGTCCTTAACCAGGTAGACGTCAAAATCAAACTATATCGTTCGTCTGCCGCGTTCTGCCTCTCGTCTGGTGATGCCTCTCCGGACTATAAAATCGAGCTCATAGACGTCTACTTCCTCGCTAAAAAGGTCAAGGTTAACCCAGCCGTGATCTACGGTCATGCCGAGATGCTTCAGTCCACGAACGCTAAATATCCGTTTACGAGGACGGAATGCAGAGTACAAAGTATACCAACTGGAAACACCTCTTTCCACTGGGATAACATATTTCAGGGACGTAAACCTTGTAGAATCGTGGTTTGCTTCGTGGAGGAAAAAGGTTTTAGCGGTGACTATAAATCTAATCCGTTCAATTTTCAAAATTGTGGTGTGAAGACTATGACACTCTACTGCGATGGTGTACCAGTCAATGGTGCACCTTGGCAGCTCGATTTTAAGAGGAATCTCGCAGTCAGAGCTTACTCGGATCTATTTCAGTTTGTGCAGAAATCCAAAACTAACTTTGGAAACGATCTATCAGTACAAGATTTCATAAACGGTTATTGTCTGTTCACTTTCCATTTAGAACCATTCTATGACGGACAGAACAGACACATGAACCTTTCTAAGACTGGAAATCTTCGATTGGTTGTCGAGTTCGATGCGGCACTCACCGCTACCATGTCATGTATTGTCTACAGTGAAACTCAGGGATTCTTCCAAATCACCAAAGAAAGAGACATTATAACAGAATGAACACGTCTCAGCTACTTTGCGTATTAAAGTGCGATCAAATCCTTAAACATATAAACAACGACGTTTTAGCTAAAGATGAGCTACCAAAAGCGCCTCTGAAACATTTTCCAAGTGCTTTGGCTCGCATTCTACTTTGACAAAAATAAGAATGGCTACTTCTTCGACAGCTATGGCAACTCGCCACAGAGATATGGTCAAGTGTTTGTGGACTTCCTCTTTCAAAACGCTATTAAATACCAATATAATAGCACAAAACTGCAAAATGATCATTCAGATGTATGTGGACAGTATTGCGTCTTGTTTCTAATGTTAAAAGCAAGAGAACATTCCATGTCATATATTATAAACGGCCTCACATTTGATTTCAATGATCAGTATGTGTATGATCTGATAACAACTATATTTGACACGTGTTTCTCATCACAAATCACATGTACAGTAAATCAGTTCTGTAAACCTCGCATTGTATTGCTTTAATTGTAAAAAATAAATCTACAAAAACTAGATTTCATTAGTCGTTTGTTCCTTCCTGAACCCTTTTATAAATACGCGCCTCTGAGGCAAATATGCGTTAGTAAGTCATATAGAGACAATGGGTGAACATAGGAAAGAGACTGTTCTTCCTTTCAAAACACCCAGTAACGTTATTGTAGCGGCAATGACAGGGAAAGACATACCTAGTGTACCAGATTTTGAAAAATGCGCCTGCTATGTTTGAAGTGCCACCTCAGGCGATTATGTATTGTTACAATGTGTATCAAACACCTTTGTTCGACGAGATGAAACGGGAAATAGATAATATACATTTCCATGAAAACATTCCAGACAGAGAAACGTTAGAGGAGTGGAACAAAACGTATCCAGAGACGAAAATCATCGTTCTTGACGATCTTTTGCAAAAAGCCAGCACGAGTAACGATATCGTTGATTTATTTTGCGTATTGTCTAGCCACATGAACTATACGGTGTTCTTTTTAATTCAAAACGTATTCGGTGATTCGAAAAGATTGAGGACTATATCACTGAATACGCATTATTTCATTATCTTTAAAAATTCACGCCATGAAATGCAAGTGCAAATATTAGGTAGACAACTTTATCCACGGTCCAGTGATTTCTTTATGTCTGCCTATAAAAAAGCAATTAGCAGGGATTATGGATACTTAGTGATAGATATTCACCCGAGATCCAACCCTCTATACGCTCTTCGCACGAACATATTACCTGACGAGACAACCATTGTGTACAGACCGATGAAATGAAATCGATTAATAGTCACATCCACTTTCTTTCGCTTTTTGCATCAGCCTCAAAGCAACAGCGAAAAGCCCTACTTCAGTCTATGACTAAATCGCAACAACACGCGCTTCTAGAGGCGGTATTTAACGTAGTAAAAGGCACCGTAGAAGTGAGTGCGTGGCATAAAACTATACTGAAGCGTTACAAACGCATCATTCGACAAGTGATTGATGCTCAAGTCGGTGGAAAAAAGAAACTCAGCTTGCTAGTGAAACATTCAGACATTTTTCAACGTATTGTAAAAATTGCTTTAAAGCACATACTGGAAGATGGCGCGGGAATTAGTATTAATACCCAAAGAAGAATATGAAGCGTTGTTGGCAGACCATCAAAAGACCGTTGAGGAGAAAACTGAGCGAGAAGCGCCACTACTACATAAAAATGACTGGCGACCAGCAAGTAATAACGAACAAAAGCTCAAAACTACACCGACAGCGGAGAAGAAAGTGAAATTGAAGAAAGCTGTTAAAAAATCGCACATGAAAGGGAACGGTAAACGGTACGTGAAAAAAACCCTTAAAGAGTTTTTGAAGCTGCCTTCACTAACAAAAAACAAATCGAATTCAAATGAGAAGACAGTCAAGCGAAAGTGGATGCACTATAAGTATTAGAAGAATAAAATACCAGTTCAGCAGATTTTTATCTATTGAGTCGAAGAAAAATTCGATCCAGCAGAGATGGTTTCGTTATTGAATATATATCATATTTTTTTTTGGACAGTCAAATGTTATCTGTTTTTTTCTACTTTGATAAATTTTCACGGAGGAGATGGTGTACTAATCAAATTGCTAAGTCAAACAAAATTTTTGATGTTAATCAAATTGCTGAGACATCAAAAAAGGATGTTACGCAAACTGCTGAGACAAGCGAAACATTTGTCGTCACGTGACATATTAGATACTAACTATATATATATAAGGATTAGAGAACTACTTTAATTTATCAAAAATACTGATACGAGACATTTAGCTACAGTATCGTGACAGCAATGAATACTTTTGATTAATTCTCACGGAGGAGATGGTGTACTTTATCAAATTGCTAAGTCAAGCAAAATTTTTGATGTTAATCAAATTGCTGAAACAACAACAAAAGGATGTTACGCAAACTATTGAGACAAACGAAACATTTGCCGTCACGTGACATATTAGATATATATATAAGTAGAGAACTACTTTAATTTATCAAAAATACTGATACGAGACATTTAGCTACAGTATCGTGACAACAATGAATACTACTACTACTCATAATAATAATAAGTTTCATTGCCCTATATGTGGAAAACAATTCAAGGAAGCTAAACATCGAAACAGACATGAGAAGACTCATTCCACATTGTATGAATGTAGATTTTGTGGTCGCAACTATACTAGATTAGTATATTTAAAAAGACACATGAAGATACCCCATATGAACAATCAACGAGGGGGACAATCTACACCAGCACCACCAGCGAGAAATGTAGCAGATCACGCAACTCAAACAGCGATGAATAATAAGGTGCAAATTAAAACGCTCTGGCCACGTAATCATGATCGCTTTGACTTATTATCGTTTATGGCAAACGTCAAAGAGAAGGTGAAGGGAACGATTAGACTGCGAGCCAGGCATTCTGCAATAAAATGGTACGTAGTTGCTAGAGTTCAATTATATCGAGAGGACAACGAAGGAAACGTTGTTACAACTGAACCGTACTTTAGAAGTGTTACAAACAGAATCCTAACACCGACAGAGTTGACAGATCATCGCTTAAACGAAGCCTTTCAAAAAGTCATGGCTGGATTAGAAAAATTCATTCACGAGTCTTCCGGATGGATTGTAAAGGTAGTCAAACGTCTCCAAGTACACACAGTGGACTATACACCATTAGCTGCCTCTAGCTTCATCGAGCTGCCTACAACATTAAAATGTTCGAAGTCTATACTAAACATTAAAAATGAGGATAACAGGTGTTTTGTATACTGTATTCTAGCAAAATTATTCCCACATGTTTCGATCCCAGATCGTGCGTCTAGTTACATTGTGCATGAAAACGAATTAAAACTCAATGGACTTACATTTCCAATGACTTTGTCACAAATAAATAAATTTGAAAGGCTAAACAAAACGATATCAGTTAACGTGTTTGGGTTCGAAAACTCTGAAATAATTCCTCTTAGGATAACAAAAAACACCCGACGACAACATCATGTAAACTTGTTGCACGTGAAAACAGAACAAACGTCACATTACTGTCTCATCAGAGAGTTTGACACATTCTTAGGGAGGACCAAATCCAGGAAATGCAAACACTTTTTTTGTTACTTTTGCCTTAATGGTTTTACAAATAAGAAAATGCTTGTCAAACACATTCCGCACTGTAGAAGTCATGGAGCACAAAAAGTGGTCATGCCTATTCAAGGACATAATGACACGGTGAGCTTTAAAGATTATTTAAAGCAAATGCGTTTACCGTTTGTAATTTACTGCGATTTTGAGACGTTAAATAGACCGCTTGACACGTGCGAAAATACCCCAAACAAGTCGCAGACCGTACCCAAAAAACTGCTAGATGTATCGAGCTTTGGCTATAAAGTTGTTTGCAGTGTGGATTCGAACTATACAAAGTCAGTTCGAATCTACCGTGGCAAAGATGCATCGAGTAAATTCCTCGAATATTTACTAGAGGAACAAAGTGAAATACAAGAGCTCCTAAAGAGAAATGAACCGATGAAAATGACAGGCAAAGATATAAAACATTACCAAAAAGCCACTCACTGTTATATATGTGGAGGAGCTTTTGAAGAGACACAAGAAAAATGTCGTGATCATTGTCATTTTACAGGGAAGTACAGAGGTGCTGCTCACATGATTTGTAATTTGGTTTACAAGACTCCATCTTTTATTCCAGTGGTGATTCATAACCTTCGTGGCTTTGACGGTCATTTGATTGCGCAAAGTCTAGGTCAGTTTGATGGAAAGATCAGTTGTATACCTCAAAATCTCGAAAAATACCTCAGTTTCAGTTTTCAAAATTTAAGATTTATAGACTCCCTCCAGTTTCTGAGTGCGTCATTAGATGCACTGGTAGCGGACCTCAAAACGGACACTGAAAACCTGGACTATAATTTCAGACATTTTTTCTCGGAATTTAACAGTAGAGAAGACGCGAAAGTTTTACTTCAAAAGAATGCATATCCTTACGATTACATGGACTGCGAGACAAAGTTCGAAGAAACTCGTCTGCCGCCAATTGATTGTTTTTATTCGTCAATAAAGGACCAAGGGATTAGTCAAATCGAATACGATCGTGCCTGTCAGATATTTGATCGCATGGGCCTGCGTAATCTGGGAGAATGGTCAGATCTTTATTTGAAGACGGACGTCCTACTGTTATGTTCGGTCTTCGAAAATTTCAGAGACGTGACGATGGACGAGTTTCAGCTAGAACCAGTACATTTTTACAGCTCCCCTGGTCTCAGCTGGGCGGCCATGTTGAAGATGACAAAAGTAGAACTGCAACTTCTCACTGACATAGACATGTTGCATTTCGTAAAGAGAGGCCAGCGCGGAGGAATAAGCTTCATCGGTCACAGACACGCGGTGGCCAACAATCCGCTGGTGCCAAACTACGACCCTTCAAAACCCCTTTCATACATTCAACTTTTGGATGCAAACAACTTGTACGGTTGGGCTACGAGTCAACCATTACCCAAAGGAGGTTTCAGATTTTTGAAAGAGCGAGAATTAGAACATCTTGACATTCTGAACATTCCTGATGATAATCATAAGGGCTACCTTGTAGAAGTTAGCCTTCGCTATCCGAAAAAAATTCACGACCTGCATAATGGCTTCCCTCTTGCACCGGAAAAGAAGTGCATAGCCAACGATCAACTGTCTCCCTATGCTAAGGCATTATGGCTTCAACTTCATCCCTGTACATCAGGAAAAATAGTCGGACGACCTAAACAAGAGAAACTCATCACCGATCTACGAGACAAGGATCATTACGTTGTTCACTACAGGAATCTAAAACTGTACGTGCAGCTTGGCATGGAAATAAAATCGATTCATAGGGCACTAGAATTCGACCAAGATACATGGCTTAAGTGCTACATCGATTTCAATACACAAAAAAGGAAAGTAGCCAAAACGCAGTTCAAAAAGAACTTTTACAAGATACTTAACTGTAGCGTGTTCGGCAAAATGATGGAAGACCAACTCAAGTATAAAAACATTTCCCTCGTTACAAATCCTAAAGCGTTGAAAAAAATGGTTTCAAAACCTACTTTCGAGACGTGTAAAATATTCCATGAAAAACTCGTGGCTACACAGTGCAGAAATGCAAGTGTTGCCATCACGAAACCAGTCTATGTAGGACAAGCCGTCTTAGACTTGAGCAAAGTTCTTATGTATGACTTCTACTATAACTATCTCAAAAGCAGGTATGGAGCCAAGTGTAATTTGTTGATGACGGACACAGATTCCTTCTTGTATGAAATCCGTAATACCAAGTCAGATTTATACATGGACATGGAAGACTACATATATTTGTTTGACACGTCGGATTATCCCCCAGATCATTTCCTTCATTCAGACAGAAACAAAAAAGTTTTGGGGAAATTTAAAGACGAAACGAACGGAAAGACAATAGAAAAATTTTGTGGTCTTCGTTCAAAACTGTACGTTTATAAGGTGGTTAATAATGAAGAAGATGTTAAAAAGGCAAAAGGTGTAAGTAAAGCCACCGTTAAGAAGAAGTTATATTTCACGTTATACGAAGAGGCATTATTCAAAAACAAAGAAACTGTGTTGTCGATGGACTTAATTCGAAGCCATTCACATGTACTGAAAGTTGAAACTCTGTATAAAAAATGCCTGTCAAGTTTTGATGATAAACGCTACTTAAAAGAGGATGGAGTCAGTAGTTATGCATATGGACATTATAAAGTCAAAGAATAATTTTTCGTTGTAGTTGTTGCCATTTCCTATAATATATTAGATTACAACAGTATCTGGCATTTGTTTTCGATCATTTTCCATCAAGGATATTGGTTGGTAAATCTAACGTCACTCTCAGCAATCGTTTTTAGTCATATCACTGTGCAAGAACTCGTAATGCAAAACGCGGATCCACCAACCTGACAATTCGATTGGCGTATGTGTAATTCTATGTCGGAAATATACCTACGTCAGCATATTCGGTCCTAGCTGACGGTCAGCATGATGGCACCCAGTAGTTTTGAGATTTCTGCTGACGTTAGCAAAATGACAGCCTCAGGATGTTATCCCTCATGGATTTCTGCCGACGTCAGCAGAATGACAGCCCCTTCGTGTTAGCCCTCAAATATCATGCTGACGTCGGCAAAAATGACAGCCCCTTCATGTTAGCCCTCAAATATATCTACTTACCATAAATATTTGCTTTAAGCCCCCGCCCATAGGGGCTTGAAGAAATATATGGGTTGCATGATGCTTCCACGCAGAGCTGAATCCGGCCCGCACACTAGTACTGGTAAAACCCCCAGGTATTAGACTTCCTGCCTTGCCGTGGCCCTGGGGGCTCAATTCCCACTGGGCACATTGCCGCTGTGGTCTCTGTGCCCACTGGGAAGAGCTAAAGGAAGTACCACCCGTTTGCCGTGGGTGGCGTCCTGTAAATAAAAATCAAAAATGAGTTCCTTTAAGAGCAATGAAAACATTCATAAGAAGATGGGTCATACTACGTAGTTTCGGCTAATAAAGCCTCATCAGTGACCCTTTAATGATCCGGCAAAGAAAGCCAGAGGAAACATACTGCAATTTTGTGAATTTCGAATAGGCAGATAAAAATCAAAAATGAGTTCCTTTAAGAGCAATGAAAACTTTCATAAGAAAGAAGATGGGTCATACTACGTAGTTTCGGCTAATAAAGCCTCATCAGTGACCCTTTACTGATCCGGCAAAGAAAGCCAGAGTAAACATACTGCAATTTTGCGAATTTCGAATAGGAAGTCGATTCAAAGTAGAAGTAAAACAAAGATCAGGAATTGATACAATTAACTTACTCCACCCATAAAAGACACCAAAGGGAAAGAAATACAAACATTAAGCGACCAGACCATAATGGAAACCTAAACAAAGGAAGGCCATAAGGACAGTTACTTTCCCACAAAATGGCCATATGGTCATCCGAAACTAAAAGACACAAGTGATACACACAGTAAGTAACAAACAACAACATAAAATAAATCGCCACAGAAGAGCCGCCTTGGAACGGTCAGTGGAAGATTTCCACTGGGGGGCTTAAATCGATTTTACGTGGCCACAATCCTCGCCCTTACTTCCGTCGCGATTTAGACAAATAATTTGTTCAGTCCGCATGAAGGCCTCCTAACTCATCAGTGCAACATCTCAGTGAACACAAAAATCAAAGAACCACAGAGGTGAGACAACGGTGAGGACTCGACAGCAAGAAACCACTGAAATGCTGGAGCAAAAGAAAACCAACAGTTAGACTCCGATGATGACTCTCAAAGACTCATATAAATCAATATGGGGTCCAAATAATTAAATACCTGTCTAGAATATGAGTCTAAACCAATAATTTATTTCCGATTTCTCAGAATATTCACGCTGATCTAAAAGGAACAAAAGTAAAATATAAACTGCACTATGGATGATGTACGGGGAGACGTTTTACGGCCGCCACACGGCACAACACCAGCTGCAGTGAAGGCAAATAAAAATCAAAAATGAGTTCCTTTAAGAGCAATGAAAACATTCATAAGCCGGAAGAAGGGATCCTGGAGGTTGAGGGTTACCTGGGGTTGCGGTGCTTCAGGTACCCAACACGCCTCTTTGGCCTGGCTTTTCGGTGTAGACGGGTGGCCGTGCGGTCCGGCACGGTCAATCGGCTGGTCACGCCGAGCCCTAGAGATACTGCTTCGCTTTCTCTTCAACTCTTTTTGTATCTTTCCTGATACCAACCATATGCCCATTTACCTTACCCTTTTCTGTCTTTTTATCTCTAGAAGGCGGTGGCTAAACGGATCAATCGTGTAGGCATTTTGTTTGTACGAGTATATCTCACGTGTATCTCTAACACCTGCGAGTTGGATAACCACTCCATTATGGTGTTCCCTTGTAGGGCTCCACGGAGGGCGGAGAGCACTTGGGACGAAACTAGGATTTTTTTCTTATGGCTAATGGAAAAAAAACATAACCACAACTACGCACCTAACCGCAACGCACCTAAACGTAAAAAAGACGAGGATTCATCCGAATCGGATGAACACAGTCAAAAATCCAGTCAGCAGTCAAGTCAACAATCGAGTCAGCAGTCTGCTGAACCAAACTTTGACAATGTTCCGCGTTTCTTGGTGGTCACGTCGCTTGACGACACACGAACTGTGTCAAGCCTTTCCCCCTTTGTGATCGAAAAAAGTCTTCTCTCCATTGCCGGACATCCTAAGAGTATAAAACAACTCAAATCGGGTGATCTTCTCTTGGAAATCGAGAGAAAACAGCAAGTGGTAAGCCTGCTGAACACCAACAAACTCTTTGGTCTTAAAGTTAAAGTTAACACGCTCAATTCATCGAAGGGAGTGATTCGCAGCCCAGAACTGCGTCCTTGTTCAGATGAAGAGATAGTCGATAACTTGAAAAATCAGGGAGTAGTTGGTGTTCGCAACATTCAAGTTCGTAGAAATGGTGTACTAAAACCAACAGCAACTTATGTGTTGACTTTTAATACACCAATTCTACCCAAGAAAATCAAAGAAGCATATCTTTCCATTTACGTAGAGGTATACATTCCAAGTAGAAGTAAAACAAAGATCAGGGATTGAAACAATTAACTTACTCAACCCATAAAAGACACCGAAGGGAAAGAAATACAAACATTAAGCGACCAGACCATAATGGAAACCTAAACAAAGGAAGGCCATAAGGACAGTTACTTTCCCACAAAATGGCCATATGGCCATCCAAAATTAAAAAGACACAAGTGACACACACAGTAAGTAACAAACAACAACATAAATAAATCGCCACAAAAGGTGTTTGTGTAAAACATTGGGTCTGGTACTTAGAGTCCAACAACCTCACTTAGAGTCCAACAACCTCATTTCAGAATGTCAGTGAGGTTTTCGTTCCGACCGTAGTACCAACGACAATTTAATAAGACTAGAATACGTAATGCTTTTATTAACAAAGAACACGTAGTAGCTGTCTTTTTCGACTTGGAGAAAGCATATGATACAACATGGCGTTATGGAATATTGGAGGATTGGCTTAAGAGGAAAACTTCCCAGTTTTATTGAAAGCTTTTTAGGGGAGCGAATATTTCAGGTGCCTGTGGGGTCTACCGTGTCAGATCTCTATGATCAAGAACAGGGTGTCCAACACGGTAGTATTTGTTCAACTAAGCTATTTAACAACAAAATAAACAATATTGTACAAAGTTTGGACGACAAAACAGATTGTTCATTGTATGTTGATGATTTTTGAATATGTTACCGTTCAAAAAATATGAAAACAATTGAACGAAAGTTACAACAAAATTTAAAAAGAATAAAAGTATGGACTGATAAAAATGGTTTCAAGGTCTCCAAGTCGAAAACGCAGTGTTTTCATTTTTGTAAGCTACGGAAGAAACACGAACATCCTTCCCTGTTTTTATACGGATCACAAATTCCTGTTGTTAAAGAAGCCAAATTTCTTGGGGTCTAAATATCTTAAAGCGAAATGCTTAAAAGGATTGAATCTTTTGAAAGTTTTAGCTCATACAAGTTGGGGAGCAGATCGATATACTTTAGTACATCTTTACCGGTTTTAAATAAGATCTAAATTAGATTATGGGTCTGTTGTTTATGGTTCTGCCAGAAAGTCCTATTTAACCCGGCATCCAAAATTTCATTTCCACCTCAATTTGCAGATAAGTATGAAACTTAACCCACAGCAATCAAACCTTTTGGATTACGTATTTTACCACTGCTAGAAAATTCCGGTATCGACCTTAAAAATATTAAAAAAAAAAAACATGAAACGGCCGTAGTTCCATCTTGGTGAATTAAAAAACCTTCTATTCTGTTTGACTTACATGATGGCAAAAAATCCGAATCAAATCCAATGCTAATCAAACCCAATTTTCAGGTACTGCAGTCACGTTATGATGGTTACCAGCAAGTCTATACTGATGGTTCCAAAGAAAGAGAAAAAGTTGGTTGTGCGTATGTTTTCAAGATACGCACCAAACCTTGCGCCTTCCATATGGTCCAACTGTTTTTACAGCTGAAGCCAAAGCAATAGACCTAGCTTTAGATTTTGTCAGTTCTTCAACATTTCAAAAAGCAATTATATTTTCTGATTCACTTTCTGTGCTTAAGGCTTGAGACCATTCATCATCTAAAAATCCTCAAATACAAAATTTGATTGAAATTTGAAATGAAATTTCTGAAACACACCAAATCTTGTTTTGTTGGCTTCCAAGCCATATCGGCATTGTCGACAATGAATATGCTGACAAGAAAGCAAAGGAATCGCTCAATCTTGATCCGTCTGTTTTTAAAATTCCTTTTAATAATTTTAAACCATTTATCAACAGATACATCTTGTCGGAATGGCAAGGCGAATGGGACCGTGCAATAAATAAATTCCATGCCATTAAACCTGTCGTTGAAACAAAATGCTCTCCTCCACAGTTTTCCAGGAAAGAGGATGTAGTATTAACGCAACTGCGCATTGGCCATACTAGAGTTACTCATTCGTTTATTTTTAATGGTGATGATTAGCCTTCGTGTGTAGGATGTGGTCACCATTCACTGTGAAACATATCTTAATTGAATGTGTTGACTTTTCACCCTCACGTAACTTATATTTCAAAGCTGACAAAGCAACAAAACATGAAACGGCCGAAGTTCCATCTTGGTGTATTAAAAAGCCTTCTATTCTGTTCGACTTACATGATGGCAAAAAATCCGAATCAAATCCGATACTTCTCAAACAAAACTTTCAGGTACTGCAGTCACGTTACAATGATTACCAGCAAGTCTATACTGATGGTTCCAAAGAAGGAGATAAAGTTGGTTGTGCGTATGTTTCTAAAGATACGCACAAAACCATGCGTCTTCCAGATGGTTCATCTATTTTTACAGCTGAAGCCAAAGCAATAGACCTAGCTTTAGATTGTATCAGTTCTTCAACAATTCAAAAAGCAATTCTATTTTCTGATTCACTTTCTGTGCTTAAGGCTTTAGACCATTCATCATCTAAAAATCCTCAAATTCAAAAATTGATCGAAAAACATCATGAAATTTCTAAAACACACCAAATCTTATTTTGTTGGCTTCCGAGCCATATTGGCATTGTCGGCAATGAATATGCTGACAAGAAAGCAAAGGAATCGCTCAATCTTGATCCATCTATTTTTAAAATTCCTTTTAATAATTTTAAACCATTTATCAACAGATACATCTTGTCGGAATGGCAAGGCGAATGGGATCGTGCAATAAATAAGAAACTTCATGCCATTAAACCTGTCGTTAGTACAAAATGCTCTCCTCCACAGTTTTTCCAGAAAAGAGGACGTAGTATCAACACGACTGCGCATCGGCCATACTAGAGTTACTCATTCTTGTATTTTTAATGGTGATGGTCAGCCTTCTTGTGTAGGTTGTGATCAGCCATTCACTGTGAAACATATCTTAATTGACTGTGTTGACTTTTCACCTTCACGTATTTTATATTTCAAAGCTGACACTTTGCAACAACTGTTTCGAGATGTACCTGTTGATAATATTATTTTATTCTTAAAAGAAATTGGACTTTTTCATAAGATTTAACTGTTTCAGATTTTTGTACATTATCATTCTGACTTTTTAGCTCACCGTCACGTAGTGACGAGGTGAGCTTTTGGGATCACTTTTTGTCCGCCGTCCGTGCGTGCGTGCGTCCGTCCGTAAACTTTTTCTTCAAACGACATCTCCTCCTAAACCACTGAGCGGATTTTGACCAAACTTCACAGGAATGATCCTTAGGTGGTCCCCTTTCAAAGTTGTTCAAATGGTTCCGGTCCATTGCACATATGGGTCACAGGAGCCAAAAATAGATTTTTTTCACCAAAAACTTAAAAAATCTTCTTCTCTGAAACTGCAAGGCCCAGGTCTTTGATATTTGGTATGAAGCTTCATCTAGTGGACCCCTACCAAGATTGTTCAAATTATAGTGCTGGGGCCAAAAATGCCCCCGCCCGGGGCCCTTTGGTTTTACATGGGCTTAACGGAAGTAAGGGCGAGGATTGTGGCCACGTAAAATCGATTTAAGCCCCCCAGTGGAAATCTTCCACTGACCGTTGCAAGGCGGCTCTTCTGTGGCGATTTATTTATGTTGTTGTTTGTTACTTACTGTGTGTATCACTTGTGTCTTTTAATTTTGGATGGCCATATGGCCATATGGCCATTTTGTGGGAAAGTAACTGTCCGTATGGCCTTCCTTTGTTTGGGTTTCCATTATGGTCTGGTCGCTTAATGTTTGTATTTCTTTCCCTTTGGTGTCTTTTATGGATGGAGTAAGTTAATTGTATCAATTCCTGATCTTTGTTTTACTTCTACTTTATATAAGGAAAATCTTTAAAAATCTTCTTCTCTGAAACTGCAAGGCCCAGGTCTTTGATATTTGGTACGAATCTTTATCTGGTGGACCCCTACCAAGATTGTTCAAATTATAGTGCTGGGGCCAAAGATGCCCCCGCCCCGGGGCCCTTTGGTTTTACATAGGCTTATATAGGGAAAATCTTTAAAAATCTTCTTCTCTGAAACTGCAAGGCCCAGGTCTTTGATATTTGGTATGAAGCTTCATCTAGTGGACCCCTACCAAGATTGTTCAAATTATAGTGCTGGGGCCAAAAATGCCCCCGCCCCGGGGCCCTTTGGTTTTACATGGGCTTATATAGGGAAAATCTTTAAAAATCTTCTTCTCTGAAACTGCAAGGCCCAGGTCTTTGATATTTGGTATGAATCTTCATCTGGTGGACCCCTACCAAGATTGTTCAAATTATAGTGCTGGGGCCAAAGATGCCCCCGCCCCGGGGCCCTTTGGTTTTACATAGGCTTATATAGGGAAAATCTTTAAAAATCTTCTTGGGCTGGAGCCGAGCGATGGTCTCCCTGTTCACCGGCAACGGGGAATGGGGGTACCACCGAACGGCTACGGTGTAGTGCCAGCATGGATTCGTTCCCTGGGACCCCACCAGCTGACGACCCGCGACACGGGGAAACTGGAAAACAACAACATAAAAATCTTCTTCTCTGAAACCCCAAGGCCCAGGTCTTTGATATTTGGTATGAAGCTTCATCTAGTGGACCCCTACCAAGATTGTTCAAATTATAGTGCTGGGGCCAAAAATGCCCCCGCCCTGGGGCCCTTTGGTTTTACATGGGCTTATATAGGGAAAATCTTTAAAAATCTTCTTCTCTGCAACTGCAAGGCCCGGGTCTTTGATATTTGGTATGAATCTTCATCTTATGGACCCCTACCAAGATTGTCCAAATTAAAGTGCTGGGGCCAAAAATGCCCCCACCCCGGGGCCCTTTGGTTTTACAAAGGCTTATATAGGGAAAACCTTTAAAAATCTTCTTTTATGAAACCGCAAGGCCCAGGTCTTTGATATTTGGTATGAAGCTTCATCTAGTGGACCCCTACCAAGATTGTTCAAATTATAGTGCTGGGGCCAAAAATGCCCCCGCCCCAGGGCCCTTTGGTTTTACATGGGCTTATATTGGGAAAATCTTTAAAAAATCTTCTTCTCTGAAACTGCAGGGCCCAGGTCTTTGCTATTTGGTATGAAGCTTCATCTAGTGGACCCCTACCAAGACTGTTCAAATTATAGTGCTGGGGCCAAAAATGCCCCCGCCCCGGGGCCCTTTGGTTTTTCATAGGCTTATATAGAGAAAGTCTTTAAAAATCTTCTTTTCTGAAACTGCAAGGCCCGGGTCTTTGATATTTGGTATGAAGTTTCATCTTGTGGACCTCTATGAAGATTGTTCAAATTATAGCCCTGAGGCCAAAATTGCCCCCGCTCCTGGGCCCTTTGGTTTTTCATAGACTTATATAGGGAAAATCTTGAAAAATCTTCTACTCTGAAACCACAAGGCCTAGGTCTTTGACATTTGGTATGAAGCTTCAGCTAGTGGACCTCTACCAAGATTGTTCAAATTATAGCCCTGGGGCCACAATGCCCCCGCCCCAGGGCCCTTTGGTTTTACATAGACTTATAATAGAGATAATCTTTGAAAATCTTCTTCTCTGAAACAACAAGGCCCAGGTCTTTGATATTTTGTTGTGTAGCTTTATCTAGTGGACCTTTGCCAACATTGTTCAAATTATAGTCTTTTGTTGATATTTGGTATGACGCTTCACCTTTTTAGACCTCCCTTAACATTATGCACATTATAACCCTGGGGTCAATAATGGCCCTCCCCGGGGCCCACTTGTTACTCTATGGATCAGGTGAGCGATCCAGGGCCATCATGGTCCTCTTGTTACTTTTAATATCATCATAATTATTCATGCCGTTTAACCATTAACCGTTTGACGCTTATGACCCACAAAGAGGGTTGACGCGTCGTTAAACACGAAATCATCATCATCATGATATTTGGTACGAAGCTTCATCCAGTGGATCCCTACCAAGATTGTTCAAATTATAGTGCTGGGGCCAAAAATGCCCCCGCCCCGGGGCCCTTTGGTTTTACATGGGCTTATATAGGGAAAATCTTTAAAAATCTTCTTCTCTGAAACTGCAAGGCCCAGGTCTTTGATATTTGGTATGAAGCTTCATCTAAAGGACCCCTACCAAGATTGTTCAAATTATAGTGCTGGGGCCAGAAATGCCCAAGCCCCAGGGCCCTTTGGTTTAACATGGGCTTATATTGGGAAACTCTTTAAAAAAAACTTCTTCTCTGAAACTGCAGGGCCCAGGTCTTTGCTATTTGGCTTGAAGCTTCATCTAGTGGACCCCTACCAAGACTGTTCAAATTATAGTGCTGGGGCCAAAAATGCCCCCGCCCCGGGGCCCTTGGGTTTTACATTGGCTTATATAGGGAAAATCTTTAAAAATCTTCTTCTCTGAAACTGCAAGGCCCAGGTCTTTGATATTTGGTATGAAGCTTCATCTTGTGGACCTCTATCAAGATTGTTCAAATTATAGCCCTGGGGCCAAAAATGCTCCCGCTCCTGGGCCCTTTGGTTTTTCATATACTTATATAGGAAAAGTCTTGAAAAATATTCTACTCTGAAACCACAAGGCCTAGATCTTTGACATTTGGTATGAAGCTTCAGCTAGTGGACCTCTACCAAGATTGTTCAAATTATAACCCTTGGGCCACAAATGCCCCCGCCCCAGGGCCCTTTGGTTTTACATAGACTTATAATAGAGATAATCTTTGAAAATCTTCTTCTCTGAAACAACAAGGCCCCGGTCTTTGATATTTGGTGTGAAGCTTCATCTAGTGGACCTCTATCAACATTGTTTAAATTATAGCCCTGAGGCCAAAAATGCCCCCAGTCCGGGGCCATTTGGTTTTACATAGGCTTATGTAAGGAATATCTTTAAAAAAAACCTTCTTCTCTGAAACCGCAAGGCCCAGGTCTTTGATATTTGTTGTGTAGCTTCATCTAGTGGACCTTTGCCAAGATTGTTCAAATTGTTCAAATTATAACCTTTGTTGATATTTGGTATGAAGCTTCACCTTTTTAGACCTCCCTCAACATTATGCACATTATAACCCTGGGGTCAATAATGGCCCTCCCCGGGGCCCACTTGTTACTCTATGGATCAGGTGAGCGATCCAGGGCCATCATGGTCCTCTTGTTTTTTAAACGTTGGTGACTCTCCAAAGCCTTTGTAATGCACTCATTAAATTCATGCTGGCTGACCCAGGATTTTTCAGAAATTTGTATAAATGTGTTACCAGCATCCCCTTCAAGTGATACTCTTGAGAGATTACATCTTGAGCTATTTAAAGACATTTCACGGGTTGTGCTCTGCGAGTTCCACAACAATTCGGTTAAATTTTTATCTGCATATTTTTTTTTTTTTTTTTTTTTTTTTTGTTAACAGCTGAATCAGCATTGGCACCATACTCTTTCAAACCTGTTTTTTGTACCTGGACACTACTTTGTGATGTAGAGTAACATTCATCATGATAGTGTAGATGCTCGAGGGATACTGTCAGATAAAGCGGCTGCAGGGAGAGGATCTGGGGCAGCTCCTGTAACACCATCTGGGGCCTTTGCATTAGTTGTCATTGCTGCATCAAAAATCATTTTCTGAAGATTAGGATCTGAAATACAAATAAAAAGGAAATGCAAGAAAAATAAGTAAAACTTTAACCCATTTTTTACCAGAAACCCCAAAATGGGTATTTGGCAAACAATGCAGGCCCAGATCAGACTCCGCAGAACATGGCGTCTGATCAGGGCCTACACTGTTTTCAAAAAGTTCAGCAATTTTTTAAATAAAATTTGAAGAAAACACAAACTGACACCCCTAAATTTTGAAATGTACTCCTGCTAGATATAAGGAGGAAGAATCCATCTGGTTCAAAAAGGGTGAATATAAATTGTGTGATGACTGAAGGGAAAATAAAGTAGGTTCCTAGTTAGGGAAATTTCTTTGCTTAAAATAGTTCATTTAGTCAACAAGTTTACAAAATGAACACCCTGGAAAATCCCACTTGATAAAGTGAAACTTAGGAATTACAAGGGTATACATATTTTTCTTATTTCTGCTCGATACATAGATTGTGGTGTTGTAATGAGCATCCACAATCTATTCTTGGAAGCAGAAATAAGAAAAAAAACTAGAAAAAGTGTCCATAGGACAGGGATGCCCCCGCCAAACGCCATTCATAAAAAATATTACAAATGCACTTCAAATCAATCATAAAATATATGCATCAAGGGCAAATAATCCAAAAACCAAAAATGCAAGAGTTGTCTTCCTTGTTCATGAGACATCGTCTCAGTGTGATGAATGCACCTGTGAAGTTTCATGAATATATTCCATACGGTTTAGGAGTTATGGCCCGGACACGGTTTACTATATGGTACTAAGTCAAGGGCAGATAATCCAAAATCCAAAAATGCAAGAGTTGTCTTCCTGTGAAGTTTCATGAATATATTCCATACGGTTTAGGAGTTATGGCCCGGACACGATGTCGGGACGGACGAACGAACGGACAGACAGGGGTAAAACTTAATGCCCGTCCGCTATTCTTCGAATAGGCGGGGCATGAATAACAAATATTATCATCTGATACGTCATGTACATGACATTACCACAGTGTAGCTATTATGCTTTAAAATTCACGTAAAATTGACATGACAGTATAAATCATATTTGGTAAAATTTTTGTTTCCAAATTTAGCAAAATTATCAAAATAAAATGATAAATATTTTTTTATAATTAACTTTTTTTTTTCAAATATGTGAGACAGTTGGAATTTGGATAAAACCATATTGTTTGCTTTCTTAAGCCAGATTACAGTTTTTGTTTTTCTTAGGCACCTGGTCATCAAGGATCATAAAAGAACTGCTAAAACATACTTAATCATAATCTCCTTATGAGCAGGAAATATCGAAACCATATTGTGACAACAAAATGTCTAGAATCAAACAATGAGACAGATTATAATTGATATGGATATTTTGTAGTTAAACGCAACTATGTTCTTATTGTTATCCTTGATGACCATGGCTTGGGAGGGGATAAATGCCAAAAAGGGTAATTTCCTCTTGAGCAATGTTTTCATAAGTACACGACAGTATGTTAATAACAAGGGGTTTTGGGTTATTGAACACAATTTACAATTATATTATAGTGACTTTATGCATGATAGACTGGATTTTGCCGTCTCAATTCCTGGAATTACCAGTGTATAAAGTGTATATTTTGTATGACACTGGACTTCGCCGTGTAACTTGTTAAAGGACATTTATCCAAGAAAGGATCTACCTTCTTTACATCGAACTGGAAAACCTGTTTGAACTGTTTTATGTTACCATTTATTTTATGTTGGTGAACTTGCTTAACCCATATATGACAATGGAATCTTCCATCATATAAATTTGGAGTTGTCCATTTTCAAATATAGGGGTGTCAGATTTGTTTTGTTTAATGAAAGTTGTACAAAAATGTATATTCTTTGAGCAAACAGTGTAGACCCAGATCAGACGCCGCGTTATGCGGCGTCTGATCTGGGTCTACATTGTTTGCCAACGTCCCAAAAAAGGGCCACTAGGCATATATGGGTTAAATACAGATAAAAATATAAATTAAACAACTGTTTTGGTAACCGGCGTTCCTCATTATTTTCATTAGTACTTTTGCGCCTCTCAGTAGTGCGTAATATCGATCCAAGAAATATTGCAGCTTATTACATAGGCATGTTACTGTAATGCTCTTTTTAGTGGGTCTACATGTATACTGCGCCATTTCGGGGGTGGTCAGTTAACTGTTCATGGATAGGCTTCCTGATGGGTTTACCATATATCAAAGTGAACAATTTTTCTCTAGTAACTGATAACTGCCTTCCTTGAAACAGTGAATGGTGGAGAAATTCTATGAAGAAGAATAATGACCAAACTTGCATGAAAAGAATGTGCTGGGTGCCAAGATCAAACACACAACTGTCTGTGTACCACACAAAACCAGATTCAACCTGGCAGCAATACAAACCTAATTCGTTACGATAACTAACCCGTGTAACATAGAGCATTTTTCACATCTCCAAAATGACTACTTTTCTGATGAAAATCCTTGATATTTTTGTTATAAATGCTCAAAACATAGGTTGAGGGTGCTCGTTGGAACCCCCTCAATGATGCGGTTCTAACGAGTACCCACAACGTATGTCTTGGAGCAGAAATAAGAAAAATAAAGTATACCCCTGTAAACCCCAGTTTTCTCTATATAGTGAGGTTTAGGGGGTTTTCATTTCACGGACTTGTTCACATGTTATATCACATGACTATAGCTCTATGCTGAAATTATCAATACTTCTGAAAAGTGTTAGCTTCATCCATCAAAGTTTTTTTTTTTTTTTAAATTGAATAAATCTTATATAATATTTTGGAAAATTTAGCTGTTTGGTTGCCATGGTAATTAACCAAATTCCTCATTTTGTCAAAATCATATATTTCAATTCAGTAACGGAAGAAGACTAGTTGCGAATAAGGCTCTTTAACGGTCTTAATTTATAGCTGCGTGCACTGTAAATGTCCATGTTTCTTACAGTAATGTTTATTGCCTTTTATCGATTTGGCATGGCAAAAAACATGCCCATAACTAAAAACTCACCCAAGTGACATAAGGCATTCTTTCATATCTCCAGAAGGATTATTTTTTACTGATGAAAATTTTTATATTTTTTCTTATACATTCCAAATGAAGGTTGCAGGTGCTCGTTAGAACCGACTCATTGAGGCGGTTCTAACGTGAACCACAACCTATGTCTTAGGGCAGAAGTAAGAAAAATAATGAATACCCCCAATCCCAGTTTTCTGCATATTTAAAGGGGTCTTATTATACAGACTTGATAACATGATGTATATAGTTTTGACCCCTTATACCCCACTTTTATATTTAAAGTAAACACGGGGTTACCATGTTTACAGGTGTTAACATTTTTTTATTTCACTGAAAAACTTAGATTGTGGGCCTCGCCGAGGCAGTTCAGACATGTACCCATAATCTAATTTTGGTCAGAAAAAAATCATTTTTTTTTTCTATTGGTTAAATTTGTCATAAAATATATATTTGAATAAGTGTGATTTCATAACAGAGGCACAGCAAAAGCTTGTTCAATCGAGATCAATCAGTAAATTACCCGTATTCAAAATTATGCAGAACTTTAACCCTTCTCTTGCTGAATATTCATTTAAGCCACACCCATTTCTGTCTATCAACCAATCAAATTACTTGATGCAATTTATTCCTACAAACAGTCAAACAGTGTAGATCCTGATCAGATGGCTTCTTCAGAAGCCATCTGATCTGGATCTACACTGTTTCCAAAGATAGGGGTTGTCGTGAACAGCAAGATAAGGGTTAATAATGGTATACATGCAACATGGTAAATTTTATGGACCTAACACAATCTGGTTTCTGTACCATTTCTGCTAACTCTCTTGATATCATGCACTCGTATGTGGCATTGTTTTTCACAATTTTCAGCTTGACTCTGACATAAAAACAAATATCAAAACAAATTCTAAGGAATACCTTGTACAACATAAGTAATGCATTAACCTTTCATGGTATTAAGTGTTGAAAGCAAACGCAAACAGTTTTGCCCTCTGCATCGTAAAAAAAACAACAAAAAAAAAACAGATACTTTGACAATGTCCCTTCTTTGATTCATCACGAAAACATGCCTAAATAATTCTGACCCATCGAACCCCACTTTTATAAATGTAAAACTGGGGTTTGCAGGGGTATATATTATTTTTTTTCTTATTTCTGCTCAAAAACCTATGTTGTGGGTACTCGTTAGAACCACCACAACAAGGTGGTTGTAAGGAGTATCCACAACCTATGTTTTGTGCAGAAATAAGAAAAATTTCTCAGTTTTTCGTCTGAAATTGTTCTTTTTTAGACAATGAAATTTGCAATGAATTTGCATTGGTGCGTTTTTTGATGTTCTTTGCCATATTTAGCAATGCGTGGATGCAACATGCAGCCCAGTCTAAATGGGCGGAGGCCTTACCGATCAAAGTAATACCGTATATACCTTATGTATTCACAGAGACAGGCCTGAGCAAAGTGTAGACCAAGATCAGACGATGACACGGAAAGAACAGGGAAGGCCTGATGAGACGCCACGTTTGACACACGTGGCGTCTCATCAGGCCTTCCCAGTTCTTTCTTTCTTCCGATTTCGTCTTAACCCCAGGAGGGGACACAGACGGTGTTTATTACATACACTCCAGTTTTGCAGGATAAAAGCCTACACAGTAATCATGTAATTACGGTAGGGTTCTTTAACCTGTACAGGGGATGGGTCTCCCTGCACAGGGGGGCCTCCAGTTAACGTCCCGATCCGAAGGACAGTGCACTTTATGACATTCATCCATGCAAATGATGCAAACGGAGCGTGTTCGGACACCGAAATTTTTACACCGCTGCCGGGTATCGAACCCAGGACCTCTAGCATCAGGGGCAAGTGCACTAACCACTGATCTATCATGCTCCGTTAACGTTAATGCATTACTGTTTGCCACACATCCAAAACATCTTACATTAAATTGTAAAAGTTGCCATTTTAGAAAAACCATGGAAAAGTGTTGAAGTGTCCAAATATTTAGAGTAATTATGGTAGTAGATGGATTTGTTTTTGAATAGAGATTTAACGTTCCTGTCATCACTATTTAGGTCATTTTGGAGACATTGCTTCCAATTTTGTTGGACTTTTATCCAACACAAACAGTGGAGCGTGATAGCACAGTGGTTAGTAAGGCTGACACGATTAACCGTATAATCGATTAATCGATCGATAAATTCCACATAAATGATTATCATTTCTGATTTGATGATAATGGATTACTTGTTAGGTACAATTTACTACCCAAAGTTATGCCTAAAATAGGTGGATGAGTGGCAAACAGTGCAGACCCTGATGAGACGCTGCATTCTGCGGCGTCTCATCTGGGTCTACACTGTTTGCTCCGCATGTTTGTTCAAATATATACATAATATTATGATAAAGTGCAACATATGGTAAGAGTCATGCTCAGATAGAAAGCCAGACAGGTAAAATTATGACAAAAACCCTAGCGATACTAATCGATTATCGATCGCAATGACATGACTGATAATCGATTATCTTTTCACTACGATTATCCAGCCCTAGTGGTTAGTGCACTTGCCTCTGATGTTAGAGGTCCCGGGTTCGATCCCCGGCAGCGGCGATATAACTGCGAGTAATGGCCAATGTGACCGATCGCAAAATCGAGAAGAAATCTCTAGCTAGGGACTAACCTCCCATATTTCCGCTTTGGTGCAGTGGTAGTGCATCAGATTTGTGCTGGAGAGGTTGCGGGTTCGAGTCTCACGCTGACCAAAGTGTTGTGTTCTTAAGCAAGACACTTCATCCACATTGCTTAAAAAAGTACTGGTTACCACCCAGGAAATCCTGCTCGTAATACTCAGATGTGAGCGAGTATCAGTATCGTTGAGTGACCAGTTTCAGTGACTGTATGCATTTTCTTTTGTATAATGATTAAATGCCATTCAAATAAATAAAAAAATGCATTTAATCTTTTGTTTGTTTTATTCCCTTTCCATCCTGACAAATTTGGTTCTCAAAACACCAATAGTGCGTTGGTGGCAGCCGTTGTTTTGATCGATATATTTCAAAATCGGAAATTACAACTGACCAGAATCGGTGACCTTTGAACTTTACCTCATGGAACAGTAACAGTGCAAAATTATGCATTGAAAATGTTGTGATGGTTAAAACAACATTACTAGAAACTGTTAACTGTCAAAGAACATATTCACAAATGGTATAATAGATATTCAAATTGAATTACTTTTCAGCATGCCTGGGACACACAATTCTATCATGCCATTTTGCAACTCTTTGCTTGTAGCAATGTATGAGATGTATTTAGTGAATTCATAGGGGTATGTAACACTGGGTTCACTTTTTATGATGAAGGAAACACAGTGGTTTTTGTCGCACCTGCTTATAGCAGGGTGCGATATAGGCGTCCGATTTTCCGTCCCTGCGTCAATCCGTCCGTTCGTCCGTCCGTCTGTTAACATTTACGTCGAAGTTCGACATTTATGTCAAAGTTTTTATTTTACAAACCTAAGCCATCTTCAAACCTTACAAGAAACATCTCATAGACCTTCTCACTTTGTAAGCACCTTGACTTGGTGATTTTGACCTATATTTTGAGCTCCATTGACTTTGAACATTACGTGGAAGTTCGACATTTACGTCGAAGTTCGACATTTACGTCAAAGTTTTTATTCACAGACCTCAGCTACCATCAAACCTTACATGAAACTTCTCATAGACCTTCTCACTTTGTAAGCACCTTGACCTGGTGACTTTGACCTATATTTTGCGCTCCAGTGACTTTGACCATTACGTCGAAGTTCGACATTTATGTCAAAGTTCGACATTTACGTCAAAGTTTTTATTTTACAAACCTCATCTACCATCAAACCTTACATGAAACATCTCATAGACCTTCTCACTTTGTAAGCACCTTGACCTGGTGAATTTGACCTATATTTTGCGCTCCAGTGACTTTTTCCATTACGTCGAAGTTCGACATTTACGTCGAAGTTTGTATTGTAATCAACTATAAGACTAAACAACCATCAAACCTTTCATGAAACATCACCCTGAGCTCCTGACTAGGCAAGCACCTTGACCCGGTGACCTTGACCTATATTTTATGGCTCATTGAGTTTGACACAAATTACATCAATGTACCAGATCTTCTCAAATAAAAGGCCTACGCCAAGTAAATCTTGAATAGTGTTTCTCCTGGATAAATTGACTCTGCAGGTACCTTGACATGGTGACCTTGACCTATATTTTACGCTCCACTGACTTTGTAATATTTTACGTCGAAGTTCCAGGTCTCCTCAAATAAAAGGCCCACAGCCATCTAATCTTGCATAGTGCTTCTCCTAGATGTACTGACTGTGCAGGTACCTTGACCCGGTGACCTTGACCTATATTTTACGCTCCAGCGACTTTGACAATTTTTTATGTCGAAGTTCCAAATCTCTGCAAATAAAAGGCCTACAACCATCAAAGCTTGCATAATGCTGCTCCTGGATGTACTGATTCTGCAGGTACCTTGACCTGGTGACCTTGACCTATATTTTACGCTCCATTGACTTTGACACAATTTGCGTCAATGTTCCAGATCTTCTCAAATAAAAGGCCTGCAATCTCATAGACCTTCTCACTTGTAAGCTCCTTGACCTGGTGATTTTGACCTATATTTTGTGCTCCATTCACTTTGAACATTACGTCGAAGTTCGACATTTACGTCAAAGATTTTATTCACAGACCTCAGCTACCATCAAACCTTATATGAAACATCTCATAGACCTTCTCACTTTGTAAGCACCTTGACCTGGTGACTTTGACCTATATTTTGCGCTCCAATGACTTTGACCATTACGTCGAAGTTCGACATTTACGTCAAAGTTCGACATTTACGCCAAAGTTTTTATTTTACAAACCTCATCTACCATCAAACCTTACATGAAACATCTCATAGACCTTCTCACTTTGTAAGCACCTTGACCTTGTGAATTTGACCTATATTTTGCGCTCCAGTGACTTTTTCCATTACGTCGAAGTTCGACATTTACGTCGAAGTTTGTATTGTAATCAACTATAAGACTAAACAACCATCAAACCTTTCATGAAACATCACCCTGAGCTCCTGACTAGGCAAGCACCTTGACCCGGTGACCTTGACCTATACTTTATGCTTCAGTGAGTTTGACGCAAATTACATCAATGTTCCAGATCTTCTCAAATAAAAGGCCTACACCAAGAAAATCTTGAATAGTGTTTCACCTAGATGAATTGACTCTGTAGGTACCTTGACATGGTGACCTTGACCTATATTTTACGCTCCACTGACTTTGTAATATTTTACGTTGAAGTTCAAGATCTCAAATAAAAGGCCCACAGCCATCTAATCTTGCATAGTGCTTCTCCTAGATGTACTGACTCTGCAGGTACCTTGACCCGGTGACCTTGACCTATATTTTACGCTCCAGCGACTTTGACAGATTTTTATGTCAAAGTTCCAGATCTCTGCAAATAAAAGGCCTACAACCATCAAAGCTTGCACAATGCTGCTCCGGGATGTACTGATTCTGCAGGTACCTTGACCTGGTGACCTTGACCTGGTGACCTTGACCTATATTTTACGCTCCATTGACTGTGACACAATTTGCGTCAATGTTCCAGATCTTCTCAAATAAAAGGCCTGCAACCACCAAATCTTGCATAGTGGTTCTCCTAGATGTACTGACTATGCAGGTACCTTGACTTGGTGACCTTGACCTATTTTTTGCACTCCATTGACTTTAACACATTTTAGGTCGACATTCCAAATCTTCTTAACTATAAGGTCTACAACCACCAAACCTTGCATAGTGCTTCTCCTACATTTACTTACTCTGTGGGTACCTTGACCTGGTGACCTTAACCTATATTATGCACTCCAGCGACTTTTACGTCAATGTTCAATATGTCCTAAAATAAATGGCCTACAGCCACCAAACTTTGCATAGTACTTCTGCTCATTGTACTGATTTGGCACGTACCTTGACCTGGTGACCATGGCCTATATTTTTGGTCCAGTGACTTTGACACATTTTACATCAACTATCAACTGCTATGAAATTTACTTAATTAATAACAACATTCTGATTATGGCTTCTATGACTTTTGCCCCCCAGCAGGTGCGACGCCGCCTTGTGCGGAATTCTTGTATTAGTCAACACAGCTTTTTGTGGCTGCATCCGAAAAAGAAGAGGGAGCTAAACTTAAACAAGGTATGTATTTCACTTTTGAACGGCGAAGCAAAGACAAAAGTTAAGGAGTGGCATCAATTTTGGGGCAGTCCCTGTAGATAAAAAATGGAAGCTGACTCCACCAGGTCATGTGACCTGAAGTAACAGAAGACAGAAAATGTTGTGATTGAGAAAATATTTCAAAAACTAGAAATGCGTCCATAGGACACGGATGCCCCCGCCTGAAAATATGTCTATGTTCGTATTCATCCATAGAAAGTTATTGTTTCAGTTTTGGACCCTTTTATCACATTTGACCTTAAGTATGACAAGTATGACCTTGACCTTGGAGGTAAGGACCTTGGTTTTGTGTGAGGCAGATTATGTATTGATGGCCAGCATTTCTGCAAAGTAATTTCAAAATCCATCCAGAGATAAGAAAGTTATTGACTGTGTTTAAGTTTCGGACCATTTTTTTTACCTTTGACCTCTAAGTATGACATTGACCTTGGAGGTACGGATCTGGGTTTGCATGTGACACATCGCCTCATGATGGTTAACATTTCTTCAAAGTAATTTCTAAATCCATACAGAAATAATTAAGTTATTGACTGCGTTTAAGTTTCGGACCCTTTTTTTGACCTTTGACCTCTGAGTATGACGTTGGCCTTGGAGGTACGGACCTGGGTTTTGCACGTTACACATCGTCTCATGATGGTTAACATTTCTACAAAGTAATTACAAAATCCAATAAATAAGAAATAAGAAAGTTATTGACTGCGTTTAAGTTTCGGATCCTTTTTCTTACCTGTGACCTCTAAGTATAACCTTGAAGGTACGGACCTGGGTTTTGCACGTGACACGTCGTCTCATGATGGTTAACATTTCTGCCAAGTAATTTTAAAATCCATTAATAAATAAGGAAATTATTGGCTGTGTTAAAGTTTTGGACGCATGGAGGGACGGACAGGGGCAACGCTATATGCCCTTTCCACCATTCTTCGAATGGCCGGGGCATAAAAAAAGAAATTATTGCTTTTGGGAGGCACATTAATACATATTAAAAAAGGTATTAAGAAAAACAGCCAAAATAGGCAAGGAAATATAAATTTATTTTCAACCGACGTGACGACGTCTTTGAACAGAATTGTTGTTGGTAGAAATGACAGGTCTTTATTTATACTTTTAACCACTGGATGTGATGACATCCAAGAACTCTACTAAGAAAATACCGCGAGGGAACTAAGTGTCACCGAAACAGGTCAGTCACCATGTCTGGGCCTCCCACGATAATAGAATATCACAGGTGATTGAGTGAGTTTTCGACTTTTACGTCCCACCAACATCTCAGAATTGTTACTGGTGACACGTCAATTGCCATTCATACATCTAAGGTCATACGGAGACGGAACCTCGGTTTAAAGACTCATCCAAAACCACACATAATTTTTAATTTCACATCCTTCCAACAGCATCTCTCAAATATAATTAGAAATTGATAACAAGTACAAGTTGTAGGCGTATAAGTGAAAAAAGGAGCAGTTCATTGTTGATTTTAGTCAATCGAGACAAAATTTGTCCTTAGAAATCTGGAACGTTGCCGCCAGACGCCATCTTGCTACTAAAGAAACGGCGCTCCCTACCTCCGTTGAGCTCTGGTAGAGTTCAAAGGTCAAATGGCGTCACTATAGTAGAAATTAACGATGTTCGACTGGAACTTTAGTAACTATAGTAGCTACTATCGTTCCAGTCGAAAAGGCACTAAGAAATAGTATACAAGTGAAATGCAGTAGTTAGAACATATGGGCCCCGTCAAGCGATTTTGATACTTATCGCCTATGCGAGCAGCGAAGGTTCAGGCGAGCCTGCGCATCCGCGCAGTCTCGCCAGAACCTTCGCTGCTCGCTCATACAAGCAGTGAATCAAGAGGAACCTTCAGACAGAAATCCATATCTCTGGCCCCTCTGAATGGCTGGGCATGCGCAGTTAAAATTTGTCATGACGGAATGCTCGAAGACACAAATTCGCTTGGCGGTGCTTATATAAAAGGTTAAAGCATATCTAACCCTTGACCTGCCGAATATAGAGGATCTTACATGAGTGTTCATGTATTAGTGAATTTATTGAACGAGTTGAGGAAAAGGGATAAAATGCGAGGCTTTGCCGAGCATTTTATCCCTTTTCCTCAACGAGTTTAATAAATTCAATAATACATGAGCACGAATGCAAGATTCAATTTATCATATGACGTTTAAAACGCATTTTATTCACGATTGTTTACAAAAATATCAATATTCCGCCATTAGTAAATGCGACGTCGTTAATGACGCCGTACATGTAACGTAACGTTACGGGACGTATCTAGCTAATTTGCATATTTAATCCACTAGTGGATTATCGAAAATATTACATGGCGTTATTACACTCTCAGACGCGACGTCATATGATAAATTTATATATACAACACCAACTACTGATTATCAACCAATCATATTACTTGAAGCAAATTATTGCAACAAATTCATGAGGTGAATTACAAACAATGAAGATCCTGATCAGATGGCTTCTTCCGAGCCATCTGATTTGGATCTTCATTGTTTGAAAGATAAGTCATATCCAGGCTCTTATGGGAGTTGTGGGTTAATTTTATCGATTCCTGATCATTGCTTCCACCTCTATTCAGCAGGCAAGGGATAATATTTACGGTGCGACAGGGACTACTTGGCACACAGCATGGCTGAACGGTGCCACAGTAGGTAAAATCGGGATTTTTGATGGAAGAGCATTCCCGTGAATTATTGTACGGGGAAACTATGTGAACTCGTAATAGTCTTTGAGGGTTGGTTTTGTTTGTTCGATTTGTGGTTTAACGTCCCCGTCAACACTGTAAAGGTCATTTTGGAGACATTGCTTCCAATTTTGTAGGACTTGTACCCGACACTGAGTTGACATGACATCTCAATCCCTGCCGCCCAATGAAACCAAGAGGACGGGATTTGCATGTAAGGTAGTGGGTGATTGAATCTTGACTGCCTAGTATTAGGAATTAGGTAATCTGCTGCAGCTATGGCATCAAATGTTTTTTTGTTTTTTTCATGAGGATAAGTCGGCTGTATATTCGGCGTTGCTCTAAGGTGCGCCACTTTAGGTCGTGGATCAACATTGTCAAACTGCAGGTGCGCTAGTGGTCTCAAGTAACCCATCGGGCAGCCCTGCGCTGTTCGGCTTCAAGTTTTGTTGCAAAGCCTCTTCAAACTTTTATAGACGTCATTCCGATTTAATTTCAAATTTCACTGTTGGACTTAAATCTCTCCTGTAATAAGGTCATCGGAACCAGGATTTTCTGGTGACTTAGTATATAAATTCAGAAAAATATATAATTCCAAGAACTTCATCACCCGATTTCGTAAAATCATTCTTCGATATAAAAAGATTGGGTACAACATAAATATTATACGGCAGACTGCATGCATGGTAGTTAACCCAACCACGGTTGAAAACCTTGCTTCCCTCTTTAATTGCACGCCTCAGATTCTATGGCGGTTCCAGCGCAAAAGGCTTACTGAGAATGAGAGAGAATCTAGTTTTATGTAATGTTGGTTGGTGCCTGATGCTCTGTCTCTGGTCGGGCCCATCGGAGTCTCACTGTTGGTTTTCCTTCGCTCCAGTATTTCAGTGGTTTCTTGCTGTGGAGCCCTCACCTTTGTTTTATGTCTGTGGTTGTTTGATGTTTATGTTCATGGATATGTTGCACTGATGAGTTAGGAGGCCTTCATGGGGACTGAAGAAATGATTTGTCTAAATCGCGATGCAAGTATGGGCGAGGATTGTGGCCACGAAAAATAGATTTGAGCACCCCCCCCCCCCCCCCGTGAATTATTGTACGGGGGAACTATGTGAACTCGTAATAGTCTTTGAGAGTTGGTTTTGTTTTTTCGATTTTTGGTTTAACGTCCCCGTCATCACTGTAAAGGTCATTTTGGAGACGTTGCTTCCAATTTTGTAGGACTTGTACCCGACACTGAGTTGACATGACATCTCAATCCCTGCCGCCCAATGAAACCAATAGGACGGGATTTGCATGTAAGGTAGTGGGTGATTGAATCTTGACTGCCGTGTATTAGGAATTAGGTAATCTGCTGCAGCTATGGCATCAAATGTTGTTGGTTTTTTTTCATGAGGATACGTCGGCTGTATATTCGGCGTTGCTCTAAGGTGCGCCACTTTAGGTCGTGGATCAACATTGTCAAACTGCAGGTGCGCTAGTGGTCTCAAGTAACCCATCGGGCAGCCCTGCGCTGTACGGCTTCAAGTTTTTTTGCAAAGCCTCTTCAAACTTTTATAGACGTCATTCCAATTTAATTTCAAATTTCACTGTTGGACTTAAATCTCTCCTGTAATAAGGTCATCGGAACCAGGATTTTCTGGTGACTTAGTATATAAATTCAGAAAAATATATAATTCCAAGAACTTCATCACCCGATTTCGTAAAATCATTCTTCGATATAAAAAGATTGGGTACAACATAAATATTATACGGCAGACTGCATGCATGGTAGTTAACCCAACCACGGTTGAAAACCTTGCTTCCCTCTTTAATTGCACGCCTCAGATTCTATGGCGGTTCCAACGCAAAAGGCTTACTGAGAATTAGAGGGAATCTAGTTTTATGTAATGTTGGTTGGTGCCTGATGCTCTGTCTCTGGTCGGGCCCATCGGAGTCTCACTGCTGGTTTTCCTTCGCTCCAGTATTTCAGTGGTTTCTTGCTGTGGAGCCCTCACCTTTGTTTTATGTCTGTGGTTGTTTGATGTTTGTGTTCATGGATTTGTTGCACTGCTGAGTTAGGAAGCCTTCATGGGGACTGAACAAATTATTTGTCTAAATCGCGATGGAAGTATGGGCGAGCATTGTGGCCACGCAAAATCGATTTGAGCACTCCCCCCCCCCCACCCCCCCAGGCCACTGGAATTCGGATCACTGACCGATTCAAGGCGGTTCTTCTGTCGCGGTCTATTTTAGTGTGCATCCTTTAAATAATTTTGTTTTGGATAGCCAATTGGCCATTTTGTGGAAGAGTAACTGTCCTTATGGCTTTCCGCTATTGGTGTTTCCATTAGGGTCTAGTTGTTTCATGTTTGTGTTTCTTTCCCTTTGGTGTCTCTAATGGGAGCTGCGGGTTAATTGTATCGATTCCTGATCATTGACTTCACTTCTATTTTGTGAAGTCTGTTGCTGTGTGAGGAGACTGCACTGTTGAAGCATACTCCAACTATGGTCGGACTTATGTTGTATAAGCAGTGGATTTGAGGTCCTTATTGTTGACCTTGAAATTTCTTCTCAAAACCCTTCTTTTGTAGAGCCATGGGATGAATTGCTTAGGGACCAAAGAATGCTTTCGAATCAGCCATGGTGTTATGTATAATATTTTTTTCCTGATTCTAACATTATACCAAGTGTCATTTGTTTACTTACTCAATGCAAATAAAAGGATCTAGAAAAAATAGTCGCATGGTATTTATTGTCGCGCCTGCTATAAGCATGGCGCGATATAGGCGCCCGGTTTTCCGTCCGTTCGTTGGTCCGTCCGTTCGTCAAGGCGTCAACATTTGCGACCACCCTAGCGTTCACCCTAATGGTCAAGTTTATTTCTCAAGAACTATAAGAGCTTCATTATTGATACTTGGTACAAACTTGTGTCTGGGGATGACAACTTACATGCAAGCATCCATATTTGACCTTGACCTACATTTCATGGTTCACTGACTTTGAAAAATATTGCGACCACCCAAGCGTTCACCCTAATGGTCAAGTTTATTTCTCAAGAACTATTAGAGCTTCATTAATGATACTTCATACAAACTTTTGT
The DNA here is from genome assembly GCA_963580285.1 of Lucinisca nassula. Taxonomy (NCBI): domain Eukaryota; kingdom Metazoa; phylum Mollusca; class Bivalvia; order Lucinida; family Lucinidae; genus Lucinisca; species Lucinisca nassula. The sequence continues at coordinate 14,360,593 of OY757020.1, read as the reverse complement.
CTGGGGATGGCAACTTACATGCAAACATCCATATTTCACCTTGACCTACATTTCATGGTTCACTGACTTCGTAAAATATTGCGACCACCCTAGCGTTCACCCTAATGGTCAAGTTTATTTCTCAAGAACTATAAGAGCTTCTTTAATAATATTTGGTACAAACTTGAATCTGTGGATGGCAACTTCAATGCAAGCATCCATATTTGACCTTGACCTAAATTTCATGGTTCACTGACTTTGTAAAATATTGCGACCGCGTTCACCCTACTGGTCAAGTTAATTATTCAAGAACCATAAGAGCTTCATTAATGATACTTGGTACAAACTTACATCTCGGGATGGCAGCTTAAATGCAAGCATCCATATTTGACCTTGACCTACATTTCATGGTTCACTGACTTTGTAAAATATTGCCACCACCCTAGCGTTCACCCTTATGGTTAAGTTCATTTCTCAATAATTATTTGAACTTCATTAATGAGACTTAGTACAAGCCTTTTCTGCAAGCATCTATGTTTGATCTTGGCATAGATGTCATGGTTCGGTGACTTTGCGCCCCCACAGGCGCGACATAGCCTTCGGCGGAATTCTTGTAGTTGGTAAATATTTTGTTTACAAGAAAATGAATTAATTGATAATCCAGAAGTCTCCAGATTACATTACATTTAGCATGTGAGCAAATGTCTTTCTACAGAATTCTGGAAAGTTCTCCAAAATAGAAGTGGAGGCAATGATCAGGAATCGATACAATTAACCCACAGCTCCCATCAGAGACACTAAAGGGAAAGAAACACAAACATGAAACAACAGACCCTAATGGAAACATCAATAGCGGAAAGCCAAAAGGACAGTTACTTTCCCACAAAATGGCCAATAGACTATCCGTTATAAAATAATATAAGCGACACAAACACCCAAAGACAAACCATAACAAAAATAAACCGCGACAGAACAACCGCCTCGGAACGGTCAGCGGAAATGAATTCCACTTGGGGCTTAAATCGATTTTACGTGGCCACAATCCTCGCCCTTACTTCCGTCGCGATTAAGACAAATAATTTGTTCAGTCAGCATGAAGGCCTCCTAAGTCTGTATGAGGATATAAATATTACTTTGGTTCAGTTTTGGAGTTTTAAGAAAAATTGGTTCTAAGATCTATGTTGGATAACTTGATGATACTTATTTATTTAGGACTAAGTGCTTATTTGATCAGACAACATAATGTTAAGGATATTTAAAATAAGAGCCAGGAACATTTTTGTTTAATACAGTTCAATAAGTTTTGTTATTTTTAAAGGCTTGTTTGATACTTCCTTCTCCTAAGCTTGACTCGTAACACAATATAAATGAGTGATCCGTGTTAAATCACCGAGGTTTCGCTGTGTTGTTGATATGTAATACTGCAAGGTTACTGTTCTCCCTTGTAGCCACCACAGCCTTCACAACAACCTTCACAACAACCTTCACAAATACCCCTTACGTCTCCTTCCAGACTTATGATATCTCCCACAGCGTCTTTGTTGAGTACTACCAATAACAGTGGCTTTGTGATATCTGTGGTAGAACAAAAATTACTATATGAATTAATTTCATTTTTGTGGATTTTATAGGTGTAAACTCCGACAACCAGTTACAAAGAGAAGCTTTATGCCTAGTTTGTAAGTGATACGTCGGAGTGTACACATTTATAAAAACAAGAAGGGCTCTTTGCTAATTTTGTTGTAGCGTAGTGGAGGAGACCGTTCTCTATTTAGCTGTTTGACTCCGCGTTGTGTTTCTTTAGAGACAATGAAAAAGTAAGTTACGTTGTATGTATACGTTAATAATTCAACATCTTGTTTGAAAATGAGAAATGTATTTCCGAAACTGATCAAACAGTTCTCATACAAATCTGATACGAAGTTGATACGAGTCTATCTCTTTTGCTTCTTATATACTCTTCCAATCTCATGGATATGTGTTATTAAATACAGATATAATGCTGATTATTCTAATTTTAGTCTTAGCATACCCATATAAATTACAAGGCCCTCCCCTTTTGGAAATTCCAAGAAAAGTCTAAATTTAGCTTCTTTCCATATATGAAAGATTTATGTGAAAACGTTCTGAACTGAAAACACCCCCGAATTCTCATTTATCAAAAATAAAGTTTGACACACAGACAGTAACCAGTTAATTTATCATCATATTAATGATTTTTCCCTCCTGTAATGGTATCAGATTAAGTCCCAGACAATACAGCTAAATTGAAAAGTATATCTTATTTTAGTATCAGAATAATGAATAAGAAAGGAATGACAGTACAATTTCGATGTTGAATAATAAATTCCAGGTTGTGAGACCAGACTGAAGTAAATACTGTTACATGTACAATGCCTTTTCTCTCCATCCAAATAAAGTGTTCTTTGATTCTTTTGAAGAAGAACACTTTCAAGATAGATCAAAATTCTGAGCAATCTAGTTCCTTTTTCCCTCTCACACAGAGCATTTGCAAGAAACAGCTTAACCTGATGGAATTAGCATTCACTAACCATTTAATTTTATAAAATCTTAAAGTAAAAAAAAAAACTCAGTGTTGAATTAGTAAGCGCGCATCAAATTTAACAAAATTAATACATGTATATTCAAGAACTGAAAAAGATAATGATCAGGAATCGATAGACTTGACCCACACCTCCCATCAGAGACGCGAAAGGATCACGATTATGAAATAACTAGACCCTGGTTTTGTTTGTTTGATTTGAGGTTTAACGCCCCCGTCAACACTGTACATGTCATTTTGGAGACGTTGCTTCCAATTTTGTGAGACTGTTACCCGACACTGAGATGAAATAACATCTCAAGCCCTGCCGCCCATGAAACCAATATGGTTTATAAGCATGGACGGGCCGACTCGCAACGCTTTGCCAGGGCAGGCCTAGATCCTCTGAGCGGTTTACCAGTACTCGTGTGTGGGTCGGTTTAAGCTCTGCGTGGAAGCATCATGCAAGCGATATATTTCTTAAAAGCCCCGATGGGCGGGGGCTGAACTATAGCCTGGTAGACAAATCGATAGCATAAACCAAAAGGACAGATACTGTCCCAAAACAATGGCCAATTGGCTATCCAAACGATTCACACATTCAGAGACGAACTTTAACAAAAAATGCAACAAGAGAACCGCACTGAAAGGTCGGTGAAGAGTATTTCACTGGAGGGGTGGGGGTAGGGTGGGTCTTATTTCTATTTTACGTGACCACAACCCTCTCTCCTTACTCTATCGTGGCTAAGACAAATACTATTTTCAGTCCGCATGGAGGCTTCCTAACTCATCAGTGCTACATCCCCGAGAACATAAAAATCAATCAATTACATAGATGAAACAGCGGTGAGGACTCGGCCGCATGAAATAACTGAAATGCTGGAGCAAAGGAAGAACAACAGTTATACTCCGTTTGGCCCAACCAACATTTCCTAAATTATATTTCTAGTAAGCCTTTATGCTGGAACCGTGATAGAATCTGAGGCCTGATCCGACGGCGTGCAATTACAGAGGGCATCACAGTTATCAACCGTGATTGGGTTAACTACCATGCATGCAGTCTGTCGTATAACATTTATGTTGTACTCAATAATTTTAAAAGGAACTTCATTGTCTTCACTTCCATTTTCCTAACTCATAAGTGTAACATCTCCGAGAACACAAAATCAAACAACCACAGAGATGAAACAACGGTATGGACTCGACAGCAAGAAAACCAACAGTTAGACTGCGATGGGCCCGAAAAGACCACTTCGACCTCTGTAGATTTTATGCAAGCATAGTTTAAATGTGCCAGTAGATTTACTTCAAATATGCCAAAATTGTTGCTAGATTTTTGCCAGGAGCTCTATCTAAAACCAATATGTACTTCGGGGACCTATCTACCAAAGGGCAAGACGGAAAATTAATGTTTAAGATGATTTATCATATGACGTCGCGTCTGAGAGTGTAATAACGCCATGTAATAATTTCGATAATCCACTAGTGGATTAAATATGCAAATTAGCTAGATACGTCCTGTAACGTTACACGTACGACGTCCTTAACGACGTCGCGTTTACTTATGGCGGAATATTGACATTTTTGTGAACAATCGTACATAAAATGCGTTTTTAATGTCATATGATAAATAGAATCTTACATTCGTGCTCATTTATTATTGAATTAATTAAACTCGTTGAGGAAAAGGGATAAAATGTTCGACAGAGCCTCGCATTTTATCCCTTTTCCTCAACTCGCTTAATAAATTCAATAATACATGAACACTCATGTAAGATCCTCTATATACCAGTGGATGGGAAAGAGAAACAAGCAAATAAAATCTGATAAAAAATCAGAATTTCCCCAAACAGTCTGTAAAGATTCAGGGCAATGGGTCAGATCATTTTTAGATATCTTGCTTACAAACTTAAAATGTCTTAGTTTTCAAAGGGCCATAACGCTAGAAAATAAAATCGGATTTGTTTCACAAGTTGAACAGTTCATCCTCTCATCGTTCCCAATCAGTCTCTAAAGTTTCAGGGCAATAGCTGTAATGATTTTTGAGATTTCTTGCTTACAAACTTAAAACGCCTAAAGTTTCAAAGGGCAATAACTCAAGTGAAAAAATCAGATTTTTGTCAAATGTTAATCAGTTCATTTTCTCATCATTTAAGTCTCAGCGCACTAGCTCTTATGGTTTCTAAAATACCTTGCTTTTCAAGATTTCATAGCATTTTTTGCAAAGGGGCATAACTCCAGAAAGGGGCATAATTTTGATGAGAAAAAAATACACGGGTCAATTATTTTTTCATAAAGAATCCATATATAAAATTTCAAAAACATAGCAAAGGTTATGCTATGTAGTAAAAAGCGGAACGGACGGAAGAACGGACGGACGAACATGGCAAAACCAACATGCCCCTACAACTTCTTCGAAGTTGAGGGCATCAAAAGACAAACATGACATTTGAAAATATGCGACACACTATGGAATAGAAAGCATGCTTATATGGCAGCAATACACTCAGTTTGTTAGGAAGGTATGGGAATAAGGCTTAAAAGGATGTCCTTTAACAACGGTTTTCCATTAATGCATTCCGAAATGAAAACAGCAGTATCGTTTTGGTGTTTTGGCAATAAGCACAGAACATGACAGAGACAAAAAAAATACACGGACCTGTTTATAATTAAGCCAAGTCTTTTCTAGAACACATGATGTGTTTAAGCTGTTGGGTATTTATTCGTAGTACATGTTTACAAGAGCGCTACAAAAAACTTAATTATTGCCAATCAAATGATAATGCTACATAATTTGCAGATTTATAGATTTATACAACAAGAGCTATTGAAGTCTCCCCAGGAAAATTCGTCTCTGAATGTGTTGGTGTCCTTGAAAGAGTGCACAAAATTGCTTGTTTGCTTAAAATCTTTATATGATGATAAGATGTAAGTCAGGCAGGGGGGTGGGGGTTGTGGATACTCCGGCAATTGCTCCGACTTTTGAAGGCAGCAACACTCTGAGACAAATAATTCGCGTTTGCGAAATGTAAATCAAAAATGCATTTAGTTCCTTCTTTAAAGCAGCCCGACTGCAGAATTTAAAATAGAACCAGATAGTACCCATAAGAACTACTGAAGAAGAAATATTGTCTTAAGTGTATTTCTATGAAAACAGAAACAGACAATAATAATTATAATAAACAAAACAATTCCAATTGTGCAGGTTGTGTCCGAAACAAGCCATTTTCTTATGTAAAAGAGCTAGACAGGCTGCAGCAAGTGAAAGAGAACCAAAAAGTACCCCTAAGTATAAATGAACAATATGTCCTGTTTTCGTGTCTTTCCATTGTAAAAAAAAATCTATATTTGATATAAAATAGAGGATATTTGATTTTTACAGTGTAAGATGGAATTTTATTTCACCGAATGAACCCCAAAACCAATATTTTCGCGAGTGGCGTAGGCACGAGTGAAAATAACAGTTTTGGTGTTCATGAGTGAAATAAAATTTGATCTTACACTAAAACAATCAAATTTTCTGTTTCTTACATGCTTAAAAACGGCAATATTTAGCATCACTAATCGCATCACTAACCCTCAGAGGTGACTAACTATGTTCCTGGTCGTTTCGCGTCAATTTAGTGGTGTCCAACGTATTTAATGGGTATAATATTGGGTGTAAACTAAAAGTTTGCACCTGCGAAATAGCCTGGGATGGCATTTCTTTGAATGGTTACTGAAATATTTGAGAGAAGTTTCCCAAAGAAGGTGCGGACAGTTCGAACGTCGCGCGACAAAATACGTCAGCGTCGAAAATGACGTCATGAACGCCCTCGTTACGATTGAACCGGCTTAGCGTCAATTCTAACATAGTTCATTAATTTTCAATCATCTGACAATGAAACAACTGACAACATAATTAGATTTCGAGAAAAAAAGTAGTGCCAAACAGTGAAAATTAAAATGATATCAATCACTGTTTGAAACAGTGACACTATCGTTTTCGATTTCACTGAGAAATCTCTATGTCATCGAAACGCATGTAAGAAAACAAAAATCAAGTGGCTCCCGCCCATCGGGTCTTGAAGAAATAGATTACTTGCATGATGCTTCCACGCAGAGCTGAATCCGAGTGCACATGAGTAGTGATAAACCGTCTAGAGGATCTAAGCATGGCCACGGAAAGTGGTGCTATTCACACCGCCCATCTATAAGGCGGCAGTGTTTGAGATGTCATTTCATCTCCATGTGGGGAAAAAAATCCCACAAAATTGGAAGTAACGTCTCCAAAATGACATATATAGTGTTGACGGAGATGTTAAACCTCAATTAAAACAAAAAAAAACAAAAACAAAAAAAAAAACAAGCAAACACAAACACACACAAATCCAAAAAGCTTCCGGGTAATAATAAGAAGGCATCACAGACGATACAAATCCCCTCGCTCAAGAAGACTAATAAATACCGTAGCCTAGCATTTGTGTAAAGTTACATTTAATCCATCAATAAATGTAGGCGCTAGAGTGATGACAAAGTTTTTCAAAAAAATAAATAAATAAATAACCCATAGCCTATGGTCCTGAAAGTTGGTAAATTATCAAGTGACTTAAAATACATAAAATAAATGCGACTACAAAGTTTTATAAGAATAGCCACAGTGACCTTGACCTTCAGACCATCAGAAATTAGCTGCGTATCACGCTGTGACGAATGGCAAAGCAGAACGATATGTACAGACTTTCAAAAACAACATGCACGCAATGAAATCTGAACCTAGTGACATTAATAAGAAAATAATAAACTTCTTGTTGAGCAACCGTAACACTATTCGTGCTATGATAAATGAAACGCATGCGAAATTGTTCCTAGGTCGAAATTTGCGCACAAGGCTAGACATCAGAAAGTCAGTTAAAGAATCTCAGATGAAAACTGCGTTCTTTTAAGAAAAAAGAAGAGTCTGAGAGTTCAGAATTAGTCAATCAGTAATTACGAGAGATTCTCGCAATAAGAACAAACCCCTGGCGTGATCCGAGGCCGAACAGGACTTGTAATGTATACAGTAGACATTGGCACTAGTTCACTTTGCCGTCGACATGCAGATCAACTAAGCGACAGTTAACTATGTTTCATACGGGAAAATCAGCTAGAGCTCGTTCAAACTCGAACATTCACGCCGAAAGGGCAGGCTAATGTAGAGCAATCAGAGATTGAATCACCAGTAGAGCAGGCGGTTCCAGTAATTGCAACTACACTCAATAGTCGCACAACAAGGCAGAGCTAATGTAGCGCAATCAGAAACTGAATCACCAGTAGAGCAGGCGGTTCCAGTAATCGCAACTACACCCAACAGTCACATAACTGGACAGAGCTAATGTAGAGCAATCAGAGACTGAATCACCAGTAGAGCAGGCGGTTCCAGTAATCGCAACTACACCCAACAGTCACAAAACTGGACAGAGCTAATGTAGAGCAATCAGAGACTGAATCACCAGTAGAGCAGGCGGTTCCAGTAATTGCAACTACACCCAATAGTCACATAACTGGACAGAGCTAATGTAGAGCAATCAGAGACTGAATCACCGGTAGAGCAGGCGGTTCCAGTAATTGCAACTACACCCAATAGTCGCATAACTGGACAGAGCTAATGTAGAGCAGAGACTGAATCACCAGCAGAGCAGGCGATTCCAGTAATTGCAACTACACCCAATAGTCGTACAACTGGACAGAGCTAATGTTCCTGTGGAAACAGAAAGACGTAATCAGTACCACCGAAACATTTTGAACTGTAAATATATGTATTACTTGCGCGTGGGTAATGTTGCGATAACTCACCCGTGCGACAAAGTGCATTTTCCACATTTCCAAAATGGCTGCATTTCTGATGTAAATCCTTAATATTTTCTTATAACTGCTCAAAACATAGGTTGAGGGTGCTCGTTAGCACCGCCTCAATTAGGCGGTTCTAACGAGTACCCACAACCTTTGTCTTTGAGCAGAAATAAGAAAAATAATGTATACCCCTGTAAACCCCAGTTTTCTCTATATAAAGAGGGGTTTAGGGGGGGGGTCTTCATTTCACGGACTTGTTAACGTGACGGTTCAGTGCTTTTCTTTTCTGCAAAATAAGGATTTTAACCTTAAATCTTAACAGTGACTTTTCTTGTGCAGTTTATCTGTCTTTTTGTGTTGCTAAATTAATGGGAGTTTTTAGGAATACAAAAACTGATACCACAATTATAGGATACTATGTTGAAACAGATATCTTAATTAGCCAGAATAATTTATCATGGTATAGTGTGGTGTATCCTTCAATGCTTAATGAACACATTTGCTTTAGGTAGCAGTACACAGTTTCCAGCCTGTGCGCATGGGGAAATTTCTTCATAAGTAAGGGTAGGGATCAAATTCAGTGTCTAAATACTGTTTGGCAATTATGAAAGCAATATCTTGAATTTAGTGTATTGTTTTTGTGTTATTGTGGAGAAATATGAATTAATTCATGGTTACATGACCTGGATATCAAGGGATGTACCTGAAAATACGAAACTACTGCTATGCGAATTTATCGCTACACTTTCTGTCTAAAATAGCTGTCTGACTTCATTTGGATATTGCTAAAAAAGTAAACGGCTGGCAGGGGTCAATTTCTAGCCCCTTTCATTTTTGGTAGGTGTACAATAGAGCTGAATGCTGACAATTGTCCTTGCAAATGCAGTATGCTGCCAGGGCTCCCTTGAAAACAGCAGAAAATGGTAAAAAAAAAAAAACGCAGAAGTGGGTGGGGTAGGACTTGTCTTCATAGCCACTACATTGGCTGTACAGTGTACAAGCTATAGTGTGTGTGTGTGTGTGAATTCGGGTTTAACGTCGCTTTCAACAATTTTTCAGTCATATCACGACGGTGTCTGGTTGCGACAGGGAGCTCAATGCTCACGTTTATAGTGCTGCCTCACTGAAGTATCATGTCCCAGACACATTACATGATACCACACCCAGTCACATTATCCTGACACTGGATCGACCAGTCCTAGCTCTACCCCGTAAATCTGAGTGCCAAGCGAGGAGCAGCTAGTACCATTTTTAACGACTTTGGTATGTCGCGGCCCGGGATCGAACCCGAGACCTCCCGTTCCCCGGAGCGGACACTCTACCAACTGAGCTATCGGGGCCGGTATACAAGCTATAGAAATCAGCTTCAAATTGTTCTGTGGCAAGTTACAATGCAGAGATAACACAAAAGAGAAGGGTTGCAAAGTGTACTATTTGTTACGGCTCAAAAAACTTCGTCCGCTGCACGTCCGAGTCTCGCCGACAGCTTTGAATAGTGGTTTGCTACCATTAACCAATAAGTCAAATTTCTAAGTGCCATTTAGGACAATCTTTTTCATCTACTGCTTTACCGGAATCAATATTTAGACAAAAACAGCATTGTTTCTGATAAAATTGGGTCATAAAACTGAAATTTGTATGTAAGCCTACAGGTAGGGTCAGAGGCAAGAAAGACAACTCCAAAATCAGAATTTTAGTCTAGATGTTTGTTATTCATTTTGGTGCTGTCAAAGCTTATTCAATCTTAAATTAAAGGTGATTAAACCCATTTTGGGCATTTAGTGTGCAAACGATAGATTTTAAATGATTAATTTTCTCTCATTTTCAGCTTGAAAAGCCTTAATTCTGAAATGTTTTAAACGGCTGCAAAGCACTATATCCCATGCTGTCAGCGAGGCATTGATGCGCAGCGGACAAGGTTTTTTGAGCCGTAACAAATAGTTACAGGTAACCAACTGTTGTTAACCTATTTTAAACAGGAAATCACAAACCGAGACACTGGCAAATAGTGCACGCCCACATCAGTCGGCCTAAATTGGTGCGTATGGTGAGGGCCCTCACTGACTGTTTGCAAGAAAGAGAGTCATTATTTATAATAAATTACTACTATAAACAACTAAACACGTAAAATAATTGTGTCTTGGTTTTTGTTTGGTTTTCTTGCGCGTGGGGGGGATTACTGCCCTTTCGAGATTATTTCACTGATATCGAGCTAACTTTGCATCATAGGTGGCAAAAACCGGAGTATCCGGAGAAAAACACCCTGACCTCCAGTTGCAGAACTTGGCGTATCACATCGTGTGACCCGAGGCAGGCTCCCCACCACAGCCTTGACAGAACTAATGATTAAGAGTCAGCTCTCTATCCACTAGGCCACTGAGGCCCGTAATTGTGTCTTGTATGCTGGGGTATCCACGGCTTCTCTCAGCTGAGATTGACTGCTAGCAACTGTGTTAGGAGTTCATAATGACTGTTATTACTGTTTTTCTTTCATTCCACAATTAAACTCATCATAATAAGGTGGAATTACTACCAATTTCACACTTTTGAGAAAAGTCATATTTGTCTTAAAGGTAGCAGTACACAGTTTCCAGCCCGTGCGCATGGGGAAATTTCTTCATAAGTAAGGGTAGGGATCAAATTCAGTGTCTAAATACTGTTTGGCAATTATGAAAGCAATATCTTGAATTTAGTGTATTGTTTGTGTCATTGTGGAGAAATATGAATTAATTCATGGTTACATGACTTGGATATCAAGGGATGTACCTGAAAATACGAAACTACTGCTATGAGAAGTTATCGCTACACTTTCTGTTTAAGTATAGAGGATCTTACACGAGTGGTCATTTCAAATGATATTTATGAAACGAGCCTTCGGCGAGTTTCATAAATATCATTTGAAATGACCACGAGTGTAAGATTCTGTTTATCATATGACCACTTTAAATAGGATTTTAACGCCTTTGAATTTGACAATTTTCCGGCAAAAAATGCATTGTTGACATGGACGTCGCCATGACGTTACTTAATCCCGCCAAAGTGTTATTACACGTGTGGTCATACGATATTTATTACACGACGTTATCCACTGCTTATCAACGACGTCATATGATAAAGCTTTTTAGCTCACCTGACCGAAGGTCATGGTGAGCTTTTGTGACAGTAAGATGTCCGGCGTCGTCGTGCGTCGTCCGTCGTCCGTCGTCCGTCGTGCGTAAACTTTTTCTTGTGAACACACTAGAGGCCACAGTTTTGGTCCAATTATCATCAAACTTGCTCAGAATGATAATCATGACAATATCTCGGTCAAGTTCGAATTTGGGTCATGTCGGGTAAAAAAGTAGGTCAGTAGGTCAAATCATAGAAAAACCTTGTGAACACTCGAGAGGCCACAATTTTGGTCCAATCATCATCAAACTTGCTCAGAATGATCATTGTGACAATATTTTAGTGAAGTTTGAATATGGATCATGTCGGCTTAAAAAGTAGGTCAGCGGGTCAAATCATAGAAAAACCTTGTGAACACCCTAGAGGCCACAATTTTGGTCCAATCATAATCAAACTTGCTCAGAATGATCATCATGACAATATCTTGGTCAAGTTCGAATATGGGTCATGTCCGGTCAAAAAGTAGGTCAGTAGGTCAAATCATAGAAAAACCTTGTGAACACTCTGAAGGCCACTGTTTTGGTCCAATTATCATGAAACTTGCTCAGAATGACCATTGTGACAATATTTCAGTCCAGTTCGAATATGGGTCATATCGGGTTAAAAAGTAGGTCAGCGGGTCAAATCATATAAAAACCTTGTGAACACCCTAGGGGCCACAATTTTGGTCCAATCATAATCAAACTTGCTCAGAATGATCATCATGACAATATCTCGGTCAAGTTTGAATATGGGTCATGTCCGGTTGAAAAGTAGGTCAGTAGGTCAAATCATAGAAAAACCTTGTGAATACTCAGGAGGCCACAAGTTTGGTTAAATCATTAATCTTGCTCAGAATGGTCATTGTGACAATATCTTGGCTAAGTTTGAATAAAGGTCTTTTCGGGTCAAAAAGTAGGTCAGTAGGTCAAATTAAAGAAAAAACTTGTGAACACTCTAGTTTTACATAGACTTATATAGGGAAAATCTTTAAAAATCCTTTTCTCTGAAACCACAAGGCCTAGGTCTTTTATATTTGGTATGAAGCTTCATCTAAAAGACCCCTAACAAGATTATTCAAATGATAGTGCTGAGGCCAAAAATGTCCCCGCCCCCGGGCCCTTTGGTTTTACATAGGCTTATATAGGGAAAATCTTTAAAAATCTTCTGCTCTGAAGCTGCAAGGCCCAGGACTTTGATATTTGGTATTAAGCTTTATCTAGTGGACCCCTACCAAGATTGTTCAAATTATAGTGCTGGGGCAAAAAATGCCCCCGTTCCGGGGCCCTTTGGTTTTACATGGCCTTATATAGGGAAAATCTTTAAAAATCTTCTTCTCTGAAACCGCAAGGTCCAGGACTTTGATATTTAGAATGAAGCTTCATCCATTGGACCTCTACCAAGATTGTTCAAATTATCGCCCTTGGGCCAAAAATGCCCCCGCTCAGGGGCCCTTTGTTTTTACATAGACTTATATAGGGAAAATCTTTAAAAATCCTTTTCTCTGAAACCACAAGGCCTAGGTCTTTTATATTTGGTATGAAGCTTCATCTAAAAGACCCCTAACAAGATTATTCAAATGATAGTGCTGAGGCCAAAAATGTCCCCACCCCCGGGCCCTTTGGTTTTACATAGGCTTATATAGGGAAAATCTTTAAAAATCTTCTGCTCTGAAACTGCAAGGCCCAGGACTTTGATATTTGGTATTAAGCTTTATCTAGTGGACCCCTACCAAGATTGTTCAAATTATAGTGCTGGGGCAAAAAAAGCCTCCACCTGGGGCCCTTTGGTTTTACATAGGCTTATATAGGGAAAATCTTTAAAAATCTTCTTCTCTGAAACCGCAAGGCCCAGGACTTTGATATTTTGTATGAAGCTTCATCTAGTGGACCCCTACCAAGATTGTTCAAATTATAGCCCTTGGGCCAAAAATCCCCCTGCTCAGGGGCCCTTTGGTCTTACATAGACTTATATAGGGAAAATCTTTAAAAATCTTCTTCTCTGAAACCGCAAGGTCCAGGACTTTGATATTTAGAATGAAGCTTCATCCAATGGACCTCTACCAAGATTGTTCAAACTATCGCCCTTGGGCCAAAAATGCCCCCGCTCAGGGGCCCTTTGTTTTTACATAGACTTATATAGGGAAAATCTTTAAAAATCCTTTTCTCTGAAACCACAAGGCCTAGGTCTTTTATATTTGGTATGAAGCTTCATCTAAAAGACCCCTAACAAGATTATTCAAATGATAGTGCTGAGGCCAAAAATGTCCCCGCCGCCGGGCCCTTTGGTTTTACATAGGCTTATATAGGGAAAATCTTTAAAAATCTTCTGCTCTGAAACTGCAAGGCCCAGGACTTTGATATTTGGAATTAAGCTTTATCTAGTGGACCCCTACCAAGATTGTTCAAATTATAGTGCTGGGGCAAAAAAAGCCTCCGACTGGGACCCTTTGGTTTTACATGGCCTTATATAGGGAAAATCTTTAAAAATCTTCTTCTCTGAAACCGCAAGGCCCAGGACTTTGATATTTTGTATGAAGCTTCATCTAGTGGACCCCTACCAAGATTGTTCAAATTATAGCCCTTGGGCCAAAAATGCCCCCGCTCAGGGGCCCTTTGGTTTTACATAGACTTATATAGGGAAAATCTTTAAAAATCTTCTTCTCTGAAACCACAAGGCCTAGGTCTTTTATATTTGGTATGAAGCTTCTTCTAAAGGACCCCTACCAAGATGATTCAAATTATAGTGCTGGGGCCAAAAGTGGCCCCGTCCCGGGGCCCTTTGGTTTTACATAGACTTATATAGGGATAATCTTTAAAAATCTTCTCTGAAACCACAAGGCCCAGGACTTTGAAATTTGGTATGAAGTTGCATCTAATGGACCTCTACCAAGATTGTTAAAATTATAGCCCTGGGGCCAAAAATGCCCCCACTCTGGGGCCCTATGGTTTTACATAGACTTACATGGGGAAAATCTTCAAAAATCTTCTTCTCTGAAACCACAAGGCCTGGGTCTTTGATATTTGGTATGAAGCTGCATCTAGTGGACCTCTATCAAAATTATTCAAATTATAGCCCTGGTACCAAAAATGTCCCCGCTCCGGGGCCCTTTGGTTTTGCATAGACTTATATAGGGAAATCTTTAAAAATCTTCTCTGAAACTGCAAGGCCAAGGCCTTTGATATTTAGTATGGAGCTTTATCTAGTGGACCTCTACCAAGATTGTTCAAATTATAGCCCTGGGGCCACAAATGCCCCCACCCCGGGCCGGGGCCCTTTGTTTTTACATAGATTTATATAGCCCTGGGGCCATTTGGTTTTGCATAGGCTTATGTAGGGAATATCTTTAAAAAAAATCTTCTTCTCTGAAACTGCAAGGCCCAGGTCTTTGAAATTTGATGTGTAGCTTTATCTAGTGGACCTTTGCCAAGATTGTTCTAATTATAGCCTTTGTTGATGTTTGGTATGAAGCTTCACCTTTAAGACCTCCCTCAACATTATGCACATTAAAACCCTGGGGCCAATAATGGCCCTCTCTGGGGCCCACTTGTTTACCATTTTCTCCTGTTTTCAAGGGAGCCCTGGCAGCACACTGCATTTGCAAGGACAATTGTCAGCATTCAGCTCTATTTCATTGGATATTGCTAAAACAGTAAACGGCTGGCAGGGGTCAATTTCTAGCCCCCTTTCATTTTTGGTAGGTGTACAATAGAGCTGAATGCTGACATTTGTCCTTGCAAATGCAGCGTGCTGCCAGGGCTCCCTTGAAAACAGCAGAAAATGGTAAAAAAGCAGCAGAAGTGGGTGGGGTAGGATTTGTTTACATAGCCACTACATTTGCTGTACAGTGTACAAGCTATAGAAACCAGCTTCAAATTATTCTGTGGCAAGTTACAATGCAGAGATAACACAAAAGAGAAGGGTTGGAAAGTGTACTTTATTTACGGCTCAAAAAACTGCGTCCGCTGCGCGTCCGAGTCTCGCCGACAGCTTGGAATAGTGGTTTGCTACCTTAGGGCAGAATACACCTTTTTCTTACAATGTATGCGTTTCCTATCTGTTCAGTAAAAATAATGTTTTGTTTCTCTCTGATAGCATGCTAGGTAGTATTAAAATGTATTCTAAGCAGGCAAGTTGTTCTGTCCTTTTGGGTATAAAAAACATACAATATTACCTTCTTCCATTGTAGCAAACACATCACTATCAAGCACACCTTTCTTCCCGACTGATATTACCCAATTCGTCATATTATCTGCCAGAGCGACTTTCATTACGATAACACACCCGTGCGACATATAGAGGATCTTATACGAGTGGTCTTTTCATATGAAATTTATGAAACGAGCCTTCGGCGAGTTTCATAAATTTCATATGGAATGACCACAAGTGTAAGATTCTGTTTATCATATGACCACTTTAAAATGGATTTTATCGGCTTTGAATTTGACTTCTTTTTCTACAAAAAAAGCATTATTGACATGGACGTAGTCATTACGTTATTTAATCCCGCCAAAGTGTTATTACACGTGTGGTCATACGATATTTATTACACGACGTTCTCCACTGCTTATCAAGGACGTCATATGATAAATTGCATTTTTTTACATCTCCAAAATGGTCATTTTCCTGAAGAAATTCCGTGATATTTTTCTTATAAATATTGCAAACATAGGTTGTCGGTGCTCGTTAGAACCGCCTCATTGAGGCGGTTCTAACGAGTACCCACAACCTACGTCCTGAAGCAAATACAAGAAAAATAATGTATACCCCCGTAACCCAAGTTTTCTCTATATAAGGTGTGGTATAGGGGGTCTTCATTTCACGGAGTCCGACTTGTTTACGTTATGTTGCCAAGCACTGTGGCTTTGTCGAGGCTGTAGTAAAACAAGAGGTGGTAGGATTTAAAGCTAAACGACCGGGTTTATACTTTAATGGTATAACGAGTTTGACAGTTTAGGTAACCAAACTTTCACTTTTCGGTACATAAGCGTTTGACCTGCAGGGTAAGCATTCCTTTGCATGAAACTGACAAACGCCATTATTGAGTGAAAACATTGCGATAACAAAGCTTTGGGACATAGTGTATTTTGTTATCTACAAAACGGTTGAATTTCCGATGACAAATTGCGATATGTTTTTTTTATTAAAACTCAAACATAGGATGTTAGTGCTCCCGAGAACAGCCTCATTGAGGCGGTTCTAACGAGTACCATCAATCCATGTCTTGGAGCAGAAATAAGAAGAATAATATATACCCTTGTAAACCCCAGTTATCTCTGTAAGAAGTGGGCTTTGCCGTTGGTGTTGTGCCGTGTGGCGGCCGTAAAACGTCTCCCCGTACATCAATCATAGGGTAGTTTATATTTTACTTTTTGGTCCTTTGAGATCAGCGTGAATATTCTGAGAAATCAGAAATAAATTATTGGTTTAAACTCATATTCTAGACAGGTTTTTAACTTTTTGGACCCCAATTTGATTTACATCAGTCTTTGTATCGACTGCCTATTCGAAATTTGCAAAATTGCAGTATGTTTCCTTTGGCTTTCTTTGCCGGATCATTACAGGGTCACTGATGAGGCTTTATTAGCCGAAACTACGTAGTATGACCCATCTTCTTTCTTATGAATGTTTTCATTGCTCTTAAAGGAACTCATTTTTGATTTTTATTTACAGAGGTTTTCATTTTACGGAAATCCTTTATTTCTTTTTTGTAAACCTAATAGAATTTAGGCGAAATTTCAACGAAGTCGAAAGCACATCTGGCTGAGCCATCCAAAACAATGGAGCATCCCTCATAGGAGTTTCAATCAAAGACGTAGATTACACGTTCGGGGGAGGCCAATCAAAGAAACCAAACGATCAAATTTATTTCATGCTGTAGGTTGTGTTTGTTTGTTTTGGGATGTAACGGCCCAATCAACACAATTTTAGGTCATTTTTGAGCCGGTCAGTTATCCTGTCCACACTCGCTGGACAGGCTTACACGTAAGCGGTTAACCAGTATAGTGCACATTCTTTCGTCAGAAACTAACTAACAACTGCCCTTCTTGAATCTCAGGAAGAGAGAGAATGGCCATAGAAAAGATTTCATAATCAATCTCCACCAAAAGAATGTTGCCGACCCCGGCAGGTATTGAAACCACGTCCTCCTGATCTCCAGTCAGACACGCATCCGACTGAGCTACCGAGGCCGGCCTTCGTGCTGTTGGTAATACGAAAAATAACTTAACATCAATAGAAAACCAATGCGGACTGCGAATAAATTACGAAAACACGCCTATTCAAATATTTAGAAAATTCAAATTCTACGACCAAAAAATGAACAATTTAAGATAAGAAACCTTCTAAAAGCTTTCATAATGCTGCTCAAAAGATAGAGTCGATTCTAACGAGTACCCGCAAAGTATGTTTTTGAGCAGAAATAAGAAAAATAATTTATTAAACTAACTCACCTTTTGCAGGTCTGCCAGTTCCACAAAGCAACAGTTGAAATATCACAATGATCGCCAAAACCTAATGAGAGAGATAAAAATCATTCACACACTGATCTTACCCAGATTCGGAATGCTAACGATTATTATTTGGTTAGTTGCGACGGAGTTTGGCCACGTAAAATCGATTAAAGCCCCCCGAGTGAAATTCGATGCTGCTGACCGTTCCAAGGCGGTTCTTCTGTCGCGGTTTATTTCTGTTATGGTTTGGGTGTTTGTGTTGCTTATATTGTTTTTTTTTTTTTTTTGTTTTTTTTGTTGGGATAGCCGATTGGCCATTTTGTGGGAAAGTAACTGTCCTTTTGGCTTTCCGCTGTTGTTTCCATTAGGGTCTGTTGTTTCGTGTTTGTGTTTCTTTCTCTTTGGTGTCTCTGATGGGGGCTGTGGGTTAATTGTATCGATTCCTGATCATTGCCTCCACTTCTACTTATATGGGTGTGAGGTGTGGATAGTGAAATCCGTCCCTAGGGTCACTGTCCGGCATCACAAGGCTTGCCGGACGGTGATCCCGAGGAACGGATATTTCTATCCACCTCCCACACCCATATAGGATTCTTTTTCTTGCATATATTCCATTTCGTATCGCGGACTTTTAATGCTGCGTCGTCCGCCATATTGTGATGACACTACATGAATGTGTAGTGACGTGACGTAACGTGCTGTGATGTCAGCCTCAACGACGGCGCATATGAGGTCGTATTCAACCAGTGCATTTATCAAACACGCGAGACTATTCGATTTTGGGTAAGAACACGGGGGTTAGAATATAATTTCTATTCCAAGCTAAAACTATGGTTTTCCTTATCTGGTGTGCAAGAAAATACGTTTTGGGCTATCGCGGTGTGGTTCCTTAACTATACTTCCTGCTAGGCATATACGTAGGTGATTTCAAGAACAGCACACATTCGCCATTACCTGACAACTACCCAGGACCGAACTGCAAACATTGCTAAATAAAAAGAAACGGTTACTCAGTGAAAACCTGTGACACTGAAAACTGTCACACTTATCTCGAGCCACAAGCATGATGGCACACACAGAACATAACATGCAACAGCACAAAATTAACTTTATACCACAATCAGGCATTCTAGTAACCTAAAAAAGGGGGTCGAATAACTGCACGCAAAAATCGGTAGTGACCTATAAGACCCTCAACTGACCTATAATAGGTCTAGTGACCGTTTATAGACCGGACCTACTTTTCAGGTCCCTATTTTACAAGTATAAACAATAACATGCAACCTTTCATACATAGGAAAACAACAAAGTAGAAGTAAAACAAAGATCAGGAATTTATACAATTAACTTACTCCACCTATAAAAGACACCAAAGGGAAAGAAATACAAACATTAAGCGACCAAACCATAATGGAAACCTAAACAAAGGAAGGCCATAAGGACAGTTACTTTCCCACAAAATGGCCATATGGCCATCCAAAACCAAAATACACAAGTGATACACACAGTAAGTAACAAACAACAACATAAATAAATCGCCACAGAAGAGCCGCCTTGGAACGGTCAGTGGAAGATTTCCACTGGGGGGGCTTAAATCGATTTTACGTGGCCACAATCCTCGCCCTTAATTCCGTCGCGATTTAGACAAATAATTTGTTCAGTCCGCATGTAGGCCTCCTAACTCATCAGTGCAACATCTCCGTGAACACAAAAATCAAAGAACCACAGAGGTGAGACAACGGTGAGGACTCGACAGCAAGAAACCACTGAAATGCTGGAGCAAAAGAAAACCAACAGTTAGACTCCGATGAGCCCGACCAGAGACAGAGCATCAGGCACCAACCAACAAAACTGCAAGTTGAAATCTTTGCAATAATTATTTAAACAGATTTTCAAAAATGTCAGCTAAATTCTTACCTTCACGGCTTTTCCTGTTTGAATGGTCCGTTGGAATAACCGCGCATTGCTACTGCAGTAGCGTCTCAACCTCGAAAATAATTTTTAAAGCTGAAATAAACTATTTATTTGCAGATTTTCATACAGAAAGTAAAGCGCTGAGAACTGTGTTGTTTCCTACGTCTTTGTGGCGCGGTGACGTCAGAAACTTTGCACTCGTTGACGTCACGTTATACAACGTGTGCGCGCCATGGCACTGAGTGAGTGTTTGAGTTTTACGTCCCAAAAACAGCTAAGGTCATACAGAGACGGGGCCTCGGTTTAAAGACTCATCCGAAAGTCTGGAGAAGTCCGGGATCGATCCTGCAATCCCTGGTTTACAAGGCGAGTAGCGTATCCACTACACCACGGAGGCTTCTAAACCATGTCACTGAATGTCGTCTAACAATCCACACTGTCTGCTCTCTTTTTGCTTCAATTTGCTAAATTATTGCAGGAACCATTGATTGTTTTGAATTGCGGTATAAACTAAATACATGGATAGTGTCTTTAATAATAAAATATAATCGGTTCGCCCCGACAATTTTGTAGGAGCTCGCTAAAGCTCGCCCCTATAAAATTATCTAAGGCTCACGGATTAAAATATATTATATTATTAATGGCACTAACCATGTATTTACTATATAAGAAATAAAGGATATTTCATTTTTTTCTGTGAAAGATCGATTTTTATTTCACCGAATAAACACCAAAAGAAGTATTTTCAAGATTGGCGAAGCATTTAATTTGTGTAATATTCGTTATACATTTTCTTATGTTCACTGATGGCTGTTAATCTTGCTAATAACTTAGGATATAAATTTCTGAATTGTAACGCCTATTTTAGTTTTAAAGGAAATGATAAACTGTTTAAAAGTAACACTTCATTTATAATGTCTTTAATTAAGTATATAAAGTAGAATTAAAACAAAGATTAGGAATCGATACAATTAAATTCCTTTTTGTCACTAAACACATAACCTACCGCTGTCTTTTAATGTACAGACAAACATGTAAATTAAATCTGGAATTTAAAACAGTGAAATAAGTCCTTTAAATTTTTAATTTTTATTTATATAATTTCGGAAATAAGAGAAAATTGCTTTAGAATTTTATTTAGATCAATTTCATGAATATAGGCAGGTGGTTAAGTAATTTCTGATGATATACAACACCAGATATTTTGATTTTTAAAACACTTCAAAGAATTTAATTGCAACTATGTCGTCATAGAATAGTTTATGAATGTTAATGCGTCAGTTTGAAGTTGTTCTTTCATTTTGAAATGTTTCAGACTTCTGATGTCTCACGTGTGGCATTCTACTGTGTTTATATTTCGCAATTACTTCCATTAGACAGAGTGGCTGGTCATGTAACTGACTTTAACACTGAATTTCGTAATCAGGTTTATGGGTATCAGAAACTACGAAAAGCCTTTTAGACGTCATTCCGATTTAGAGTAAAAATTCAATGTTGGACTTCATCCTCTTCTGCAACAAGGTCGATTTAGTGATGACTTATCCGATGGGTACTAATTGCGCATCCCTTGTGGCTGCTCTGTTTTTGTTTTGTTATGAGAGAGACTTTTCGATGTCCCTTTCTGTTGAAAACCAATCTGAAATCATTGAAGCTTTTAGCTCGACTTCTAGATATTTGGATGACACGCCTACGGAACGATAGAATGCGTAACCATTGGTTAAGAACGTGAAGCAATTAGAGCGACATCCGGTTAGGAATTAGATCGCTAAAAAAGGTAAAGAAACTGAGCAGTTTCTGTGTTTCATAAGTTATATAATTTTTACGAGGAAGTTATTTAAAAAACGGGGAATTACATTCAGGAGCCCATTGATATCGGCATCTTTGGAGTAAATAACAAATCCCGTACTTCACACATTTCGGCTAAATTTAGTTTCTCCTGCTGAAGGTGAACTAAAGCCTTAGGAAACGAGTGGTTTTTCGAGGTGTTTGTTGCCTTTTATTCATTACTGCGCTTTGCTACAAGTTCAGCGTATTAACATGCACACACAATAAACATATATGGTTATATGTGTTTTGGATATTTTGCTTGTCAATGCAGCACTAGCGAGAAATCACCACGGAAAAGGTCGAAAATGGTTGGTTACGCATTAGATCTATAGAAATGATAACAGAACTTGCAACTATAAAG
This sequence comes from Lucinisca nassula, assembly GCA_963580285.1. Lineage (NCBI taxonomy): Eukaryota > Metazoa > Mollusca > Bivalvia > Lucinida > Lucinidae > Lucinisca > Lucinisca nassula. Next base: position 14,338,560 of record OY757020.1, on the reverse strand, counting down.
CGGATCTGTTTTCATCTCCACGGCCCCAGAATCACCCGCACCTTGTTCTACGGAACCATTTTAGCCAACCTGATAAGCAGTGCGCTATTGATTCGATAATGACATAGTATTTTATGGAAACAGTTTCAGTCTCCAGAATCATAGTACCGAATGATGTCGCTCTAATTGCTTCACGTTCTTAACCAATGGTTACGCATTCTATCGTTCCGTAGGCGTGGATGATTTATTAAATATTGACAATACCCATTTCGATGGTTTGATCAGTCAATTTACCCCAACGAACTTCAGTTGAATAAAGCAAATTCTTCTGATACCGAGGCCACGTTTAAGGTTTTTTGTTTATCTATTGTAGATGGGTTTGTTTCTTGCAAAGTGTGTGAAAAACGCGATGATTTTGATTTTGAGAGTTTAAACTTTCTTTTTTTTGGATCGAGATGTCCCTCGTGCGCTATCCTATGGTGTTTATATTTCGCAATTCGAGTCATGTAACTGACTTCAACATTCGTAATAAATTGTTAACTGCTGAACTTCTTAATCAGGATTATTGGTACCATAAACAAAACAAAGCCTTTTCAAACTTTTATAGATGTCATCCTGATTTAATTTCAAAATTCAATACTGGACTTTGTCTAAATCGCGACGGAAGTAAGGGCGAGGATTGTGGCCCCCGAGTGGAATGCGTTTCCGCTGACCGTTCCAAGGCGGTTCTTCTGTTGCGGTTTATTTTTGTTATGGTCTGTCTTTGGGTGTTTGTGTCGCTTATGTTACTTTATTTTGGATAACCTATTGGCCATTTTGTGGGAAAGTAATTGTCCTTTTGGCTTCCTGCTGTTGGTGTTTCCATTAGGGTCTTTTGTTTCATGTTCGTGTGTTTTTCCCTTTGGTGTCTCTGATGGGAGCTGTGGGTTGATTTTATCGATTCCTGATCATTGCCTCCACTTCTATTTTCTATATTGAGTCTCTTCTGCGGCAGGGTCTATCGGAACCCGAATTGTATCGTGACTTAGTATATACATTCAGGGAGATATATTACCGCAATGACTTCGGTGCCCGATTTCGAAAAATCATCCACCGATATGGAAAGATTGGGTGCATCATGTGTGTTGTGCGACAGACTGCATGCATTGTGGTTGACCCGGTGACGGTTGGCCGCTTTTCTTATCTCTTTAATTGCACGCCGGTTGGTCAGTCCTCAGATTCAATGACGGTGCCAGCGTAAAGGCTTACTGTGAAATAGAGAGTCTCTAATTTTATGTAATGTTGGTTGTTGCCTGATGCTCTGTCTCTGGTCGGGCCCATCGGTGTCTAACTGTTGGTTTTCTTTTGCTCCACCAGTTCAATGGTTTCTAGCTGTCGAGTCCTCATCTTTGTTTCGTCTTTGGGGTTGCTTGATTTGTTTAGACAACCAGCCAAAGGTAAAACATCACACCATGTAATACTCAGGAATCTGAGAATTTCAAGAACACAGCTTTCTCATTTATGTAGGAATATTGGGAATAGCCATGAGAATTGCATTAATGAGGCAGTTTTACCTGTTAAAATGCCGCAAAAAGACACAAGACTAAAACGAAATGCTAAAACTGGACGCCCATATAGCCAGCCAATCGACGAATTTAGTGATATATTGATTGATAAATCACTGGGCGGAAGAGCGCGACGCGACTAGCCGCTCTTTTATCCCATTGTTTGACGCTGTTCATTGTTACCTTGACGATAGATGATGCAACGTCGTTTTCATATATCAGCTATGTTATGAAAACAGGTAAACATCATGGTGGGAAACAGTCAGTTATATTCCTTTGAATAACGGCGGAAAATAGGGAGAATCTAAAGGAATCGATAGCATGTTTGTCGTTTTTTTTGCTGTTCATGTGTGAAAATCGAAATAGATCAGCTCTGTCGGCGTGATTTATTGAGTATTATATTACTGTTGGTTGGTCAGTTGTAAGTAGACAAACCACTCATACTACGCGTTCGTGTTTTATCTACTTTACAACTGACCTCCAAACAGTGATATATCACTCAATAAATCATTGATGGAGCTGATCTGCTTCTTACCCAAAATGTAATTAAAGCACTAATAAAGTCAAGTAGATTTTCTTGCACCCAATGGCTCAGCGCGTTTTACTATCGAGTCCTCATCCTTGTGTCACCTTGGGTTTAATTGTGATTTCTTTATTCACCGACTTGAGTCACTGATGAGATCGAGAAAGTTTTCACGCGGACCAAACACAGTGAAAGTGAGGGTGAGGGTTCGAATCCTGTAATGTTGACTTGGACCAACCGGTGATTTTTAATGACCGTTCGTAGTCGGTGCTTTTGCTGTGGTTCCTTCATGTTTTGTGTTAGTGGTTCCGAGCCTTTCCCAAATCAAATATGTTGTTACGTTGATAATTCTGATTCTATTATCCCGGGCTACTCCAGCTTTCGGCTGAGTCTTCAAACCGAGGTCTTGTCTCCATATTACCTAAGCTGTTGGTGTGATGTAAAACTAAAACACTCACCCACTCAGATTCTTCATTATCTTTGTTGTACATTTTTAGTTACGTTTGTCCTTCCAGTTTGATGTTTGTCATGTTGGTGACTCTGATACTTTCCCGCCATTATGTATAGGCATGGTTTAGATATTCTGAGTCACCACCTGTTTGGGAAAGACTCGGTTTACTTGTTATCCATTTTGTTTGCTTTCGCCACAACAAGTTTCGACTTCTTTCCCTGGTGATATTGTGGGAAGAATTTTGGATTTTGGATATCTGATTTTATCAGTTCCTGGTCGTTTCTCTTTTTAATTTTGATCTTCTATATTATTAACGAATAAAGCGCATACTCAACAGAATCGCCTCATCGAGTTCACTTCCTTTATACAGGGATGACTTCGGGATAGGTTTTTGTTCTTCTAGATTATGGAAGAATATATCGCTTCATCAAGTACATTTTCTTTATACGGGGGTGACTTCGTGATAGATTTTTTATCTTCTAGATTATATAAGAATTTTGCGCAAACTCAATAGAATCGCCTCATCGAGTACACTTCCTTTATACGGGGATGATTTCGGGGTAGCTTTTTGACCTTCTATAATTTTTATAGGAATGAATTTTATTTCTGTAGATTTTGCCATCACTTCTATTTTTATCGGTGTGTAAACTCTGGCGAATTACTCACAACCTCCATAAAACCCGAAACATTGTATGCCAAGTTTTGGAGAGATTTGTCGGGAGTTTACACATCGATAAAATCTACTAAAATGAAATTCATTCCTTATAATTCCAGCTTTGTCAACGAAATGTTAAAACCGCCACCAAAATGGTCACTTTTTTAATTCTTTCGAAAGCGTGACAACGAACTTACTAACGGCTGAATGATTATTCAGTTAGAAACTGTCATCTTTGAAAGAAACCCAAGCGAAAAAAAACGCTTTGAATTCCGTGTATTTGTCTTCTAACATTTAAGTCATCAATAGTTTCCAATCTGTAATCGAACAATGTTGACTTCACCCGATCTATGCAATGACGTAACGCGCGGGTTTAAAACGTACTCTTTGACGCCGCGTTATACCTGCGCCTGTGTGAACTAGGTCTGAGATTCTTGCGCATGGAATTTGTCGAAGTATGAAACGTTTACTCACCCGATCAAATCAATGACCATATTAACGGAAAATCGGAATCATAAACGAATATAGCACATATAAATCGCCTCATCGAGTACACTTCCTTAAGATAACTATATTTTTAGCTCACCTGAGCACGAAGTGCTCAAGGTGAGCTATTGTGATCGCCTTTTGTCCGGCGTCCGTCGTGCGTCGTCAACAATTCACTTAAATGACATCTCCTCCTAAACCAGTGAATGGATTTCAAAATACTTCCATAGAAATGTTGCTTGGGTGACCCTCTACCAAAAATGCTAAAATGGTTCCGCTCCGCAAAACAAAATGGCCACCAGAGCTAAAAATAGAAAAACCTTTTAACGACATCTTCTCCTAGCCCTTTGGCCCGATTTCAAAATAATTTCACAGAAATGTTCCTTGGATGACCCTCTACCAAAATTGCTAAAATGGTTCCGCTCCGCTGAACAAAATGGCAGCCAGAGCTAAAAATAGAAAAACCTTTAAACGACATCTCCTCCTAGCCCTTTGGCCCGATTTCAAAATAATTTCACAGAAATGTTCCTTGGATGACCCTCTACCGAAATTGCTAAAATGGTTCCGCTACGCTGAACAAAATGGCCGCCAGAGCTAAAAATAGAAAAACCTTTAAACGACATCTCCTCCTAGCCCTTTGGCCCGATTTCAAAATAGTTTCACTGAAATGTTTCTTGGATGACCCTCTACCGAAATTGCTAAAATGGTTCCGCTCCGCTGAACAAAATGGCCGCCAGAGCTAAAATAGAAAAACCTTTAAACGACATCTCCTCCTAGCCCTTTGGCCCGATTCCAAAATAATTTCACAGAAATGTTCCTTGGATGACCCTCTACCAAAATTGCTAAAATGGTTCCGCTCCGCTGAACAAAATGGCCACCAGAGCTAAAAATAGAAAAACCTTTAAACGACATCTCCTCCTAGCCCTTTGGCCCGATTTCAAAATAATTTCACAGAAATGTTCCTTGGATGACCCTTTACTGAAATTGCTAAAATGGTTCCGCTCCGCTGAACAAAATGGCCACCAGAGCTAAAAATAGAAAAACCTTTAAACGACATCTCCTAGCCCTTTGGCCCGATTTCAAAATAATTTCACAGAAATGTTCCTTGGATGACCCTCTACCGAAATTGCTAAAATGGTTCCTCTCCGCTGAATAAAATGGCCGCCAGAGCTAAAAATAGAAAAACCTTTAAACGACATCTCCTCCTAGCCCTTTGGCCCGATTTCAACATAATTTCACTGAAATGTTTCTTGGATGACCCTCTACCGAAATTGCTAAAATGGTTCCGCTCCGCTGAACAAAATGGCCGCAAGAGCTAAAAAATAGAAAAACTTTTAAACGACATCTCCTCCTAGCCCTTTGGTCTGATTTCAAAATAATTTCACAGAAATGTTCCTTGGATGACCCTCTACCAAAATTGCTAAAATGGTTTCCTTCCGCTGGAAAAAATGGCCGTCAGAGCTAAAAATAGAAAAACCTTTAAACGACATCTCTTCTTAGCCCTTTGGCCTGATTTCAAAATTATTTCACTGAAATGTTCCTTGGATGACCCTTTACAGAAATTGCTAAAATGGTTCCGCTCCGCTGAACACAATGGCGGCCAGTGCTAAAAATAGAAAAACCTTTAAACGACATCTCCTCCTAGCCCTTTGACCCGATTTCAAAATAATTTCACTGAAATGTTTCTTGGATGACCTTCTACCGCAATTGATAAAATGGTTCTGCTCCGCTGAACAAAATGGCCACCAGAGCTAAAAATAGAAAAACCTTTAAACAACATCTCCTCCTAGCCCTTTGGCCCGATTTCAAAATAGTTTCACTGAAATGTTTCTTGGATGACCCTCTACCGAAATTGCTAAAATGGTTCCGCTCCGCTGAACAAAATGGCCGCAAGAGCTAAAAATAGAAACACCTTTAAACGACATCTCCTCCTAGCCCTTTGGTCTGATTTCAAAATAATTTCACAGAAATGTTCCTTGGATGACCCTCTACCAAAATTGCTAAAATGGTTCCGCTCTGCAGAACAAAATGGCCACCAGGGCTAAAAATAGAAAAACCTTTAAACGACATCTCCTCCTAGCCCTTTGGCCCGATTCCAAAATAATTTCACAGAAATGATCCTTGGATGACCCTCTACCAAAATTGCTAAAATGGTTCCGCTCCGCTGAACAAAATGGCCGCCAGAGCTAAAAAATAGAAAAACCTTTAAACGACATCTCCTCCTAGCCCTTTGGCCCGATTTCAAAATAATTTCACAGAAATGTTCCTTGGATGACCCTCATGGTTTTGCATCCTCATGGGACGAAGCCAAAATGGGAATCGTCGATTGACAACAACTGTCTAATGAGGCCATCCACAATCCTCTTCAGGACTTTTATGACCTGTTCTGTCAGCTTGAGACCACGGCAGTTGCCCCTGCATCGCCCTTGTGGAAACAGACAATGGAAGCCTGCTCCTAGTCAGAGGGTGTCTTGTCATCATGTATGATTACAGCTGCATGGTCACGGATCATAGAGTCACCCAAATAACCATCTGTGCTTTTCAACTCTATCACTAAGCCCGACGGTCCCGGTGCTTCCCCAGCTTTCATCTCAGAGATAGCCTTCTTAACCATATCAATAGTGATTGGGATAGGTTCCCTTCCCCTGGTGGTCCATCAGACAGGTGATCCGGTTATAGTCAAGACGTTTTGTAGCCTTTGGCAGTGTTATAACCAGGCCCTCTATTTTTGTTGTTTTTTGGGGAGGTTGGTTTTACGGCCCTTTCAAGATTATTTCACTCATATTGAGCCAATCATTAATCAAAGGTGGGCGAAAACCGGAGTACCCAGAGAAAAATCACTTGACCTTCCAACCAGGCCCTCTGCTTTAAGTATTCACTCATTGGCATCTCATCACTTTCTGGGAAAGTAACTGTCTTTTTGGATTTCCGCTAGTGATGTTTCCATTACGGTCTAGTTATTTCATGTTCATGGTTCGTTCCCTTTGATGTATCTGATAGGAGGTGTGAGGTAATTGTATCGAATCCTGATCATTGCTTTCACTACTATCTATTATCTGATAACTTATGGATAACTTATCTTGCCTCACCTCCCTTACAAATCACAGTTTTCATAAAAGGCGATAAATAATTAAAATAACGTGTCGGGTCACTATGACATAAAAAAACCTGTCAAAGTCCAACTTTTACTAGTTGATTTTCTACTTTCCCTAACCTGACAGGAACTCAAACGCGGAAAAAAGAAGTGAGTGAGTGTTTGACTGTTTGAGTTTACCTCTCACCAGCAGCTAAGGTAATATAGAGACGGGACCTCCCTTTAAAGACTCATCCGAAATTTTGAGAAGTCCGGGATCGATCACGGGAAAAAAATAAATTTAGATAAACTTTGCATCAGCATATTGCATCTTCATCAGTTTGGATCCATTTCATTACGGTGTTGGGTATTAAATTGGCAGCAAAGTAAGATAAAAATGTCAAATAATCTTTCCAAGGTCAATTAGTAACATATATCTAACATTGATTGACCATCTGCAACAATGTTTGACCATCTGCAACAATGTTAATCCGTCCCCGCCCATCGGGGCTTAAAGAAATAGATAGGCTGCATGCTGAATCCGAACCCCACACGAGTACCGGTATACCGCTTAGAGGATCTAAGCCTGTCCAGGTAAAGCGGTGCGAATCCGACCGTCCATGCTTATAAACCCTATTGGTTTCATGGGCAACAGGGCTTGAGATGTCATTTCATGTCGATGTTGGGAAAAAGTCCCACAAATTGGAAGCAACGTCTCCAAAATGACCTATACAGTGTTGACGGGGACGTTAAACCTCAAATCAAACAAACAAACAAAAAGCAGCAGTGTTAATGGCTTTATATACTTTAAATATGAACAAATAGCAATATCAGAAAATACATTTTTTGGCCAGAACAATCTACTTTTTACACCATAAAGCTTTTAAATGAAAGTGTGTTTCACGTTTGATTCAAATTACATTCAGGAAGCAAAGGTATGTGCAAAAATGAAGATATGATCATTGTTATTATCATTTCAACAATATCTTAGTGGTTTTTAGTCATTTTATTGGGTAACTCATTCTGCATAATTTTAACCAGATGCATTGTAACAGGGAGAAATTTCATACCTATTTCGTATATCTATTTCATACCTACATGTATTTCGTATATCTATTTCATACCTATTTCGTCCTATGCATTTTTAGCTCACCTGTCACGTAGTGACAAGGTGAGCTTTTGGGATCACTTTTTGTCCGTCGTCCGTCGTGCGTGCATGCGTGCGTGCGTCCGTGCGTGCGTGCGTCCGTAAACTTTTCTTCAAACGACATCTCCTCCTAAACCACTGATCGGATTTTGACCAAACTTCACAGGAATGATCCTTAGGTGGTCCCCTTTCAAAGTTGTTCAAATGGTTCCGGTGCGTTGCACATATAGGTCACAGTAGCCAAAAATAGATTTTTTTCACCGAAAACTTAAAAAATCTTCTTCTCTGAAACCGCAAGGCCCAGATCTTTGATATTTGGTATGAAGCTTCATCTAGTGGACCCCTACCAAGATTGTTCAAATTATAGTGCTGGGGCCAAAAATGCCCCCGCACGGGGGCCCTTTGGTTTTACATGGGCTTATATAGGGAAAATCTTTAAAAACCTTCTTCTCTGAAACTGCAAGGCCCAGATCTTTGATATTTAGTATGAAGCTTCATCAAGTGGACCCCTACAAAGATTGTTCAAATTATAGTGCTGGCGCCAAAAATGCCCCCGCACCGGGGCCCTTTTGTTTTACATAGGCTTATATAGGGAAAATCTTGAAAAATCTTCTTCTCTGAAACTGCAAGGCCCAGGTCTTTGATATTTGGTATGTAGCTTCATCTAGTGGACCCCTACCAAGATTGTTCAAATTAAAGTGCTCGAGCTAAAAATGCCCCCCGCGTGGGGGGGGGGGGCCCTTTGGTTTTACATGGGCTTATCTTGAAAATCTTGAAAAATCTTCCTCTCTGAAACCTCAAGGCCCAGGTCTTTGATATTTGGTATAAAGCTTTATCTAGTAAACCCCTACCAAGATTGTTCAAATTATAGTGCTGGGGCAAAAAATGCCCCCGCACCAGGGCCCTTTTGTTTTACATAGGCTTATATAGGGAAAATCTTGAAAAATCTTCTTCTCTGAAACTGCAAGGCCCAGGTCTTTGATATTTGGTATGAAGCTTCATCTTGTGGACCTCTACCAAGATTGTTCAAATTATAGCCCTGGGGCCAAAAATGCCCCCGCACCGGGGCCCTTTGGTGTTACATAGACTTATATAGGGAAAATCTTGAAAAATCTTCTTCTCTGAAACCACAAGGCTTAGGTCTTCAATATTTGTTATGACGCTTCAGCTAGTGGACCTCTATAAAGATTGTTCAAACTATAGCCCTGAGACCAAAAATGCCCCGGCCATGTGGCCCTTTGGTTTTACATAGACTTATATAGGGAAATTCTTTAAAAATCATCTTCTCTGAAACACAAGGCTTAGGTCTTTGATATTTGTTATGAAGCTTCAGCTAGTGGACCTCTACCAAGATTGTTCAAATTATAGCACTGGGGCCAAAAATGCCCCCGCTCCAGGGCCCTTTGGTTTAACATAGACTTATATAGGGAAAATCTTGTTTTACATAGACTTCTATATGCAGGGTAAACCATTAAAATCTTTTTCTCTGAAACCAGAAAGCCCAGGTCTTTCATATTCGATATGAAGCTTCATCTTGTGGACCTCTACCAAGATTGTTCAAATTTTAGCCCTGGGGCCAAAATTGACCCTGCCCGGGGCCCACTTGTTATGCTTTGGATCAGGTGAGCGAACCAGGGCCTTCTGGGCCCTCTTGTTTTATCAATTATAGCGAAAATTCCATATCGAAATAGCAACGAAAAATGCAGAAAAGGCCCTATTAAAATTGTTGTTTTGACAAAAATCTGTGAAAGATTTTGTCTTTCATAGCTAAATAGAAGTGAAGGCAATGATCAGCAATCGATTCAATCAACCCACAACTCCCATCAGAGACACCAAAGGGAAAGAAGCACAAACATGAAACAACAGACCTAATGGAAACATCAATAGCGGAAAGCCAAAAGGACAGTTACTTTCCCACAAAATGGCCAATAGGCTATCCAAACTAAAATAATACTCAAACACGCAAAGACAAACCATAACAAAAATAAACCGCGACAGAAGAACCGCCTTGGAACGGTCAGCGGAAACCAATTCCACTGGGGGGCTTAAATCGATTTTACGTGGCCACAATAGAAGCCTCCGTGGTGCAGTGGTTACGCTACTCGCCTTGTAAACCAGGGATCGCAGGATCGATCCCGGGCTTCTCCAGACTTTCGGATGAGTCTTTAAACCTAGGTTCCGTCTCCGTATGACCTTAGCTGTTGGTGGGACGTAAAACTAAAACTCACTCTACGTGGCCACAATCCTCGCCCTTACTTCCGTCGCGATTTAGACACATAATTTGTTCAGTCCGCATGAAGGCCTCCTAAGTCGACAAACATGACATTATCCTGCATTGTTCTTTTTTTAAAACAAATATTGTTTTGCACACTCGTTATCGATACTTTGCCAACATTTGATAATTTCGAAAACAGTACCCCTATTGAATGCTGAAATGCAAGAAAGAAAGAATGGTATGATCATATTTTAATACTGAAAAAGGAAAACAGAGAGTTCAAGCTACTAAATATAGGCAAAAACATCTAAAGACAAATGAATTACTCCTGGCCCTCCTTAACTGAAGTTCGTGGGGGTAAATTTGACTGATCAAACGATCGAAATATGTATTGTTAATATTTAACAAATCATCCAAATACCTAGAAGTCGAGCTGCAGGCTTCAATGATTTCAGATTGGTGTTCAAAAACACATTTCTCCCTGATCTTCCAAAGACTTTGTCGCAAAATTTAATCACATGTCTTTCGATGGCATTAAAACATGAAGTTACTAATTTGGAGAGTTCAGTGGTGGTACACGAGCTGCAATATGCAATAAACCGTGCATTGTAAGGTCTGTTATGAAGTTTAGGCAACCAATATAACGTAGGAAGCTTGTCCTGACAGCTGTAACAGATACAGCAAACGTAGTGGCTGAATGACAAATGTGGTCATCGATTAAGGCCTATGAACTGCAGCCTTTGGCTGTAGAGAGGGCCGAGTTGATGGTCGCGTTTGCCATTGAGCTACCAAGTTTGCTGTATGTGTTACAGAATGTTTTTGTCCTGCAAGGTTTATGATAAACGCGATGATTTTGATTTTTGGATTGTGAGTTTTCCTTTCTTGGATGGTGATGTTCCTCGTGAGGTGTCCTATGGAGCATATCTTTCGCAAAACGTTCGCTAAGCTTCTTTATCAGGATTACCGTTGTCATATGCTGCGTGGAGCCTTTTCTGCGTTTTATGGACGTCACTTAATTCAATGTTGGACTTGAGTCTCTTCTGCATCGGGGTCTGTCGGAACCCGAGTTTTGTGGTGACCTGGTATATAAATTCAGTAAGTTAACATACAGACTTGCAATGATTTCGTGTTCTCGTTCTTCGCTTTGTGTGCGCGTGTGTGTGTAGGGTGCAGCGTGGGTGTTATACGACAAATTGCATGCGTGGTGGCTGGCCCGATCGCGGTTAATAGATTTGCTGCCGTCATAAATTGCCCGCCGGTGGGTCAGGCGTCATATTCTATGACTTTTCCAGCGTGTAGTCGAGCCCATCGGAGTCTAGCTGTTGGACTTACTTTGCTCCAGCATTTCAGTGGTTGCTTGCTGTCGAGTCCTCACCGTTGTTTCATCCCTGTGGTTGTTTGATTTTTGTGTTCAGCGAGGTGTTGCACTGATGAGTTAGGAGGCCTTCATGCGGACTGAACAACAAATTATTGGTCTAAATCGCGACAGAAATAAGGGCGAGGGTTGTGGCCACATAATCGCGATTTAAGCCCCCCCCCCCCCCCACACACACACAGTTGACTTCGTTTCACTGACCATTCAAAGGCGGTTCTTCTGTCGCGGTTTATTGTTGTCATGGTTAGTCTTTGGGTGTTTGTGTTGCTTATATCATTTTATTTTGGATAGCCAATTGGCGATTTTGTGGTAAAGTTACTGCCCTTTTTGCTTTCCGCTATTGATGTTTTCATTAGGTTCTAGTTGTTTCATGTTTGTGCTTCTTTCCTTTGGTGTCTCTGATGGGAGCTCTGTGTTAATTGTATCCATTCCTGATCATTGCTTTCACTTCTACTTTACTTATGTAATGCTGGTTGGTACCTGGTGCTTTGCTTTAGGTTGGACCCATCGGAGTCTAATTGTTGTTTCTCTTTTGCTCCAGACAGTTCAGTGGTTTATTGCTGTTGAGTCCTCATCGTTGTTTCATCTATGTGGTTGTTTGCTTTTTGTGTTCTTGGAGATGTTGCACTAATGAGTTAGGAAGCTATCATGCGGACTGAACAATTTATTTGTCTAAATCGCGACCGAAACCAGTGCAAGGATTGCGGCCGGGTAAAATTGATTTAACCCTCCGTCCCCATCCCCACGGAGAAATTCTTTACACTGACCGTTCCAAGACGGTTCTTCTATCACTGTTTATTATGCCCCCGCCATTCGAAGAATGGTGGAAAGGGCATATAGCGTTGCCCATGTCCGTCCGTCCGTCCGTGCGTCCAAAACTTAAACGCAGTCAATAACTTCCTTATTTCTTGATGGATTTTAAAATTACTCAGCAGAAATGTTAACCATCATGAGACGACGTGTCACGTGCAAAACCCAGGTCCGTACCTCCAATGTCAAGGTCATACTTAGAGGTCAAAGGTCAAAAAAAGGGTCTGAAACTTAAACGCAGTCAATAACTTTCTTATTTCTGGATGGATTTTGAAATTACTTGTGAGAAATGTTAACCATCATCAGTCGATGTGTCACCTGCAAAACCCAGGTCCGTACCTCCAAGGTCAATGTCATACTTGGAGGTCAAAGGTCAAAAAAGGGTCCGAAACTTAAACGCAGTCAATAACTTTCTTATTTCTGGATGGATTTTGAACTTACTTTGTAGAAATGTTAACCATCATCAGTCGATGTGTCACATGCAAAATCCAGGTCCGTACCTCCAAGGTCAAGGTCATACTTGGAGGTCCAAGGTCAAAAAAGGGTCCGAAACTTAAACGCAGGCAATAACTTACTTATTTTCGGATGGATTTTGGAATTATTTTGAAGAAATGTTAACCATCATGAGACAATGTGTCACGTGCAAACCCAGATCCGTACCTCCAAGGTCATACTTGGAGGTCAAATGGCATAAAAAGGGTCCAAAACTTAAACACTGTCAATAACTTTCTATGGATGAATACGAACATAGACATATTTTCGGGCGGGGGCATCCGTGTCCTATGGACGCATTTCTAGTTTTAGTTATGGTTTGTATATGAGTGTGTGTATGGCTTGGTCCTTTTTGTTTTGGATAGCCAGGTGGCCATTTATTGGGAAGCTACTGTTCTCTTGGCTTTCCGCTATTGATGTTTCCATTAGGTCTAGTTATTTAATGTTTGTGGTTCTTCAGTGGATTTCGTTTCGCTGACCGTTCCAATGCGGTTCTTCTGTCGCAGTTTAGTTCTGTTATGGTTTGTCTTTGGGTGTCTATGTCGCTTGTGTTGTTTTATTTTGGATAGCCTATTGGCCATTTTGTGTATTCTCGAAATCAAATCCACCTTCTGCCATGTCTGTATTTATTTAAAATACTTTTAAAATTATGAACAAATACAATGTCTGCATACGGAAATAGATTAATAGAAGTGGAGGTTATGATGAGGAATCGATACAATGAACCCACAGCGCCCATCAGAGACATCAAAGGGAACGAAACAAAAACATGAAACAACATACTCTAATGGAAACATCAATAGCGGAAAGCCAAAAGGACAGCTACTTTCCCACAAAATGGCCAATTGGCTATCCGAAACAAGTAATATAAGCGATACAAATACTCAAAGACAAACCATAACAAAAAGTAAACCGCAACAGTAGAACCGCCTTGGAACTGTCAGTGGATCGAATTTCACTCGGGGGGGGGGGGGGGGTGGGGGGGGGGCTTAAATAGATAGTACGTGTTCACAACCCTCGCTCATATTTCTGTCGCGATTTAGACCAATAATTTGTTCAGTCCGCATGAAGGCCTCCTAACTCAATGCCTCCCATCAAATGCCTAATTGACTATCCAAAACAAAATAATATAGCGACACAAACACACAAAGACAAACCATAAAAAAAATAAACCGCGACAGAAGAAACCGACTCGGAACGGTCAGTGAAACGAATTTAATGGGGGGGGGTGGGGCTCAAATTGATTTTAGGTGGTCATAATCCTCGCCCTTACTTCCGTCGCGATTTAGACAAATAATTTATTCAGTCCGCATGAAGGCCTCCTTACTCATCTGTTCAACTTCTCCGTTAATAAAAAAGAACCAAACAACCGCAGAGATGAAACAACGGCGAGGACTCGACAGCAAGAAACCACTGGAATTCTGGAGCAAAAGAAGACCAACAGTTAGACGCCGATGGGCCCAACCAGAGACAGAGCATCAGGCACCAACCAACATTGCATTGAATAAGATCACTCTAATTCTCAGAAAGCCTTTACGCTGGAACCGTCATAGAATCTGAGGCCTGACCCATCGGCGTACAATTAAAGAGGGAAGCAACGTCGTCAACCGTGATTTGGTTAACTACCATGCATGCAATCTGTCGTATAACATTTATATTGTACCACCTAACCTTTTTATATCGAAGAATGATTTTACGAAATTGGGTGCTGAAAAAAATCCGATTGAGCAGGCATGGGAGACAAAAATCCGATTGAGCAGGCATGGGACATGCTACAGCGTGCTCTATCAGCCCGACATGTACAGCCCAACACTTTACAGGAGCTCAAAAATGCATTGGTTGCTGAATGGAGGCTGATTCCACAAAACAGGTTATAGACTCTGATTTCGAGCATGCGCAGGCGATGTCGTACTGTAATCGATGCATAATTAGGCACGTTTGTCTAAACAAATTTGGAGATTTGTAAAAAAAAATTGTCCCAATCCCTTCGTGTCATGGCAAATTAGTGGGTGCCAAGACAGGTGTTGTTGTCAAGCTTGAATGCCGTACCAGTTGACAAAATTATTCACTAGTCTTTGTGAAGGATATGTTTTCAATCATAATGTATTAAATTTGGATTCGACTGATTAATTTATCCCAAAATTATTTTGCATTAAAAAAGTGATCCCTATCAAAATGTGAGCAGTATATTTAAGCACAATAATATAACACGACGCCTTCTGCTCTTTTTTAATGGAAAAGCTCCAGGTTGTATGGCATACCGAAAAATGTGGTCTGATTAAAAGCAGAACGTATCACTATTAACAGAACATGTAGGAAACACTAACTGCGGTTCTAACGAGTACCCACAACCTATGTTTTGGAGCAGAAATAAAAAAATAATGTATACCCCCGTAAACTTCAGTTTTCTCTATATAAAGTGGGGGTTATGTGGTATTCATTTCACGGGCTTATTACCGATAAACACACTGGAGCATCTGTTAATTGGTTTGTGATAAAATTATTGTAATTCTGTACATACATCACGAAAACACGCCTATATAATTTTGACCCCCTCGAACCCCACTTTTATATAGTCAAACTGGCGCTTACAGGGGTAAACCTCATTTTTCTTATTTCTACTCTAAATTATAAATTGTGGGTACTCGTTAGAACCGCCTCGATGAGGCGGTTCAAACGAATACCGACAATCTATATATTTGAGAGCAGAAATAAGATAAAATATCACAAGTTCGCATCTTAAAATGTTCGTTTTATTTTGTTTTTTTTTGCTATAATTTTTACAATGTATTTGTATAGGCGTGTTTTCGTAATGAGTAAATTGAAGTGAAGGCAATGGTCAGGAATCGATACAATTAATCCACAGCTCCCATCAGAGACACCAAAGGGAAAGAAACACAAACATGAAACAACGAGACCCAAATATCAATAGCGGAAAGCCAAAATGACAGTTACTTTCCCACAAAATGGCCAAT
This sequence comes from Lucinisca nassula, assembly GCA_963580285.1. NCBI lineage: Eukaryota > Metazoa > Mollusca > Bivalvia > Lucinida > Lucinidae > Lucinisca > Lucinisca nassula. The sequence goes on along the minus strand of OY757020.1, from coordinate 14,322,835 downwards.
TGGCTGTCCAAAGACAAAATAATATAAGCGATACACACACTCAAAGACAACCCATAACAAATAAAAAGCCGCGACAGAAGAACCGCCTTAGACCGGGTCTTAAATCGATTACACGTGTCCACAATCCCCGCCATTACTTTAGTCGTGATTTAGACAAATTATTTGTTCAGTCCGCATGAAGGCGTCCTAACTCATCAGTGCCACATCTCCGTGAACACAAAAATCAAACAATCACAGAGACGAAACAATGATGTGGACCCGATAGCTAGAAACCATTGAACTGCAGAAGCAAAAGAAAACCAACAGTTATACTCTGATGGGCCCTGAGACAGAGCACCAGGCACCAACCAACATTACATAAAATTAGATACTCTGTATTTCTCAGTAAGTCTTTAAGCTGGAACCCATCACGTGAACGTGTCCGTGAAATAAAGACCCCTCTAAACCCCACTTTATATGGAGAAAACTTGGGTTTACGGGGGTAAACATTATTTTCCTTATTTCTGCTCCAAGACTTAGGTTGTGGGTACTCGTTAGAACCGCCTCAATGAGGCGGTTCTAGCGAGCACACACAACCTATGTTATGAGCATTTATAAGAAAAATATCAAGGGTTTTCACCAGAAAAGTAGCTATTATGGAGATGTGAAAAATGCACTATGTCGCACGGGTGTGTTATCGTAATGGTCATGGAATCTGACGCATACAGTGTGTCGTATATGATTTTTGTTGTACCCAGATTTTTTGTATATCGAAGAATGATTTTACGAAATCTGGTGCTGAAGTCATTGCAATTTTATATTTTGCACCTTAAAATTAGGGTTCCCATAGATCTTGTTGCAAAAAGAGTTTTAAGTCCAACATGGACTTTTGAAATTAAATCGGAATGACGTCCATAAAATTTTGAAAAGTCCATAATTTTTTTTATTTTTTTTTTTAATCGATTTAAGCCCCTCAGTGGAATTGTTTCCACTGACCGTTCCAATGCGGTTCTTCTGTGGCGGTTTATTTATGTTGTTGTTTGTTACTTACTGTGTGTATGACTTGTGTCTTTTTATTTTGGATGGCCATTTGGCCATTTTGTGGGAAAGTAACTGTTCTTATGTCCTTCCTTTGTTTAGGTTTCCATTATGGTCTGGTCGCTTCATGTTTGTGTTTCTCTCCCTTTGGTGTCTTTGATGGGTGGAGTAAGTTAATTGTATCGATTCCTGATCTTTGTTTTACTTCTACTTTGCGTAGTTACTGATACCGATAACCCAGTTTAAGAAGTTTAACAGTTAACAGTTTATAAGTCATGAAAAAACAGACAGTCGGATATGTATTGTTTTTGGGCAGATCGTCAAAGTGAAGCTATGTATCGTTTTAAAGTCACAGCTACGAAAGAAGTTGAGGTGGCATATTTGTACTAGCATGTCAATAACTCGTTTGTTAATGGCTTGAGTTAATCTTATAAACTACAACATAGATTGTATTTCAAATAGAGGGTTTAACAATTTATTTGCGCATGCGCGATCATCAATATCGCCTGGACGCTTAATCTGTCTCAGGCGCTTGACCTGATTCAATAAAAACTGGGGGCTAGATTCACTTTCTATATTAACGATATTAGTAAACAATATATTGTAAATCAGTTAACAAATTGGATTTATAAATATAATGATCGATTGGACAGTATGACTAATTTGTAAAGTTTTGACAAGAAAACCTTTTTTTCCTGTGGGAGTCCTTTCTCTCTATTTGGCCGTAATTCGACTTAGGTGTAAGCTTGTTTATTGATAATAAAATTGGACGACCTTTTGTTTCGAGTATTAAAGCCCTGCACACAATCACAAATATGTGCAGTTTACATTACGAAAACACGTCTTTATAATTTCGACACCCTTGAACCCCTATTTTCTATAGTAAAACTGGGGTTTACAGGGGTAAACCTTATTTGTCTTATTTAGATTTTTGGTACTCGTTAAGACCGCCTCATCGGTGAGGTTCTAACGTGTACCCACAATCTATACTTTGAGCAGAAATAAGAAAAATATCACAGGTTTCATTCTTTTCGACCGTAAAATTCACAAATATTGGTATAGGCGTGTTTTCGCAATGTATCATAATATTTTAGTACGAGTTAAGTACCGTTTCTCAACTTTATTCAGTAAACGATAACTGAAACGCGGTGACGTTTTCGGGACCGAAGACCCATCTAGTTGGAACGTTATGTTATACGGTAAACTTCGTATCAATGTGCAAGATGTTTATTTTTGTTCAATTTGAACATAGCATATCTGATTGTTTCCAAAAGAAAGGGACAAGTCAATTATTCATTTACATTTGCCCGGGGATGAAGGGTAAAATGTAGGTACTGCATAATGTTTGAAGTTGACTGTCAAAATGCAGGATGTTTATTGACTAAACGTTTTATGACACCCGGGTGCAACTTGGGGATATAAAGATAGCTGTTTAAAACAGTACCTCATAATCGTCATTTATTGTAGATGTCCGATATAATCCATGTTCATTCACTCACAGAAGCGGCCCATTTTTTTAATTAATTAGTTTTGTAATTTTCATTTATTTTGTTTATTTGACTCGGAGAATCAGGTTGTGTTTTCTTCGAAATTGATTTTGGAAAATGCTTGAACCCTTTGCATATAATGCAGGCGCTGATCAGATGCCTACTTCTCCTGCGTCTTATCTGGGTCTGCACTTTTTTTTCCATTTGGTGGCAAATGGAATCTTCTTCCTCGTTAATAGAGCAAGTCCATTTCAGAATTAAAGCGTATGAGGTGTTTTCTTCAAAATGAATAATTTGAAAAGTGCCGATGAGGCGGTTCTAACGAGTACCCACAATCTATATTTTGAGCAGAATTAAGAAAAATATCAGAAATTTTCATCTGGAAATCTTCATTTTTTTGTGGTTAAATTTTAACTAAATTTGAATAGGCGTTATCACGAACACATTACGCAAACACGCCTATACAAAAACACTGCCACCTTTATCGCCGAAAAAATGAACATTTTAAGATGAAAAAATGTGATATTTTTCTTACTTCTGCTCAAAATATAGAAATAAGAAAAAATAGGTTTACCCCTGCAAAACCCTGTTTTACTATATAAAAGTGGGGTTCAAGGGGGTCAAAATGATATAGGTGTGTTTTTGTGATGTGCGCTTTTGTTTTGTTTAATTTCCCTGATACATGTGTGATAAGAACAACTCGATAAAATCACGCAAACACCCAACAAAACCCCAATTTGTATAGAGAAAACTGGGGTATAGGATGTGTGCATTATTTTTCTTTTATCTTATTTCTGCTCCAGTACGTGGATTGTGGGTATTAATAAGGCGGTTCTAATCCGCAGCACCAACAACCAATGTTTGCAGTATAAATAAGAAAAATGCCACGGATTATCACCAGAACAATAGCCAATTTATGGATGTTAATTGTTTGTTTGTTTGATTTGAGGTTTAACGTCCCCGTCAACACTGTAAAGGTCATTTTGGAGACGTTGCTTCCAATTTTGTGGGACTTATACCCGACATTGAGATGAAATGACATCTCAAGCCCTGTCGCCCAATGAAACCAATAGGGTTTATTAGCATGGACGGTCCGCCTCGCACCGCGGTTCCTGGACAGGCTTAGATCCTCTAAGCGGTTAACCAGTACTAGTGTGCGGGCCGGATTCAGCTCTGCGTGGTAGCATCGTGCAGCCCATATATTTCTTCAAGCCCCTGTGGGCGGGGGCGGTATTGATGTTAAAGATTGCACTATGTCGTACGGCTGTATTGTCATAATGATTTGTATTTTGTTTGTTTGGGAGTTTAACGGCCCAGTCATCACTATTTTAGGTCATTTTTAGCCGGTCAGTTTACCTATCCACACTTTTTTCTGGGCAGGCTAATATTATACGCAGGGGTTATCCAGTACAGTGCACATTCTTTTGCCAGAAACTGACAACTGCCCTTCTTGAATCAGCGGAAGGGAGAGAATGACCGTAGAAAACATTTCATGATCAATCACCACGAATGAATGTTTCTGACCCCGGCATGTATCGAACCCGTCCCCTCCTGATAACCTGTCAGAAGCGCATCCGACTGAGTTACCGAGGCCGACCTATCACAATGATTATCCTTGCATTACGAAAACACGCCTATACAAATACATTGTAAATTTTACTACCAAAAATGAAAATTTTCAGATGAAAAATTTCTATAGTTTTCTTATTTTTGCTCAAAAAATAGATTATGGATACTCGTTAGAACCGCCTCGACGAGGCGATTCTAACGAGTACCCACAATCTATGTTTTTGAGCAGAAAAAAGAAAAATATTATATACCCCTACTAACCCCAGTTTTACTTTATAAAAGTTGGGTTTAAGGGGGTCATATTTATATAGGCGTGTTTTCGTGATGGATGCACTGATATCTGGAGCTACATGTATAAGAATATTCTCAAGGGACAAATTCGAATTAGGCACGGAAAACGAGTGATGGATGTTCGCATTACTGCTGGTTCACTGTATTTATTTCTAGTTAGCGTAGCTCTGTCACCAGACAAGAGTACTTTATAGTTAAGAAATAGATCAGCTCCATCTGTGATTTGGGGCCCCCACCCATCAGGACTTGAAGAAATATATGGGCTGCATGAATCTTTCCACGCAGAGCTGAATCCGACCAACACACGAGTACTGGTACACCGCTAAGAGGATCTAAGCCTGCCAAGGCAAAGCGATGTGAGTGTCGGACCGTCCATGCTTATAGACCCTATTGGTTTCATTGGGCGACAGGGCTTGAGATGTCATTTCATCTCAATGTCGGGTAAAAGTACCACAAAATTGGAAGCAACGTCTCCAAAAGACCTTTACACTGTTGACGGGGACGTTAAACCTCAAATCAAACAAACAAACTATCTGTGATTTGCTGGGTAATAAATAACAGTTTGGAGGTCAGTTAAAAAGAAGATCAAATCACCAGCGTGCAGCGCGCGTGATTTGTCTGCTTACAATTGACCGACAAACTGATTTATTACTCAACAAATCACAGACTAAAGTTGATCTTTTTCGATTCTGACACGCTGAAAATTGGCAATACTGTTGTTGTTTACTTCAAATTCTCACAACCTTTCACCATTGTTAGAAGAAATCCCGCAAAATTATTGATTGTAAACCCTGTATTTATATCCTTTTGTAACGGTTTCGGTGCAAGAAAGTGACGTTACACCGTCTAACGTGAAAGAATTTACAAGTGACGTCATAAATTGGCAACTTTTAATAACGTCACTCGGAACGCTTTTTGTTGGATAATAGTGGTGTGAGCCTGGGCAGGCTTAGATCCTCTAAGCGGTTTATCAGTACTCCTGTGCAGTCTGTTTCAGCTCTGCGTGTAAAACATCATGCAGCCCATATATTTCTTCAAGCCTCGATTGGCGGGGTCAAGATAATATGTTGTGTGAACAAGATATTAAGTTGTGCGAACAAGATATCTTGTGCGCACAAGATAATATTTTGTGTGCGCAATGTATTATGCTGTCTGCACAAGATATTAAGTTGTGAGAACAAGACAATAGCTTGTGCGCACAAGATATGTTATCTGCACAATATCTATGTTGTGCAAACAAGATAATATGTTGTGCGCACAAGATATTGTCTTGTCCATGCGTATAAACCCTATTGGTTTCATTGGTCGACAGGGTTTGAGATGTAATTTCATCTCAATGTCGGCTGAAAGACCCACCACATTGGAAGCAACGTGTCCAAAATGAGCTATACAATGTTGACGGGGACGTTAAACATCAAACCAACCAAACAACCAACAACATATTATCTTGTTGCACAATTCAATCAGACACATAAGATTTAATGTTCTCCGCACAAGATCTAAGTTGTGCAAACAAGATAATATGTTGTGCGAACAAGATAATATCTTGTGCGCTCAAGATATTAAGTTGTGCAAACAAGATATTTTATTTTGTGTACAAGATATCTTTATCGCACAACTTGATAACACAAAATATTGAAAAAATGCACGTCCCTTCCCGGGTTGCGTAGCAATTTCCTCTGGACAACAGTAATTCATATTTTCTAGGCAACGAAGCCTTGCCTTTAGGTAACAGTTAGAAGTCTCTGTTCGTAAGAAGTCTCTGTTCGTAATCTCTAGGTCACAGTATGGCGTAACACACACGGCGTAACACACGCCTAGAATGGGATTTTACCGTGATTGTATAGTTTACTTTTTATGAAAATAAGTACTTCAATAGCAAAGTCAAAAAGTGTTTTGTTTTTGTTTTTATTTTGTGATTATTTTAATTTCGTCTTTAAAAACATAACAAAAGCATCCAGTTTAAGCTCAACTTTGACTGGTTTTGGATTTTACGTAAATGTACTTACTACACAGTTATGTGTAAGGTCGTAAACAACAGATGTTAAATACTTCCAAAGTTAACTTAAGTTTGGTCTTAAAAGGTTGTAGTGATTAAGAAATAGATCAGCTCTAACTGTGATTCGTTGAGTAATAAATCACAGATTGGAGGTCAGTTGTAAAGTAGATCAAATCACGAGTGCGTAGCCCGCGTAATTTTTCTACTTACAACTGACCGAGAAACTGTGATTTATTACTCAACAAATCACAAACTCGAGCTGATCTATTTCGATTCAAACAGGCTGAAAATCGACAATAATGCTGTTGTTTCCTTCAAGATCTCACAGCATTTCGCCATTGTTAGAAGAAACCCCGCTTAAATTATCGACTGAAACACATGCATTTATATCCTTATCTAACGTTTTCGATGCGCGAAAATGACGTTACAGCTCAACGTCAAGGAAATTGACTAGTGACGCCATAAATTGGCAGTTGTTAATGGCGTCACTTGTCACGCTCTTCATTGCCGTGATTTGTTGTAGAATAAAATACAGTTATTTTCCATTGCCTATATAGGCGCGCTGTGTTTGATTTTGAATTTAATCCATGTCTTACGGTACAATGTATAAGTGAACTTATAGCTTCTTCATATTTCAAAATCTTGGAAGAATTACTAAGTACAGAATTACTAAGTACATGTATGTTAATCGCCAATGGAAGGCATTCTTTCTCTCTCTTCCAAACTGTGATGGCGACACCTTGCAGAAAGTAAGTAAAAGAGCGAAGTACGGAAGATCTCTTCGTTTGTAAGGATTATTAGACATTTTTGATGATGGTAACTTAACATTTTGTGAACAAAAGTATACACCAAGGGGCGGCACATTTTTTTCCTACAAATCACGAGTGATCTTAAGTGCTTCTAGGTGGTTTGAAAAGTGTGAAATTGAATTATGTGTGCAGTATATTGAAATGAGGAAGAAAATTTAATAAAACAAACAGTAAAATTCCTATATCAGGACCAGCTTTGAGACTGTTCAAAAGTCTTTGAGACCACTTTTGAACAGTCCCAAAGGCGGTCTCTTACCAGGAGACACTGGGTGTAGCAAACAGAAGGAAACAATAACTGGACTCTTTTCATTAAGCTTTTAAAGCAGATTTAGTCTCGATTTTAGGTGGTCTTAATAGTGGAATTTTACTGTATATAAAATATTTCAATATATAAAATAGTTCAGTATTTTAAAAAGGTAAAAACGATTCAGAATTTAACTGTAAAACCTTACACTGTTTCAGAGATAAAATTCTTATAACAATATACACATTTACCATCCATTCAACAGTATATTGGTCACAAGAAAACTTGCCACCCATCAACATTATTTCATTCCTTAATGTATCATGCCTGTGTAATGAAAGTACGTAATTTTGCGGTCTATCAACTTTTTTTGGGTCATTAAGGACATATGCCTATGTTACTATATTACAACAGGTTTTTTTCTCAATAATATTAACACTTAAGACGCCGAGAAAAACTTCATCTGAAATTGTCGTAGGCTAATATCGTCTGCTGAATGTTTCGAAAATGTTTTAAAAATATTTTGCCTACAGGCAGATAGTGTGAACCCAAATCAGACTGCTCCTATAGGAGCAGTCTGATTTGAGTCCACACTGTTTGCAAAAAAATACTTTTAAGGTAACCGGCAGACGACAAAGCAGACGACAATAGTCGTGACTGGCATTTTATGGGCTGAAATATATATGTGTTCGGATATATGAAACCAGCAACGACTAATATCAGCCTTCAAATGCATGCAGTCTCGGTGTGTTATCAGTATCTCGATGCATTATTAAAAAAATCATTCGTGTTAGCCAGTCCGTGAACGGTTGTTTGCTTGTATACAACTGCCAAGTCAACACTATTTAGGACATATCGAGGCGAGCAATTACATGTAACCTAACCACATATTTCCTGGACAGAATTACACACAAGCTGTTAATCAGTGCAGTGCACATTCCTTTCGAGAGAAATTGGCAACTTATATTTTTGACCTACATGTAGTATTTGCAAAGGCATGTTGATATTAATGATTTCGTCGTTTTCTTTCAAAAACATTACTCGTTAGAACAGCCTCAAGTAGAGGATTCTAACAACGCTCTACAGTCTACATATATAGGGCAAGAATAAGACACAAAAACAAACAAAACAAAACAAAACAAAAAAAAACAAACAAGACAAACTACACTCCGGAAAATGTGATTCCTTTGTGGAGAAAGAAGGCATCCTTTTGCACGGCTGTGGTATTTTTTATTCATCTTCAGACCTCAGACGTATGGTATATGCGGAGGTGGAGGTCGTATTGCTGATACTCATGGTCCGACAGCTCCACTGAAATAAAGATAACAATTAAAACACTGATGTATCGATTGTCCCTGATACATTATGCAAACACGCCTATACAAATACATTGCCACATTTATCGCTGAAAAATGAAACTTTTATGATGAAAAATTGTGATATATTTCTTATTTCTGCTCAAAATATAGATTGTGCGCACTCGTTAGAACCGCCTCATCGAGGCGGTTCTAACGAGTACCCACAATCTATATGTAAGAGATATTTTTCTTATTTCTGCTCAAAATATAGGTTATGGGTACTCGTTAGAACCGCCTCATCAAGGTAGACCCCCGGAAACCCCAGTTTTACTATATAAAAGTGGGGTTCAAGGGGGTCAAAATAATATAGGCGTGTTTTCATGATGATAGGCGTAACAAATGATCCTGAACACAGAACTAGACTGCTTAGTTTAACGCATCAAATAGAAATCAAGACAATGGTCAGTAATCCATTGTGGTCACGTAAAATCGATTTAAGACCCTCAGTGGAATTCGTTTCAAAGGCGGCTCTTCTGTTGAGGTTTATTTTTGTTATGGCCTGTCTTTAAGTGTGTGTAACCCTTAATATATTATTTTGTTTTTGATAGCCAATTGGCCATTTTGTGGGAAAGTGACTGTCCTTTAATTGCACGCCGGTGGGTCGGGCCTTTGGTGGCTCCATCATTAAGGCTTACTTAAACAGTTTTGCTTTTTTAATGTCGGTTGGTGCCTGATGCTCTGTCTCGGGTCAGGCCAACCGGAGCCTAACTGTTGGATTTCTTTTTCTCCAGCATTTGAGTTATTCCGTGGTGTCGAGTGCTCATCGTCGTTTCATATCTGTAATCATTTTTATTTTCTCGTAGATATTGCATTGATTGGCTAGAAATCTTTCATGCAAGCTCAACAAACTAGATATGTTTTCAGAGGAAAACAAGGTCCACCAACATAAGTACACCAAAATTCTGCTATTAAGACCACCTAAAATGAACACTAATTCTGCTACACAAAGCTTATCTAGTAGGCTGCAGTTATTCTTTCTTTGCTGTTTCTGAATACAGTGTGCCCTGCTAAGAGACCATCTTTGGGACTGTTCAAAAGTGGTCTTTAATTTGAACAGTCCCAAAGGTGGTCTGGCGGGAATTTTACTGTATATCTTAAACACCCATTTTACGTTAATAAACTAGCTTAAGGTCACCAAAATGTAAGCTGAACGGCCCAAAACTGACAGTTTTCGGGAGATTGTAACAATAAAGACAACAACAAAAAGCTCACATCACCGGAATCTAATCAAATTTGGTAGACTGTTATTAAATAGTGTACCGCATTTGACCAACATTCATCAATTCTTAAATGATATAGGGTATAGATAAGCCACTTTGGGCCCCAAAAGAAGAGGTTTCGAGAGCCCTTGGCCTTACAGTGCAGACAAGCCATTTTTGGCCCACAGTTGATTGTTTTGGGGGCCTGTCACCTTGAAAAAAACTCAAGGTCACCAAAATCTAATTGGTATTTTGGAATGATATGTTGTAACAAGTTTGAATATACATGTACTTAATGAATCAGTAGTGCAGACAAGCCAATGTCTGTTTTGGGGCGCCTGTGACCTTGGAAAAATAGTCAATGTCACCAAAATCTAGTCAAATCTGCATTATGTTGTAATGATACATTGTACCACGTTTGACTAAAATTAATAAATTTGTTAATGAGATAGATTACAGACAAGCCATTCTGGCCCTGAGTGACGGTTTTGTGGGCATGTGGCCTTGAAAAAAGGTCAAGATCACCAAAATCTGATCACATCAGGTGTATGTTGTAATGATATTTTGTACCAAGTTTGAATAAAATTAATCAATTCGTTAATGAGATATAGTGCACACAAGTCATTTTGGTTCCAAAATTGTCTGCTGTGTGGGGCCTGTGACCTTGAAAAACAGGTCAAGTTCACTATAATGTAATCAAATCTGGGTTATGGTGTACTGATTTAGTGTCTCAAGTTTGACCAAAATTAATCATCTCAATGTCGGGTAAAAGTCCCACTAAATTGGAAGCAACGTCTCCAAAATGACCTTAACAGTGTTGACGGGGACGTTAAACCTCAAATCAAACAAAATTGACCAAAATTAAACAATTGTTTAATGAGATACAGTGCAGAGAAGCCATTTTTTTTGGCCGAAAATTGACTGGTTTTGACCTGCTGCTATGTCTGTCGCTGGGACCATCGTGCTTTAACTATTGATTTGCTTTACATAACGATAACCCACCCGTGCGACAAAGTGTATTTTTCACATCTCCAAAATGGCTATTTTTCGGATGAAAATCCATGATAGCTTTCTTATTTATACTGCAAACATAGGTTGTGGGTGCTCGTTAGAACCGCCTCAATGAGGCAGTACCCACAACCTATGTCTTGGAGCAAAAATAAGGAAAATAATGTTTACCCCCGTAAACCCCATTTTTTTCTATACAAAGTGGGGTGTAAGGGGGTGTTCATTTCAAGGACTTGTTCACGTGATGAACTAATGATTTTCTTTAGCTCTGGCCAACAGTGTAAGTGGGATCAGCTAGCAGTCCTTATTTTTGCTACATCTCAGTGTTTGAATCTGATTTATGTCTCTGTGATGATGTATTGAGTGAGTAGGAAATCATTATGCAAACCGTATATTTAATGTTTATCGTTGAGAAAAACACCTTACCTAACAGGAAGATTTGGGCGGTAAAAGATCTTTTAGCCTCCCCCCACCCGCAATGGCATATACTGCTGACCGTTCTTAGAGGGTAGATTTGGTGTTGGTCTTCGCTGTTATTTTTGTTGTATGTCTGCGAATTTGTTGTGAGTTGTTGTTAAGTGTTATCTAATGGTCTGATCACCCCGTGTGGGGAAGAGAGTGTTGATTGTTCCATTTCATAAACACTCGTACAGTCGAACTTCAATGGCTCGAACACCTTTGGGACCTCGAAAATCTGTTCGAGACAGGGGTAGTTCGAGCCACTGAAGTAACTGTCAGGAGGCATAACGAGATACTTTTAGACATCTTTTCGGTGTTCTATAATGAAAATGTATGCTGTGTGTACTCATTAGAATCGCCTCATCGAGGCGATTCTAATGAGTAAACACAGCATACATTTGCAAGATAAAAGACTAAAATATCCTTAATTATCCCCCACTATTTCTTATGTAGAGGATTTCGCTAGAGGCTCAAGAACGGGTTCGACACATCCATGGTACACAAGCCATCGGTGTTCGAGCCATCGAAGTTCTACTGTAGTTTTTCTTGTTTTATTTTTTTTTTGTATGTTTTCTCTTCCTCTTGCTATCGGGAGTGGGCTGCGTCTTGTGATTGTGGCGGCTCCTGGGTTTTTCTTTTAAATTTTCGGGGGCCTGTGACTTTGAAAAAGAAGATCAAGGTCACCAAAATCAAAAATCAAATCTGCAGTATGTTGTATTGATATATTGTACCAAGTTTGACTAAAATTAATCAATTCATTAATAAGATAGAGTGCAGACAAGCCATTTTTGGTCCAAAATGACTGTTTCTGCAGGCTTGTGACCTTGACAATGATGTCAATGTCATCATAACCTAATGACTGCAAGTTTGGTCAGAATCCACCCATAGGTTCAGAAGATATATTGCTTCAAACAGGCTACGCCGACGCAAACGTGATCCGCACCAAAAACATAATGCCAATCCCCTCCGGGTACGGTTGGCCCAAAATTGACTGTTTTGTGAAGTCTGTGATCTTCCAAAAGGTCAAGGTCACCAAAATCTAAATCAAATCTGCAGTATGTTGTAATGATATATTGTACCGAGTTTGACTAAAATTAATCCATTCGTTAATGAGATAAGAGTGCAGACAAGTCATTTTTGGCCCCAAAAATGACTGTATGTGCGGGCCTGTGACCTTGAATATGATGTTAGGGTCATCATAACCTAATGACTGCAAGTGTTGTCAGAATCCACCCATAAGTTCAGAAGATATATTGCTTCCAACAGGCTACGCCGACGCAAACGCAATCTGCACCAAAAACATTATGTCCATCCCCTCCGGGTACGGGGGACCCAGTCTGAACGGGCGACATTTTGGCCTCGGTAAATCGATTTAAAGCCCAACCTCACCCAGACTGTCCGTTCCATGGCGGTTCTTCTGTCGTGGTTTATTATTGTGGAAGCTCGTCTTTCAATGTGTGTATTTATAAGATATGATTTTTGATAGCCGTTTGGCCATTTTGTTTCAAACTGACGCATTTTCGCTTTCCGCCTGTGAAGATTTTACTATAGTGTTGTTAATTTATGCTCTGGTTTATTTATTTATTTATTTATTTATTTATTTATTTATTTATTTATTTATTCTTGGATGGGAGGGCAAGGTAGTTGCATTGGTTCCTGATTATCGTCGTCACATCTATTTCAGGAATCAATGCATTATCTATGTTCCAAAATACTGATCAAGAAAATAATCAAACACAAGAACTTAGTAAGACTCTGTCTCTGGTCGGGCCCATCGGAGTCTAACTCTTGGTTTTCTTTTGCTCCAGCATTTCAGTGGTTTCTTGCTGTCGAGTCCTCACCGTTGTCTCACCTCTGTGGTTCTTTGATTATGTGTGTTCACGGAGATGTTGCACTGATGAGTTAGGGGGCCTTCATGCGGACTGAACAAAGTATTTGTCTAAATCGCGACGGAAGTAAGGCCGATTGTGGACAAGCAAAATCGATTTAAGCCCCCCAGTGGAAATCTTTCCACTGATCGTTCCAAGGCGGTTCTTCTGTGGCGGTTTATTTATGTTGTTGTTTGTTACTACTGTGTGTATCACTGGTGTCTTTTTATTTTGGATGGCCATTCTGTGGGAAAGTAACTGTCCTTTTGGCCTTCCTTTGTTTAGGTTTCCATTATGGTCTGGTCGCTTAATTTTTGTGTTTTTTCCCTTTGGTGTCTTTGATGGATGGAGTAAGTTAATTGTATCGATTCCTGATCTTTGTTTTACTTCTACTTTGTATACCAAATTCTTACAAGTTTAAGAAGCGGTGAATATACCTTTGGACGTGCAAAGATTCGTATAGCAATGTGGCAACATACACAACATAACCAACGTTTGCATGTTTGCCACATTGAAATTTCTGTTCATTTTGATTTGATTTGAAGTTTAGCATCCCTGTCAACACGGTAAATGTCATTTATGAGACGTTGCTTCCAATTTTGTGGGAGTTTTTACCCGACATTGAGATGAAATGACATCTCAAGCCCTGTCGCCCAATGAAACCAAAGGGTTTATAAGCATGGACGGACCGACCCGCACCGCATTGCCTGTGCAGGTTTAGATTCTCTAAGCGGTGTGCGGGTCGATTTCAGCTCTGCGTGGAAGAATCATGCAGCCAATATATTTCTTCAAGCCCCGATGGGCGGGGGCCGAAAATTGCTGTTCATTTTTGCAAGACAAGTAGAGCTGAAAAATCAGCGGAACTGCTATGCACTGGACCTAATTAACCCACATATGCTTAGGGCCACTTTCTGAGACATGGGTAAACAGTGGTGATCCAGATCAGACGCCGCAGAACGCGGCGTATGATCTGGGTCTACACTGTTTGCTTAAAGAATATTTATTTTTGGGGCGATGACCCCAGAGTGACTAGAGGAGAGTGAAATTGTCTTATTGTAAAATGCCTGTTTTGTACAGGAAATCCAAAACGGGTAATTGGCAAACAGTGCAGATCCAGATCAAATGCTGCCTTCTGTGGCGTGTGATCTGGGCCTGTGCTGTTTGCAAATAATTTACTATTTTCAAAATAAATTTTGAAAAGAAAAGAAAAAAAACAACCTGACATCCCTAAATTTTGAAATGATCTTGTGTTCATATAAGGTAGAAAATTCCATTTAGTACAAAATGAGTTAAAAGTACTCAGTTGTAGAAACATAGCAGAGTTCAATTATATTCTCTCTGGTTAAAACTGTCATTATCAATAAAGAAGTTTTTTTGGTGATAGAAAATAACTTATCGCATTTCATTGATGACATAAAACTGGCTGGTCCTGTTTAGGGCACGAACAATCGAACGGGTAGGATTTTAAGGAGAGACCAATCTAAAAATAGCGGGTGATGGCAAAAAAAGTGCAGGTCCAGAAGAAATGCCGCTTTCTGGCGTCTGATCGGGGCCTACGCTGTTTGCAAACAGTTTAACTATTTCCCAAATAGATTTTGAAGAAAACACAACCTGACATCCCTTAATTTTGAAATAATCTTGTGCTTCTTTAGGTAGCAGATTTCATTCAGTATGACATCACGAAAACACGCCTATATAATTTTGACCCCCTTGAACCCCACTTTTATATAATAAACTGGGGTTTCCGGGGGTATACCTTATTTTGCTTATTTCTGCTCTAAAATATAGAATGTGAGTACTCGTTAGAACCGCCTCGATGAGGCGGTTCTAACGAGTGCCCATAATCTATATTTTGAGCAGAAATAAGATAAATATCACAATTGTTCATCATAAAATTTTCATTTTTTCGGCGATAAAGGTGGCAATGTTTTTGTATAGACGTGTTTACGTAATGAATGGGTATTAGAAAGAAAAGCAGAGTTTAATAATATTCGCCCTGGTTAAGAATACACACATTTGCCATTTTTCTGATCAATAAAGAAGTTTTTTTTTTTTTATAGAAAATCATTATGAAAACACGCTTATACAAATACAGTGTACCCTTTATCGTCGAAAAAAAAAATGAAAATTTTAGATGAGAAATTGTGATATTTGTCTTATTTCTGCTCAAAATATATATTGTGGGTACTCGTTAGAACCGCCTCATCGAGGCGGTTCTAACGGGTACCCACAATCTATATTTTAGATCAGAAATAAGAAAAATAAGGTTTACCCCTGCAAACCCCAGTTTTACTATATAAAAAGGGGGTTCAAGGGGGTCAAAATTATATAGGCATGTGTTCATGATGACCTCATTGCATTTCTTTGACGACATACAACTGGCTTGTGCTGTTTAGAGCATACACCATCGAACGAGTAGGATATTAAGGAGAGACCAATCTAAAAACAGGGGGTGAGGGTAAAACTGGTGACTACCGTAGTAATAGGACGTTTCGTGCTGGAGACGTTTTGCCCAAAACTGTCACAAAAACGGGATGCAAAATTGTTCCTATTCCACAATTATTCTACCTACGTGTTCTAAGTGGGGATAGGTAACAGAGAATCAAGTGAAAACCATTTTATTGATGCTTTATTAATATAGGGTATGGTGAAATATACCGATTGAGAAACTATTTGCAACAGATTGCTTTGTTTCTGATGTTCTTGTAAACATGGATATATCATTTATAAATTTTTATAGTTTAAATACTTGCAAGATCATTGCCTTCATTTCTATTATGTTAAAGAAAAATAGACTTTTTGTTCTAAAATGGAAATGTGTGTCTGTGTGAATTCGGGTTTAACTTCGCTTTCAACAATTTTTCAGTCATATCACGACGGTGTCTGGTTGCGACAGGGAGCTCAATGCTCACTTTTATAGTGCTGCCTCACTGAAGAATCATGTCCCAGACACATTACATGATACCACACCCAGTCACATTATCCTGACACTGGGTCGACCTGTCCTAGATCTACCCCGTAAATCTGAGTGCCAAGCGAGGAGCAGCTAGTACCATTCTTAACGACTTTGGTATGTCGCGGCCCGGGACGGAACCCGTGACCTCCCGTTCCCCGGAGCGGACACTCTACCAACTGAGCTATCGGGGCCGGTTTCTAAAATGGAAATTAATAACAACCACAACAACAATGATAGTCATTTTGATGTCCAAACAGTCCCACAAAAGTACCTGGGCTGCTGTTGTTAATGTCTTCTGTTAAGATTTCTGCTTTTGATCTAAGAGATGAAACCGTCAAGTGTACAAATATTCATGGTCAGATTACCGTCACGCAAACACGCCTATATAATACTGACCCCCTTGAATCCCACTTTTATACAGCAAAACTGGGGTTTACAGTGGTAAACCTTATTTTTCTTATTTCTGCTCTAAAATATAGATTGTGGGTACTCGTTAGAACCGCCTTGACGAGGCGGTTCTAACTTGTACCCACAAACTATATTTTGAGCAGAAATAAGAAAAATATCACAATATTTCATCTTAAAATTTTCGTTTTTCGACGGAATGAAATTTACAATGTATTTGTATAGGCGTGTTTTCGTAATGCTAGTTTCATTAAATAAGGCCTCATCAGTGACACCCCCCCCCCCCCCCCCCCAATATATTCTAGTCCTATTTAAACCACTATATTCTTTAAACCTGATTTTTATATGCAACATTTACCTAATGCTATCCAAAGATTACAAACCATCGCCTCATCAGCACTGTCAGTGTTTTAATTGTAAAATTTCACAGTAACAGAGCCAAACCTGACACCCCTATAATTGGGAATGGACCACTAGAGACTTTCTAGGTGGAAGATTACATTTTCATATTTGTGTTAAAGGGCGCGCATATCGAAGACCCCTGGTGGTGATTTCCTGAAATACTAACAACCATTGTGTGGGCATATTTCACTAAATTTGCTGTATTATTCAATATGGTGGTGCCATTTGCGCGCAAAATATCAATATTTACCGGTAACGCAAGCGCATACATTACTGAACCCACAGGACACCCCTAAGAGATAACCCAGAACAACCCAAGCAACTATGAAACTGACATTCCCTCCTATGCCATTTCCCAGCGTACTGTCAGTGACAATCGACCGAATAGGATACATCTAGTTGAAAAAAGCTAATATGTATTTACAGTAAAATTTCTATATTAAGACCACCTTTGGAACTGCTCAAAAAAGGTCTTTAAGACCACTTTTGAACAGTCCCTAAGGTGGTCTCTGACCAGAGGGCACTGTATGCAGAAAACGCAAAGAAAAAATAACTGCAGAATTGTTACTGGTGACACGTCAAATGACATTCATACACCATACTGCAACCTACTGGTTAAGCTTTTTAAGGAGAATGGGAACACCTGACAGTTTTTTCTGCCATTTATCAAAGGGAGACAACTTTCGGGACTTCCTGTTCGCTTTTCTATAGGCCTTGTCCCACTGAAAAAGGGGTCTTCTCTTAAAGGAAAGAATTTTCTCCTCAGGAGCAAATTCTTTCCTTTAAGAGTGGACCCCTATTGACAAGGGAGACAAAAATACTTTTGCAGGAGTTGCCTCCCCTGAAGGCGTTCCCATTCCCCTTAAAGAAGAATTAGTCTTAATTTTAGGTGGTATTAATAGTGGATTTTCACTGTATATGATAGAAGCCTCCGTGGTGTAGTGGTTATGCTACTCGCCTTGTAATCCGGGGGTCGCAGGATTGATCCCAGGCTTCTCCAGACTTTCGGATGAGTCTTTAAACCGAGGTCCTGTCTCCGTATGACCTTAGCTGTTGGTGGGACGTAAAACTCAAACACTCACTGTATATGATAGTTGGAAGAAAAGGCTGCTTCTGCTTTACTGCTTTATTGCGCGTAGCACAAGTTATTTGTCTACTTACAGCTGACCAACACACATTGATATATCACTCAATAAATCACGACAATAGAGCTGATCTATTTTGATTTTAAGGCATGAAAAAAGACGGCGAAAATGCTATTGATTCCTGCAGATTTTCCCTATCTGCCGCCATTATTTAAATTATCCTCGACAATATAACTGACTGTATCATATGCGTTTACCTATTTTCATAACAAATCTGATACATGGAAACGACGCTTCACCATCAAACGTCAAGGTAACAATGCATGACGTCATGAAACAGAATAAAAAGCGGCTCTTCGCGTCGAGCTCTTCAATGATTTATCACTTAATATATCACTAGATTTATCTATTAGCTATATAGGCGAACAGTGTTAAATTCCCCCTTTTTTCGGCACTCTTACAGGTAGACCTAACCCAATAATGTGATTCTAAGGGCTATGCCCAATATTCATTACGAAAATACGCTTATATATATACAGTGTAAATTTAACCGAGGAAAAACTGCAAATTTTAAGATGAAAATTGCGATATTTTTCTTGATCTTGCTCAAAACCTATATTGTGGGTACTCTTTAGAACCCACAACATATGTTTTAGAGCAGAAATTAGAAAAATAAGGTTTACCCCTGTAAACCCTAGTTTTACTATATAAATGTAGGGTTCAAGGCGGTTAAAATTATATAGGCATGTTGTCGTGATGCCTACATAAATGAGAAAGTTGTGCTCTTGAAATTTCCAGTTTTATGGGTTACATAGTGTGATTTCTGACTTTTGGTCTAAAGAAAAGGCGAGGTGTACTTACACTGCGTTAGGAATCATTGTTGGATATGCAAATGGTCGGATAACTTTAACTGATTGTGGAACAGCCCTCACAATTTTCGGAGGCGGCGCCGGTTCATGAATTATAACAGGTGACTTTGCTGAAAACAAAAACAAAATAATAATAATAATAATTATAGTAATCGCGATGATATTAAACAACCAGAGGCCAGTTGTTCAAAGCATCGTTAGCTTAACAAGCTTGTTAGTGGTCATATTGTTAACTCTTCTAGCAAGTACAATATCGTAAATTTTGGTATTTTTGCTGGAAAAATATGAGCAGCTTTTGAAAACTGTATTTCAGTTGAAAATAAAAACAATAGGAGTCTTTATCACCTCGAAAACAAACAGATTTTTTAATTAGTTGGCACATAACTGTTATACAAGGTTTTATAATCTATTCAAATCGATTTATCTGCTGTATGTAGGTTGTAATTGAGGTTTAACTATACCAAAGTTAGTGACACAGAGGCCTTTCTGATATTTAATCTTCATCAGTGTGTCTCAACCCCAAAGTTCGGAAACCGAAACGGATGATGGACAAGACCCGGCAAACACAGCACATCCCCTCCGAGCACACACCTACCGACGTAGCTCATGAGACTGGTCAACTGGAGGCATCAGACAAGATACGCCTACCCTTGAACTTATAGGCGTCCCCAACCGAGCCAACATCAGCAAACCTGGCCCCCGGGTAAGTTTTACATCCCACCACCAGCTAAGGTCATTAGAGACGGGGCTTCGGTCTTAAGACTCATCCGAATGGCTGGAAAAGCCCATCGTATGTGACCACTGACCATTAGGTTATGACAGCTCACTTAGGCTCTGCCTATTAGGGCTTTGAGAAATAGATTGGGATTCATGATGCTTCCACGTAGAGATGAAGCCGACCGCACACGAGTACTGGAGGTCTAAGCACATGGTGTTGAAGATAAACGGGTATCAGTCAATCATATTGCAGACGCCATGAACACAAATTTTGGCTCTGTTCATGCTACTGTGACCGACATTTCGTGGGATGGGCAATCTGTCCGCTAGATGGCTCCCTAAAAGTTGAAACACGGACCAACCGCTGAAAAGTTGGACATTTTCGAGAAAACTTTTTGATTGTTTTAGGATGGCCCACAAAAATCACAAAGAGATTTGTGACCAAGGATGAGACATGGGTTCTCCATTTGATCATGAATCCAAGGCTCAAAACAAAAAGCAGAATATAAGAATCTTATATGGGTGTGAGGGGTGGATGGAAAAATCCGTCCCGAGGGTCACTGTCCGGCATCACGAGGCTTGCCGAGTGATGCCGGACAGTGATCCCGAGGGACGGATTTTTCCATCCACCCCTCACACCCATATCGGATTCTTTTTCTTGCACACCTTCCATTTTTAGCGGGTTTTTAATGCTGCAGTCACTTCGGTTACCGACGTCCGCCATATTGTGTTGACACTGCAGGAATGTTTAGTGACGTCACGTAACGTGCTGTGACGTCAACCTTAATGACGGCGCATACGAGGTCGTAATCAACCAGTGTATTTATCGAACACACGATTATACTCGATTTTGGGTCGGAACACCAGGGTCAGAACATAAATTTCTAACCCAGGTAAAATCACGGATTTCCTTGTCTGGTGTGCAAGAAACATCCTTTCTCCGTCTCCCCAATGTTCAAGCGAGTGGCATCTCAGCCTCCTCAACAGATTCTACTCCCTTGAACATTTAAGGTGGTGGATACAAGGATGTGTGTACTATTAGTTTTCAAAATGATGAATGGACTCTGTTTTCTGGAAATGGGAGGGATTGTTCATGACTGATGTTTTGCAAACTGCCAAACCAGTCTAGAATTTAGACTGCCAAGTCTGTTTTCATTCTTCGACAACACAGATCTGTTGTGTGTTTCTGTGTGCTCATAGTCGATTTTTAATGACAGATTCTATCTGTCATATATAACTAGCAAAGGCGTTTTCTAGCAACTTCCGGTTCTCACTACCATTAATTATGAGTTCTCAACAATTTTCAGTGTTTGGCATTGTTCCACTTGCATTATAGATGTATTTATTTTATTAAGATCTTTTCCCGGGATTATGACTAATTCCCTCAGCAATGGAAGAGAATGTTGGTCTTTACAACCATAATGGAGACTTAATCGGATATAAAAAGAATATTTGCTTTTACTGCAGTTCGAACCAACGCACAGATGCGGCGACGGCGCCTAGCAGTGCTATAGCCGACGTCTTTACCAACTGCGCTACAAAGGCATCCCCAAAAAGATGCTCATATAGCTCATATAAGGCTTCATGGTACTACAGTACACTCTTTATAAGGGGTTTATTTGATTTTTAATGACAGCGTCTATCTGCCATTTATAGCTAGCAAAGGTGTTTTCTATGGGTCCTCAACAACGTAGTTCGGCAAATTGTCTGTGTTTGGCATTGTTCCACTTTGATAATATTTATTTTAACAATTTTTTCCATTGCAGGGGGAATTAATCATAATCTCGGATAAAGACCTTAGTAATATCAGATAATCCCCTTATACATAGTGTACCGCAGTGCCAGATAGCCTTATATGCACTGTATGAGCTTGCTATTTTGGGGATGTCTTTGTAGTGCAGATGGACAGGACGTCGCCCACTGCAGTGCTAGGCGCCGTCGCCCTAACTGTGCGTGGGTTCGAACGAAATATGGAGTTGATATGTCTGAACATTTTCGCGCGCATGTTTTCATATCATATATGTATATGTATTGGTTTAAGTTTTAAAATTCCAAGAATGATCAGATGGCACATCCCATTTTAACATGAAACATTCATATATGAAGACATGTGCCAAAATATATAAAGATTCACCCTTAAGCATCATGCAGTCTTTTGAAGCAGGCGACAGTGAGATGTTTTCCAATAATAGGCTTCACTTGAATCACCTAGCAGAAGATTAATCGCAGGTAATGTCAATGATAATTTTCTCTCGAACAATGTAAGAAGCAGTAAAAATGGCATCTATTCTATAAGGCGGTTTAAGGGTTAAGGCATTGGGCCCCTAACCTAATCAAAGTCTAAAGGCGTGGTGTGAGAAACGAGCTATTACACCGTCTAATCAGGCGATCTTACTGTGTAACTAGCTATTACACAGTCTAATCAGGCGACCTTACTGTGTAACGCGCTATTACCCCGTCTAATCTGGCGACCTTACTTTGTAACGAGGTATTACACCGACTGTCCATGCTTATAAACCCTATTGGTTTCATTGGACGACAGTATTTGAGATGTCATTTCATCTCAATGTCGGGTAAAAGTCCCACAAAAGTGGAAGCAACGTCTCGAAAATGACCTTTACAGTGTTGAAGGGGACGTTAAACCTCAAATCAAACAAACAAATAATACACCGTCTAATCAGGCGTCTTTACTTTGTAACGAGCTATTACACCGTCTAATCAGGCGACCTTTCTGTGTGAAGAGGTATTACACCGTCTAATCAGGCGACCTTACTGTGTAACGAGCTATTACACCGTCTAATCAGGCGACTTTACTATGCAACGAGCTATTACATCGTCTAATCAGGCGACTTTACTATGCAACGAGCTATTGCATCGTCTAACCATGCGACCTTACTTTGTAACGAGCTATTACACCGTCTAATCAGGCGATCTTACTGTGTAACTAGCTATTACACAGTCTAATCAGGCGACCTTACTGTGTAACGCGCTATTACCCCGTCTAATCTGGCGACCTTACTTTGTAACGAGGTATTACACCGACTGTCCATGCTTATAAACCCTATTGGTTTCATTGGACGACAGTATTTGAGATGTCATTTCATCTCAATGTCGGGTAAAAGTCCCACAAAAGTGGAAGCAACGTCTCGAAAATGACCTTTACAGTGTTGAAGGGGACGTTAAACCTCAAATCAAACAAACAAATAATACACCGTCTAATCAGGCGTCTTTACTTTGTAACGAGCTATTACACCGTCTAATCAGGCGACCTTTCTGTGTGAAGAGGTATTACACCGTCTAATCAGGCGACCTTACTGTGTAACGAGCTATTACACCGTCTAATCAGGCGACTTTACTATGCAACGAGCTATTACATCGTCTAATCAGGCGACTTTACTATGCAACGAGCTATTGCATCGTCTAACCATGCGACCTTACTTTGTAACGAGCTATTACACCGTCTAATTAGGCGACCTTACTTGTTACGAGCTATTACACCATCTAATTAGACGACATTACTTTGTAACGAGCTATTACACCGTCTAATCAGGCGGCCTTTAGGTGTGAAGAGATATTACAGCGTCTAATCAGGCGACCTTACTTTGTAACGAGCTATTGCACCGTCTAATCAGGCGACCTTACTGTGCAACAAGCTATTGCACCGTCTAATCAGACGACCTTACTTTGTAACGAGCTATTATTTCGTCTAATCAGGCGACCTTACTGTGTAACGAGCTATTACACCCTCTGATCAGTTCTTATGTCACAGTCCTGATTTAATGTAGCTTCTTAAGAACTGACATATGCTTAATAAGCGAAGAAACTAACAGTCATGGTCTTGTATAAATTAATAGCTCGTGCAAAAGAAAAGTTATATTTCGACGCGAAATTCGGTGCTTTCTCATCATGAAAACACGTCTATATAATTTTGACCCCCTTGAACCCAACTTTTCTGTAGTAAAACTAGGGTTTACAAGGGTGAACCTTATTTTATTTTTTTCTGCTCTAAAATATAGATTGTGGGTACTCGTTAGAACCGCCTCGATGAGGTGGTTCGACCGTGTACCACAGTCTGTATTTTGAGCAGAAATAAGAACAAGAGGGCCATGATGGCCCTGAATCGCTCACCTGAATCCAAGATGTTTCAAAGCTTATGGAAATGAGGGATTCACTGCTTTAAGGAAATGTGGACCAAAGACATTTATCTTTGGAGGCTATTTTTCATTGTAGTGATATTTGAAGGTTTTTTTCTATTTTTAGCTCTGGTGGCCATTTTGTTTAACGGAATGGAACGATTTAGGCAATTTTGAAAGCGGGTCACTCAAGGAACATTCCTGTGAAACTATTTTCAAATAGGGCAATTTGCCTAGGAGGAGATGTCATTTAAAGGTTTTTCTAATTTTAGCTCTGGTGGCCATTTTGTTTAACTAAGCGAAACCATTTAGGCAATTGTGAAAGAGAGTCACTCAAGGAACATTCCTGTGAAATTATTTTCAAGTCAGGCTATTTGCCTAGGAGAAAATGTCATTTCAAGGTTTTTCTATTTTTAGCTCTGGTGGCCATTTTGTTTAACGGAGCAGAACGATTTTGGCAATTTTGAACGAGGGTCACTCAAGGAACATTCCTGTGAAATTCTTTTCAAATCGGGTCATTTGCCTAGGAGGAGTTGTTATTTAAAGGTTTTTCTATTTTTTGCTCTGGTGGCCATTTTGTTTAATGGAGCGGAAGGTTTTTCTATTTTTAGCTCTGACAGCCATTTTATTTAACGGAGCAGAACAATGTAGACAATTATGAAAGAGGGTCAATCAAGAAACATTCCTGTGAAATTATTTTCAAATAGGGCAATTTGTCTAGGAGGAGATGTCATTTAAAGGTTTTTTGTCTATTTTTAGCTCTGATGGCCATTTTATTTAACGATTTAGGCAATATTGATAGAGGGTCACTCAAGGAACATTCCTGTGAAATTATTTTCAAACCGGGCCATTTGCCTAGGAGGAGATGTCATTGAAAGGTTTTTCAATTTTTAGCTCTGGTGGCCATTTTGTTAAACGGAGCAGAACAATTTAGGCAATTTTGAAAGAGGGTCACTCAAGGAACATTCCTGTGAAATTATTTTCAAATCGGGGCAATTTGCCTAGGAGGAGATGTCATTTAAAGGTTTTTCTATTTTTAGCTATGGCGGCCATTTTGTTTAACGGAGCAGAACGATTTAGGCAATTTTGAAAGAGGGTCACTCTAGGAACATTCCTGTGAAATTCTTTCCAAATCGGGCCATTTGCCTAGGAGGAGATGTCATTAAAAGGTTTTTCTATTTTAAGCTCTGGCGGCCATTTTGTTTACCGGAGCAGAACGATTTAGGCAATTTTGAAAGATTTCTGAACCTTTTTTTCCATTATGAGTATACAGGAGCTAAGGGAACCCGGGGTGTGGCCAATTTGGACCCCAGGGGCATGATTGGCAGGAATTTTGTCGGTGACCACTTGCCTTTGCTACATGCTAAATATCTAAGCTCTGGGCCCTGTGGTTTCAGAGAAGAATTTTGAAGCTTTTTTCCATTATGAGTCTATGGAAGCGAAGGGGCCCCGGGGCGAGGCCCATTTGGAACACAGGGGCATGATTGGCAGGAATTATGAAGGTGAGCACTTGCCCTTGCTACATGCTAAATATCTAAGCTCTGGGCCCTGTGGTTTCAGAGAAGAAGATTTTTGAAGCTTTTTTTCCATTATGAGTCTATGGGAGCGAAGGGGCCCCGGGGCGTCGCCCATGTGGAACTCAGGGGCATGATTGGCAGGAATTATGTAGTTGACCACCTGATGTTGCTTCACATGAAATTTGATCAAGATTGGTCAGGGGTATTAGAGATATACTTATTTGAAATTGTTTACGGACGGACGCACGCACGGACGACGGACAAAAAGTGATCCCAAAAGCTCACCTCGTCACTACGTGACAGGTGAGCTAAAAATATCACGATTTTTCTTCTGAAATTTTCGTGGGTTTTTTTTTTTGTTTTTGCGCTAAAGTTTACAATGTATTTGTATAGGCATGTTTTCGTATGTGTAAATAGATCAGATAAGAAGGGGAAACCGGGAATACACCGGCTGCAACGGCATTAAATGAGAGAAAATCTAGGCCTATTTGCGATTTCTGTCTTTTCTCGTCTTATATAGGCAAAACAAAACGGTGTTAATATGATACCAGGTTTGGTCAGTGTATTAATCTCTGTCATGTAAGTACCCTCAGGAAAACACACCTATATAATTTTGACCCCCTTGAACCCCACTTTTATGTTGTGAAACTGGGGTTTCCGGGGGTAAACCTTATTTTTCTTATTTCTGCTCTAAAATATAGATTGTGGGTACTCGTAAGAACCGCCTCGATGAGGCGGTTCTAAAGAGTGCCCACAATCTATATTTTGAGCAGAAATAAGAAAAAATATCACATTTTGTCATGATAAAATTTTCATTTTTTCGGCGATAAAAGTGGCCATGTATTTGTATAGGCGTTTTTGCATAATGGTTTTGCGCTTTAACTATACTTACGACGTGGAGGAGGTCTGGGTCTTCGCGGTGGTCTGAAGGAAAGGATAAAAATATTGATGATGATAATAATCCCTGCATACACACAATGTTGACTCGACGTAGAAATAACGTTGAACACGTAATTTCAACGTTGTTTCATTGTTGAGTTAACGCCATTTGCCTGCTTAATTGATAATATAAAATAATAATGTGTGTATTTGAGTTTTACGTCCCACAAACAACTGATGCCATACGGAGACGGGACCTGGGGTTAAGACTCATCTGGAAGTCTGGAGACACTCTGGATCGAGTCCACGACTCCTGGTTTATTAGGCGATTGCTTATCTTCTACATTACGGAGGCTTCTAATAATAATAACTGTTTGTTTGTTTGATTTGAGGTTTAACGACCCCGTCAACATTGTATAGGTCATTTTGAAGACGTTACTTCCAATTTTGTGGGACTTTTACCCGACATTGAGATGAAACGACATCTCAAGCCCTGCCGTCCAATGAAACCAATAGGGTTTATAAGCATGGACGGGCCGACTCGCACCGTTTTGCCTTGGCAGGCTTAGATCATCTAAGCGGTTTACCAGTACTCGTGTGCGGGTCGGTTTCGCCTCTACGTGGAAGCAGCATGCAGCCAATCTATTTCTTCAAGCCCCAATGGGCGGGGCCGCTAATAATAATAATAATAATAATAATGGTGGTGGTTATGATATATTGCCGGCCTCGGTTGCTCAGTCAGATGCGCGTCTGACTGGTTATCAGGAGGACGCGGTTTCGGTACTTGCAGGGGTCGGCAACAGTTTTTCTTGGAGACTGATCATATTATCTTTTCTACGGCCATTTTCTTCCTATCTCTGATTCAAGAAGGCAGTTGTCAGTTTCTGGCGAAAGAATGTACACTGTACTGATTAACCGCTTACCAATAAGCTTACCCCAGAAAAGTGTTATTGGTAAACTGAGCGGCTCAAAAATGACCTAACTGGGCCGTTAAACTCCATTACAAACACACACAAACGTGATGATATACTGCCGAAGAGCGTCATTACATTACGCACCAGTAACCCTGCAATGTTTATGACACGACCTTATCCAGTGATATGGCATTTGTTTCATAACCAATTTAGATTGTTGTTCTTGTCAGCTAGGGTCCAGGGGCCAGTTGTTCAAAGCGTCGTTAGCTTAACGAGCTCGTTAGTGGTCATATTGTTAACTCTTCTAGCAAGTACAATATCGAAGTAAGTTCACACAAACATCTTGGGTTAATCTTTACAAACGATTGTACATGGCACGAGCACTTGGAATATATCAAGTCAAAGGCGTGGATTCGTATTAATGTAATGCGAAAACACAAGTTTACCCTTGATAGGAAATCGCTACAGACTATCTATATCTCCTTTATAAGACCTCTTTTGGAATATGCAGACGTAGTCTGGGACAATTGCACCCATTATGAAGTTAACGAGCTTGAAAAAATCCAAAACGAAGCTGCACGGATTGTCACAGGAGCAACTAAACTTGTCTCTATCGATGCTCTACACACTGAAACTGGGTGGGAATCACTATCGTCCAGAAGGAAAAAGCATAAACTTCAGATGTTTTTTAAAATGAAAAATGGCCTAGTTCCTGAGTACCTTTCCTCTTTGGTACCGCCTTCAGTTGGTAATACCTCAGCATATCAACTGCGTAATGCATCAAACATTAGTACTATACACGCCAACTCACAACAATATTATAATTCTTTCCTACCATCTGTTATCAGAGACTGGAACGACCTTCCAAGCGAAGTAAGTGATTCTCCTTCTAGCGATTCCTTCAAACGAAAGCTAAATACAAACCTAGAAATTCCTCCTAAATATTACCTTTGTGGAAAAAGACTTGGACAAATTTATCATGCAAGACTTAGGACAAAATGTAGCTCGTTAAACCAGCATCTCTTCTCTAAAAATATTATTGATAACCCTCTGTGTGTTTGTGGCTCAACAGAAGATACAGACCACTTTATGTTAAATTGTAATCGTTACACCAACCAAAGACAAGATCTACTCGATACAGTATCGGAGATTTGTCGCCCCACTCTTAAGCTGCTGCTCTTTGGCAGTTCAGAGCTTTCTTTACACCAGAATAAACAGGTCTTCCTTGCTGTGCAGGAATTTCTACTAAAGACAAAACGTTTCAAATAAACTGACGAATTTAGTTTAAACCCTACTTCAATTGTAGTATTATACATCCCATCAGGAAAGTACATAAGATGGATCTCTTGTTCTGCTCTGCTCGTGTTTCACACTTATCTAACGTTTTTGATAGATACTAATGCTACATTGCAAATGTTCTAGAGGCTTAAATCTGACAAAGCACGTTTTGTCTTTGCTTGCATGTGCAAGGTCGTGAGTTGGTAAAACATAGTGTTGGAATAAGAACTTATCCACTCCCCGTGGAGCCTGCAGCAGATTGGTTTCAAAGGAATGTTGACACACAAATCCATGAAACAAAGTACTTAGGGTCTTGTTTTCAAGCTAAATCACGTACAACTTTTGTCTTCACTTTAAGCAAGGTGGGATACAGACTTTTCAAATGTCGAACGACTTTCTCCTGAATCCCATTTGTGTAACATTGTAATTTCATAGCTTTTGTGTGTTGAGTTTATATGTATTAGTTATACAAATAAAATAAAGTTTAAACTAAGTACAATATCATAAATTTTGGTATTTTTGCTGAAAAAATGTGAGCAGCTTTTGCGTCCGCAAAAGCTGCTCACATTTTTTAGCAAAAATTTCAGCATATTTGCCATATTTAATGATCAAACATTTAACGATACGTTAACTAACAACGTCGTTAGTTTTGAACAACTGGCCCCAGTTGTTCGAAGCATTTTTAGCTTAACGAGCTCGTTAGTGGTCAAATTGATAACTATTCTAGCAAGTTTAATAGCTAAAATTTTGTTATTTTTGCTGAAAAATGCAAAAGCTGCTCACATTTTTTTCAGCCAAAATATTAGTATTTTTCACCATATTGAATGACCAAAGATTAAATGATATATTAGCTAACGACCTCGTTAGTGTGAACAACTGGCCCCTGACGTCTTACAGCTACACTCCGGGACAATCAATCAACAAGGCATGTCAGTGTTTTGATACTTGATACAGTGATCCATATATTCAGGGTAAAGTTTGAAGGTACGTTTGATTAAATCTCGAAAATGTATGTTGCGTGCACTTATAAGTATCACCTCGATGAGGCGAATCTAATGAGCACACACAACATACCTTTATTTTGTAGAAAGTTGAAAAGACATATACATCCTCATTATGATTTATAGCTTGGTGCCTCAGTATTTCAAATTTACCCTAACTCGAACAAACGTTAATGGTCCCAAGTTGTTCGAATTAATGTAGATTTAACTCGAGTGATCATTTCATGCGACTTCCTAACGCCAATCCTATGCAATAACTGAATTATTCTGAGAACGTAATAACGGTTCAGAGAATATAAAAACGCGCGTGAGAATGTAACCACGAGATAAGAATGCAATAACGCGTCCGTGAATGTAATAACGGGTCTGAGAATATAAAAACGAGTATGAGAATGTTACTACGAGATTAGAATGCAATAACGCGTCTGAGAATGTAATAACGGGTCTGAGAATATAAAAACGCGTGTGAGAATGTAACTACGAGATTAGAATGCAATAACGGGTCTGAGAATATATAAAAATGCGTGTGAGAATGTAACTACGAGATTAAAATGCAATAACGCGTCTGAGAATGTAATAACGCAATGTATTAAAAGCGGTAATCCACTAGTCGATAAAATATGCAAATTAGTTAGATACGCTCCGTAAAATTACATGTACGACGTCAATAACGACGTCGCGTTTACTAATGGCGATAACTGGCCACGTTTGTTAAATATGTGAATAAAACGCGTTTTAAATGTCATATGATAAATAGAATCTTGCATTCGTGTCCATGCATTATTGAATTTATTTAACTCGATGAGGAGAAGGCAAAAAATCCTCGGCGAAGCCTTGCATTTCATCCATTTTCCTAAAGTCGTTTAATAAATTCAATAATACATGAACACATAAGAACCATTTCTATGTTTTGCATGCCTTATTGCTATGCCTATTTTTAGGAAATACTTGTATCGATTCCTGATCATTACCTTCACGTACAAAAATGACAATTATGTAAAACCTTAGCTTTTGTCTGTATAAATTGGGCCCCGATTTTTATCCCTTATCGCCTATGCGAGCAGCGAAGGTTCTGGCGAGCCTGCGCATCCGCGCAGTCTCGCCAGAACCTTCGCTGTTCGCTCATACAAGCAGAGAATCAAGAGGAACCTTCAGACAGAAAGCCATATCCCTGGCCCCTCTGAATGGCTGGGCATACGCAGTTAAAATTTGTCATGACGGAATGCTCGAAGACATAAATTCGCTTGGCGGGGCTCAGTTGGAGTTTACTCAGGAGTGTTGATCACTTGGACTAGTTAACGCAATGAAATCATTCGGGCACTTACGTTATTGGCGTTGGTGGTCTGGGTGGGAACCTGTAACATAAATAATCACATTTATTAAACAATACCAAAATTTAATTTTATTATAAAAAGAGTAGGCCATGCCGCAATGAGCAGTCTGTGTCGAATTCGATTGTCGTTGACGCACTGTCAAATGCTTCGTGAAAACGACGTCAAAATTACCTGCTCACATGAACAAATTTTTTTGAAATTGTCAGTTTGGATTTGGTTGCCATTTTTTGTTATATTGTTGCAAATCTACTTTGGACAACTCCTTCATGATGCCCGGGACTTCCGTGGAGTAGAGGCCATGTTTGCTGATGTTGGCTCGGTTGGGGACCCCTATAAGTCCCAGGGTAGGCGTCTCTTTTCTGATGCCTCAAGTGGACTTGTCTCATGAGCTACGTCGGCCGGTCACCGGCCCTGATAGCTCAGTTGGTAGAGTGTCCGCTCCTGGGAACGGGAGGTCACGGTTCGATCCCGGGCCGCGGCATACCAAAGTCGTTAAGAATGGTACTAGCTGCTCCTCGCTTGGCACTCAGATTTACGGGGTAGACCTAGGACTGGTCGACCCAGTGTCAGGATAATGTGACTGGGTGTGGTATCATGAAATGTGTCTGGGACATGATACTTCAGTGAGGCAGCACTATATAAGTGAGCATTAAGCTCCCTGTCGCAACCAGACACCGTCGTGATATTACTGAAAAATTGTTGAAAGCGACGTTAAACCCGAATTCACACACACACACACACACACACACACACACACACACACACACACACACACACACACACACACACATACACACACACACACACACACACACACACATACGTCGGCCGGTCTGTGCTCGGAGGGGGATGTGCTCTGTTTGCCGGGTCTTGTCCATCACCCGTCACCCGTCACTGATGAAGATTTTATATCAGAAAGGCACCTATGTCACTAAATTTGTTATAGTTACGCCTTAATACTGACGGTTTCAGCAAACTTTAAGATAGGGCTTACATGTACAATAAGCATGTCGTTTAGCATTAATTGGAGAGAATTTACAACCGCCAATAAAGGCTCCCGCCCATCGGGGCTTGGCAAACTAGAGAAAGCAACCAGTGGGTCACGTATACCCCCGGCCAGTGCCACCCTCTGATATAACTTTCGAGCTTGTATGTAACATGAATGAAGAAGTCAAGAAGCTATACGAATCTATAATGTGCTTATAAAATCTAAACCAAACATAATCTTTCTAAATGGACCAAGGGAGTGTGAGCATCAATGTTACTGAAGTAGCACGGTTGGGTATGCATCAATGAAATCTTTGAACTGGTATGCAACATCGATGCAAGTATCAATTAAATTTGTCTTAGAGTTTAGAACATTATGTAACAGGCATCTATAAACGTTGTCATAAAACTTTAACCAAATGTAAACTTTCTAAGTCCATGACCTTGAGGTCTAGGTCACTGTGGGTAGGGAAGGGACATGCATCTCGAAATCTTAGGACTGGACCAGGTATGCAACATTGATGCAAGTACCAACTGAATTTGTCTTAAGAGTTTAGAACAAACAGGCATCTATAAACTTTGTCATAAAACTTTAACCAAACGTAAATTTTCTAAGTCTGTGACCTTGACCTCAAAGTCATTTTGGGGGGTGGACATGCATCAATGAAATATTTAGACCAGTATGTAACTTCAGTGTAAGTATCAACTAAATGTATCAAAGGGTTCAGAAGATACAACCCCTTAGAAACTTTAACGCAAAACTTTAACCAAAATGTAAAATTTCTAAGTCTGTGACCTTGACCTCAAGGTAACTGTGGGGGGTGGGACATGCATCAATGAAATTTTAGACCAGTATGTAACATCAGTGTAAGTATCAACTAAATCTATGAAAGGGTTCAGAAGATGCAATCTCTTAGTAACTTTAACGCAAAACTTTAATCAAAATGTTAACGAACGGACGGACAGACGGAAGGACGGAAACACGGACGATCGGCAGGACGAAACTAAATACCCACAATAGCATACTTCGTATGCCGGGGGTACATTACGATAACACATCCGTTTGATATTGTGCATTTTTCAAACCTCAAATAAAGGTAATTTTTCTAATGAAAATTTGTGATATTTTTCTTATTTTTACTCCAAACATAGGTTTTGGGTGCTCGTTAGAACCGCCTCATTGAGGCGGTTCTTACGAGTACCCACAACCTATGTCTTGGAGCAGAAATAAGGAAAATAATGTTTACCCTCGTAAACCCCAGTTTTCTCTATATAAAGTGGGGTTTAGTGGGGTCTTTATTTCACGGACTTGTTCACGTGATGATAAATAGATTGGGCTGCATGGTGCTTCCAATGAGAACTGAAA
Organism: Lucinisca nassula; assembly: GCA_963580285.1. Classification (NCBI taxonomy): domain Eukaryota; kingdom Metazoa; phylum Mollusca; class Bivalvia; order Lucinida; family Lucinidae; genus Lucinisca; species Lucinisca nassula. The sequence continues at coordinate 14,289,684 of OY757020.1, read as the reverse complement.
CCGACCGAACATGCGTCCTGGTAAGCCACTTAAAAGGACTAAGCCTATTCAGGCAAATTGGTGAGAGCGGGGCCGTCCAATGCATATACGCCCTATGCGTTTCTCACTTGGCGGCAGGGCTTGAGATATCATTTCAACTCAGTGTCGGGTAAAGTCCCACAATATTGGAAGCAGTATGGCATAAATAGTGTTGACTGGGACGTTAAACCCAAACACAAAACCAGGAGTAAATTATTTTCTTAAAGAGCTGACCCCTATTGATATGCGACACAAAAACAGTTTTATAGGAGTTGCCTCCCAAGAAGATGTATCCATTCCACTAAGAATTCTGTATCTCAATGCAAGGCGGATAAGTGGAGTTTAGTGTGGAGAAGGATAATTCAGATGACCCGCGTATTTGTTCCTTATTATTGCGCCGTTATAATGAATTTGCCGTAATAAAGAATCCCAGCTGTAAGTATGATAGGTTATGACAGGTCTTTTCCACATCATTACTCCAAAAACAATATTATAGACATTCGTTAGAATCGCCTCGATGAGGCGATTCTAACAAATATGTATAACATGTGTTTCTTGAAGTATTAAATTACAAGAATCTTTCATGACACTGGATTCGATTTGGACATTTCCAACCCGATGGAAGCCCTGAATCGAGGCTAAGCCTTGAGCTAAAAATTCATTCCAGTGGAATTGTCGTTATAACGAGTGTTGTCGTTATAACCAATGTCGGTATACAGAGGGTTGACTGTATATTATTCATACCTTCTTCGACAGCAGGTGTCTTTGCAATATCTGAAGCAGTTTCCAAATAAATTACTTCCCCGACAGAAACGAATACAACAGTATGTTAGAAGCGCCAGTAATGTAAGGCAAAACAACATGGCCAGAATCAATAACGCAATGTTGGCTGGGTCATGCCAGAAGCTGTATGCCGTTGTAGCCACCTCTGTTGTCGTCGTGGTGGTTGTTACGATTTCTCTATAGATGACGTCGATCGTTCCGACTGACGATAGTTTGTTGGTACCATAGTCTTCGACAGTTACGACGTAGCTATGTAAATACGATTTTTATGTAATTTATTGCATAAGCTTATATAGTACTATATATGGTACATCATTTGACAACTGTGAAAGACAGTAAATGTACATAGGCAACATATATATATGTTTATGCTTACAACATCCTAAAGGAGAGGATAAATATAGGCTGAGCCTACATCCAGTCATTTGACATTTGTATGAATATTTGTGGTACAGATGTATGTATTCATGTCATAAAATTGTTAATAAATAAATAAATAAGCTTACTGAAAGCTTCAGTACATTGTCATAAATAAAGATTTTATTACTCAGATCATCAGATTCTAATTTCAGACAGACCATACATTCGGACAGTCGTTAATAATGCAAATGTTGTTGCCATAAAACTATCTGTTTATTGAAATGGGCATAAAATATAAATTATGCTCTTTTGCTGTTCTTTTGCAGATTTGTGAACTGGGGTCGGGGGATAGTGTCAATATGAAGGCACTAGCATCTCCCCGAGGAAATGTTTTTGAAATATTTATAGCTACCACGCTTGCTCTTGTTGACAAATACTGTAGCACAACACATATCCAACCACCGTGAAAAAGTTGGCCGACTGAAAGTGTTATGCATAAGAATTTAGTTTTCTGATTCCCACTTTCACCCCACTGGGTGATCTAATAACATCATGTTTATTCTTCTTAAAGAACTTTCTGGAAAGAAATGGGTCACAGATTAATTTCATTTTTGTAAACAACTTGTTTACAAGAAAAAGTACTTTGGAATCTTCCAGAAAGTTCTGGGTTGCATTATTTTTAGAAAATTAACTTATCGTATTCCACAGCCTTCTGGAATGTTCTAGAGAAATCTTAGGGTCTATAAAAGAGCTTGATTTTTTGGGCTTTTAAGAAAAGTTATTTCTAAATTCTGTGTTGGATTTTTAAAGGATATTATATTTCATTTCGGACTGTGAATTCTGTGGGATCAAGGGAAATGGATTCATTCAAGGATATTTCATAACAGAGCTAAGTACATTTAATTTTCTTACTACAACACTTTAAAATAGTTTGTTAATAAAATTTGTTAAATTTTTCCAAAACGCTTGTTTGCTTTTTCTTTCTGCTACGCCTGGCTCGTAACAGAAATTGGGGGCTCGTCCGGGATAAAAACATCTTGAGCATTTTAGGACTGACATTTCATTTGTAGGCAAGTAATTGCCATTTCTTATCAAATATAGACTTGGCAGTTGCTTCAAAAGATTGGTATTTCCCAAAAAGGCATATAGGGGATTGTCATTTCATGTGAGATAGTACTTGTCATTTCATGTGAAATAGTACTTGTCATTTCAGGTGAAATTGTACTTGTCATTTCATGTGAATTAGTACTTGGCCTTACAGGTGAAATAGTACTTGTCGTTTCATGCGAAATTTCTAGTTGGGTTTGTCATTTCAAAAAAATCTTTGTCAGATTAACCTCAATCTGTATTGCCATAATTACTTTTTAAAACAAATACAAAGCAAACATGTCGTTTGATTTGAGAAGCTTTTTGGCTCAGCCTACTCAGGAATTGTTTAATCTGGCCAAAAGGACAGATTTGCTGGAAATTACTTCCCATTATGGGGGTCACTGCTGCGAAAACACGCATGAAGAAGCATGGAATTAAGAATATTTTGGTACAGTTCTATTAGAAGATTCTCGAAAAATGAGTCACAGATTAATTTTATCACTGGGTGACCTAATAGTGCTATAAATACCTTGTTATTTTTCTTATAGAAGATTCTCGAAAAATGAGTCACAGATTAATTTTATTTTGTAAACATCTTGTTTACAAGTAAAAGTACTTCGGAATCTTCCAGAAAGTTCAGGTTTGCATTAAGTTTAGAAAATTACATCATCTTATTCCACAGCCCTGTGGAAGTTTCTAGAGAAATCTTAGGGTCTATATAAGAGCTTGATTTTTCTCATTGAGTCAGACTTTGGAGTTTGACGTTTGGGCTTTTAAGAGAAGTTATTTCTAAATTCTGTGTTGGATTATCAAAGGATATTATATTTCATTTCGGTCTGTGAATTCTGTGGGATCAAGGAAAATAGATTCATTCAGGATATTTCATAACAGAGCTAAGTACATTTAATTTTCTTACTTCAACAGTTTAAAAATAGTTTGTAAATGAAATTTGTTAAATTTTTCCAAAAGGCTTGTTTGCTTTTTCTTTCTGCTACGCCTGGCTCGCAACAGATGCCACAAAGCACATAAGGTTAGTTCCGCCATTTCAGAAAAAAAGAGGTAGATAAGTATTTATTTGCATTTTGAAAAAGTTGCAGAAAATTTAAAATGGCCAAAAGAGCATTGGACCTTACTTTTGCACAGTGTTGTTGTCGGAAAGTTTTCGAGATATATACACTCAGCTGACTGTCGAGCAAAGCTCAGACTATGATTTGGTTAAGGAGCTTATTCTTAAGGCATATGAGTTGGTCCCTGAAGCTTACAGGCAAACTTTTTGGAATTGTAAAAAAGAAATTTCCCAGACCCATATAGAATTTGCTCGAACCAAAGAACAGTTATTTGATAGGTGGTGTTCTTCTAAATGAGTAGGTTATAATCATGAAAAACTTAGACAGCTTGTTCTTGTTGAAGATTTCAAACGGTGCATACATTCAGACTCGATTGGAGACAGGTTGAAACTTTGGCGGAAGCTTCTCGTTTGGCAGATGATTACGCTTTGACTCATAAAGTCTCATTTGTGAACAGGCCTTATCCTCGAAAACCTTATAATCCACAGACAGGTCCAAGATTCTATCCTAGTAATCCATCTGGCAGTTATAGCCATACATCTAATACTATGCCCAAACTTTCTGGTGAAAATAAAAGCCAGAATCCTTCCAAACCGTCTGGTGAAAATAGAAGCCAGAATTTTTCCAAACCTTCTGGTGAAAACAAAGACCAGAATCCCTATTCTCAATCTCAAGTAGTTTGTAACTATTGCAAAACTACAGGTCATTTGATCACTGAATGTTTAAAATTAAAGCAATGAAAAGAAAGAGAAATACAAGAGGAACTTAACTCTATAGGCTTGACTTCTATAAGGCCCAAACCACAGTCGTGTGTAAGGGAGGAAACTCTTTCTGACACCAAATTATCTGAGACTGATTCAGTTATAGAGATTTATGAACCATTCTTATCAGATGGTTTTGTGTCACTAAATAGTGACAGTTATGCCCTATCAAAATCTTACGAGATACCGGAGCTTCTCAATCTCTTATTCTTGCAGATACTCTGCCTTTTTCTGAGAAGACTTCTTTGGGCCAAGGTGTCCTTATTCAGGGTGTGGAATGTGGATTTGTTAATGTTCCGCTTCATAAAGTGTATTTGTCATTGGTCTTGAATCGACTGCAATCATCAGTCTTTGAAACGACTGCCTATTCGAAATTCGCAAAATTGCAGTATGTTTCCTCTGGCTTTCTTTGCCGGATCATTACAGGGCCACTGATGAGGCTTTATTTGCCGAAACTACGTAGTATGACCCATCTTCTTTCTTATGAATGTTTTCATTGCTCTTAAAGGAACTCATTTTTGATTTTTATTTGCCTTCACTGCAGCTGGTGTTGTGCCGTGTGGCGGCCGTAAAACGTCTCCCCGTACATCAACCATAGTGCAGTTTATATTTTACTTTTGATCCTTTGAGATCAGCGTGAATATTCTGAGAATTCAGAAAAAAATATTGGTTTAGACTCATATTCTAGACAGGTTTTTATTTATTTGGAAACCATTTTGATTTATATCAGTCTTTGAATCGACTGCCTATTCGAAATTCGCAAAATTTCAGTATGTTTCCTCTGGCTTTCTTTGCCGGATCATTACAGGGCCACTGATGAGGCTTTATTAGCCGAAACTACGTAGTATGACCCATCTTCTTTCTTATGAATGTTTTCATTGCTCTTAAAGGAACTCATTTTTGATTTTTATTTGCCTTCACTGGAGCTGGTGTTGTGCCGTGTGGCGGCCGTAAAACGTCTCCCCGTACATCAACCATAGTGCAGTTTATATTTTACTTTTGATCCTTTGAGATCAGCGTGAATTCTGAGAAATCAGAAAAAAATATTGGTTTAGACTCATATTCTAGACAGGTTTTAGTTAGTTTTTAGTGTAGATTATATTTTCTTGTCCTTTGGGATCATTGATTCCATTGTGGAATTTTGAAAATAACTGAGGGTCACTGATGAGGCCTAATTGGCCGAAACTAGCTAGTCTGGCCCAGAAAACATGTACACTCCATATTTTTCAGTTCTGTGGTGTATTCTTTGCTTCCAAAGGATAACCCTTTTATAGAACATATTTTATTTATTTGGAAACCATTTTGATTTATATCAGTCTTTGAATCGACTGCCTATTCGAAATTCGCAAAATTGCAGTATGTTTCCTCTGGCTTTCTTTGCCGGATCATTACAGGGCCACTGATGAGGCTTTGATTTCTGTGTTCACGGAGATGTTGCACTGATGAGTTAGGAGGCCTTCATGCGGACTGAACAAATTATTTGTCTAAATCGCGACGGAAGTAAGGGCGAGGATTGTGGCCACGTAAAATCGATTTAAGCCCCCCAGTGGAAATCTTCCACTGACCGTTCCAAGGCGGCTCTTCTGTGGCGATTTATTTATGTTGTTGTTTGTTACTTACTGTGTGTATCACTTGTGTCTTTTAATTTTGGATGGCCATATGGCCATTTTGTGGGAAAGTAACTGTCCATATGGCCTTCCTTTGTTTAGGTTTCCATTATGGTCTGGTCGCTTAATGTTTGTATTTCTTTCCCTTTGGTGTCTTTAATGGATGGAGTAAGTTAATTGTATCAATTCCTGATCTTTGTTTTACTTCTACTTTATTAGCCGAAACTACGTAGTATGACCCATCTTCTTTCTTATGAATGTTTTCATTGCTCTTAAAGGAACTCATTTTTGATTTTTATTTGATATCCGGTTCAGTGGCTGTTGGTATTTGACCTTCTTTACCTTTTAAAGGTATTCATTTATTGCTAGGCAATGACTTAGCTGGAGATAAGGTTGTGGTAAACCCACTTTTGACTTCTTATCCTTGCACTGATCAACCACCTGATCCAATTGATCATGACATTCCTGATCTTTATCCGTCCTGTGCAGTCACAAGGGCTATGGCACGTAAGGCCAAGCAAAGTGATGGGAAACAGGATTTTTATTTTACTGATACCTTTTCGGGTCAGTCTTTTAATGACGAGATAACAAGGTCTCTTTCTTCAATATGTTCTATAGAAGGGTTAAGCCTGCCTGATAAGCAGACAGATTTTCACGGGAATAACTCATCTTTCGATCTAGGCCATGACAAAATGTCCGGGTCTCAACGAGCTATACAACAGCTCAAGGATCCTGAAATTTCGCCTTTGTTTGAAAGGCCTTAGATGAGCAGGAAGTATCTCAGGTCCCAGTCTGTCATTATGTCAAAAACGACATTCTTATGAGAAAATGGCGTCCACCAGACGTCTCAGCAGAAGATGAGTGGACTGTCTGCCACCAGATAGTGGTTATACGGGTTTATCGTCCCGAAATATTAAACTTGGCACATGAAACTCCCGAGTCAAGACATTTAGGTGTTAATAAAACCTATCACAATAATCTTAATCATTTTTACTGGCCTTGGTTAAAACAAGAGGTTTCTCAGCATTGTAGGTCCTGCCATACATGCCAAATGGTAGAAAAACCCAATCAGACTATACGTAAGACTCATTTGCAGCCTATACTTGCTTTTGATGAACCTTTCAGTCGAATATTTATAGACTGTGTGGGTCCCTTGCCCAGAACTAAGTCTGGCTGTGAATATCTTTTGACTATTATGTGTGCTTCTACACGTTCACCTGAAGCAATTCCACTAAGAAATTTCAAAACTAAGACAATCGTCAAGGTCTAAGTGAAGTTTTTCACCTTTGTTGGCCTTCCCAAATCTATTCAGTCAGACCAAGGTTCAAATTTCATGTCTGGAATTTTCCAACAAGTAATGCATGAACTAGGCATTGTACAGTATAAGTCATCGGCCTGTCATCCTGAAAGTCAAGGCGCCCTTGAAACATTCCATCAATTATTAAAAAAACATGATAAGATCATATTGCTTTGACACAAAGAAGGATTGGGCTAAAGGCATTCATCTGCTTTTATTTGCTGTTAGAGAATCTGTTCAAGAATCTCTTGGCTTCAGTCCATTTGAATTAGTATTTGGCCATACTGTTCGTGGTCCTTTGAAACTTCTGAAAGAGAAATTTCTCTCTAATGATGACACTTCCTTGAATTTACTTCAGTATGTGTCGGATTTCAAAACAAGACTTTCAAAAGCTTATGAGGCTGCTCGGCCAATCTTCCGTCTGCCCAAAGAAACATGAAACAGCTATATGACATAGGGACGGAAGAAAGAAATTACATAATAAACACTCCTGGGAGGCGCAAGCTAAAGCAGCTGTGTCATATTAACATGCTTAAGGAATACATTGATAGGGACAATGCATCTTCAACATCAGTCAATCTTGTTAGCTCTGGTCCACTTAATTCATGTTACAATGACTGTGAGAATATAATTTCAGTGAAATCTGATCCCACATCATCAAAACTTCAGAATTCTGACATTCTGAGGAATCTGGACCAGAAACTGTCACATCTAGAGCCAAATCAGCGGAATGAACTGAAACAGCTGATTTTTTAATATGAACACTTATTTCCTGACATTCCAACACGGACAGACAAAATATTTCACGATGTGGATATAAATGGTTCCAAAGTAGAAGTAAAACAAAGATCAGGAATTGATACAATTAACTTACTCGCTCCATAAAAGACACCAAATGGAAAGAAATACAAACATTAAGCGACCAGACCATAATGGAAACCTAAAGAAAGGAAGGCCATACGGACAGTTACTTTCCCACAAAATGGCCATATGGCCATCCAAAATTAAAAGACACAAGTGATACACACAGCAAGCAACAAACAACAACATAAATAAATCGCCACAGAAGAGCCGCCTTGGAACGGTCAGTGGAAGATTTCCACTGGGGGGCTTAAATCGATTTTACGTGGCCACAATCCTCGCCCTTACTTCCGTCGCGATTTAGACAAATAATTAGTTCAGTCTGCATGAAGGCCTCCTAACTCATCAGTGCAACATCTCCGTGAACACAGAAATCAAAGAACCACAGAGGTGAGACAACGGTGAGGACTCGACAGCAAGAAACCACTGAAATGCTGGAGCAAAAGAAAACCAACAATTAGACTCCGATGAGCCCGACCAGAGACAGAGCATCAGGCACCAACCAACATTATCTCTTTAATTTTCAATAAGCCTTTACGTTGGAGCCGTCATAGAATCTGAGGCCTGACCCACCGGCGTGCAATTAAAGAGGGAAGCAAAGTTGCCAACCGTGATTGGGTTAACTACCATGCATGCAGTCTGTCGTATAATATCCATGTTGTACCCAATCTTTTTATATCGAAGAATGATTTTACGAAATTGGGTGCTGAAGTCATTGCGGTTATATATTTTTCTGAATTTATATACTAAGTCACCATAAAATTCGGGTTCCGATAGACCTTGTTGCAGAAGAGATTTAAGTCCAATATTGAATTTTGAAATTAAATCAGAATGGCGTCTATAAAATTTTGAAAAGGCTTTGCGTAGTTTATGGTACCGATAACCCTGATTAAGGAGTTTAGCCGTTAATAATTTATTACCAGTGTCGAAGTCAGTTACATGACTACACACTCTAGCAAATCGAATTAATTGCGAAATATAAACGCCATAGGATGGCGCACGAGGAACATCGCCATCCAAACCTGTAAAAGAACACCTATACAGGATGAACCCTATGAAACAGAAATATCTTAAAGAAGACATTCAGTATTTGCTGGACAATGACTGAAATGGCGTTCTCCTACTATTCTTATACAAGAACATGAAAAGACAAAGAAAGTTTACAGACTCTAAGAAGGATTAATTCTCTAACATAAACAGATGCAGAGTAAGAATCAGTCTGCAACATTTCGAAGCTTATCTTACTCCTACTACTGCACCGATTGCTGTTTTCAGTGATCACAATCCACAGACTTTTATACATAAAATGAAAAACAAAAATCAGCGGTTGCTCAGGTGGAGTCTTATGCTACAAGAGTATAATAAGACATATCAGAGGGAGATATTATTAGAATCTGATATGGGGTTCTGTTGTAGATGAGCGTTTCCAACCCGAGGGAGGACCGTGCTGAGCGGAACTGAGACTACGCCGAGGTTCCGCTCAGCACGGTCATCCCGAGGGTTGGAAACGCCCATCTGCAACAGAACCCCAGATTGTTTCTTTTTTTTTTTGCACAACACCTCCGCTTAGTTTTGACATCTCGCACATGTGTATTGTTTACAAAATAAAAGTAGTGCGGAAGAAGTTCCGGCAGATGAATAGAATTGAAGCGCATTCATGTCAGTTGCCTTGGTCGGAACACCAGGGCCAGAACACAAATTTCTATCCCAGGGTAAAAACACGGATTTCCTTGTCTGGTGTGCAAAAAACATTATCCCTGACGCCCTTTCAAGAGCTTGAGCAATGTCAGGAATGTGTTTGTCTTTCATACTGAAGTGGATTGTAGATGCATGTAATTTTATATGCTATGTTCAATATTTTATTATTCTAAAAGCAAAAGAAAGCTTTATTGCATAAAACTTTCTTTTCCTCGAAGAGGGGGAGTTTTATGCATAAGAATTTAGTTTTCTGATTCCCACTTTCACCCCACTGGGTGACCTAATAACATCATGTTTATTCTTCTTAAAGAAGTTTCTGGAAAGAAATGAGTCAAAGATTAATTTCTTTTTTTTGTAAACAACTTGTTTACAAGGAAAAGTACTTTGGAAGCTTTCAGAAAGTTCTGGGTTGCATTATTTTTAGAAAATTACCTAATCGTATTCCACAGCCCTCTGGAATGTTCTAGAGAAATCTTAGGGACTATAAAAGAGCTTGATTTTTCTCTTTGAGTCAAACTTTGGAGTTTGACGTTTGGGCTTTTAAGAAAAGTTATTTCTAATTTCTGTGTTGGATTTTTAAAGGATATTATATTTCATTTCGGACTGTGAATTCTGTGGGATCAAGGAAAATAGATTAATTCAAGGATATTTCATAACAGAGCTAAGTACATTTAATTTTCTTACTTCAACAGTTTAAAAATAGTTTGTAAATAAAATTTGTTAAATTATTCCAAAAGGCTTGTTTGCGTTTTCTTTCTGCTACGCCTGGTTCGTAACAATAGGAAAATGAAACCTCCAACCGCCATCATGTATTCAAGATTGATAGAAAGTAAACAAAAATGATCACAGAATAAGTGTTGCCCCCTTCAGTAGGCAGACAATATTTACATCATTAATGACATAGTTATCAAAATGAGTGTTTAAATATTTACTTCAATAATTTTTTATTTTACATATATATTAATCTTTAACTGAGCAAGAACGTCAACATTATCTGGACCTCCCACCCCCCAACACACACACACCCCCACCCCCACTTTGAGTAGGAAATTCCTTGGCTAGTAGGATATTGAACTCGGAAAGTGCCGAAAATATTTGCCAAGTGGCATTGAAAATGAGGTCAATGTCACCAAAATCTAATCTATTCTTTCCCATGTCCTATTGATGCATGTGTGCTAGTTTGTGTTAAAATTCCAGACATTGGTTTAACATAAAGTGTGCGCAAAAGTTTTTTCCTATCAAATTAGAGTTTCAAAGCACAGTGTGAATTTTAAAATGAGGTCTAGGTCACTAAAATCTAATCATTTCTTTCCCCTATCCCATTGATATATCTGTGCTAGTAAAGCCCAATTACATCTACGGATTCTTGAGACCGAGTGCACTTTAGGCTTACTTTTGTAGTCTTTAATATATGATGACCTTGAAAATAAGGTCAAGGTCACCAAAACCTAATCACTTCTTTTTCCTACCCTAATGATGAATATGTGCTAGTTTGATCAAATTCCAACCATTGAATAAAGAGATATTTTACTTATAAGCGTTTCATCACGTGAACAAGTCCGTGAAATAAACACCCCTACACCCCCTTAATATAGAGAAAACTGGGGTTTAAGGGGATATACATTATTTTACTTATTTCTGCTCGTAGACATAGGTTGTGGGTACTCGTTAGAGCCGCCTCAATGAGGCGGTTCTAATGAGCACCCAAAACCTATGTTCTCAGTATAAATAGAAAAATATCACAAAAATTTATCAGAAAAAATATGTTTTTGAGGTATGAAAGCATGCACTACATCTCACGGTGCATATCTATTAAAAAGCATCACATGATCAAGGCCGTAAATGAACACCCCCCTAAACCCCACTTCATATGGAGAAAACTGGGGTTTTCGGGGATATACATTTTTTTTCTTAGTTCTTTTCCAACACATAGGTCGTGGGTACTCGTTAGAACCACCTCAATGAGGCGGTTCTTATGAGCACCCACAAACTATGTTTACAGTATATATATATGACAAATATCACAGATATTCATCAGAAAAGTAGGCATTTTGGAGATGTGATAAAATGCACTTTGTCGCACGGGTGTGTTTTCATAATGTGTGTCGCATTGATTTATACACATATTATTTCACTTGACAATCATCGTCAAATGGACTTAGTCTGTGGTCTCATTTCTTTGGGGTTCGGGAGGTCACGGGTTCGATCCCGGGCCGCGACATACGAAAGCCGCTAAAAATGGTACTAGCTGCTCCTCGCTTGGCACTCAGGTTTACGGCGTAGAGCTAGGACTGGTCGACCCAGTGTCAGGATAATGTGACTGGGTGTGGTATCGTGTAATTTGTCTGGGACATGATACTTCAGTGAGGCAGCACTATAAAAGTGAGCATTGAGCACCTTGTCGCAACCAGACACCGTCGTGATATGACTGAAAAATTGTTGAAAGCGACGTTAAACCCGAATTCACACACACACACACACACACACACACACACACACACACACACACACACACACACACACACACACACACACACACACACACACACACACACACACACACATTTATTTGCTTTGCGATTTTCACCAAATTTTTACAACCTTTCCTGACTATCGCAGAGACATGCGACTTTCCCTATATGCTTCTTTCCCTTTGGTGTCTCTGATGGGAGCTGTGGGTTAATTGCATCGATTCATCATCATTGCCATCTCCTCTGTTTTTCTGGAGAAGTTGGTGGGTGGCCAGGTCTAAAACTTTCCCATTGTGATGTGTGGGCTACAATGTGTATTAAAAGAAAGAAAGAAAGAAAGAACAAACAAAAAAAAAGACAAAAAAAAAACAAACAAAAAAACGATGACCCAGATTTTCTGAACGGAATTTAACAATCTATTTACTATAAACTCAACCCAGACATATATATTTAACAATCATCGACTAAAACTTCCCCTCTCTAAAACAAATTCTAATACAGTAAAATCCCTATATAAAGAAAGACCACTTTAGAACAGTTCCAAAGGTGGTCCATAACCAGAGGACACTATATGAAGACAACACAGGGAAAGAATAACTGAAACTTTTTAAATAGGCTTTTTAAAGCAGAATTAGTCTCAATGTGTGGTGGTCTGAATAGCGCATCACGTGAACAAGTCCGTGAAATGAACACCCCCTTACACCCCACTTTGTATAGAGAAAACTGGGGTTTACGGGGGTAAACATTATTTTTCTTATTCTTACTCCAAGACATAGGTTGTGGGTACTCGTTAGAACCGCCTCAATGAGGCGGTTCTAACGAGCACCCACAACCTATGTTTGCAGAATAAATAAGAGAAAGATCATGGATTTTCATCCGGAAAGTAGCCATTTTGGGGATGTGAAAAAATGCACTATGCCACACGGGTGTGTAAGCGTAATGGGAATTTTATTGTACCTCCATCATCGTTCAAATCATTGGGGTTCAACTGTAATTACCTCACTAAAGTTCCATAATCAAAGTCACAATTTGTCTCCGGTCCCATAATGACGACACACGTTGCCGTCACTGCATAGCAATCAGCGAACGGTGACGTTGACGTCGCCGTACAACAGAAAAGACCATTCGGTCCACTGTCTTTGTCTGATGGTTTGATACGCCCTGTAAAATATCAAACACATGTATTTGTTTTTCATATTTTGCTACATGTGCATTATTTAAGGGGAATGGGAACACCTTCAGGGGAGGTAACTCCTGCAAAAGTATTTTTGTCTCCCATGTCAATAGGGGTCAACTCTTAAAGGAAAGAATTTGCTCCAGAGGAGCAAATTCTTTCCTTTAAGAGTTGACCCCTTTTTCAGAGAGACAGGGCTTATAGAAAAGCGAATAGGAAGTCCCGAAAGTTGTCTCCCTTTGAAAAATGGCGGAATAATATGCCGGGTGTTCCCATTCCCCTTAAGTCACACTGAGACGTAGTGTGTCTGGAAAGCCAAAATCGAAATCCATCACGTTAGCAGGTCCGTGTAATGAACATCCCTTTGAACCCCACTTTATATTGAGAAAAGTAGAGTTTACAGGGTCATTGGTAATCTTTCTTATTTCTTAAAGACCTAGGTTGTAGTTACTCGTTAGGTCCGCCTCAATGAGGCGGCTCTAACGAGCACCGTCAACCTCGTTGTATGTTTTGAATGAAAATAGAAAAAAAATATCACAAATTTTCATCAGACTTTAAACCGTTATGTATGGCGACCTGACAGCACGGATGTTGTCGAAACGATTAGCAAACAAGAGCACCGCATGCGGGTGCCAACGTTCGGCTGCAAAAATTCTAAGTCGAAAAATGGGAATAATTGTGCCAAAATATTTTGAGGGTTACCTAACCTATTGGTATGAATTCTCCTTTTCATAATGAACAACTAGTCAGAGTTTCAAGTAAATATGTTCAGTAATGACAGAGAAATTACAAAATGTCCAAGTTTTTGCACGACAACGCAGACGACGACGACGCCAGAGCTATGACAATACCTCGTCGTTTTCTTCGAAAACAGCCGAGCTAACTAGAGGCATGAAAACATGCGAGTATGATCTTAAGAATGAAACAACCTGCAAAGCAGACACGAGCAAGCAGCGAAGACACAGATCATTCTGCGCATCTGCTGTGCCTCCCCTATGTCATTATGATGGGACTCGATATGTCTCAGAGCATGCGCAGTAATCGAATGCTCGGGCAAGCCTGCTTGTTCATTCAGTTAGAACAAGTCATGTCCGCATGCATGGCAAAACTATGGGTCAAAGGTCATCTATGTTGGGCACAGCGAAGACTCGGATCAGATTGCGCATGCGCAATCTGATCAGAGTATTCACTGGGCGCGAACAAAACGAAGAATCGCCCCAGCCAAAGAGCGGTGGGGTGAGTTTACTTCTTTAAGAAAGCCAAAATGGCCACGCTGACAGTTCCGTAGTCTGAAACTGTTTCATAATGTTTAAGATTCACGACAGGTTAAAGGTACTCGTTAGAACAGCCTCAATGGGGCGGTAAATGAGGCGGTTCTAATGAGCACCAACAACCTACGCTTGGAGTCATAAAAACAGTATCACAATTTTCATCAGAAAAGTAACCATTTTGGGGATATGAAAGACTACACTATGCCACACGGGTACTTCGTGATGTCACTGTGTATGCACCATCTATATTTTGAACGGAAGTAAGAAAAATATCGCAATTTTTCATTTCAAAATTTTCATTGTTTCGGCGGTAAAATTTACAGCGTATTTGTATAGGTATGCTTTCGTAATGCAAAGGTGGTCTCTTATCAAAAAAAAACGCGTAGTGCAAAAAACACACAGAAAGAATGCCTGAGACCTTTTATACAGATGAACTTCGATGGCTCGAACCCCTTTGGGACCATGGAAATTTGTTCGAGACAGCGGAAGCTCGAGCCACTGTTACATACTTCCAGAAAACATAACGGGGATATTTTTGGACTTCTTTTCGGTGTTCTGTAACATAAATGTATGCTGTGTGTACTCATTAGAATCGCCTCATTGAGGCATTTCTAATGAGTACACATAGCATACATTTGCAAGATAAAAGTCGAAAATCTCCTTAATTATCCCACACTTTTTCTTATGCTGAGGAATTCCCTAGGGCTTAAAATGGGTTCGACTCAGGCATGGTAAACGAGCCATC
Organism: Lucinisca nassula; assembly: GCA_963580285.1. NCBI lineage: Eukaryota > Metazoa > Mollusca > Bivalvia > Lucinida > Lucinidae > Lucinisca > Lucinisca nassula. The sequence continues at coordinate 14,274,482 of OY757020.1, read as the reverse complement.
GGTGTTCGAGCCATCGAAGTTCGACTGTATATGCTTTTTAAAGTCTTTATCTTAGGTGGTCTTAATAGCGGAATTCCACTGTATTTTATAGTCCCTAGAGTGTTGCAGCTAATGGGGTTGATCAGTAGTTTATATGAGAAACGAACTGTTCATGTAACAATGAACGCAGTGGGTCACCTGCAACGTGAATGAACCCCAAACCCGCTGTCGTTCATACTTTCATGAAAAGCAGAAAAAAGTTTATTTCTTATATTTCCATTCTTTGCTCCCCATCACTGGCCGAAAAATGCTTAAAGGGCAAACTTTTAAAGCCTAAAAACATTTACACGCTGTTTGTCTATCAAGAGCGGAACAGCGTTGATGTCGACAACGCCTAACCAGGTCGTATATAACCATGGTTTAGTGTGTGTTTGTGAATTCGGGTTTAACGTCGCTTTAAACAATTTTTCAGTCATATCACGACGGTGTCTGGTTGTGACAGGGAGCTCAATGCTCACTTTTATAGTGCTGCCTCACTGAAGTATCATGTCCCAGACACATTACATGATACCACACCCAGTCACATTATCCTGACACTGGGTCGACCAGTCCTAGCTCAACCGCGTAAATCTCCGTGACAAGCGAGGAGCAGCTCGTACCATTTTTAACGACTTTGGTATGTCGCGGCCCGGGATCGAACCCGTGACCTCCCGTTCCCCGGAGCGGACACTCTACCAACTGAGCTATCTGGGCCGGTTAACCATGGTTTAGACTGACGTGACTTTACGCCACTGGAAATCATGAGACTTGATGCGTTCATGGCATTATGAGCTCATCACGAAAACACACCTATATACTTATGACCCCCTTGACCCCCGTTTTTTAAAGTAAAACTATGGTTTACAGGGGTAAAATTTATTCATCACGTAAACAGGTTCGTGAAATGAACACCCCCTTACACCCCACTTTATATAGAGAAAACTGGGGTTTACGGGGATATACATTATTTTCCTTATTTCTGCTCCTAGACATAGGTTGTGGGTACTCGTTAGAACCGCCTCATTGAGGCGGTTCTAACGAGTACCCACAACCTATGTTTAGAGTATAAATTAGAAGAAATATCACATATTTTCTTCAGAAAATTGACCGTTTTCGTGATGTAAAAATGCACTATGACGCACGTGTGTGTTATCGGAAAGTTTCTTATTTCTGCTCTAAAAATATAGATTGTGGGAACTCGTTAGAACCGCCTCGATGACGCGGTCCTAAAGAGTACCCACAATCTATATTTTGAGCAGAAATAAGAACAAAATGAAAATGTTTCATCTTAAAAATTTCATTCAAAGGTTACAATGCATTTGTATAGGCGTGTTTTCGTAATGTACAGTTTACATTAGAATTTACAATAAAAATGTAAATATTTACCTATTTCTGATTGACCGTGTGTCATAAGGTTGTCTGAAAACATTTTAGTGCTGATGGGTACCTCGGGGGCATTGTCGTTTTTATCCTGTAAACAAAATACATGACAAAAACACACCTATTCAAATATATTGAAATTTTTAACCCCCACCCCCCACACCCCCCCCCCCAAAAAAAATGGAAAGTTTCCGACAAAAAATTCTGATATTTTTCTTATTTCTGCTCAAATATAGATTGTGGGTACACGTAAGAACCGCCTCCATGGGGCGGTTCTAACGAGTACCCACACTCTGTATTTTGGAGCAGAAATAAGAAAAATAAGTTTTACCCCAGTAAACCCCAGTTTTACTATACATGTATAAAAGTGGGGTTCAAGGGGATAAAAATTATATAGGCGTGTTTTCGTGATGATAATAAAAAAATAAATAATTATAATAATAATGATAACAATAACAATATGAACATCAATTAAATTATAATAATTCCAGGGATAACGTAGCACAAATTCTACATGGCACAATGATAACATATCCGTGCGACATAGTGCATTTTTTGTAACTCAAAACGGTGAATTTTCTATTGATGACATAGTGTAATTTTATACTTATTTTTACTCGAAACATAGGTTGTGGATGCTCGTTAGAACCGCCTCATTGAGGCGGTTCTAACGAGCACCGACAACTAATGTTTTGGTGATTAAATAAAGAAAATACTGTATACCCCTGTAACCTCATTATTCTCTATATGAGGAGGGGTTTAAGGGTGTTCAACACGTGGACATACCATAGTGTGGGTAAATTTTCTAGTCCTTTGGGATCATCGATTTAACTGCGGGATTCCGAACCTATTTGAGGGTCAATGATGAAGCCTAATTGGCCGAAACTAGCTAGTCTGACCTAGAAAAATTTTGTACACTCTATAATTTTCAATTTTGTGCTGTAGTCCTTGCATGCAAAGGATTACCCCCTTTTTTCAGAATTGTTAACATTAGGAAAACATGTCCGTAAAAAATAATGGCGTCCAACATGGTGTCAGAAAATGATAAATATTAGGTAAAAATAATACCATCTTAATTATTTCTGCTTTCAACATAGATTGTGGGTGCTCGTTAGAACCGCCTCAATGAGGCGGTTCTAACGAGTACCCACAACCTATGTCTAGGAGCAGAAATAAGCAAAATAATGTAGACCCTGCAAACCCCAGTTTTCTCTATATAAAGTGGGGTTTAGGGGGGTGTTCATTTCACGGACTTGTTCACGTGACGAAGTGATGAAATACCCACAAACGTGCATCACGAAAACATGTCTATATAATTTTAACCCCCTTGAACCCCACTTTTATATGGTAAATCTGAGGTTTACAGGGGTATACCTTATTTGTCTTATTTCTGCTCTAAAATATAGATTGTGGCGGTTCTCACGAGTAACCACAATCTATATTTTGAGCAGAAATAAGAAACATATCACATTTTTTCATCTTAAGATTTTCGTTTTTTCCTCGGCGAAGTTTACAATGTATTTGTATAGGTTATATTTTGTTTTCGTAATGAGACAGTTAAACATGTACATTCCATGCCAAATGACCAAAAAGTGACACGTCGGACCACAAGAAATAACAAATTACATGTGAAATAACCACAAAAAAAAAGGAGAGACGATCAATACGGGTATTTAATTCCTCACAGCCGTGCGACAAATTGCTCTCTTTTCTTTCGTCAATATGGCTACTTTACCGATGAAAATCCGTGATATTTTCTTATTTCAACTACAAACGTAGGTTGTTGTGCTCGTTTGAACCACCTCATTGAGGCGGTTCTAACGAGTACCCACAACCTATGTCTTGGAGCAGAAATAAGAAGAAATATTGTATACCCCCGTAAACACAGGTTTTCCCTATATAAAGTGACGTTTATTGGGGTGTTCATTTCACGGACTTGTTCACGTGATGGATAAGACCACAAGCGGTGATTTTCATATGAAATGAGCATAAAGGTGGGGCATGACCATAAAATACATTTCATATAAAATGACCGGAAATGTGAGACAACATCACAACATTACGGAAAAACTCCTATACAAATACATTGAAAATTTTACTGCCGAAAATATGAAAATTTTATAATGAAAAATGTCTTACTTCAACTAAAAATATAGATTGTGGATACGCGTTAGAATCGCCTCATTGAGACGTACACGTTAGAACCGCCCCATTGCGGCGGTTCTAACGAGTACCCATAATCTATATTTAAGAGCATAAATAAGAAAAATAATGTATACCACTGTAAACCCAAGTTTTACTGTATGAAAGTGAGGTTTGAGGGGGTCGAAATTATATAGGCATGTTTTCGTGATAAGAGACAATAAATTCCCTATGACGACCACAAGAGGTAATAAATATCACAGAAATGACCACAAAAGTGAGTCAAGGCCTTTCCATATCCAATGGCCACAAAATGCAGACAAGACCATCACATGAACAAGTCCGTGAAATGAAGACCCCCTTAACCCCACTTTATATAGAGAAAACTGGGGCTTACGGGGGTAAACATTATTTTTCTTATTTCTGCTCCAAGACATAGGTTGTGGGTACTCGTTAGAACCGCCTCAATGAGGCGGTTCTAACGAGCACCCACAACCTACGTTTGCAGTATAAATAAGAAAAATATCAAGGATTTTCATCAGAAATATAGCCAATTTGGAGTGTGAAAAAAATGCACTATGTCGCACGGGTGTGTTATCGTAATGCCACAGGGTGCAATGCATTTTGTATGAAATGACCGCAAAAGTGAGACAAGACCGTCAGAAGTAATTCATTCCAAATGCAACCACAAAAATGCGACAAGACTACAAGAGATAATGAATTTCCACCACGCCCCCGCCCATAGGGGCTTGAACAAATATATGGGCTGCATGGTGCTTCCACGCAGAGCTGAATCCGTCCTGCACACTAGTACCGGTAAACCGCTTAGAGGATCTAAGCCTGTCCAGGAACCGCGGTGCGAGGCGGACCGTCCATGCTAATACACCCTATTGGTTTCATTGGGCGACAGGGCTTGAGATGTCATTTCATCTCAATGTCGGGTAAAAGTCCCACAAAATTGGAAGCAACGTCTCCAAAATGACCTTTACAGTGTTGACGGGGACGTTAAACCTCAAATCAAACAAATCAAAATGAATTTCCTATAGAATTACCACAAACGTGAGGCAATACCGCAGACCACAAGGGACAATTAACTACATATAAAGGATCACAAAAGTTAGACTGACCAATGGAGGTAATAAATTCTATATCGAATGACCAGCAAAATGGGGTCACGACAACAGGACAAAAGTCAGATAAAACTAAGGAGGTAATAAAATTCACATGAAATTCCTACAGAACATCACGAAAACATGCCTATATAATTTTGACCCCTTGTACCTCACTTTTATAAAGTAAAAATGGAGTTTACAGTGGTAAACCTTATTTTTCTTATTTCCGCACTTAAATAAATATTGTGGGTACTCGTTAGAATCGCCTCGATCAATGGAGTTTTCGCATGCATATAATATTTTCCTTATGTCTGCTGCTAGACATAGTTTGTGTGTACTCGTTCGAACAGCCTTAATGAGGCAGAAAGAAAGCAGTTAGAACAGCCTTAATGAGGCAGAAAGAAAGTAGTTGGAACAACCTTGAAGAGGCAGAAATAAAGTAGTTAGAACAGCCTTAATGAGGCAGAAAGAAAGTAGTTAGAACAGCCTTGATCAGGCAAAAAGAAAGTAGTCAGAACAGCCTTGATGATGCAGAAAGAAAGAAGATAGTACAGCCTTAATGAGACAGAAAGAAAGTAGTTGGAACAGCCTTAATTGGCCAGAAAGAAAGTACAGTCAAACCTGTCTTAGTGGCCACCTCTATTAAGCAAGCAACCTGTCTTAAGCAAGCAGGCATTTAGTTCCCGAAAAAGGCAAATGCATTAAAATTCACCTGTATTAAGCAAGCACCTGTGTTAAGCAAGCACATTTTCATTATCCCTGAGGTGCTTGTTTAACACAGGCTGGACTGTAGTTGTAACAACCTTACCTTAATGAGCCAGAAAGAAAGACGTTAGAACAGCCTAAATGAGACAGAAAGAAAGAAAGAAAGAAAGAAAGATACCACTATTGTTATCAGCAACTGTGCCGTGTCTGTAGCACCGTCGTCGTCCCGACAGTCAATCAGCAGCGTCACCTCCGTCGGCAGTGTACCGTCCTCTAGCTCGTAATCCTGGGCAAACGTCAGCAGACCACTGGCGTCGATGCTAAACATGTTACTGAAGGGTCCTGACTGGATGGAGTAGGTCAGCGGTTCGGCTCCAGAAAGCGCATCTTCATCGGTGCAAGTAAAAAATGGGTTCGCTGTGTAGCTTCCAGCCTGAAACAATAAGACGTATGTGACATACATTATTGACTATTGACACAATGGTCATGCTAGAGAATACACGTGCTGACTGAGGACAAGCCGAAGTCAATGAAAGTATTCTCTGGTCGACATCACATCATATCCAATGTCACAATAGTGAAAAACTGTTTAGTACATGCAATTATCATATGACGTCGCGTTTGAGAATGTAATATTGTCAGGTAATAAATTCGGAAATCCACTGATATTATGCAAATTAGATACGTCCAATAACGTTACACGCACGACGTCCTTAACGTATGGCTGGATGTTGACATTGTAGTTGAAAAATGGTACATAAAATGCGTTTAAATGTCATATGATAAATAGAAGCTTGCATTCGTGCTCGTGTATTATTGAATTTATATAACGAGTCGAGGAAAGGGAATAAAATGCGAGTCTCTGCCGAGTTTAAGAAAAAGGGATAAAATGCGAGGCTTTGATGAGCACTTTATCCTTTTTCTTCAAGGAGTTTAATAAATTCAATAATACATGGCCCCGTCAAGCGATTTTGACACTTATCGCCTATGCGAGCAGCGAAGGTTCAGGCGAGCCTGCGCATCCGCGCAGTTTCGCCAGAACCTTCGCTGCTCGCTCATACAAGCAGTGAATCAAGAGGAACCTTCAGACAGAAAGCCATATCCCTGGCTCCTCTGAATGGCTGGGCATGCGCAGTTAAAATTTGTCATGACGGAATGCTCGAAACACAAATTCGCTTGGCGGGGCTCATATGAAGACTCATGTAATGATTGATATGGGTCTTCACTTTTTACCATCATCACCTAAACATGCGTATATGGATTTGTCCCACTTGAACCACACTTTTATATAGCAAAACTGGGGTTTACAGGGGTAAACCTTATTTTTCTCATAATTGCTCTAAAATATAGATCGTGGGTACCCACGATCTATATTTTACAGCCGAAATAAGAAAAATATCACAATTGTTCATCTTGATTTTTTTTTTTTTTACGGGGGTAAATTTACAGTTTTTGTATAGGCGTCTTTTCGTAATGTTGTACCCGTTTTGGAGACTCCCGTATAAAATGGGTTACTTGACGATAACGCGCCTATTCAAATATAGAGAAAATTTAACCAGCATAGTTTAAAAAAAAATTCAGGTAAAAATTATGATATCTTTCCTTATTCAGTCTGCCCAAAACATAGATTTAGGGCACATGTACTCGTTAGAACCGCCTGAACGAGGCAGTTCTAACGAGTTGCCACAATCTATTTTACCCCTGTAAACCCCAGTTTTACTATAAAACATTGGGGTCTAGGGAGGTCAAAATTTTATAGGCGTGTTTTCGTGATGGGGCGGTTCTAACGAGTATCCATAATCTATGTTTTTATCAGTAAATGAAAACTATCAGATTTTTTTTATCTGAAAACTTTCATTCTTATTAGGTGGTACAATTTTCAATATACTTAAGTTTGATCAGGCGAGTTTTCGTAATACCAACGGGCCGCTAGGTTCACCAGAGGTCAAGTGTGAAAAACTTGCTCGGCCCCTGCCAGCCATGTTTTTCCACAAACCACGGTATCTTGAAAAATCTAGCCTTTTAGTTCCTGTAATGAAACGTTTCCAGTCCGTTTTACCATACATGGACATGGTAGCCATCTTGGCTACATTTATCATCACGTGAACAAGTGCGTAATATGAACAGCCCCCTAAACCCCACTTCATATAGAGAAAACTGGGGTTTAAGGGGGTATACATTATTTTCCTTATTTCTGCTCCAAGACATAGGTTGTGGGTACTCGTTAGAACCGCCTCAACGAGGCGGTTCTAACGAGCACTCACAACCTTTATTTGCAGTATTTATAAGAAAAATATCACGGATTTTCCTCATAAAAAGTAGCCATTTTGGAGATGTGAAAAATTCACTATGTCGCACGGGTGTGTTATCGTAACGTAAACTTCCATTTAGTTGACTGCAAATATTAATTCTGATGTCATAGCCGACAAGAGAATCAACAAAAAAACCTGTTTTGCCTTTCGTCCCATTAGAAATGCCAAAGTGACCAAATACAACCTTGACATAAAATGTGTCAAGGTCAAGCTAAGGTCTAATTGCTCAAAAATAGGCCATGGTCAACTAAGGTCACAATTTGAACAAACTTGGTTAGAGCCCCCGAGTCTCGAATGCTTCACATCATGAAAACACGCCTATATAATGTTGACCCCTTCAAACCCCTCTTTTATATACAGTCTAACTTCAATAGCTCGAACACCTTTGGGACCTCGAAAATCTGTTCGAGACAGGGGTAGTTCGAGCCACTGAGGTTACTGCCAGGAGGTATAACGAGATACTTTTACACATCTTTTTGGTGTTCGATAATGAATATGTATGCTGAGTGTACTCATTAGAATCGCCTCATCGAGGCGATTCTTTTGAGTACACACAGCATACGTTCGCAAGATAAAAGACTAAAATCTCCTTAATTATCCCCAGCTATTTCTTATGTAGAGGATTTTGCTAGGGGCTCAAGAACGGGTTCGACTCATCCATGGTAAACGAGCCATCGGTGTTCGAGCCATCCAAGTTCTACTGTAGTGAAACTGAGGTTTACAGGGGTATACATTATTTTTCTTATTTCTGCTCAAAAACATAGATTGTGGGTATTCGTTAGAACCGCCTCGCCGAGGCGGTTCTAACGAGTATCAACCATCAATATTTTGAACAGAAATATGAAAAATATAAAAGTTTTTAGCTTACAATTTCCATTTTTTGGTGGTAAAAGTTTACCAATATATTTGAATAGGTATGTTTTCGTAATGATGCCTGGTTTTAAGGTCAGTGGCCATTTGGATCATGAAAAGATGATTTCAAAAGGGTTCTGTGACTCCAATCCCGTAAATAAACTTTTATTGCCTCACCCCATAAAGGTTCCGTGTGTAATTTGGTTTAAATCAGCTTAGCAGTGGTGAAGAAGATAAAAATACTGATTCTTAGCCACCCAGGACAAAGGTCAGTAAATTACCTTGACCATTGGAATTGATAAACTTCCATTCACCTGACTCCAAATATCAATTATGGTGCCACAAGCTAAAATAGAATTGGAAAAAAAATCCACTTTTTACACATTTCCTATACTAAGGTGTAAGTTACCTAAGTTGAACTTGATGTAAAATAGGTCAAGGTCAACCAAAGTTCACCATTTGAACAAACTTGGTAGGGCCTGGATCCCCAATACTGCATTACAAGTTTCAAGGTCATCTGCCATTTGGTACCTGAGAAGAAGATTTCTAAAATGTTTTTGCCATATATGGGCATGGCGGCCATCTTGGTTAAGTGCCTCCAATCCCACAAATAACTTTTCATTGTCCGATCCAAAAAACCATCACGAAAACACGCCTTTATAAATTTGACCCCCTTAAACCCCACTTTTAAACAGTAAAACTGGAGTTAGCTCGTACATTATTTTTCTTATTTCTGCCCCCAAAACATAGATTGTGGGTACTCGGTTCTAACGAGTAACCACAATCTATGTTTTGAGCAGAAATAAGAAACATATCGAAACTTTTCATCTGAAAATTTTCATTTTTTGGTGGTAAAATTTACAATGTATTTGTATGGGCGTGTTTTCGTAATTGGCTCTACATGTAAGTTGGTTTCAATCAGCCCAGCAGTTTAAGTGGAGAAGACGATAGCAGTACCGAATCTGTGCCATCCAGGTCAAAGGTCAGTAAATGACATTGACCTTTCGAAATTGAGCCAGCGCACGACAAAACCTACAATAAGACATGTGCGCCCATCGAAGACTTGGATCAGCCTGCGCATATATCTAGACTTCTCTTGCTGCATGAAGGAGCTCTGGGCCCTTGACTATCATTAGAGCGCACAACGGAGACTCTGATCAGACTAAAAATGAATAAGCTTTTTTTGGAAGACACCACCGCAAGTTAATGGTCATTGCAAAAAAAAGGAAAAACAAAGTGTTATGGCAGTAAAGAATTACACACTGGAACATCACGGAAACATGCCTATATAATTTTACCCCATTGAACCCCACTGTTACATAGTAAAACCGGGGCTTAGAGGGTTAACCCGTATTTTTCTTATTTCTTCTCTAAAATAAAGATTGTGGGTACTTGTTAGAACTGCCTCGTTCAGGCGGTTCTAACCAGTACACGGTAAAATTTACAATTTATTTGTAAAGGCGTTTGTTCGTAAAGATAAAGTGGGCGGTGGTGGGAGGGGGGGGGGGTGGAGGGGGTGGGGAGGGTAACTTTATCGCTTTTGTGTAGCAGCAATATCTCATGAATATCAATATTGACGACAAGATTGCCAATTTACCCGTGCGATATGGTGCATTGTATCACATCTCCAAAAAAGCTACTTTTCTGATGAACGCCCGTGATTGAGGCGGCTCTAACGAGTACCCACAACCTATTTCTTGGAGCACAAATAAGAAAAAATAATGTATAGCCCATTTAAACCCAAGCTTTCTTTATATAAATTGGGGTTTAGAGGGGTATTCATTTCACGGACATGTCAACATAATGTTAATCAAGATATGCAGGAAACAACAGTATCCAAGAACTACAAAGGGGAATTACTATATAAGTGTTGATCCTTGGACCTGTCAGCAACAGCTTTTAATATCAATACTTTTGCAACAGAGGCCCCGCGTTATAACGACATTCGTTTGTTTGTTTGATTTGAGGTTTAACGTCCCCGTCAACACTGTCATTTTGGAGACGTTGCTTCAAATTTTGTGGGACTTTTACCCGACATTTAGAAGAAATGACATCACAAGCCCTGTCGCCCAATGAAACCAATAGGGTTTAAAAGCATGGACGATCCATCTCGCACCGCTTTGCCTGGGCAGTCTTAGGTCCTCTAAGCGGTTTACCAGTACTCGTGTGCGGCCGGTTTCAGCTCTGCGTGAAAGCATCATGCAGCCCGTATTTCTTCAAGCCCCGGTGGGCGGGGGCGGTAACGACATTCGTTATAACGGCAAAACTCGTTATAACGATAATTTCAATGTAATAATTCTTAGCTCAATGTTTAGCCTCAATTCCGAGCGGCTTGGGCTTCCTTCGGGTTGGAAAAGCCCAAATCGAATCCTTAGTCATGAACAATTCTTGTAATTTGATACTCCAAGAAACAAATGTTATATACATTTGTTAGAATCGCCTCGATGAGGTGATTCTAACAAATGCCTATAGCATTTGTTTCTTGGAGTAATGACGTGGAAAAGACCTTTTATAACCTATCATAAACATAACTGGGATTCTTTATTACGGCAATTTCATTACAACGCCACAATAATAGGGAACAAATACTGTCGTTATAACGCGGGTCCTCTGTACCCGGTTCCGGATCGTAACCAGTTCCGGATAAACACGTATTTGCAAGTCATCAAGAGAGTCTGAAAGCCATTCAGCATAAAACTTACTATCAGTCATACAGCCTATTCAATCATACTCCAGAAAAATCAATTTTTAGCTCACGAAGTGCTCAAGGCGAGCTATTGTGGTCACCCTGTGTCCGTCGTACGACCGTCGTGCGTCGTACGCCGTCCTTCGTCAACATTTACCTTGTACAACCTCTGTCGGCCACAGTTTTTATATAATCTTTATGAAACTTTATCAGAAGGTTTGTCTTGACAGTATCTCGGTCAAGGTCGAATAGGGGTTGTATCGGATCAAACACCGGATCACTATAGGTCAAATTTCGTTAAAGCCTTGTGTGCACCCTAGATGCCGCAGTTTTGCTTGAATCTTCTTGAAACTTCACCTGAATGTTTGACGTGATGATACTACAGTCATGGTCAAATATGGGTCATGTCGGATCAAAAACTAGGTCACTAGGTCATATTTCGTTAAAACTTGTGTGCGCCTAGAGGCCACAATTTTGCTTAATCGCCATGAAGCTTCATCTGAATATTTGACTTGATGATATATCGGTCAGGATCGAACACGGGTCATGTGGGATCAAAAACTAGGTCACAAGGTTTTCGTTAAAACCTTGTATGCTCCCCTAGACACCGCAGCTTTGCTTCGTGAAATGTCACTGGAATGTTTCTTGATGATATATTGATCAAATTTGAATATGGATCATGTCGGATAAAAAACTAAGTCACTAGGACAGATTTCGTTAAAACCTTGTGTGTACCCTAGAGGCCACAACTTTGCTTCAATCTTCATGAAACTTCACCTGAATGTTTGGCATGATGATATCTCGGGCAAGTTCGAATATGGATCATGTAGGATCAAAACTAGGTCACAAGGTCAAATTTCGTTAAAATCTTGCGTGCACTTAAGAGGCAACAGTTTTGTTCAATCTTCATGACACTTTACCTGAATGTTTGACTTGGTGATATCTTGTTCAAGTTTGAATATGGGTCATGTCTGATTAAAAACTAGGTAAGTAGGTCAAATTTCGTAAAAAGAAATTGTGTATACCCCAGAGACCACAGTTTTGCTTCAATATTCATGAATCTTTACCTGAATGTTTGACTTGATGATGTCACGGTCAAGTTCGAATATGGGTCATTTGGGATAAAAACTAAATCACTAGGTCAAAGTTCATTAAAACATTGTGTGCACATTAGAGATCATAGATTTGCTTAAATCCGCATGAAACCTCAGAATGTTTGACTTAATGATATCACGATCAAGTTCGAATATGGGTCATGTCAGATCAAAACTAGTTCAGATTTTGTTAAAATCTTGTGTGTACCCTACACACCACAGTCAGATTTCTGTCTATAGAGGCTATAATTTTGCATTAATCTTCATAACACTTTACCAAATGTCTTACTATGGTAAGTATCCTTTATCCATCACGAAAACATGCCTATATAATTTTGACCCCCATGAACCCCACTTTTATATAGTAAAACTGGGGTTTTCAGGGGTAAACTTATGTTTCTTATTTCTGCTCTCAAATAAAGAGTGCGGTAACGAGTACCCACAATCTACATTTTGAGCAGAAATTAGAAAAATATCACAATTTTCATCCTAAAATGCACGTTTTTTCGCCGGTAAAGTTAACAATGTATTTGCATAAGCGCGTTTTCGTAATGGATGTCATATTTCTTTTAAATCTTGGTTTCTTTAGTCTAGAGGTCACAGTTTTGCGTCATTTGTCGGGTCAAAGACTAAGTAAGCAGGTGAAATTGCTTTAAATGACTCAGGTGAGCGAATAAAGGGCCACCATGGCCCTCTGTTTATAAATTACTCCTCATGCCGAATGACGTGGGTATTTCCGATGTCTAAATTTAGTCGCGCTAGAATCAGACTGATAAAATGTGTTAACATGATAAGCAGCTAGCAACGGCGATCAGACGACCAGAAGATGCGGCCATCTTGATTTGTTTTTTAGAATTCGGGTTTAACGTCCTCGTCAACACTGTATAGGTCATTTTGGAGACGTTGCGTCCATTTCTGTGGAACTTCAACCCGTCATTGAGATGAAATGACATCTCAAGCCCTGTCGCCCAATGAAACCAATAGTGTTTATAACAATGGGCGGGTCAACTCGAACCACTTTTCCTGGGTATGCTTAGAACCTCTTAACGGCTTACCAGTACTCACGTGCGGTTTGTTTTCGTTCTGCGTGGAAGCAGCATGTAGCCCATCTATTTTTTCAAGCCCTGATGGGCACGGCCATCTTGAGTAACAGTTATTGCGAATGTAATTTGACATGAGACTGGCGACATCTATTACTATAATTACTCATCGGACTGAATCTTCGCCGTCGAGATTGTGATTTACTACAAAGAGGTCGGTAAATTCACGAGATGTCGAAAATTCACGAGAAGCTTACGAAAACCCACCTATTAGGCGAAAACACTGACTAATTTATTAATTGCATAAAGGTCAGCCTCATGTCAAATTGCCTCAACTACATGTATATGGGTAGACTTAGCAAAAAAAATAAAAAAATAATAATAATAATGTGAAAAACCAACAAAGGTATATATTTTATAAACGAGGAAGCATTCCATTTTAAGACCCCGGTTACGGATCAATTATTTTCCTTCATTGTTTTTCACAGAAATCGAATGTCATTACGAAAACACGCCTATACAAATACAGCGGCCATCTTGGATATCGGAACGAAACGACTTTAGCAAATCTGAATCTCCATGTCACTACGAAGCCTCCCATTGACACCTTTGGTTTTGGTGGAGATACCGTGTGAACAGATTCAAGATGGCCGCCATGCGGCCATCTTGGATAGCGAAAAGGAACAATTTTAGCAAATATGAATCTATATGTCAGCCTGATGCCTTGCGTCAAGTTTCAGCTCAATATGACTTTTGGTTTGGGAGATGTCGATTGAAGAATTTCAAGATCTTGAAGAATTTCCAGATGGCCGCCATCTTGGATATCGGTCCTGGAAGTCCGAACGGAACCATTTTAGAAAATCTGAATCTTCATGTCACCCCGATGCCTCCCATCAAAGTTCAGCTTAATTCGACCTTTTGTTCTGGAGGAGATGTCGTTGGAAGAATTTCTCGCCGGCCATTTTCGAAAATCTTCATGTCACCCCGATGCCTCCCATTGAGTTTCAGCTTTAATCGACCTTTGGTTCGGGAGATGTCGCTTCCTCCTATCAAGTTTCAGCTCAATAGGACTCTTGGTTTTGGAGGAAATGTCATTTGAAGAATTTCAAGATGGCGGCCATCTTATATATCGGCCCTGGAAATCCGAACGGAACCATTGGTTCGGGAGGAGATGTCGTTTGGAGAATTTCAAAATAGCCGTGGCGGCCATCTTGGATATCGTTCCTGGAAATCCGAACGGAATCATTTTACCAAATCAGAATCTTCATGCCACCCCGATGCCTCCCATCAAAGTTCAGCTTAATTCGACCTTTTGTTCTGGAGGACATGTCGTTGGAAGTATTTCTCGCCGGCCATTTTGAAAATCGGAACGGAATCATTTTAGCAAAACTAAATCTCTATGTCTACCCGATGCCTCCCATCAAGTCTCAGCTGAACACAACGTTTGGTTCAGGAGGAACTGTCGATTGAAGAATTTCAAGATGACGGCCATCCTGGATATCGAATCGGTACGATTTTAGCAAATCTGAATCTCCATGTCATCCTGAATTCTCCCATCAAGCTTCAGCTCAATATGACCTTTTATTCGGGAGGAGACGTCGATTGAAGAATTTCATGATGGCCGCCATTCTTGAAATCCGAACGGAACCATTTTAGCAAATCTGAATCTCCAAATCACCAGAACCCCCCCCCCCCCACACACACACACACACACCACCACCAGGTATCAGCTTAATCTGACTTCCGGTTCGGGAGGAGATGTTGAAATTGTGCAAGTTAACGACGGACGGACGGACGGACGGACGGACGGACGGACGGACGGACGACAGACGATGGACAACAGCCACGCATAAGCTTACCTGAAGCAAGGTCCAAGTGAGCCGAGTGGGGGTTAAATGGGGGTCAAATTTATCTACAAGGAATGGGTCAGAACAGCGTGTATATCCGTGTGCAGTTTGATCGGATCCTTCGACAATCGCATGTATATGTAATTCATGGGGCCGTAAGCGCAGTCAGTGATTTGATTGGGGATATAGACGGATCCAATGTTTTGACACGTGACCTTGTTTACATGTCATTGCTCATGTGCAAAATTACTTTAGCTTTTGATAACGATCTTTCGTGGTTGGCAAAAAGCCCCTGGTTCCATATAAACACATTGTACATTGGTTTCATATTTTGAGCATATTTTACTTGACTGTCACAGAGAATCGATCGAATTACACTTTAAATGAGTAGATAAATATATTTTAATGCCCCCGCCCATCGGGGCTTGAAGAAATAGATGGGCTGAAACCGACCCGCTCACAAGTTCTGGTAAATCGCTTAGAGGATCTAAGCCTGCCCCGGCAAAGCGGTGCGAGTCGGCCCGTCCATGCTTATAAACCCTATTGGTTTCATTCGGCGGCAGGGATGGAGATGTCATTTCATCTCAATGTCGGGTAAAAGTCCCAAAAAATTGGAAGCAAAGTCTCCAAAATGACATATACAGTGTTGACAGGGACGGGGACGTTAAACCTCAAATCAAACAAACAAATATATTTTAAAGTTCATTCATGCATCTTCCGCGTTTAGTCATTCGTTTTGCGCATTTCTTAACAGATAATTAAGACCGTCCCACCTCGTTACCAGCATAAGTTAAACAGGAAATTTAATTATCAAAACACCCTAAAATCTTCTAGAAACCAATAATTACTAGCTAAGGCATGTCTATTATAAAAGTTTAATGGTCAATATTGTCGTTTCGATTCCAAACCAAATACAAGTTTAGAGAAAATAACATCGCATTTACACCAAAGACGTTTTTTGCCAACCACAGGTAAGTCCCGGCAAATAGTATTACTGAGTGATGACTTAGTGTTTGGATGTGTCTATAGGAATGCCGATTAGTATCTGTACCATCACGTCTTTGGATATCACATGGACTGGCCATTAGGAAAACATGTCCGTGTGAAATAATGGCGTCCAACATGGTGTCAGAAGTGACAAATTTGAGGTAAAAATGATAACGTCTTTCTTATTTCTGCTTTCAATATAGATTGTGGGTACTCGTTAGAACCGCCTCATCGAGGCGGTTCTAACGAGTACCCACAACCTATGTCTTGGAGCAGAAATTAGAAAAATAATGCATACCCCCGTAAACCCCAGTTTTCTCTATATAAAGTGGGGTTTAGGGGGTCTTCATTTCACGGAGTTGTTCACGTGATGCGGAATTACATTTTTGGGATCAGTTACTACCAAACCGAAAATTCTTGATTTGGGTGAACAATGAAACCAAAGCCATTTATGGCATGATTGTCGGAAATCACAATGTCATGCGCTGGCTGAAACAACTTATTTTGGTAAGCTTTATTCTCCTGCAAATTTGACAGTCCATCCCTGTCATTATAAATACTCCGGTATCACAGTCCCAAATAACCTCAGGAGTGAGAGAGAGAGAGAGAGAGAGAGAGAGAGAGAGAGAGAGAGAGAGAGAGAGAGAGAGAGAGAGAGTGTGTGTGAGAGAGAGAGAGAGAGAGAGAGAGAGAGAGAGAGAGAGAGAGAGAGAGAGAGAGAGAGAGAGGTTGTAACATCTTTTGAAATGCAGCAGGGCTTCAATGCCCTGTTCATCACGACAACACGCCTATGTAATTCTGCACCCCTTGAACCAAACTTTTATACAGTAGAACTGGGGTTTACTGGGGCAAACCTAATATAGGTTGTGGGTACTCGTTTCAACCGCCTCGATGAGGCGGTTTTAACTTGCTTGTACCCTCATTCAGTATTTTGAGTAGAAATAAGAAAAATATTTCACTTTGCCATCTGAAAATTTTCATTTTCACTAGGCGTATTTTTGCTCCTGTAACAAAAAACGGTTACATGTAAGTACATGATTATTCCCTGCTATCTTTTATTGTCCAGTTTCTGTCCTGTTGAGTAGACCTGATAATTTATCGTTTTCTTATTTAAGAAATAGATCAGCTCTAACTGTGATTTGTTGTGTAATAAATCACAGTTTGGAGGTCAGTTGTAAAGTAGACAAATCACGAGCGCGTAGCGCGCGTGATTTGTCTACTTACAACTGACCGAAAAACTGTGATTTATTACTCAACAAATCACAAAGTAGAGCTGATCTATTTCGATTCTAACACATTGAAAATCGACAATAATGCTGTTGTTTCCTTCAAATTCTCACAACTTTTTGCCATTGTTAAAAGAAATCCCGCTAAAATTATCGACTGAAACCCATGTATTTATATCCTTTTCTAACGTTTTCGATGCGAGAATATGACGTTACACCGTCTAACGTCAAGGAAATCGATTAGTGACGTCATAAATTTGCAGTTTTTAATGACGTCACTCGTCACGCTCTTCTTTGCCGTGATTTGTTGTAGAATAAAACACAGTTGTTTTCCATTGCCAATATAGACGCACTGTGTTAGAATTCTTCTCAAAAACATATATTGTTGGTAAGAGGCCGTTCTAACGAGTTCCCATAATCTATATTTTGGGCAGAAATATGAAAAATATCAAACTTCTTTTTCTGAAAATTGTCCTTTTTTGGTGGAAATATTTGAATACTTTACTTTACTTTATTATTGATATCTCAGGTTTACATGGTAAACAACACGAGAAAAACAATACATGCAAACAACAATGATACATGACACAAACTTAACACACAGGCAGTTTACTGGTGGTCTTAGCATTGCACTTCTTTCAGACTTGTACCCACTGTTCTGAGATGGTCAGGCTAATTGGAGTGTCTCTACGGAATGGACTTTGTCCTGTCCATTCCACAGGAACAGGCCAATGACAATAGCCGCTTGAATTTGCTCGAATCGTTTATCAATTTTGAAATAATACACAATGCTTACACCAGATATCCGGAGGCAACAGGTACACCCGACAAAAAAAAATACAATGGTCAGTGATCCCGTGTGACAGTCGCCCCCGTATAGTTTACGTGTACTTGCATTTTTCCTTAGGAGTAAACCGTAACAGCCAGGTAAAGTTGATCTCTGGCTGACTCATTACGGTCTTCAATTCATGGATTTCACGTGCTTTCAAAATGTGTATTAGTTCTTTGACAACAAGGATTAAGAATAGGCGTGTTTTCGTAATTTCTTCAATATTATTTTTCAAATATATAGATTTGGGGTATTTGTGATAATAATAAAAATAATAATATACTAATTAAAGTCTAAAATAAGGGTAATAATAATGATAATAATAACAAGAATAATAATTCAGTCCTTTTTTTTTTGTTGTTGTTTTTGTTGTTGTTTTTATCTCACCGTCACGTAGTGACGAGGTGAGCTTTTGGGATCACTTTTTGTCCGTCGTTCGTCGTGCGTGCGTGCGTCCGTCTGTCCGTCCGTGCGTAAACAATTTCTTCAAATGATATCTCCTCCTTAACCACTGATCAGATTTTGACCAAGCTTCACAGGAATGATCCTTAGGTGGTCCCCTTTCACAGTTGTTCAAATGGTTCCGGTCCATTGCACATATAGGTCACAGGAGCCAAAAATAGATTTTTTTTTCACCCAAAACTTAAAAAATCTTCTCTGAAACCGCAAGGCCCAGGTCTTTGATATTTGATATGAAGCTTCATCTAGTGGACCCCTACCAAGATTGTTCAAATTATACTGCTGGGGCCAAAAATGCCCCCGCCCCGGGGCCCTTTGGTTTTACATGGGCTTATAGAGGGAAAATCTTTAAAAATCTTCTTCTCTGAATCCGCAAGGCCCGGGTCTTTGATATCTGGCATGAAGCTTCATCTAGTGGACCCCTACCAAGATTGTTCAAATTATAGTGCTGGGGCCAAAAATGCCCCCGCCCTGGGGCCCTTTGGTTTTACATAGGCTTATATAGGGAAAATCTTTAAAAATATTCTTCTCTGAAACTGCAAGGCCCAGGTCTTTGATATTTGGTATGAAGCTTCATCTAGTGGACCCCTACCAAGATTGTTCAAATTATTATGCTGGGGCCAAAAATACCTCCGCCCCGGGGCCCTTTTGTTTTACATGGGCTTATATAGGGAAATTCTTTAAAAATCTTCTTCTCTAAAACCGCAAGGCCCAGGTCTTTGATATTTGGTATGAAGCTTCATCTAGTGGACCCCTACCAAGATTGTTCTAATTATAGTGCTGGGGCCAAAAATGCCTCCGCCCCGGGGCCCTTTTGGTTTTACATGGGCTTATAGAGGGAAAATCTTTAAAAATCTTCTTCTCTGAAACTGCAAGGCCCAGGTCTTTGCTATTTGGTATGAAGCTTCATCTAGTGGACCCCTACCAAGAATGTTCAAATTATAGTGCTTGGGCCAAAAATGCCCCCGCCCGGGGGCCCTTTGGTTTTACATGGGCTTATATTGGGAAATCTTTAAAAATCTTCTTCTCTGAAACCACAAGGCTAGGTCTTTGAATATGAAGCTTCAGCTAGTGGATCTCTACCAAGATTGTTCAAATTATAGCCCTGAGACCAAAAATGCCCCCGCCTGGTGGCCCCTTTACATAGACTTATATAGGGAAAATCTTTAAAAATCTTCTTCTATGAAACCACAAGGCCTACGTCTTTGACATTTGGTGTGAAATTTCCACTAGTGGACCTCTTTCAAGGTTGTTCAAATTATAGCCCAGGGGCCAAAAATGCCCCCACCCGGAGATCTTTTGGTTTTACATAGACTTATATAGGAAAATCTTTAAAAACTTTCTTCTCTGAAACTGCAAGGTCATGTCTTTGATATTTGGTATGGAGCTTCATCTAGTGGACCTCTACCAAGATTGAACAAATTATAGCCCTCGGGCCACAAATGCCCCCGCCCGGGGCCCTTTGGTTTTACATAGACGTATATAGAGATAATCTTTGAAAATCTTCTTCTCTGAAACAGCAATGCCCAGGTCTTTGATATTTGGTGCGAAGCTTCATCTAGTGGACCTTTATCAAAATTATTTAAATTATAACCCTGAGGCCAAAAATGCACCTGCCCATGAGCCATTTGGTTTTACATAGGTCACTGATGAGGCTTTATTAGCCGAAACTACGTAGTATGACCCATCTTCTTTCTTATGAATGTTTTCATTGCTCTTAAAGGAACTCATTTTTGATTTTTATTATGTAGGGAATATCTTTAAAAAATATTCTTCTCTGAAACCGCAAGGCTCTGGTCTTTGATATTTGGTGTCTAGCTTCATGTAGTGGACTTTTGCCATGATCGTTCAAATTATTGCCTTTGTTGATATTTGGTATGAAGCTTCACCATTTTAGACCTCCCTCAACATTATGCAAATTTTAACCCTAGGGTCAATAATGGCCCTCCCCGGGGCCCACTTGTTACTCTATGGATCAGGTGAGCGATCCAGGGCCATGATATCCAGGGCCATCATGGCCCTCTTGTTTTTAGAATCGCCTCCCTCTCTGCCAGTCATTTTTTATTATCGTTTTGGTTTTAAAGAAGAGTATAATTTATATAGACAAATACAATAGTTCTATAACAGCGTAGTTTTACGAGAAAACGACCTTGGCGGCATAACAAATCAATTATTATATAAATCCCTGTTAAACCGTCTGCGTTATATCGCGGCAGTTGTAACACATATTAACTTAATATTTTCTTGACGACATAAGAATATCACCTATTCTTTCTACAGAAGTTACCGGTCAATATTTTTCCATATTGCCCGTAGTCAAGTTCATATTGCCCGTAGATAAGCAGTCACGTTCACAATAGAACTACTTTCAAATTTGTCCATTTCGATACTAAAAATCGGCAGCCATCTTGTCGTGCGTATCGACTGAAAGAACGTAAAACAAAACGAATATAGGTTCTGACAAAGTGCATAAACTGCATTTTATGCTGTCAAATATGACCTACCTACAATCTGTTAAAGTTTTTTCAATACTTTCTTCTAAGAAATCAGGAGTATTTTGAAAGTAATATAACCGACGCTTCGGAAAAATGGCGTCCTGTGTTTAGAAACGTCAATGTTTTTAATGAGGTCACATCCACAAACGTTAACGTCGTCTTCACTTTGGCGCCGTTGGGCGTGGTTTTTCAACGTGTAGGGAGACACTTAACGACTTCATTATTTTCCATTTCACACCACTAAAAGATGTATAATCTGATTTTACGTTCAGAAATTCATACCAGGCAATCCTGAATTCTAGCCGACATTTGATTTTTTTTGGGGTATAAGATAAAAAGGTTATTGACTTTATATTGTGAAATATTCGGCACTCGTTCATATGGCGAAGACTCACTCGCAAGCGGCATGTTCTAATTTCTGGCCTGGCTTGGTCTGGCCCGGTCTGGCTTGGGCTGGCTCCTTATGACCTATTTAACTCAGATGACATAATACGTCAGGGCCAGCCAGGCCAGGCCAATATTTAAAACTAACATCAGGAGGGGTGTTCAGGTCATGAACCTTGACACTCCATCCCTTGAGACAAGCTGCTTGTTGTTGCCATTGATTTACTCCAGTCATCAGAGATGTGTACAGGAATACCTGTTTATGCCTAGCAACCTATATATATGTAAATGCGACTTTGGAAAACAGTGCAGGCCCATATAGTTTAATTGTCACGGAACACATCATCTGATCAGGTTCTACACTGTTTGCCAAAAAAAAAAAAAATAAAATAAAAAAAATGTAGCGCTTTGGGGAAAAATAAAAATTTTGATAGATGTAAGTTTATTTATCGTCGCATATCCAAAACAAATACAATACGCTCATGCGGATCTTTTTATAAATTCTTACCTTTCCTTCATTTATCTTCCTAGAACAAGGGAGCACCAAGGCAAGGGAGCGCCTACTACCGTTTTGCAAGCGCGGTTTGGGATCGAACCCGCGACAGTGGACGCTCTGAGCTATCGGGACCAGTAGGGTTTAAGGTGGCATAAACATGCAAATGAGTTGAATAGGGATGTGGCGGTAGAAAAGGCATTTTCAAGTTATGCCCGTCCAAGGTAGAAGCATAGATTCCATTGATGGATACGTAACTTATTTCATTTGTAACCGATGAATTCTCGAGATCTGATGTTGATACAGGTCACAAAGGCTCTATAACCAGACTGCACACATGTTGCCTTTCTTTTGTTTGTTGCACATGGTACATAGTAGCTTGGCAGATAATTGTAGTTAGGTAGGTAGGTATATTGTGTGTTGTAGTTTTACGACCCAGTAAACAGCCAAGGTCATATCAGTCTGGTCAGTTAAACGCAAAGACACTGCTCTGTACCATCACTGAGTGCAGCCTACTGGCAGAGGCTAGTTTATGTTCTCTATGAAACAAGTCCCTGTTACTCAATCTCCCATTTTTGGTTAGTTGTATGCACATACAAAATATGGCAGAAAAGCAGGTAGCAACAAGTAGGCATGCAGAGGAAGGCAGGCGTTGCAGACAGACAGGCAGTATATATATCTATATAGTTACATTGTTTTGAAGGTAATTGTAGGTATAGGAGCAAGCTGTACATGTCCACTGATTTTATTTATTTATTTATTTATTTGTTTATACACAAAATACTGAGAAACTCATTGCTGATAATAAGACTTTTCTTATGTATATATAAAGCTTTTTCAGTGACTGCTGGCAATAGATGACCTTTGTTTGTTGGGCTGGGTCCCATTATAGATCCTGATCAGATGTACATCACTGTAGCTGACATCTGATCTGAGTCTATACTGTTTGCTTATACCCCAGGGCATGATCAGAGTCAATGTTTCAAAGGAAAAGTTCTTTCCACAGCATAGTGCTTCCCTGTCCATCACTTTATCCCCTCTACTATACGAGTATCTCTTTTCTTCCTTTATTCTGGGAGACGACATTTTCCGGGAGACGACACAAAACTGTCCACAAGGATTAACGTGTAATTAAACCCAAAACAATCAAGGTTAACCGAAAGTCTGGAGAAGCCCGGGCTGCAATCCGCGACCCTTTGGTTAATGAAGCGAGAAGCTTAACGAGGCTTCTAAAAGAATGAGTACTGTACTGGTTAACCGCTTTTGTAGAATTCCGCTGATAAAATGTGTGGTACGGTAAATAACCCAAATCGATATGGTCTAAATGGTGTTGGTTGGGCAGTTGAAATCCAAATAAACAGAAAAAAACAAATGTAATGAAATGGATATCGTGGTTACTCAGTTGTTTGTTTGTTTGTTTGTTTGTTTGATTGATTTTAGGTTTAACTTCCCGTCAACACTGTAAAGGTCATTTTGGAGACGTTGCTTCCAATTTTGTGGGACTTTTACCCGACATTGAGATGAAATGACATCTCAAGCCCTGCCGCCCAATAAAACCAATACGGTTTATAAGCATGGACGGCCCGACTCGCGACGCTTCGGCTGGGCAGGCTTAGGGGATCTAAGTCTGTCCAGATAAAGCGGTGCGAGTATATACTGATGCCTACATGACTATATCGGTTGTTTATAACTGTGCTGTGTGTGTGTATTTACGTTCCAGCAACAGCTTAGGTCATACAGAGATGAGACCTCGGTTTAAAGACTCATCTGAAAGTCTGGAAAAGCCCGGGATCTAACCCACGACCCGTGGTTTATGAAGCGAGTAGCATAACCACTACACCACGGCAGCTTCGTTTATAACGGTGCTGTTCTTGTCTTTGTGATGTCAGAGTGTTGTGTTAGGAAGTAAGACTGGGCGGGAGAGTTGGGTTGGACAAACAGTGTAGACCAATATCAGGAGCTGTAGAAATGGGAGGAGTCTAACCAGTGGCTATAGTGTTTGTTGAAGGACAGGAACTTACTGTAATACTGCCATTTTCCCAGCCTTATCACAGAATCTAGCCAGCAATGGGTGTCTAAATCAATAAAATTACAATCAAAGCACTGACAGCACTTGTTTGTTGATTGTCGTGAAAAAAATGTCATAAAAAGGGACTAAATTAGGCTGCTTTATTTACGTTTAAATTCCTAAACTGTATGCAAACAGTGTAGGGCCTGATCAGACGCAACGGTCTTCGCCAATTTATCTGGGTCTAAACTGTTTGCATATGTCCCAACAAATGCGCAGAGTGAATATGTTTTTCAATAAGCTTTCTTTACTACAGCACTTTGTTGTCACAGAGACTAGAATAGCGATGCTATATTCTATAAATAACGGGTCTCCGTGACCTAGTGGATAAGCGCACTGACTCTTAATCAATAGGTCTCTCATCGCTGTGGGTTCGAGCCTGGCTCGGATCACATGCGAGAAAAGTTCTGCAACGGAAGGTCAGGTGGTTTTTCTCCGGGTACTCCGGTTTTCGCTTTTGTGCTAATTTGCACTGAAGATCTTCTGTGTTAATAACATTTAGTCGATTGAAAAATAATCAACCCAAAATCGACCACAATCTAACTGCCAATCAGATCCAGAAGAAATAAATGTCATGAGCTATCTCATGCGCATCTGACTGGTGATCAGGAGGACGCGGGTTCGATACTTGCAGGGGTCGGCAACATTCTTTCGTGGAGATTGATCATGAAATAGTTTCTACGGTAATTATCTCCTTTCCGCTGATTCAAGAAGGGCAGTTGTCAGTTTCTGGCAAACAGAATGTGCACTGTACCGGTTAGCCGCTTACGCATAAGTCTTCCCAGGAAAACAGTGGATGCGTAAACTGATCGGCTCAAAATTACTAAAAATAGTGTTGACTGGGCCGTTAAAATCCAAAACAAACATGAGCTATTTCATCTGGGCCTACATACTGTTTGAAGGTCAATTTGAACTGTAGGACTTAAAATATTGACCACTCTAGGTCAGCCTACTGTTGGTAGTCTCAGATAAGACGCCACAGAGTGCAGCATCTGATCAGGGTCTCCGCACCGACCTTACACTCAAGAGATGGTCCACCCAACTGGTGCTGTCAGTGCTTTGTTTTATTTTGTCTGTAAATCACTGTTAAACAGGATAGCTTGATGCTCAAAATAATTTCCAATCCAAACCCATTTATAAAGTTCTTTTTCTTTCAAATTAAATCAAAGATAAATTATAAAAACAAAGACACAACATCACAGCCATACCATTGCTAGAATAGCAACCTGTGGTTTTATTGACATTATAATGATTACCTGTACACTGTAGTAGTAAATCAGTGCCAACAGCAAGTAACTTGTCTCAAGGGATGGAGTGTCTAGGTTCTTGACCTGAACACGCCTTCTGATGTTAATGCCAATACTGGTCTGGCCTGGCCCGGCCCGAAGCGTTATGTCATTGAAATTAAATAGGTCGCGAGAGGCCAGACCGGGCCAGACCAAGCCAGGCCAGAAATTAGAACATGCCCTCGCAAGCTCGTGCGTCCTTCGCCATATGAACACGTGCCGAATATTTCACAAAATAAAGTCAATAACCTGTAACTATTACTCGTTAATTAAATGAATAGACAGCAATCATCTAGCTTGTTTGATTGCATTTATTTATTAATTATTAATTTACTTTCCTGATGCTCTTACCAAGCGCGAATCGGATAGTGTAATACGAACGGGTGCAGTCTGATCTGAGTCATTGGACTGTCAAAGCACGCAAAAACTAAATCATGGGTTCCGGCTCAATATTATGACCTTATGTGCAATCAACAAAGACTGGGGTCAGTTTGGGAATACACGCAGTCTGGTCCGGGTCTGTTTAATTCGCCGGAAGGGAGATGAGATCCTGCTACCCACAGAGACCCGATGAAGAATTTCACACAGATTGCGTCTTCGATTGATCGGCTAAATATTATTCAATATAATTACCATCTTCAGATAAGAAGCACCACTATACACCATTCTGTAGGAATAAGTAACAGACGACACGTTCAGATATATTTTTTATTTTCCAACGCGTATAGGCTTGACATTTCGCGCGAATCGTTTGCTGCAGACGATTCACAAGTAATATGAAACCTATATAAACTATATAAAAAAAACAACAAACAAACATGATAATTAGATCATTTTCTTCGGACTAGTCATGCTCTGTTTTACAACTTTGCGTTTCTTGAGCCTACACCAATGATCGTTTCACTGTTTTACAACTTTGCGTTTCTTGAGCCTACACCAATGATCGTTTTATTTTTAATTTTACTTCACATCATCTTTCATTTCAGCCATTCTTGAAAATGTATGTTGCACATTATAAAATGTTCAAAACATTGTTGCATTCTATACTGTTGGTTTGTCAATTTATGTATTTAATTTGCTAAGTACACTTGATATATTTGACACTTGAAGATACTATTTGCAATCATATACATCGGCTATGTTTATTCTTTTTCATTCTGTTGTAATGTTTTTTTTTTTTTTTTGGTTTTTGGTTTTTTTTTTTTTTTTCATCATAACACGATCTTCATTTTTCTAAATAATAACAGTGACCTACATAATACATAAAAGCGGTCCACAGACATTGATGTCTCAAAAATGGTACGAGTTACAATTTGCACAGGATTGGAAGTCACCTGGATAACACTTGTCGTTGAGTCCTTGTGGAGATGACCATTTATTTTCCCTCTTGTTCGCGTTAATTCCCTTGATTATCAGCACAGCTGAGAATATAAGAATCTTATATGGATGTGAGGGGTGGATTGAAAAATCCGTCCCGAGGGACACTGTCCGGCATCACAGTGATCCCGAGGGACGGATTTTTCTATCCACCCCTCACACCCATATTGGATTCTTTTTCTTGCATACCTTCCATTTCTATTGCGAATTTTTAATGCTGCTGTCACTTCGGTTACCGACGTCCGCCATTTTGTGATGACACAACAGGAATGTTTAGTGACGTCACGCATGACGACGCCGCACATGAGGTTGTAATCAACCAGTGCATTTATCAAACACGCGATTATATTCGATTTGGGGTCGGAACACCAGGGTCAGAACATAAATTTCTATCCCAGGGTAAAATCACGGATTTCCATGTCTGGTGTGCAAGAAAGGTAATGTCCGTATAAGTCCGGTATGATTAGCTACAACATTCAATGACGCGTGACTGAACCGGAACTGGGATAAATTCCTGAAATTATTCATTACAAAAATACGCCTAACAAATACATAGTAAATTTTACCGTCGAAAAAAACAAAACAAAATTTTCAGATGAAAAATGGTGATATTTTTCTTATTTCTGCTTAAATCATAGGTTGTGGGTACTCGTTAGAACCGCCTCGATGATGCGGATCTAACGAGTACCCACAGTCTATATTTTAGAGCAAAAATAAGAAAAATAAGGTTTATCCCTGTAAAACATAGTTTAACTATACGAAAGTGGGGATCAAGGGGGTCAAGGCGTGTTTTCTTGATGGACAGGAAAAACTCAAGAGAATGGGTGAAACAAAGCCATCTACGCCTTGAATCAATAGAAACGGACCATGCGACGCGTATGCACAGAACTACAGATACGCTTGCGATCATGTTGTCAGCGCACACCCACTTGTCTCGCGTTTGTATCGCGTGGGATATGCACACGCTGTTCACGCGTTTCAAATGCGAATTAAATTTAAGCCAATGAATTAGCTTTATGAAAAACGCGATGCTGCGCATAAATCCGTAGATACATCCTCCTTCGCGTGCCGAAAGCTTATCGCCATTTTTACATCTTTTCTTCTAATTTTAGTTGTTTATCTTTTTAGCTCACCAGAGCCGAAGGCTCCGGGGGAGCTTATAGGATAGACAGTTGTCCGGCGTCTTCGTCGTTGTCGTCGTCGTCGTCGTCTGTCGTCGTCTGACGTCAACACTTTCAAACATCTTCTCTGAAGCCACTGGACCGATTCAGCCCAAATTTTATCTGTAGCATCCTTGGGCTGGGGGATTGAAAGTTTGTGTTTTTTATGAAAATTGGCCCATTAGTTTGGTTGCTATACCAACTTAGAGCTCCCATAGACTTATAATGGGGAAAATTGAAAAATGGCATTAACTGCCAAGCCTTTGCAGATATTGGAACAAAACTTTCATAGAAATGTTCCTTAAGCAATCTAGTATCTACCATATGATTTTAGGCCTACCGCTCTATTTTAATGGTTGCCATGGAAACCAAAATGCAAAAAATAGAAAAAAAAATAATTTAAAAATCATCTCCTCAGAAACCGTATGCTCTAGGAGGCTGAGTCTATATGAAAATATTCACCATATTTGCCTTTACAAGTTTTGTGTTTTTATGAAATTTGGCCTTTTAGTTTTGTTGCTATGGCAACTATGGTTTCCATTGACTTATAATGGGGAAAACTGAAAAATGGCATTTACTGCCAAGTCATTGCAGATATTGTGACAAAACTTACATAAACATGTTCCTTGAGTAAACTTCTCTCAGCCATATGCTTTTATGTCAACCTGGGGGTCCCCTAGGTTGTGCCGGGGCCATGCCCCGCCCCCTCCACTTCATAAAATGCCTTATATCTCAGAAACCTTACAGATCCCAAACCCTAAACCATATATATTCTTGTTCCTTATGATAAGATGCATTAAGTGACACCAACCTGGGGGTCCCCCGGGATGTGCCGGGGACATGCCCTGCCCCCTCTATTTCATAAAATGCCATTTATCTCAGAAACCATTCAGATCCCCACCCCTAAACTATATATATTCTTGTTCCTTATGCTAAGATGCATTAAGTGACACCAACATTGGGGTCCCCCCGGGATGTGCCGGGGACATGCCCCACCCCCTCCACTTCATAAAATGCCATTTATCTCAGAAACCATTGAGATCCCCACCCCTAAACCATATATATTCTTGTTCCTTATGATAAGACATATTCAGTGATACCAACATTGGGGTCTCTCTGGGGTGCGCTGGGGCCATGCCCCACCCTTCCACTTCATAAATGCCATATATCTCAGAAACCATTCAGATCCCGACCCCTAAACTATATATATTCTTGTTTCTTATGATAAGACGCATTCAGTGACACCAATCTGATGGTCCCCTAGGATGTGGCGGGGCTTATGCCCCACCCCCTCCACTTCCTAAAAGGCTGAATATCTCAGAAACCGTTCAGATCCCCACCCCTAAAACATTTAAATACTTGTTCCTTATGATAAGACGCATTCAGTGATACCAACCTTAGGGTCTCCCTTGCCGCACGGGGGCTATGCCCGACCCCTCCACTTCATAAAATGCCCAATATCTCAGAAACCGTTCAGATCCCCACCCTTAAACCATATAAATTCTTGTTCCTTATGTTAAGATGCATTCAGTAATATCAACCTAAGGATCTCCCAGGCCGCACCAGCGCTATGCCCCAACCTTCCACTTCATAAAAGGTGATATATCTCGGAAACCCTTCAGATCCCCACCCAAAACCATGTATATTCTTGTTTCTTAAGAAAAGACGCATTCAGTGACACCAATCTGGGGGTCCCCTAGGATGTGCCAGGGCTATGCCCAACCCCCTGCACTTAGTAAAAGCCCAATATCTCAGAAATCGTTCAGATCCCCACCCCTAAAGCATATAAATTCTTGTTTCTTATGATAAGACGCATTCAGTGATACCAATCTAAGGGTCTCCCGGGCGCACAGGGGCTGTGCCCCACCCTTCCACTTCATAAAAGGTGATACGTCTCAGAAACCATTCAGATCCCCATCCCAAAACCATATATATTCTTGTTTCATATGATAAGACGCATTCATTGAAACCAATCTGGGGGTCCTCTGGGATGTGCCCGGGCCATGCCTAATCCCCTCCACTTCGTAAAAGGCTCAATATCTCGGAAACCATTCAGAACCCCCAACCCTAAACCATATATATTCTTGTTCCTTATGATGAGACACATTCAGTGATACCAACCTAGGGGTATCTGGGGGTGTGCTGGGGCTATGCCCCACCCTTCCACTTCATAAAATGCAATATATCTCAGAAACTGTTCAGATCCCCACCCCTAAGATATGTATATTTGTGTTCCCTATAATAAGACTCATTCACTCACATCAATGCGTCTATGTGCTAGGGCAACATGCTGATGCCATGGCCCACGCCTCTACTTCATAAAAGACCATTATATCTCAGACACCATTAAGAGCCCCACCTCATAATCATACATATTCTTGTTTCTTATGATTAGACACATTCAGTCACACAAACTTGGTGGTCCACAGGGGCCATTCCTCTCCTCATCATTTCATAAGAGGGCCTCATATCTTGGAAACTGTTCATATCTGCACCCCTAAACAATATATTTTCTTGGTCCTTATAATAAGACACATTCAGCGACAACAATCTTGGCTTTCCTGGGGTCTGCCAGGGCTATGCTCCAACCCCTTCGCAGCTTAAAGGGCCTTATATCTCAGGAACAGTACACATCCCAACCCCTAAACCATATATATTCATGTGCCTTATGCTAAGATGGATTCAGTGATACCATTCAGGGCTCTGTTGGGCTCATGTCTCATCCTTCCACCTCATAAAAGGCCTAATATTTCAGATACAGAGTCCACATGGGTGCTCATTTTGAAATGGGGGTTTGTTTTGGAGACTTTATAATCAATAAATAAAAGCTGAAACCATACATGGCTGCCAGTGGGCAGTGTCCGCCTGAGTTCTGGTGAGCATTGTTGCCCATGGGCCTCTTGTTTTATTGTCTGATTACTTCGAAAACCGGTAACAGAATAAATGAAAACAGAGAAAATAAAAGTAAATGGACAAGCCATTTATTCAGTTGCGGTAAATAGTTGGCCATCCAAACCACAAAAAAAAAAAACTTCTGATGGCAAAATTGAGTAGAGTATGGCATCCATGCTAATTGTGTTCTTTAGTGTGTTGCAAAAGTGATAGGGGTGGATGCCACTTCTGAAAATGCCCCTGAGCCTCAGAATTAGGTCAAAGGTCAAATGAGTGCAAAAATACAATAAAATGTGTACATACTGGTATTTGTACACTCTATCTAAACAGAACAAATAAAGTTAATTAAAACACCAGCAATGTGCTTAAGACATACTATTGATGCATCATATGTGAGAAAAAAGTTGTACCATAGATTTGGGCAAGGTCAAAGGTCATTTAAGTACATATTTCTTTTAACTATGCATCAATATTTATTGTATAAAGGGTTATCTAGTATGCCAACTGAAACAAAGTCAAATGAGTTGCCATTTCCTTATCTAGGAAGCATAAAATCCACACATTATACTAACAGCATAATGGCCAACCTAATCGGCATTAGGTCAAAGGTCATTTAAATACATATTAGGCAAAATACGTTGATTATTCTGACATGCCATCCATTATTATAAGTAACATTCCAAAGCGGCTTCCTTACTAAACCTCACAATGATATATCAAGGATATTGTATTATGATGAAGACATATCTAATGATAACACAAGTGGGTCATCATCAAAGGTCATGTGTAGCTACTGTAAAACGCTTATATTTTGCGGTCATTTTATTTTGCTGCTATTTGCGGTTAATGAAAAAATGCCAAAATAAAAATCCGCCAATAAAGCTCAAAGAGTGCGAGAGAATAAAATTTATTCTACATATCACAATTATGATGTGTCAATTCGTCGTAGGCATCATTGGTGACAAAAGAAAAAGTGTATTTACTTTAGAAGTCGAAATAAAGAAAGACACTGTTCTAGCCATAAGACAGCTCAAAACGGCTGAATGAAAACAAACACACCTTGAGAGTTGTTGTCAAAAGTGTGGATATAATTGATATTTGATTGATTGGTTGAAATGTGAGCTCAATAGGATGGGTAAACCATTCAGATATGAGGAAAGTGACACACTTCCAGACAGACATTTGGATTATCAAGGTAGCACATTGCGTTAATCATGCAGTGAACACAAAACCTTTATCTAATTACTACAGTTTCCGCATGACGCTGTTGATGATCAACTCCGATGAATTCTTTGTCATCTTACACGGCTTTGGAGATTCAACCGATTTCTTTTCTTCGGAAATCGAGAATCCGCCAAAATATGAATCCGCTAAAAGGACCGCCAAATTTTGCTGCCGCCAAATTTAAGTGTTTAACAGTATTCAAAGTTTGTATTTTACAAGATGCCATTTCATTTTAAGAGCCGTTCAGATCACTACAATGTACTGGTTAACAACTAACTGCGACAATGCATATCGATATGTATTCGCATTTGCGCCCATATGATTAATTCTTTTACTTCAACATTGACAAGTCAATGCAATGCAAACCAAATAGGGATTTCTCCGATATCACTGATACGAGCTTTCTACCGCATAATCTGAAATGATAGACATAGTCATATATAAATAACAAGCTTTTTAAACTTCGTTTTGTGCACAAGCTGTCAGTGACTACTGGATTTAATAGTACAAAAAAGCGGGTAACTCTAGTTGCTAGTCAAATTAATTGCTAAAAATAATCTGGCCGCCATCTTGGATGCCATCTTCAACTACTCTTCCTCATAATGTTATAAAATGATTTAATTGAATGGACATTTTATAGGGAAAGACTCCCTCTATCTTACAAGTAATGTAAGAAATGCCCTTTTCACTTCTGAAGAGCATGAAAATTATACTTTATGGTCATGTCAGAAAGTGTGTGAAGCCCTCACCTTTCTACTTGGCATATTTACATAATATTTGGTACTAAGTTAGACAAGCTGTGGGTATTCCGAAGGGTATCCATACCCCTTGTGGCTGATTTGTTCTTGTTTTGTTATGAAAGAGGCTTCATGATGTCCATTTCCGTTGAAAACCAGTCTGAAATTATTTCAGCCATTAGCTCGACTTCTAGATATTTGGATTTATTAAATATTGACAATACATATTTTGATGATTTGATCAATCAAATTTACCCCCCCCCCCCCCCCCACCACCACGAACTTAAGTTAGATAAAGCAAACGCTTCTGATACCGAGGCCGTTTTTAATTACATATGTCTATTGTAGATAGGTTTGTTTCCTGCAAAATTTATGATAAATGCGATGATTTTGATTTTGAGATTATTACTTTTCCTTTCTTGGATAGTGATGTTTCTCGTGTGACATACTATGGCGTTTATATGTCCCAATTAATTCGATTTGCCAGAATGTCTTGTCATGCGACTGACTTCAACACTCGTAATAAATTGTTAATTGCCTCTTAATCAGGGCTATTGTAATCATAAACTACGCAAAGCCTTTTTCAAAATTTTATAGTCATTCCGATTTATTTTCAAAATTCAATGTTGGACTTAAATCTCTTCTGCAACAGGGTCTATCGGAACCCAAATTTTATGGTGACTTAGTTATATAAATTCAGAAAAATATATTATTGCAATGACTTCAGCACCCAATTTCATAAAATCATTCTTCGATATAAAAAAATGGGTAAGACATAAATGTTATACGACAGACTGCATGCATGGTAGTTAACCAAATCACGGTTGACAACTTTGCTTTCCTCTTTAAATGCACGCCGATGGGTCAGGCTTCAGATTCTATGACGGTTCCAGCGTATAGGCTTAATGAGAATTAGAGAGAATTTAATTTTATGTAACGTTGGGTGGTGCCTGATGCTCTGTCTCTGCTCGGGCCTATCGGAGTGTAATTGTTGGTTTTCTTTTGCTCCAGTATTTCAGTGGTTTCTTGCTGTCAGATGTTGGATTTTTGTGTTCTCGGAGATGTTGCACTGATGGGTTAGGAGGCCTTCATGCTGACTGAACAAATTATTTGTCTAAATCGCAATGGAAGTAAGGGCAATGATTGCATCTGCGTTAAACGATTTAAGCCGCCCCAGAGGTATTCGTTTCACTGACCATTCCATGGCGGTTCTTCTGTCGCGGTTTATTTTTGTTATGGTTTGTCTATGGGTGTGTGTATCACTTATAATATTTTGTTTTGGATAGCCAATTGGCCATTTTGTGGGAAAGTAACTGTCCTTTTGGCTTTCCGTATTTGATATTTCCATGTGGGTCTAGTTATTTCATGTTTGGGTTTCTTTCTTTCGGTGTCACTAATGGAAGCTGAGGGTTAATTGAATCGATTTATGATCGTTGCCTTCACTTCTATTGTAAACTAGAACTGTCAAAGGATCTGACAATAGCCCCGCTACAGCTCTATCAGATAAGAAAATTGCTTTACAGATGCGTGAAAATATTTGCAAGTTTCAGAGTTATGGAAGGGACACGAATTATTACTGTACTTAGTTTATTCCAAGTGCCCTTTTTCAATGTTCAAAGGGCAATAACTCCAAGTAGGCAATACAGTTATGGTTAATGCGCTTTGCATATCCTCTCATTGTGCTTTACATTTATGTGGAGTTTCATGAAAATACCTCAAACGGTTTTTGAGTTATGGAGCGGACAAGGTTAAAATTGCCATTTTTCAATACAAAGGGCAATAACTCCAAAAGTAGGCAATCCAGAGTTATGGTAAATGTGCTCTGCACATCGTTTCATAGTGCTTTACATTTGTGTGAAGTTTCATGAAAATACCTCAAACGGTTGTTGAGTTATCATGAATAACGGAATTGCAGTTGCCATTTTTCAATGTTCAAAGGGCAATGACTCCAAAAGTAGGCAATCCAGAGTTATGGTTCACCAGAGTTATGGTTCATGCACTCTGCAAATTGTCTTATAGTATATTACATTTTATGTGAAGTTTGATGACAATACCTCAAAGGGTTTTTGAGTTATCATGAATAACGGAATTACGGAATTACAGAATCACAGAAGAACATAGCCCCCACTTTTTCAAAGGGGGCTATAAATAGAAGTCAATAACTGTCTGGCAGCCGTCATGGATGCAAACTTAAGGAATTGAAATCTGTCTTTGACAATCAAATACACGTAACAAAATGTACTTTTAATATTTTGATAATAAATACTGGTCATCAACACATCCTTTTGCTAAATATGACAACAATTGATAAGATAACATCTATTTTGTACGAATTTTGTACTTAAATGACCCTTGACCTATGAGACTGACATACTTTGAGGTACATTTAAAATGATTTTCCATTGTTCTCTGCACCGGAATAGTTTTATGGTGATTTTAAGCAAGCAATTTCCCCAAATATGCGTTAAAAGAGAGTTATGAGTAGTTTCCTGCTTATTTTGCACTCATTTGACCTTTGACCTACTTCTGAGCCACAGACGCATTTTCAGACGTGGCATCCACCCCTATGATTGTTGACACACATCAAGGATTACACTTAGCATGGGTGCCATACTCTACTCAATTTTGCCATCAAAAGTAAAAATATCAATCTTTTTGGGGATTGGATGGCCAACTAAAAACTGTGCAATTTGCCTCGGGTTAAATGGTAAAATAGAGGTTGAAGTTACGAAGTTGACTGCCAAAATGCAAAATTGATCAACAATTTTATGACACCCAGGTGCACCTAGGAGCGATAAAGCTAGTTATTTAACCCATTGTATGCTAGTGGACTCTTCCATTGGTATATGTTGGACAATTCCATTTGTCATATAAGGGGTGTCAGGCCCACTTTTAGGTTTTTATTCAATTTTTTATGGAAAATTCTGTTAGCCGACAGTGCAGGCCCTGATCAGACGCCGCGTTCTGAGGCGTCTGATCTGGGCCTGCACTGTTTACCAAGGTACCCATTTTGGGGTTTCCCGCATTAAATGGGTTAAAATAACACCTCATTATCTTCACTTTTTCCTTTTTTCATGATGTCAAGACCAGAAATAAACCCTTTTCATTCACTCACTCACAGATGTGGCTCATTTATTTACTTATTTATGTATTTATTTATTGAAATTTTCATTTACTTATTTATTTATTTATTGCCTTTTTCTTAATTTATTTTTTCATCTGGTTATCGGGCCTAGGTCTCCGGACGTTAGCCCCAAGGACGTTTGCCCCCCCAATGACTTAATCTAAAAATGGACATTTGCCCCCTCCCCAGTTGAAAATGCGACCCGGACATTTGCCCCCCCCCGCGAGCTTATTTTTGGTATGGACATCTCCCCCCCCCCCCCAGGGCTTATTTTACAGGTGGACATTTGCCCCCACCCACACTGCTTATTTCAGAAAGGGACATTTGCCCCCCAACCCGCTGCCTGATACATCTACCATTCCATATTTTTGTATTATCTCTAAATAAAATAAATACAAATAAGTCTTGCATTACCATTAACTTGCAAGGCTATTTATATACAGACTTGTATATAGCTACTTAATTTACACGATAACGTTTTAGTTATGGTTTTACAGTCCATTCAAGATCATTTCAATTACTTCAAGAATTAACCATCAGTGTATCCAGTGTAATAACCACTTGAGTTTCCATTTATAGAAATAGGTGTCTGACATTGGACCCTCAGTGAGGCACAAACTCAATATATGGTTCTGTAGCTGACTTGCTTAACCCTTATCCTGCTGAATAAATTAAGCATCTCCGACTGCTGACTACTAACCATCATATTCTTGGTATGTTTTTGTTGGTAGCCGGACAAAATCCCCCCTGGACATAATCCCCCCCCGGACAAAATCCCCCCCTTTTTGTAAAGGCGGACAAAATCCCCCTCGGACAAAACCCCCCTCGCTGTATGTCAGGTTGGACAAAATCCCCCCCCCCCCTGGAAAAATCACCCTTGCTCTAAATTGTTCTAGTCAATTATCCTTCCACTACCCACAATCTATGTTTTTGAGCAGAAATATGAAAAAAAAAATTGGAATCTGTAAATGGAATATGTCAATTTTCAATATATTTGAACAGGCGTTTTTCGAAATGGAAGAGGTTCTAAATTAGAAGTGAAGGCAATGATCAGGAATCAATACAGATCAGGAATCTAAGATCAGGAATCTAAGCATAATCGTTTTTGTTAACTTAACAAACTGCATGACAAACAGTTAGATGGCATCTGATCTTGATCTATACTGCTTTCTAAGATATGGTTGTCCTTAACAGCCGGTTATTATGGGATTAATATTCATATAGATGGAGTAATTTATTGCCTAACATTTTGTTTTGATCTGTATCTATACTGCTTGTAAAGGTAGGGGTTGCTGTTTACAGCAGGTAATTATTTATACAGATGGAGTAATTTATTGCTTAACATTTTGTATTTCTGATGATAATAAACCAATAAATACATTTTTTTCCTCCTTTGTGTTGACCCTGGTCTATCTGGGGGGCAAATGTGCCTTTCAGAAATAAGCAGTGGGGGGCAAATGTCCACCTGTAAAATAAGCACTGGGGGCAGATGACCATACCAAAAAATAAGCTCGGGGGGGGGGGCAAATGTCAGGGTCGCATTTTCAACTGGGGGGCAAATGTCCATTTTTAGATTAATTCATTGGGGGGCAAATGCCCTGGGGGGCAAATGTCCTGGAATCACGGGCCTATTAATGAACACCCTCTAAACCCACTTTATTTAGCGAAAAGGTGAGTTTACGGGGTATTGAACACGGAAACACGCCCATGTACGAAAACACGCCTTTATAAATACATTGTAAACTTTACCGCCGAAAACACGAACATTCTAAGATGAAAAATTGGGTAATCGGAAAGTATCAGGAAAAAAAGTATCGGAAAAAGTATCAGTTTTAGGTAGGAAAAAAAAGTATTACGCAAACACGCCTATACAAATATACTGCCACTTTTATCGCTGAAAAAAAATGAAGATTTAAGATGAAAAAGTGTGATATTTTTCTTATTTCTGCTCAAAATATAGATTGTTGGCACTCGTTAGAACCGCCTCATCGAGGCTTTTTCTTATTTCTGCTCAAAATATAGATTGTGGGCACTCGTTAGAACCGCATCATCGAGGCGGTTTTAACGAGTACCCACAATCTATATTTTAGAGCAGAAATAAGAAAAATAAGGTATACACTTGAAACCCCAGTTTTAGTATATAAAAGTGGGGTTCAAGGTGGTCAAAATTATATAGGCGTGTTTTGGTAATGAGTATCAAGAAAAAAGTATCAGTTTTATCCATATTCGCTTCTGATATTACAATGATACGATAATTAGGATACTTTTGTATGTAATGATTTGTTTTTCAGTTTAATAATCAATTTTGAAACCTATCTCTGTAAGCCTTGCTTTATAAAAGGGATGAGAGGTCACTTCATCTCAATGACTGGTAAAATCCCACAATTCGAAGCAACATCTCCAAAATGATCTATATAGTGTAGAGGTGGACGTTAAATCTCTAATTAAACAAACTATGTGCAAAGTAGTACACCACCCATCAAAGACACCAAGGGAAAGAAACACAAACATGAAGCGATCAGACCATACTGGAAACCTAAACAAAGGATGGCCATAACGACAGTTACTTTCCCACAAAATGGCCAAATGAACAGAATTGCTGGAGCAAAAGAAAACCAACAGTTAGACTCCGAGGGGCCCGGCCAAAAACGGAGCATCAGGCGCCAACCAACATAAAGAATAATAAAATAAAATAAAGTTCCATTTATGCTTTTACGCTGGAACCGTCATATAATCTTAAGCCCGACCCGCCGGTGTGCAATCAAAGAGGGAAGCAAAGTTGCCAACCATGATTGGGTTAACCACCATGCATGCAACCTGTTTTATAACATTTATGTTGTACCCAATCTTTATATATCGACGACCTCCATGCTCATAAACCCGATTTTACGAAATTGGATACTAAAGTCATTACAGGCATGTATTTTTCTAAATTTATATACTTAGCCACCATAGAATTCGGGTTCCGATAGGCCATGTTGCAGAAGTGTTTTAAGTCCAACATTGAATTTTGAAACCAAATCAGAATGACGTCTATAAAACTTAGAAAAGGCTTTACGTAGTTAATGATACCGATACCCCTGATTAAGAAGTTTGGCGGTTAATAATTTATTACGAGTGTTGAAGTCGGATACATGACTAGACACTCTTATGAATCGAATTGACTGCGAAATATTAACCCCGTATGATGTCGCACGAGGAACATCACAGTCCAAAAAATTTACAATCTCGAAATCAAAATCATCACGTTTATCATAAATTTTGCGAGAAACAAATCCATCTACAATAGATAAATATAAATCCAAAAAGGGGGCCTCGGTATCAGAGGAATTTGCCTTGTTTAACTGAAGTTCTAAGGGATAAATCTGACTGATCAAACCATCACAGTAAGTATTGTCAAAATTTAATAAATCATCTAAACATCTAGAAGTAAAACTAAAAGCTTCAATAAATTCAGATTGATTATCAATGGAAAGTGACAACATGAAGTCTCTTTCATAACAATACAAGAACAGATCAGCCACAAGAGGTGCGCAATTCGTATCCATCGGAATACCCACAATTTGTCTAAATAACTTAGTACCGAATCTAATATAAATATTGACAAGTAGAAAGGTGAGAGTATCACACACTTTCTGACATTTTTGACCAAAGTGTATAATTCTTATGCTCTTTAGAAGTGAAAAATGCATTTCTGGCATTACATGCAAGATAAAGAGAATCTTCTCGGTGAAAAGCCCATTCAATTAAATCATTTAGTTTTTCTTTTATTAGATTATGGGGAAGTGTATTGTAAAGAGTGGAAAAATCGTAAGTAGACAGACTTGAAGCACGAAAACGTCTGGATTTCAATTTATTTAAAACCTCATTCGAATTTTTAATAGACCAAAACAGATTTCTTCCTGATCTTTCAAAGACTTTATCACAATATTTAATCACATGCGTTTTAATAGCAGTAAGACAGGAAGTTAATAATTTAGAAAGTTCAGTGGTAGTGCAAGAGCTAGAATTTGCAAGAAACCGTGCTGTGTAAGGTCTTTTTGAAGTTTTGGTAACCAGTATAGCGTAGGAAGCCTGTCTTGGCCTTCTGTTTCACACACAGCAAACTTGGTGGCTGAATGACAAATATGTTTATCTACTATAGCTCTCTCTTCAGCTAAAGGTTGAAGTTCATAGGCCTTAGTACCACCAAACTCCTTTCTTAAGCGTGTTAACATAATGGAGCCGTCACACAACGACGACATTGTTAGCGGCCTTGTCTGCAGGGGCCAAAACAAACTTCTTATGAGATTTTAGAATATCTAGTTTAAGATGACGTAAAGACGTCTTAGGCTTAGGAGATAATAAGTTAGTATTTTGAGAATAGAAAGAAATGCGCTTATTCACTAGTTTTAAAATGCTAAGTTTCCAGTCCTTAAGGGCTTTATGCTCAACATACTCTCGCTTGCACCATCGATTACCGAATTCATTCAAGGCAGCAGCTATTTCATCTCTACATTTACTGAAATCCCTTTAGAATGAAACCGATATTTCGGTCCTTTAGAAATTATATTCCTTATCCTAGAATCAGGAATAATTTTCAAATTGCCAGTAATTACATGACCAGCAGTAGGATAGCAATACACTGAGTTTTTACAATCACATGAATCAGGAGTCTTAGTATCAATATCAAGATCTGAAACAAGTTTATTGAAATTAAAAATGTTTCAGTATTTTGAAAATAAGCAGGAATGGAAGAAAGCACCGAGCTCTCACGAAAATACTGGGCAAATCTATAAAATCCATATCCTTATTAGTGAATGATATTTTGAAGAAATGGCGTTTATGATTAATTTCAGAATCAATGTAAGGACGGAGAGTATGCTGAGTATAGCCTCTAGTTAAGAGAGCCGCATCATATAACTGATTAGAACTATCGTAGAATTTATTCGCCTCGGCGTCCAGAAGACGTAAAACAGAAACGGGTAATGAACTTAGAAATGAAAGCATAGAGTGGCGTCCATGATTGAATAATATAATAGACAGTCACTTCAGTCTAGTATTGTTTCGTTTAAAAGAACGTAATTTACGTTTATAGTTACCATTTTTCCTGGTGCCGTGAGATCTAGTTCTGCGTTTTCGACATTCCAGAAGCGAGAAAATATCAAAATACGGCATGCTGGAAATATTACCCTCATGATAAATGTTGTCATTAAAACCCAGTGGAAAAGGGGTCTGTAAAGATTTAATCCATTTCAGTTCAGCCTCATGTATTTTGATAATTTTGAATCTAGATGTAGAATTTGCATCGTAATAAAGTTTTTCCACTGCTTGTATAACCATGTTATTAACAGAATGACCTGTACATCGAAAGTGACGGTACAAGAAAGTGTCAGTTTTCTTAAGCTTACTCATTCTACGATAATGCTCGTTCAATCTAGTTTTAAGCATGCGGTTAGTTTGACCGACGTACTGCATATTACAGTTTGCAGCACGTCATGTAATTAGATAAATCTGTAGACTGTCATGTCAAACCAGACATGTTAACTACATAGAAGCGTCTGCCGTTTACAGATGAAGTAACGGTAGATGCAGTGCTTAAATGCGAACAACATCTGCACCTCTTGGCATTGCACTTAGAAATACTAGGATACATTTCACTGCTTTTACACGGATTAGTATATTTTCGAAGGAGGGGTGACTTGAGAGGAGAGAGTATTATACGAAGATTATTTATAAACAAATGTGTATGGCCTGCTCCATTGAGATTAACTGAAGTTACAGAAGACAAATTTAAGGGTCTGACCAATAGCGAAGGCAACATAGTATTAAAGTTCTTAATAGAATGGGAAATCCGTACAGAAGAAGCAGAGTGTAACCTAATGGGTGATATTGATAGTTTAAATGAATTTGTGATACTCATTTGGGTTTATAAGGTTTTGATACCGTCAAAACTAAAGCGATCTTCATACCGGTCATTAAGTAAAACAGCATATAAAATTTCTGAAGATAAATCCTTCGAATAGAAGGAAGGTACAACAAAAGCCCACAAAACATCTATGTCTACTTAAAGTACAGGGATGTCAAACAAGCAGTTGTTATACAACGAGGAACGAACATCGGTTTAATAATGACCTTCAACAGGTAGCTAAGGGATGTCAATAGATGGAACAGTGAAAAGCAATTGCATAAGCAATCCCTGAGGATTGGAAAATAAGAGCATTAAATGTATGTACGGGGAGACCTTTTACAGCCGCCACATGGCACAAACAAAACAGCCCTGATATGCAAAGTAGATGTAAAACAAAGATCAGGAATCGATACAATCACATTAATCCACCGATTAAAGACTCCAAAGGAAAGAAACACAAACTTGAAGCGACCAGACCATAATGGAAACCTGAACAAAGGCAGGCCATAAGGACAGTTACTTTCCCACAAAATGGCCAAATAGCCATCCAAAATAAAAAGACACAAGTGATACACACAGTAAGTAACAAACAACAACATAAATAAACCGCCACAGAAGAACCGCCTTGGAGAATTCCACTGGGGGGGGGGGGGGGGGGGGGCTTAAATCGATTTTACAGGGCCATAGTCCTCGCCCTTACTTCTGTCGCGGTATACACTAATTTTGTTTAGTCCGCATGAAGGCTTCCTAACTCATCAGTGTAATATCTCCGAGAACATACAAATAAAAAAAAACTACAGCGATGAAACAAGGTTGAGGACTCGACAGCATACAACAACAGAATTGCTGGAGCAAAAGAAAACCAACAGTTAGACTCCGAGGGGCCCGACCAAAGACGGAGCATCAGGCGCCAACCAACATAAAGAATACTAAAATAAAATAAAGTTCCATTTATGCTTTAACGCTGGAACCGTCATATAATCTTAAGCCCGACCCACCGGTGTGCAATCAAAGAGGGAAGCAAAGTTGCCAACCTTGATTGGGTTAACCACCATGCATGCAGCCTGTTTTATAACATTTATGTTGTACCAAATCTTTATATATCGACGACCTCCATGCTCATAAACCCTATTTGGTTTCACTGGATGGCAGGGCTGAGTGTAGGACAAAATCCCCACCCGGACAAAATCCCTACCGCTAATTTATGTATAGGTGGACAAAATCACTCCCATGTTTTTTGCAACGTGGTAATTATCCCTCCCACACATTTTTACAAGGTGGACAAAATCCCTCCCATGTTTTTTGCAACGTGGACATAATTCCTCCCGCACATTTTTACAAGGTGGACAAAATCCCTCCCATGTTTTTTGTGGATAAAATACCTTCTAAAAATTGTCCAACTGGGACAAAATATATGTATGACTACCACGAACATATGAGCCCCGCCAAGCGAATTTGTGTCTCCGAGCATTCCGTCATGACACCTTTTAACTGCGCATGCCCAGCCATTCAGAGGGGCCAGGGATGTGGCTTTCTGTCTGAAGGTTCCTCTTGATTCACTGCTTGTATGAGCGAGCAGCGAAGGTTCTGGCGAGACTGCGCGGATGCGCAGGCTCGCCTGA
Source organism: Lucinisca nassula (assembly GCA_963580285.1). NCBI lineage: Eukaryota > Metazoa > Mollusca > Bivalvia > Lucinida > Lucinidae > Lucinisca > Lucinisca nassula. The sequence continues at coordinate 14,231,041 of OY757020.1, read as the reverse complement.
ACCTTCGCTGCTCGCATAGGCGATAAGTACCAAAATCGCTTGACGGGGCCCATATAATTTTTATCAAAACAATTTTAAAACATGCTATTTTGTTGTTCTTTATCTTATGATGATTTGGGCTTTGTGTTCAGCGAAGACTGGGGTGAAGACTCTGATCAGCTTGGGCATCTGCCTAGTCAGATATGATCATATGAGTCTTCCCAGTTCACATGAAGAATTTGAAGACCCTGATCAGACATGCTAATATGAATTTTAGCTGAACTCAAAAGACAAATCATTGGTTTTGTCATACAGTGGCCTGTTTATGTATATGTGTTAAGAAAATATGACAAAATATGTGCTTTTGCCACAAACTGGAAATCAAACAAGCAACAACAAAAAAGCTAACTCCAGGACTCAGAGAAATAAAAAGGGGGCTTTCTGAATTTGATGTTCCATGATAGAACAAATAATTTGGGCCTTGTGTTCAGCAAAAACTGGGGTGAAGACTCTGATCAGCCTTGGCATCTGCATAGTCTGACATGAGTCTTCACAATCCACATGAAGAAAGTGAAGACCCTGATCAGACTGGGAATGTGTCCATGCTAATCTGAGTTTTGGCTGGATTCAAAGACAAATTATTGTTTTTTTGTCAAACAGTGGCATGTATATGTATGTGTAAAGCAAAAATGACAAAATGTGTGCTATTATCAAAACATGAAAATCCAAAAGACAACAGCAAAAATAGGTAACTCTTGTACATATTGCTGATGACTTTTATTTATTATGGTTTCTGGTTAATTTGTACTTATATTCTTATTTATTCATTTCTGATCATTTCTTGTTAGTTAGTGCCTTATCCATTCATGCTGAATATGTTTGTATTTTAAATGTGCTAAAAAGCAATTGTTTAATTGAGCACTATCAATGTCAATCATTTTTTTCTAATTGCCTAATTACTGTTCACAGTTAACTAAATTATCTTTATATTCTTTCTATACTTAAATGGTTATCATTGCTGTTAGATACAAACAATTATTTAATAAATAATGTTTTTTCTGTATGCCTGATAAAAATGTTGACAAAGACTTGGTCTTTCTATTGTAATTGTAAAAATTGAGCCTATGCATAATATTTCCTACTTTATCATGTGTGCCTGGTAAAAAGGGTATGAAATGCCCATGAATTGTGGCTGTGCAGTCTTATAGGATTTTTAACTTGAAGAACTTACTATTGTAGAAACTTTTCAATGCAAGAAAGAGGATACCACAAGCAATTATTGGTGCAATTTGAGTCTTGAGGAAGATGTAGTAAAATAGTAGCCAACTGATGTCAGCCAGGAGGGATTATGTCCCAGTTGCAAAATTTACAGAAGTGATTTTGTACACCTTGTAAAAAGAGTGGGAGGGATTATGTCCATCTCGCAAAAAACATGGGAGGTATTTCGTCCACCTTGCAAAAAGTAGTGGGAGGGATTATGTCCACCTTGCAAAAAACATGGGAGGGATTTTGTACACCTATACAAAAATGAGCGGGAGGGATTTTGTCCCAGGGGGATTTTGTTCGGCTACAGGCAGGGCTTGCTATGATATTTCATCTCGATGTTTGCAATGTCTCCAAAATAACCTATATAGGGTTGCATATTAAACCTCCAATCGAACAAACAATAGTGTTGCGAGTCGATGAACCCTATATGGTTTCATTGGGTGGCAGGGCTTGAGATGTTACTTCATCTCAATGTCAGATAAAAGTCCCACAAATTGGAAGCAACGTCTCCAAAATAACCTATATAGGGTAGAGGGGCAAACGAAAGTGATAAGAGTCGATGAACCCTATGCTCATGCACCCTATTTGGTTTCATTGGGCGGAGGGGCTAGAGATTTCATATTCAGCTCAATGTCTGGTAAAAGTCCCACAACATGATCTTGCATTAAAATCTTAATTCTATATATATATACTATCCGTTTTACATGAAACTGATATTTTCTTCCTGATATGTTTTGTTCCTGATACTTTTTCCTAATACTTTTTTTTCCTGATACTTTCTTTCCTACATTCGAAAAATTGTGATATTTTTCTTATATCTACTCAACATATATATTGTGGCTACTAATTAGAACCGCCTCGAGTGCGCAAAATATAGAGTGTTGGTACTCGTTAGAACCGCCACATCGAGATGGTTCTAACGAGTAACCACAATCTATATTTAGAGCAAAAATAAGAAAAATAATATATACCCCATTTTTTCTATATAAAGGTGGGGTTCAAGGGGGTCAAAATAATATAGGCTTTTTTTCGTGATGTTAACCCCACTTTTATATCACAAACTGGGGCTTACAAGGGTATGTATATTTTTTCTTATTTCTGCTCAAAACATAGATTCTGGATTCTGGTTAGAACCGAACCGCTTCGTCGAGGCGGTTATAACGATTACCCAAATCTTTTGAACATAGACATGAAAAATAAAAGATTCTTGATTTGAAAATTTTCAGGTTTTTTTTTGGGGGGGGGGGATAAAAAGTCAATTTATCTCAATAGGCGTGCTTCTTTGATGCCCGTCCATGCGCATCTAAATGATACTTTTCCAGGCGAGCTATGCAGTCTGATGGAACAGTCTGATGACAGCCCTTGATGTGATGCCAGCATATGCGGGTTAATTTCTGATATATCCCAGATTTATTATACCACGGACAGCAGTGGTCGATGGATCGATTCCCGGTTTCTCCAGATTTTCAAATTAGTACAGTCGAACTTAAATGGCTCGAACACCTTTGGGACCTCGAAAATCTGTTCGAGACAGCGGTAGTTCGAGCCACAGAGGGATACTATTAGTGCCATAGCAGGAGGCATAATGGAGATAATTGTGGATATCTTTTCGTTGTTCTGTATTATTAATGTACGTTGTGTGTATTCATTAGAATTGCCTCATCGAGGCGATTCTAATGAGTACACACGGCATACATTTGCAAGATAAATGAAGAAAATCTTCCTTAATTACCCCTATATCGTATTTGGAGGAACTCCCTGCGGACTCACGAACGGATTCGACTCATCCATGGTAAACGAGCCATCGGTGTTCGAGCCATCGAAGTTCTACTGTATTTACACCGAGATCCCGTCTCCATATGGTCTTCGTTGCTGGTGGATCGTAAAACTTACTCTCACATACGCTGTTTTATAGAAACTGAACCAAATCACTCGAAACTGAACAAAATCACTCTGGCCACATGTGTACTGCAACAACGAGTCCGAAATAAGGGAATTAAACCCTGAAAGGTCATTTCCAACAACCCCCACCTCCCCCCCCCCCCCAAAAAAAAAAACAACAAAACAACAACAACAACAAAACTTACTTTGTTAAGAATTTTCGAGTGTTGGCCAGTAGTAATTAAGGGATTTTGTTGCAAAACGATGAGTGTGACCTTATATATCCCCCCACACACATCTTGGGGTCTGGCCGAAGTTGCTGGTGCTATAGATAACATTGTATACTAAATAAGTATAACCAGTGTGCGTCAGATATTAACTTTCACCCGTTTATTTCTAGCGGCCCTTTTTGGAACATTGGAAAACAGTGTAGAACCAGATAAAACGTCTCGAACGTGGCGTCTGATCTGACTCTACACTGTTTGCTCAAAGAACATATATTTTGGTACAACTTACATCAAACAAACATACCTGACACCCTGTTAATTGAAATTGAACCAATCCAAACGTGTAAGGTAGCATATTACATTGCCATATGGGTTGAAAAGGGTGGTTTTCAGGCGTCTACCATATTTTCCCTATATCTGCTCCAAACATAGATTGTGGGTACAAGTTAGAAACAGCAATGAACACCATGACAAGGCGGTTCTGATGAGCCGTGGCTGGTTAATTATATATCCCAGGGTCAATAATTACCCTCCCCTGGTCCCTACCTGTATGACATTCTTCAGAATACCCCAAAGTGAGTTTTATCTCTAAAGGTATTATGCAATCCAAAATGTAGGTGTGTTTGTTTATCCGAAGGAATCACTACTGATAAGAAAGACCAATATATATATATACTGCCATTAATGCACGAACGAATTAAAAAAAGCAAAAAACAAAACAAAACAAAGCAAAAAAACAACCAAAAAAAAAAATAAAAAAAAATAACAAAAAAAAAAACAACATAAGGGTCGACATACAAGCAAGGAGGATTTTGAATTGCCCGTGTTCTCTCGCAATCCCGCGTTTCATCGTGTCACATACCCGTTTTATTCTTATTGGTTGAAATTCTATCGGACAGAAACGCGTATTGAATGTAACTAACGCGTTTCGAATTATCACTTTTATTAGCTAATATATAAGGCGTTGAAATCGCGTGTGTACGCGATGAACCGCGCATTGAAACGCGATTATTTCACACGCACGCAATGCGCGTGTGTCTCGCAGACAACACGCTTAAATGGACAAGATTCTGTCAAGCTTGTCTGTACTTCTGATTGGTCAATATCCTTGGACGTTACAGCGGAATTAGGTACAAGCTGTAACCACTTTACCCCCTAACCAGCTGTTTGTTGCTAAATCTTTTGGCAATGCGTAATATATTACCAGTATTCTGCACATTTATATTACACACCTTAACAAATGAACTTAAAATGTTACCACTAAATATACGAAAATTCTCAGATAAAAAATCTAATATTGTTTATATTTCTGCTCAAAACATATATTGTGGGTCCTTGTTTGAATCTCCCCATCTATGCGATTCTAACGAGTACCCACAATGTATGCATTACGAAAACACGCCTATACAAATACATTGTAAACTTGACTGATGCCAAAACGGAAATTTTAAGATGAAAAATTGTGATAGTTATATTATATCTGCTCAAAAAATAGATTGTGGGCACTCGTTAGAACCGCCTCATGGAGGTGGTTCTAACGAGTACCCACTATCTATATATTAGAGCAGAAGGAAGAAAAATAAAGTATACCCTGTAAACCCCAGTTTTACTATATATAAGTGTGGCTCAAGGAGGTCAAAATTATATAGGAATGTTTTCATGATGGTTTTTGAGCAGAAAAAAGAAAAATGATGTAGATCCCTGTAGACCCCAATTTTACTTTATGAAAGCGGGGTATAGTTTAAACGTTTATTTATTTGTATAAAACATAAAATACTTATAATTAACTAATAAAAATCAAAAATGAGTTCCTTTAAGAGCAATGAAAACATTCATAAGAAAGAAGATGGGTCATACTACGTAGTTTCGGCTAATAAAGCCTCATCAGTAATTCTATAAAGACAACAGTATACAATGGGATTCAGAAGGAAGTAGAAAAGATATATGTGCAATAGTAGCGTTGTGACTTGTGATGATGCAAAATAGTTGGAAATGAGTTATGGTATGGATATGTTTGTGAAATTCATATCAAGATATCTTAACGTCTAGCTGCATTGGCTCCACGGGGGCGTAGAAATGTGGAGTACAATTATTAAAGGAAGTTGGTGCAATGTCATATGTATGTCCGGCTAAGTTAGGCTAGAGGTCTAGTATAACATAAATCCTTTAGTTAGGAATATTATTCATTGATATTGAAACAACTATGTTTGAGAAACCGTCTTGTTGAGTAGAATTCCGGATGCAATAACTATCAGTTACTATAGATACTTAGGAAGGATCGTCTTTTTAAAAAATAGGAGTGACGTTTGCTTGTTTCCACATAGTCGGAAATCTACCCTTTTCAAGACAGAAATTATAAAGATCTTTTAAGGAAAGTGATAGAGGCTGGGCAAGATCCTTGAAAATTTTATTACTGATAAGGTCAGGTCCTGATGTTTTACCTGTGGGTAATGTCGAGAGTATAGATTTAACATCTTCGCTTGTAATTACAACTGATTCGAGTTTATTTTATGTTGTATTTGTTGCTTGCGGTAAAGATGCGTTAAGTTCATCCAAAATTGTTTGTTGCGTAAGAAACACGTTCAGTAGGTCGGCTTTTTCTTTGAGTCACATATAATAATGTTGTCGCTTTTCAGTAGAGGTATGGCAGATTGTTGATCTGTTTTAATGAAGTTTTCTAATGTTTTCCACCAATCCTTTTTGATTTATATTGGGATCTTTGAGTTTATTCTTTAATTTGTTAAGTTCGTCGTTTGTAGTTTTTTGAATAGAAGAAGTGACTTGGTTTCTGACTTGTTTGTATTTATTAAAATCTGGTTGTTGTTTTGTTCTTCTATACTTATCATAGAGGCGTTTACGTTTTCACATGAGTTTCTTTATATTATTAGTCAGCCAAGGTGGATCAGATTTGCGAATGTGTATAATTTTATTTTGAATATGTTTATTTACAAGATTTAAGATTGTGTCTGTTACATTTTGAGCATAAATATCTACATCATTTTCTTTCAGTAAATTCCATTTAGTTTCATTTATTTCGCGGGAAAGTGTTTTGAAATCACCACTGAATCGAACAAAACAACAACCAGAGTGTGTAGTCATGTAACTGACTTCAACACTCGTAATAAATTGTTCACGGCTAAACTTCTTTAGCAGGGTTATCGGTATCATAAACTACGCAAAGCCTTTTCAAAATTTTATAGACGTCATTCTGATTTAATTTCAAAATTCAATATTGGACTTAAATTTCTTCTGCAACAAGGTCTATCGGAACAAGAATTTTATGATGACTTAGTATATAAATTCAGAGAAATATATAACCGCAATGACTTCAGCACCCAACAATCATTCTTCGATATAAAAAAATTGGGTACAACATAAATGTTATACGATAGGCTGCATGCATGGTAGTTAACCCAATCATGGTTGACAACTTTGCTTACCTCTTTATTTGCACGCCGGTGGGTCAGGCCTCAGATTCTATGACGGTTCCAACGTGAAGGCTTATTGAGAATTAGAGATATCTAATTCAAGGTAATGTTGGTTGGTGCCTGATGCTCTGTCTCTGGTCGGGCTCATCGGAGTCTAACTGTTGGTTTTCTATTGCTCCAGCATTTCAGTGTTTTTTATTGTTTTTTTTTTTTTTTTTTTTTTTGCTGTCGAGTCCTCACCGTTGTTTCATCTCTGTGGTTGTTTGATTATTTGTGTTCACGGAGATGTTGCACTGATAAGTTAGGAGGCCTTCATGCGGACTGAACAAATTATTTGTCTTAATCGTGACCGAAGTAAGGGCGAGGATTGTGGTCACGTAAAATCGATTTAAGTCCCCAGTGGAATTCGTTTCCGCTGACCGTTCCAATGCGGTTCTTCTGTAATGGTTTATTTTTGTTATGGTTTGTCTTTGGGTGTTTGTGTCGCTTATGTAATTTTATTTAGGATAGCCTATTGGCCATTTTGTGGGAAAGTAACTGTCCTTTTGGCTTTCCGCTGTTGGTGTTTCCATTAGGGTTTGTTGTTACATGTTTATGTCTTTCCTTTTGGTGTCTCTGATGGGAGCTGTGGGTTGATTGTATCGATTCCTGATCATTGCCTCCACTTCTACTTTTTATTTAATAAAACAAACAAGCCAGAAACCAAGTCACTTCTTCTATTCAAAACCAAGTCGCTTCTTCTATTCGAAATCTTTTTGATCCGAACAATGTGGCCATTTCCAGAATTATTCTGATGTGTTTGCCAATGGAAAGCCATAGGAATACTTCCAAAATCTCGGACATACCCTTCTCGGCAATTACTCCTTTTCTTTCGTTCTGGTCGATAGGCTTGGTGGGCGAAACTTGCTTACCAAGTAATGCCTACCATCCAACGATGCCTGATTACACTCTTCTGGAGTCCATGTCTGTTGGTCCGAACACTGATATTTGCCATTTGTTTATGGAGTAATGATTTTGGATTAACGCTTTGGTGCTACGACCTAAACTACTCTATGATATAAATAGATTTGCCTTGTGTAAGTTTGGATGTGATTTTGTTAAAATTAAATGCATAATGTATAGGGCAATGGTACCGTGTGTGCTGATCTAGAAAGAGCTCACCGACGCCACTCAGAACAACCCTGTTCTTTTTTTACACCAGAAATAGGTCAATAATTGAATCAGAGTTCTCTGTGTGATGCGTGGTTTCGGTTATGATTAGGTCCAAGTTAAAATGCAGACATAAATCATTAATTTTCCTAAAAGAGCCTTGTTTCAATACATCAAAATTGAAATCATCTGTTATCGTTATATTTGAAATATTAGTATCAAATGCGAGTCCAAATGAGTCTTCAACACATTTATAAACAGTAAAGCTTCGATGGCTCGAACACCGATGGCTCGTTTACCATGGCTGAGTCGAACCCATTTTTGAGTCCCTAGGGAATTCCTCAACATTAGAAATAGTGTGGGATAATTAAGGGCATTTTCGACTTTTATCTTGAAAATGTATGCTGTGTGTGCTCATTAGAATCGCCTCGTCGTGGCGATTCTAATGAGTACACACAGCATATATTTTTATTATGGAACACCGTAAAGATGTCCAAAAATTAACCCCGTTATGCCTCCTGGAAGTAACCCTCGGTGGCTCGAACTACCCCTGTCTCGAACAGATTTTCATGGTCCTAAAGGTGTTCGAGCCATTGAAGTTCGACTGTATTAAATTATTTGAATTTGGAGGTCTATAAAAAGTACCCAACAACTCTTTTCTGTTATGAATCAAGATTTCAACCCATATACATTCAATTTGGAGAAGTTCAAGATCAAGTCTTCAACAAGGAAAAATAGAATCACGCACAAAGACACATATACCTCCATAGTTATCTCCCACGTCGTCACGACGATATAAGTTAAATCCATTTATTTTTATTGTTTCATTAATTACTCGTTTATCTGAGGCAAATAGCATCAAAATTTCTTAATTTAGACTCTATAACGTCCACTTTGCTTTTTCTAAAACTAAGACTGACTTGTCAGGTGAGTCATGTATCTGAGCGGATTTGGTTGCCACTTTTTTTTATATTTTAAATTTTGCAAGTCTTGCTACTTTGGACATCTCCTTCCTGATGCCCGGGGCCTCCGTGGAGTGTGGGCCATGTTTGCTAATGTTGACTCGATGGGGGACGCCTATAAGTCCTAGGGTAGGCGTCGCTTGCCTGATACCTCCAGCTGACATGTCTCATGAGCTACGTCGGTCGGTGTGTGCTCAGAGTGGGGTGTGCTGTGTTTGCCGGGTCTTGTCCATCATCCATTTCGGTTTCAGGACTTTGAGGTTGAGACACACTGATGAAGATTAAATATCAGAAAGGCCTCTGTGTCACTAAATTTTGTATAGTTACGCCTTAATTGCTAACTAAGCTCTGAATATTATAGTGAACAATAGAAAACTTGCTGTTGAGGGTCATTTCTCCAAAGGTAGGCCCAGAGGTCGATGAATTTAAAGACGCGTCTAATGGTCCGGGATCTTTCTCTATGCCCCCTATTGGTAACATTGCCATGGTGACAAGAAGATCAAAATAGTTAAGATACTCAAGACCTTTAGCCTTAGCTTGACAACAATAACGCGGGGTTTAAGGGGTCAATATTTTACAGATCCGTTTTCGTGTTGATGATAGAAAAAGTTAAAAGAAATATGTCAAATTATACATAGAATTAAACACTCGTGGTCAGTTCATAGAAAATATATTAACAAGCCATAGTCTCGTTTAATAAAATCATATGAAGTTGCCACTCGTATGAAAGCATCATTTTTTTATACGCTTACCGTCCCTTCCTCCATCGTGGCGTAATATTTTGACGTCGAAAATACTGGTGATTCATTTGTATTGTTGATGTTGAAACGGTAGGTATAAACGTCGCTGTTATGCAGGCCGTCGTTAATCACAAACGTAAATTCAAAATAGTTTGTATACTCAAAATTTAATTGTTTCCCGGGAGCAAGCTGGAAGTTGTTTCCTAAATAAATAAAATAAAATTAACAAATAAAAGTTACTAACTAACTCTCGCGACATCTGAAAATTGTAACTATATGAATAAATTTCATTTTTGAGGATTTTATCGATGAATCACTCATAAACTGCATGAAAAATAGAAGTGTAGGCAATAATCAGGAATCGATACAATCAACCCACAGCTCCCATCAGAGATACCAAAGGGAAAGACACACAAATCTTAAAACAACAGACCCTAATGGAAACACCAACAGCAGAAAGCCAAAAGGACAGTTACTTTCCAACAAAATGGCCAATAGGCTATACAAAATAAAATAACACAGCGACACAAACACCCAAAGACAAACCATAACAAAAATAAACCGCGACAGAAGAACCGTCTTGGAACGGTCAGCGGAAACGAGTTTACGTGGCCACAGTCCTCGCCCTTACTTCCGTCGCGATTTAGACAAATAATTTGTTCAGTCCGCATGAAGGCCTCCTAATTCATCAGTGCAACATCTCCGTGAACACAAATAATCAACAACCACAGAGATGAAACAACGGTGAGAACTCGACAACAAGAAACTACTGAATTAATGGAGCAAAGGAAAACCAACAGTTAGATTCCGATGGGCCCGACCAGAGACAGAGCATCAGGCACCAACCAACATTACCTTGAATTAGAACTCTCTATCTCTCAATAAGCCTTTACGTTGGATCCGTCATTGAATCTGAGGCCTGACTAACCGGCGTGCAATTAAAGAGGGAAGCAAAGTTGTCAACTTTGATTGGGTTAACTACCATTTATGAAGCCGGATATATGAGAGTGATTCGCCTGAGTTTACGCATCGATAAAATCCACAAAGTGACAATAAAATCCTTATAATTAAGAAATAGATCAGCTCTAACTGTGATTTGTTGAGTAATAAATCACAGTTTGGAGGTCAGTTGTAAAGTAGACAAATCACGAGCGCGTAGCGCGCGTGATTTGTCTACTTACAACTGACCGACAAACTGTGATTTATTACTCAATAAATCACAGACTAGAGCTGATCTATTTCGATTCTAACACGCTGAAAATCGGCAATAATGTTGTTGTTTCCTTCAAAATCTCACAACTTTTCGCCATTGTTAGAAGAAATCCCGCTAAAATTAACGACTGAAACACATGCATTTACATCCTTTTCTAACGTTTTCGATGCGAGAAAATGACGTTACACCGTCTAACGTCAAGGAAATCGACTAGTGACGTCATCAATTGGCAGTTTTTAATGACGTCACTTGTCACGCTCTTCCGAGCCGTGATTTGTTGTAGAATAAAACACAGTTGTTTTCCATTGCCTATATAGGCGCGCTGTGTTAGAATTCCAACTATTTCATCGAACTGTTAAAACTGTCACCAAAATGGTAATTATAGGAATTATTTCGAAAGCGTAGCAATGCATTATTTGAATCTGTTGACGTCACTTCATATTCAGTGGCGTATCGCACGGGTTTTAACCTTGCTCTTTGATGACGCATTACATGGGCCCCGTCAAGCGATTTTGGTAGTTTTCGCCTATGCGAGCAGCGAAGGTTCAGGCGAGTCTGCGCATCCGCGCGGTCTCGCCAGAACCTTCGCTGCTCGCTCATACAAGCAGTGAATCAAGAGGAACCTTCAGACAGAAAGCCATATCCCTGGCCCCTCAGAATGGCTAGGCATGCGCAGTTAAATTTTGTCATGACGGAATGCTCGAAGACACAAAATCGCTTGGCGGGGCTCACATAACTACCTGTAGCTGTTTGAAATAGTTCTGCGATTCTTGCTCATAAAATGTATCGAAGTATAAAACTTTTATTTTAACCAATCAAATCGCTTGAAATGTACACATCACGAAATAATCCTGACCTTGAGACAGGGTTTATATATAAAATGCTCAAAAACATAGTGTGGGTACTCGTTAGAACCGCCTTGATGAGGCAGTTCTAACGTGTACCCACAATCTTTATTTTGAGCAGAAATAAGAAAAGTATGTTTCTTTAGCTCCACTGAGCCAAAGGCTCCGGAGTAGCTTATAGGGTGGTAGGCATCCGTCGTTCGTCATCCACTATTTTCAAATGTCTTCTGCTCTGAAACCATTAGGCCAATTCCATTTAAATTTGCATATGCAGCCTCCTGGCATAGAGGGAACGAAAGTTTGCAAGTATGGTCCAGATCACATGACCAAGTTGGCCGCCATGCCCAAATATGTTAAAAACTTCAAACATTCTTCTTCTCCAGAACCACAAGGTCGATTGTCTTGAAACTTGGTTTGTGAGTACTACCAAGTTTGCAAATATGATGACCCTAGGTTGACCTCGACCTATTTTCTGCGAAGGTCAAGTTTGGTTCCTTAGACTTTTCAATGGTAAAATGGCAAAACAATGCATTTTTTTTTTAAAGAAAATATTGTAGTCTATGACATGAGAATATGTTAAAAATGAAAGTTTATGAATGCTTAAGGTCAAGATCATTCAGACCTTGGCTCAAGGTCACTTGAAATATAGGTCCATTGGCATTTGAAAATACATTTTCTCTGAAACCACTAGGCCAATTTCAATTAAATTTTATATGCAGCCTTAGGACATTAAGGGAACAAAAATGTGTTCGAATGGTCCAGATTACACTGACCAAGACCAAGATGGCCGCCATGCCCAAAGATGGTAAAAACCTTAAAAATTCTTCTTCTCCAGAACCACTTGACCCTAGTTAGACCTTGATTTGTTTTATGCCAAGGTCAAATTTGGTTCCTTAGGCTTTTCAATGGGCAAAGGGTAAAACAATGCATTTTTTGAAAATCATTGTGGTCTATGGCATGAGTATTGGTAAAATGAATGTCTATGAATGCTAAAGATCTAGGTCACTCAGTGACCTTGGCTCAAGGTCACTTGAATTACAGATACATTGATATTTCAAAATATATTTTCTCTGAAACCACTGGGTCAGTTTGATTTAGATTTTATACACAGCCTTAGGGCATTGAAGGAACGAAAATTTGTTCATATGGTCCAGTTCACATGAACAAGATGGTCGCCATGCCTACATATTGTAAAAACCTTAAAACATCTTCTCCAGAACCACTGGGCCGAATGTCTTGAAACTTTCTGTAGCATCGGGTGACTGAGTGCTACCAAATTTGCAAATATGATTACCCCAATTTGACCTTGACAGATTTTTCGCCAAGGTCAAATTTGGTTCCTTAGGCTTTCAATGGGAAAAGGGTTAAACAATGGATTTTTCGGAAAATATTGTGATCTGTGACATAAGAATAGGTATGAAATGAATGTCTATGAATGCTCAAGGTCAAGGTCATTCAGTGACCTTGGCCCAAGGTCACATGGATTGCAGGTCCACTGACATTTCAAAATACATTTTCTTTGAATCTACTGGGCCAATTATGTCCCTCCACCGAAGGTGTGCAAGATATCTCATGAACTAGTGGGTGGATTTTAATCAAGTTTGCATGGATATAACATTGGGACAGGTTGAAGAACTGATTAGGTTTTAGTGACTTTAACCTATTTTCAAGGTCACAGCCATGCTAAATTGCTCAAATCTAGGACACATTTTGGTTGTGTGCAGTATATCTCATGAACTACTGGGTAGATTTTTAATCAAATTTGCATGGATATAACATTAGGACAGGATGAAGAACTGATTATGTTTGGTCACTTTCACCTAAATTTCAAGGTCACAGCCATGCTAAATAGGTCAAATTTAGGCCAACTTTAGGTTGTGTGCAATTTATCTGGATTTTTATCAAATCTGCATGGATTAAACATTGGGACAGGATGAAGAACTGATTAGATTTGGGTGACCTTGACCTTACGTTCAATGTCACAGCCATGCTAAATAGGTCAAATTTAGGTCAAATATGAGTTGTGCGAACTATTGGTTGGATGTTTATCAAATTTGCATGGATATCACATTTGGTAAGGAGAAGAATTGATTAGGTTTTTATGACCTTAACCTTATTTTCAAGGTCACAGTGGTGCTGTTAAATTAAGCTTGTTTTGAAAGGGGTATGTGGTAGGGGATATCTGTTTTCTCCGAAAACAAGTCTAATTTCATTTAAATTTTATGTGAAGCCTTAGGACAGTGAGGGAACGAAAGTAAGTTCGAATGGTTCAGGTCACATGACGAAGATGGCTGCCATGCCCAAATATAGTAAAAACTTAAAAAAATCTTCTTCTCCACTGGGCCGATTGTGTATTGAAACTTGATATGAAGCATTGGGTGACAGAGTACTACAGTAGAACAGCGATGGCTCGAACACCGATGGCTCGTTTACCATGGCTGAGTCGAACCCGTTCTTGAGCCCTGGGGAAATTTCTCAACATGAGAAAAAGTGAAGGGAACATTTAGGATATTTTCGTCTCATCTTGCAGGTGTATGCTGTGTGTACTCATTAGAATCGCCTCAAAGAGGCGATTCTAAAGAGTACAAACAGCATACATTTTTATTATAGAACACCTAAAAGAAGTCCCCAAAATGTTCCCTTTATGCCTCCTGGCAGTAGCCCTCAGTGGCTCGAACTTCCCCTGTCTCGAACAGATTTGAGAGGTCCATAAGGTGTTCGAGCCATCGAAGTTCGACTGTACCAAGTTTGCAGACAAAATTACACTAGTTGACCTTAACAAATTTTACAGCAAGGTCATTTTGTTCCTTAGGCTTTTGAATGGGAAAATGGTAAAACAATGCATTTTTGAAAACTATTGTGCGTTATGATATGAGCCCCGCCAAGCGAATTTGTGTCTTCGAGCATTCCGTTATGACAAATTTTAACTGCGTATGCCCAGCCATTCAGAGGGGCCAGGGATATGGCGTTCTGTCTGAAGGTTCCTCTTGATTCACTGCTTGTATGAGCGAGCAGCGAAGGTTCTGGCGAGACTGCGCGGATGCGCAGGCTCGCCTGAACCTTCGCTGCTCGCATAGGCGATATGCACCAAAATCGCTTGACGGGGCCCATATGAGAGTAGGTCCAATATGAATGTCAAACGTCAAGATCATTCGATGGCCTTTGCCACAGGTCACGTAAAATGATATTTTCTCCAAAAATACAGAACCAATTTCAGTTTAATATGCTGCTTCCTGACAATTGCAAATCACCTTCCTACCTACCTACCTACCTAAATCTACCCCGCCTATCGGGACTTGAAATACTAGATGGGCTGCATGATGTCCGGCCGCACATGAGTACTGGTAAACCGCTTGGGCCTATCCAGGCAAAATGATGCGAGTCGGACCGTCCATGCATATAAACCATATTGGTTTCATTGGGCAGCAGGTCTTGAGATGTCTTCTCATCTCAAAGTCGGGTCCCACGAAATTGGAATCATCGTCTCCAAATGACCTATATAGTATTGACAGGGACGTTAAGCCTCAAATCAAACCTACCTACCTACCCAGCCACCCACCTACCTACCCAGCCAAATACCTACCTACCTACCCACCTAGACATCCAACCACCTACCTACTAACTACATGTACCTACCTAGACAACTTCGAAGCAAGAAGATCAAGTAAGAAGTTAGAAGTAAGGAATTAGAAATGTCCTCAATATAAGTTCAGCTTGACAGAATTGCCTTTAATCAAGATTATATTCTTCTACATTCTATAGTATCTGTTTGTCATTGGGCCCAATAAATATGATAAAATCCCTAATAACGCAGCTTCTAATTTCCTTAGATAGGCTTCTCCAACATAAAATATAAGTTTAATTAATGATCATTTAATATACTAAGACAGTTTCGATACAACAGTCTCTTTTATATAGCGTATAACACTTCTCGCGGCTGAATTCTCTCACACCCCTCCGTGAGGGATTTCAGCCGCTTCCGGTGTGACTGAAGAATCTCACGGGATCAATGATCTCACGCTACACCGGCAAGCTAAATATGGTAAAACACCTAAAAATCTTCTTTACTAGAACCTCTTGGTCAAATGCCTTAAAGTTAGTATGAAGCTTTATGTGACTGAGTTGAACTAAATTTGTTCCATTGATGACCATAGGTTGCCTTGACCTATCTTTTGACAGGTCAAATTTGGTCCCTCTGGCTGAGATCAAAAATTTATTTTTCGAAAGTTGTTGTGATTATGAAATGAGAGGTACTGTATGCTTTTATATGTTAAGGTCATTAGCAACATCAACTTGTCAACTGAAATTTTATATACAGCTGCCTTGGCTATGGATGAGGGTCGTTCAAATTCTCCAAATCACATTACCAAAATGGCTGCCATGGCCATATATAATAAGTTTAAATCTTCTCCAGAACCTCTTGGCTGATTTCTTGAAAATGTGTCTACAACATCGGATGACTGACGTCTACAATATTTTAAACATTACGATAACAAACCCGTGCGACAGAGTGCATGTTTCACATCTCCAAAATGGCTACTTTTCTGATGAATATCCTTGATATTTTTCTTAAAAATGCTCCAATCATAGGTTGAGGGTGCTCGTTAGAACCGCCTCAAAGAGGCGGTTCTAACGAGTACCCACAACGTATGTCTTGGAGCAGAAATAAGAAAAATAATGTATACCCCCTTAAACCCCAGTTTTCTCTATATAAATTGTGATTTAGAGGGGTCTTCATTTCTCGGACTTGTTCACGTGATGAATGAGGACCCCAGGTTATAATTACCATCACCTATTTATCTGTACCAAAGATCATAGTCACTCAGATGAGGGTAAAAGGGACCAAATAATACACAGGGCTCAGGGGAGCGATAAGGACCTCAAGGTCCTATTGTTTCATCTTGGAAGTAGAAGTAAAACAAAGATCATTCTTTTCGGCGGTAATATTTTACAATGTGTTAGTTTTCATACACACAGCATACATTTGCAGGATAAAAGACTAAATTCTCCTTAATTATCCCCCACTATGTCTTATGTAGAGGATTTCGCTAGGGGCACAAGAATGGGTTCGACACATCCATGGTAAACGAGCCATTGGTGTTCGAGCCATCGAAGTTCTACTGTACATGTACTCAACTACATTGAACATTTTGCCACCCAAAATATGAAAATGTCCCTATAAAAACTTCCTATATTTTTCATAATTCTGCTCTAAACACAGATTGTTGGTACTCGTTAGAACCGCCTCAAGGATCTATGTTTTTGAGCATAAATAATAACAAGAGGGCCATGATGGCCCTGGATCGTTCACCTGATCCATAGTGTAACAAGTGGGCCCAGGGGAAGGACATTATTTGCCCAAGGGCTATAATCTGCATAATCTTGAGGGAGATCTAAAACCCAATATCAAAGACCGGAGCCTTCTGGTTTCAAACCAGAGGACCAATGGTCCTGAAGACGCTCACCTGACAGCAAGCATTGATTATTTTTAGCATTTGGCTGTATGACCAAGTGGTCCTTAATCACATTCCTGACTCTTGAAGATCAGTTGGAAAATTTTGAGTTTGAATTTTCAGTTATATTTAGCCAAGATAAAGCCTTAGATGAGCTAAAAGGTCAGGAGAAAATATATGGTTAATGGGTGGAATGCTTAACCATTTCTAAAGGGGGTGAGGCCCTCAATTTAACCTACGGTGTCCAAAGATCTATGTAACTAAATGCCCCTTATCACAAGAAAATATATGGTTTATGGGAGAGGATCTGAACAGTTTCTGATATTTGATGCATTTTATGTAATGCAGGGGTGGGGCATGCCCCCAGGGTCTCAAGATGCAAGTCACTTAAAGCCCCTTATATTAAGCAATAAGAATATATATTGTTTATGGGTGGGGATCTGAACAGTTTTCAAGAAATTGGTCACTTTTTGAAAAAAAACAAAAAAAGGGGGAGGGTTACGGTCTATATGTCACTGAATGCGCCTTATCATAAGGAACAAGCATAAGAGTACATGAGTGGGGATCTTAACAGTTTCCGAGAAATAAAGCATTTTGTGCTAAAAAAGGGTTGGGGCATCCCCCAGGTCCCCAGGGTCCCAAAATCCAACTCACTTAATGGGCCTCATCATAAGGAACAATAATATATATGGTTTAGTGGTGTTATTTTGAAGGGTTTGCAAAAGATGAGACATTTTGACTTTTTCCCATACAAAAGCCCATGTGACCAAACTTGACCTTGCAGTAAAGTAGGTCGAGGTCATCCTGGGGTCACCATTTTTTGCAATTTATGATGGGCCCACATCCCTGATGCCACATACCAAGTTTCATGAAATTCGGCCAAGTGGTTCTGAAGAAGAAACTTTTGAAGAGGTTTAGACTTCTTCAACGGGGGGGGGGGTCATGCCCCTCCTCCCCCGGGGCCCCGGGGTTCCACAGGTCCATGTCACTGAATGCGCTTTATCATAAGGAACAATAATATATATGGTTTATGGGTGGGGATCTTAACCGTTTCCAAGATATTAAGCATTTTTTGCAATAAAGGGGGTGGGGCATGCCACCCCGGGGACCCTCCGATACCCTGATGTCCAAAGGTCTGTGTCACTGAATGCGCCTTATCATAAGGAACAAGAATATATATGGTTTATGGGTGGGGATCTTAACCGTTTCCGAGATATTAAGCATTTTGTGCAAAGAAGGGGGTGGGGCATGCCCCCCCCGGGGGGCCCCAGGGTCCCAAAATCCATGTCACTTAATGCGCCTCATCATAAGGAATAAGAATATATATGGTTTAGTGGCATTATTTGTAACAGTTTGCAAGATATCAGACATCTCTACTTTTTCCCATAGAAATGCCCATGTTACCAAATTTAACCTTGGCGTAAAATAGGTCAAGGTCATCCCAGGGACACCATTTATGCAATTAATGATGGGCCCATGTCCCAGGTGCTACATGCCAAGTTTCATGCAAATCGGCCCAGTGGTTCCGGAGGAGAAGATTTTCGAAGGGTTTTTACCATATATGGGCATGGCGGCCATCTTGGTCATGTGACCTAGACCAAAAATGCAAACTTTCGTTCCCCCACCCCATGGAGCCTCCACATGAAATTTGACTACAATCGGCCCAGCGGTTCCGGAGGAGAAGACGTTTGAAAATGTGAACACAAACACACACACACACACAGAATTTTTGCCTGGCCATACTATCAGCTCACCAATGAGCCTTCGGCTCAGGTGAGCTAACAAGAAGAATTTTAAAGGCTATAAGTCTATATAAAACATGTGTTAACCCATGGCTATAATTTGCACAACCCAGGTCGAGGTCAACTATACAAAGCTTCATACCAAATATCTAGGAGGTGATCCTTCTGGTTTCAGACAAGAAAATTTTTAAAGGTTTTCCCTGCATAAGTAAATGTAAAACCAAAGGGTCCCGGGGTTGGGGCATTTTAGGCCCCAGGGTTATATTTGAACAATCTTGGTAGAGGTCCACTAGATGAAGCTACACACCAACAAGAGTCCAGGGGCATGGGCATTTTTGGCCCCATGGCTATAATTTGAAGTCTTGATGGGGGTCTACAAGACGGAGCTTCATACCAAAAATCAAACACCTGAGCTTTCTTGTCGCAGACAAGAAGATTTTTAAAGGTTTTCCTTATGTCTATGTAAGTCTATGTAAAAACAAAGAACCCCGGGAGAATTTTGAACAATCTAGGTAGAAGGCCACTAGATGAAGCTACACACCAAACATCAAAGAACTGGACCTTTCAGTTTCAGAGGAGAAGATTGTTTTAAAGATTTTTCCTGTATAAGTCAATGTAAAACCAAAGAACCCCGGGGCGGGGGCATTTTCGGCCCAAAGCTATAACTTGAACAGTCTTGGTAGAGGTCCACAAGACGAAGCGTCATATCATATATCAAACAACTGAACCTCCTGGTTTAAAACAAGAAGATTTCTAAAGGTTTTCCCTATATAAGTCTATGTAAAACCAAATGGCTCTGGGGCGGTGGCATTTTAGGCCCCAGGGTTATAATTTGAACACTCTTGATAGAGGTCCACTAGATAAAGCTACACACCAAATATCGAAGACCTGGGCCTTGCAGTTTCAGAGAAGAAGACTTTTAAAGTTTTCTTTTAAAAAAATCTATTTTTGGCTCCCGTAACCTTGATGTGCAACGGACCGGAACCATTTGGACAATGTTGACCTACAAGCTACAGATTATGTAGCTGAAGGTAGGAGTAGAGGGGCAGTAACCATTACGATAAATTAGAGCATTTTTTCACATCTCCAGTATGGCTGTTTTTCTGATTAAAATACATGAATTTTTTCTTATTTATACTGCAAACATTGGTTGTTGGTGATCGTTAGAACCGCCTCATTGCGGCGGTTCTAACGAGTACCACAACCTATGTCTTGGAGCGGGAATAAAGAAAATAATGTTTACCCCCTTAAACCCCAGTTTTCTCTATATTTGAATGGGGTTTAGGGGGTCTTTATCACGGGATGCATTACATTTAAAATATAACAACATTACATAACTTGACATTACGTAACATAACATGTCATTAACATAACACATATATGTAAAAACATAAAATAACAACATAAAATTACATAACACAGCACATAACATAGAATAAACCAGATAAACAAGAAGTTTCGCTTGTTTGAATTGAGCCTTTAGGTCCATGTCTACGTTGGAGACGTTGCTTCCTATTATCAGGGACTTTTTCCAGATATTGAGATAGAATGACTTCTCAAGCCGCTTAGAGGATCTAAGCCTGTCCAGGAACCGCGGTGTGAGGCGGACCGCCCATGCTAATAAACCCTTTTGGTTTCATTGGGCGACAGGGCTTGAGATGTCATTTCATCTCAATGCCGGGTAAAAGTCCCACAAAATTGGAAGCAACGTCTCCAAAATGACCTTTACAGTGTTGACGGGGACGTTAAACCTCAAATCAAACAAACAAACAAACAAGACTTCTCAAGCCCTGTCGCCAAAAAAAAACAAAATGTTTTATATGTAGGGACGGTCTGACTCGCACCACTTTGCCTGGGCAGGCTTAGGCCCTCTAAGCAGTTTACCACTGCTTATATGTGGTCGGTTTCAGCTCTGCATGGAACATCATGCAACCCAATCCATCACGTTAATAAGTCCGTGAAATAACGGGTACCCACATCCTTTGTATAGAAGCAGAAATAAGAAAAAATAATGTATACTCCTGAAATCCCTAGTTTTCTCTTTATATAAAGTGGGGTTTAGCGGGGTGTTCGTTTCACGGATTTGTTAACACGATGATAGTGTATATATTCAGCTGACACAAAATCATGTGATAAAGAATAACTATATTTCAGATAACGAGTACCCACAACCTATGTATAGAAGCAGAACTAAGAAAAATAATGTATACTCCTGAAATCCCCTGTTTTCTCTTTATATAAAGTGGGGTTTAGCGGGGTGTTCGTTTCACGGATTTCTTAACACGATGATAGTGTATATATTCAGCTGACACAAAATCATGTGATAAAGAACAACTATATTTCACATTACGAAAACACACCTATATAATTTTGACCCCCTTGAACCTCACTTTTATATAGTAAAACTGGGGTTTACAGGGGATAACCTTATTTTTTATTACTGCTCTAAAATATATATTGTGGGTACTCGTTAGAACCGATGAGGCAGTTCTAACGAGTATCCACAATCTATATTTTGAGCATAAATAAGAAAACTATCAAGGTTTTTCACCTAAAATATTTTTTTCTGCGATAAAGGTTACAATGTATTAGCATAGGCGTGTTTTCATTATGCGTTTACTCATCATGTTAACAGGTCCGTGAAATAAACACCCCCTCAAAACCCCTCTTCATATCGAAAAAGAAAACTGGGGTTTACAGGGGTATACATTTTTTCGTTATTTTTGCTCCAAGACATAGGCTGTACGTACTCGTTAGAACCACCTCACAACCGCCTCAGTGAGGCGGTACAACATGTGTTATGAATTTAAATGAGAAAAATATATCACAAATTTTCAATGGAAAAGTAGCTATATTGGGATATAGTAAAGAATGCCCTATGTCACACGGTGGTGTTATCGTAATTGGATGTTTAGTGACGGTCTCGGTAGCGCAGTTGGATGCACGTCTAACTGGTGAACAGGAAGTAGCGAGTTCGATACTTGTCGCGTCGGGTTCGTTCCTTTCCGGAAATTGATCATGAATTCTTTTTTACGGACATTCTCTTCCTTCCACTGATTCAAGAAGGGAAGTAGTCAGTCTATGGCGAATTAATGTACACTTATTTGGAAAATGTGTCCATGCGAAACAATGGCGTCCAACATGGTGTCAGAAATTACAAAAATTAGGTAAAAATTGTAACAGCTTTCTATTTCTGCTTTCAACATAGACTGTGGGTCCTCTATAGAACAGCCTCAATGAGGCGGTTCTACCGAGTACCCACAATATGTTTTTCAAAAATTAGGCAAATAATGTATACCCCCGTAAACCCCACTTTCCTTTATTTGAAGTGGGGTTCAGAGGGGTCTTCGTTTCACGGACTTTTCATCGTGATGGTACTGGTTATAGGGCATCTTACATGAGAGTTCATGGTTTTATTGAATGTATTAAACGATTTGCGGAAAAGGGATAAAATGCCAAGTTTTATCCTTTTTCCTCAATGAGGTTAATAAATTCAATAATACATGAGCGCAAATGCAAGATTCTTTTTATCATATGAAATTTACCAATTCACGAGTTTCATCACGAAAACACACCTATATAATTTTGACCCTTCAAACCCCACTTTCATACAGAAAAACTGGGGTTTACAGGGGTATACATTATTTTTCCTATTCCTGCTCAAAAACATAGATTGTGGGTACTCGTTAGAACCGCCTCAATGAGGCGGTTCTTCTTATTTCTGCTCAAAAACATAGATTGTGGGTACAACAATCTATATTTTGAGCAGAAATAAGAAAAATATCACAATTTTTCATCTGAAAATTTAAGTGTTTTCGGCGGTAAAATTTACAATGTATGTGTATAGGCGTGTTTTCGTAATGATGTCTATACAAAAATGTCAATATTCCACAATTAGCTAGCGCAACGTCGGTAAGGACGTGGAACGTGTAATGCTACGGGACACATCTAACTAATTTTTTTGTATATTATTTCCGAATTTAATACATGCGTTTTTACATTCTCGGATTCATCGTCATTATTCTAATAAACTCGCATATTCGTATGCGTGCGCAGGAAAAGTGTGGTTACCATCACGTGAACAAGTCCGTGAAATGAAGACCCCCCTAAACCCCACTTTCTACAGAGAAAACAGGGGTTTACGGGGGTATTCATTATTTTTCTTATTTCTGCTCCAAGACATAGGTTGTGGGTACTCGTTAGAACCGCCTAAATGAGGCGGTTCTAACGAGCACCAACAACCTATGTTTGCAGTATAAATAAGAAAAATATCAGGGATTTTCATCAGAAAAGTAGCCATTTTGGAGATGTGAGAAAAATGCACTGTGTCGCACGGGTGTGTTAGCGTAATGCGTCAACTGACCGGCTCGATATGGTATAAACAGTATTGAGTGGACCTTCAAACTTTAATATAAACAAGAGGTTTATGAGGTTCTGGTCGCTCCATTAAGCCCTGAGTATTATTTGATCCTTTTTTCTTCATCTGTGAGTGACAATGAACTATGGCCCTGACAAATAGGTCAAGGTCAACCTGGGTTCATTATTTACAAAATATTCCAGTACTCAGTTACCGGAAGCTGCATACGAAGTTTCAAGAAACCGGGCAAGCGATTCTGGAGAAGAAGATTTTTTATTTTCTACTAATATCCAATATGGCCATGACAGCCATTTTGGTCATGTGACCTGGACCAATTGCATCCATTGCCAAGGCAGCTATATGTATACTTTAGTTAAAATTGGTCCAGCAATTTCTGAGAACATACATTGAAAAGTTGCTGGA
This sequence comes from Lucinisca nassula, assembly GCA_963580285.1. Lineage (NCBI taxonomy): Eukaryota > Metazoa > Mollusca > Bivalvia > Lucinida > Lucinidae > Lucinisca > Lucinisca nassula. Next base: position 14,207,376 of record OY757020.1, on the reverse strand, counting down.
CACCTGGGGCTAAGGTCGCGGAAAGACCTTGACATCAAATAGCATTCACGGACATTAGAACAGTATCTTCTCTCATTTCGAAAATGCATTTTAACCTCTTTCCCATTAAAAGCCTAAGGGGCCAAATTTGACCTTGTCCAAGGATAGGTCAAGGTCAACCTTGGGTCATCATTGGTACAAATTGGGTTGTATACAGCCAATTAAACCTACATTCTACCTTATCCTCACTACAAATCCTAGGGAACCACGAGAATAAATCAAGGTCAACGTAGGGTTATCATTTTAACAAACTAAGATGTACTCAGTATTCCTGATTTCAAGGCAGTCGGCCCAGTGGTTTTGGGGATCAATATGAAATCTTGTTTAGGTTTTACCATAGCTGGCCATGGTAGCCACCTTGGCCATGTACCTTGGATCATTCCATAAATATTTTGTTCCTCCATTGTCAGGAGGTTGCTTGTAAAATTTAATTGAAATTGGCCAACCTGTTAAAGAGAAAATGCTCTTTAAAATGTTGATGTACCAGCAATCCTAAAGACATAGGCCAGGATCTTCAAATGACCTTGTCCTTTGGCATTCACAGACATTCAAATGGGCCAGATGTTTTAGAGAACACGTCGTTTGAAAAGCCAGTGGACCTGCAATCCGAGCGACCTTGGGCTAAGATCGCCGAATGACCGTCACCGTTAGCATTCATAGCCATAGCTTTTACCTGCCGTCATGTCACAGACCACAATATGTTTCGGAAAATGCATTGTGTTATCCTTCGTTCCCAATTAAAAGCCTCAGGAACCACATTTGACCTTGGCTTGGCCTAGTGGCTCTGAAGAAGACGATGTTTTAGGGTTTTTAACATACATGCACTTGGGCATGGTGGTTGTCTTGGTAATGTGTCACACTTTGGCCTAATTAGTAGTATCAAAGGTAATGATGAGTCATAATTGAGCCCCGCCAAGCGAATTTGTGTCTTCGAGCATTCCGTCATGACAAATTTTAACTGCGCATGCCCAGCCATTCAGAGGGGCCAGGGATATGGCTTTCTGTCTGAAGGTTCCTCTTGATTCACCGCTTGTATGAGCAAGCAGCGAAGGTTCTGGCGAGACTGCGCGGATGCGCAGGCTCGCCTGAACCTTCGCTGCTCGCATAGGCGATAAGTACCAAAATCGCTTGACGGGGCCCAATTATAATTCTGATCCTGAATTCTGTTAGTAGATTAAGGATATATATGTATACATAGTTATTACGTAGTGTTTTTAAGAAAGTCAGGCGAGCGGAGAGAGAAAGAGAAAGATCAGTTGGCCGTTAGGTTTTGAGTGAGAAGAACATACTTGGTGTTATAGGAAGCATAAAAATATACAAGGTCAAAACGATCATGTGTTCTATTCATTAGATCCCTTAGATAGTGGGACACATGTAACATAGACAATTTGAGCAAAAAGACTAATATTTACTTGATCACTTGTTTGAACAAGTGATTGACTACAAAATGTGGTCCCAGTTAAATCATTAAAACATACCATTTAAGGTAAACATAGTTGTTCCAATACTTGGGTTACTTCGCCATTTTATCGTATGTGTCTGGGCGTCCGGATCATCTATAATCATGGTAAACAAGGTCGTTCCTGCTGCTGTGGATTCCGGCCAGGTGTCAGTTAGATCCAAGACAGTTGTTGAAGGTTTTGTGTTTTGCCCTGAAATCAGATACACAGGGACGTTTTTTTCCAGTAAATGTGTGTGTGTGTGTGTGTGTGTGTGTGTGTGTGTGTGTGTGTGTGTGTGTTTGAGATTTACATCCCATCAGCACATAAGGTGATACGGAGACGGGAGCTCTGTTCGTCAGACCGTTCAATGCATATAATCATTTTGGTATCATTGGGTGGCAGGGCTCGAGGCGTCATTTCATATCAATGTTAGTTAAAAGCCCACAAAATTGGAACCAGCGTCTCCTAAATGAACTTAATAGTGTTAACAGGAACATTAAACCTTAATTCAACAAAACAAAATACAGTAAAATTCCTATATTAAGACCACCTTTGGGACTGTTCAAAAGTGGTCTTAAAGACCACTTTTGAACAGCCCCAAAGGTGGTCCCTGAGCAGAGGATATTTTGTGCAAGAAATTCGAAGAGAGAATAACTGCACCCTTCTCAATAAGCTTTTTAAAACAGAATTAGTCTTAATTTCAGGTGGTCTCAATAGCGGAATTTTACTGTACATCCATTCATCCGTCCGTCCGTTCGTCCGTCAAGCCAGCAAGTCAGCCAGACATGCTTTGGTTTTTTCTTGAGGTTGGAGGTTGTGATGGAGGGATAGGCGGTTGTACCACCCTTTAAAGATTATTTAACTTATTTCGAGACTATCGTGATCAGACAGAAGTGGGCGAAAACCGGTTTACCCGGAGAAAAACACCAGGACCTCCGCCACGCCTTGATTTATCTATACTTTTTATGCCCTTCTTACGTGAGTAATTTAAGTCTTTAGTATCAAACCAATAAGGAAGTTTTCATAGAGGATCTTACATGAGTGTTCATGTATTATTGAATTTTACTAAACGCGTTGAGGAAAATTGATAAAATGCGACGCACGAATAATGAATAATACATGAGCACGAATGTAAGATTGTATTCATCACATGACATTTAAAACGCATTTTTTTACGATTTGCTTCCACAAATGTCAATTTAAGCAAACGACGTCGTTAAGGACGTTGTACGTGTAACGTTGCGGGTCGTATCTAACTAATTTGCATATTTAATCCACTAGTGGATTATCGAATTTACGACGGCGGGTCAATAAAAAAACCAGCCCAACTTATTTCTGGGTGAGATCGATCTCTTCTTTTTCAATGCAATTGCCATCTAGAATGATATACTTGGACCAACGCTGTTCCAGCGCCATCAGCCCAGAACTGAAGACGCCAGGGTCCTTGTCTTCGACCCACTCCTTAACCCATATCTTGCTGAATATTTAGTTTAGCCACACCCATTTCTGACTTTGAACCAATCGGATTACTTCATGTAATTTATTCTTACAAATCCTTAAACTTCATGTCAAACAGTGTAGATCCAGATCGAATGGCTTCTTCAGAAGCCATCAGATCTGGATCTACACTGTTTCCAAAGATAGGGGTTGTCGTGAACAGCAAGATAAGGGTTAACTGTCGCTACGACTGGACCGGAAACGATATCCTCGGATATCCTTTTTCAAGTTTGGGAATAGGAAATAGTCACTAAAAGCTAAATCCGGAGAATATGCGGGGTGCTTTATTTTCTCGTAACCATTCCGTTCAACAGCATCCATTGCATTTTTTCAAGTGTGGACTCTTGCATTGTCCTGTTGGAGCAGAATCCCTTTGGAGAGTTTAACCCGACATTTTTCACGGATCGCAGTTCTCAGGTGGTCGAGCAAATTTGCATAATACACACCTGTTATTGTACTTTTCTTTGCCAGAAAGTCCAACACAAAAGGCTCCTACCAACTGCTGCCTTTGAGATTTATTCTCTGTCTCATAATAATAGGTTTAGGTGTCATCTACAGTCACCAGACATGAAAGAAAACCATCTTCCTTTGACCTAAACCGCTTCAACAATTTGCTGCATACTGATGCTCTGGTTTCCATTAGCTCGTCGCTAAAGGATTTTGAGACCCAACGGGCTGTCACTATGCGCATACACAAGCGATCATGAAAAAGTTTTGAAACGTTACTATGTGGAATGTGTAATGCATTCACTAGTTCTTCCACCTTAATTCGCCATTCAGAGCATACCAGATCCGGTACTTTGTTACACATTTATTCATCGGCGGCATCTGAAGAGCGTCTCAACCTGGTTTCGTCTTCTAAACATGTTCTACCGCGTTTATATCCTCGGATCCAGAATTTAACTTTTGCATACCATGGTGCAGAAGACCCATAAACATTAGTCAACTCGCAATGTATTTCCTGACCTGTTTTCCCTTTCAAATACATGTACCGAATTACAGCAGGGTACTCAACGTTTGAGGAAAAGCTTGCGTTTGCATCGCTAGCCATGTTTGACGCTCAATATCATATGAGTGAATGACACGATAAGGATGTATTTTTTGCATTCATGCCTTAAACAGACATTGAAACAAGCATGAATATCTTGGTTGTCTCGGTCAATTTGCTAGGGTTAAGCTGGTTACTTCTTGAATTGCCCTCGTATTACATGGCTTTATAACATTCTCATAGGTTACGTTATAATTTGAGCCAGCGCATTTCAAAATCTACAAGAAGGCTTGAGCAACCAGCGAAGACTCAGATCAGCCTGCGCATAGCGCAGTCTGATCAGAGTCTTTGCTGGTCGCATGTGCCTACTCTAGGCTAATATCTATGCAAAGAGACATAGGCAAAAGGTCTTGTTATAGTGGATTGGTGCGCAGGTTGATTTCAGTCTCTGCTGGTCGCACCGGTCTTATTGTAGGTTTTGTCAGGCGCGAGCTCATATGATAGATGTAACACTGTAGCCGGAGAACAATCAAAGCAGTGGCAGCACTGGTGGGATGATTGTCTCTGATTGTAGAATGGCGAAATTTTCCTGAACTTAGACTGTTTCGTTAAACACTTAGATTCCATAATTAAACAAACAGTGCAGACACTAATCATACGCCGCGTTTTGCGACGCCGCGTTTAGCGGCGTCTGATCTTGGTCTAAACTGATTGCCAATGTCCAAGTCAAGAAGCTCAGACCATATTTAACAGTTACCCAATACTCTGACGTCACAGGGAGAAGCATTGCCTGCTATAAATAACCGTTACCCGGATTTGGTACATGGTCAGCGATAGCCACGTGGACAAAAGTAGGTGGGAAGCCTTTGTGGTGAGTAACTTTGGGTCGAATGAGAAACAATCGACCAATAATCCACATTAAATGTTTCTCTAAGAAATGCTAGAGACGCCAAACATTTTGGGGGTTACGTAAGCGGAATTGAGATACAGTCAACCCGTTATAACGCGAATACCTCTTGATCCATGAGAATTAGTCGAGAACGGAATAGTTTGATCGTTATGAAAACACGCCTATACAAATGCATTGGAACCTTTATCGCCGAAATAAATGAAACTTTTAAGAAGAAAAATTATGATTTTTTACTTATTTCTTCTCAAAATATAGATTGTGGAAACTCGTTAGAACCGCCTCATCGAGGCGGTTCTAACGAGTACCCACAATCTATATTTTAGAGCAGAAATAAGAAAAATAAGGTTTACCCCTGCAAACCCCAGTTTTACTATATAAAAGTAGGGTTCAAGGGGCTAAGAATGATACAGGTGTGTCTTTGTGATGTTTAGTGATGTTTAATCATAAAGCTACGTGTAGGTCATGACGCATTACATCATATAAATTTCATGTAATCAAACTGGGGGTTACAGGGGTAAATTTTTTATTTATTATTTCTGATGTAAAAGATTGATTGTTTGTACTCGTTTGAACCGCCTCGAGGAGGCGGTTCTAGGTTCTAGCGTGTACCATCAATCTATATTTTTAGAGCGAAAAATAAGAAAAATATCACAATAAATCATCTTAAAATCTTTCGAGTTTTCGGCGGTAAAATTTAAAAAGTATTTGTAAAGGCGTGTTTTCATCATGAGTATCACTTATGAAAAAAGTGTTTTAACGATGCTCAATATAATGATTTGTTTGATTTGAGGTTTAACGTCCCCGTCAACACTGTAAAGGTCATTTTGGAGACGTTGCTTCCAATTTTGTGGGACTTTTAACCGACATTGAGATGAAATGACATCTCAAGCCCTGTCGCCCAATAAAACCAATAGGGTTTATTAGCTCGCACCGCGGTTCCTGGACAGGCTAAGATCCTCTGAGCGGTTTAACAGTACTAGTGTGCGAGCCGGATTCAGCTCTGCGTTGAAGCATCATGCAGCCCATATATTTCTTCAAGCCCCTATGAGCGGTCAATATAATGAAGGTATATTTATGTACTTACTCATAAGAATCGCCTCAAAGAGGAGATTCTAGTGAGTACACACAACAAACCGCAACAACATAAAATAAGGAAGACTCCCCTCAAATATCTAAATATATGGATATCTAGAGCTATTGCATACATTCTCTAGGGTTGGGCGACATGGCTTGAGATGTCATTTCATCTCAATGTCGGGTAAAAGTCCCACAAAACTGGAAGCAACGTCTCCAAAATGACATTTACAGTGTTGACGGGGACGTTAAACCTCAAATCAAACAAACAAACATTCTCCAGGGACAACAGCGAGTTTGAAAAAGACACATCACACAAACGTACCTATATAAGTTTGATCCCCGTAAACCCCACTTTTATATAGTTAAACTGGGGTTTACAAGGATGAATATTTTATTTTTCTTATTTCTGCTCAAAAACAAAAAATGTGGGTCCTCGTTAAAACGCCTACTAACGATGATCGTCAATCTTTGATTTCATCACGAAAACATGCTAATATAGTTTTAACCCCCTTGAAACCCACTTTTATATAGTAAAACTGGGGTTTACAGGGGTAACGCTTATTTTTTCTTATTTCTGCTCTAAAATATAGATTATGGGTACGCGGTTCTAACGTGTATCCACAATCTTTATTTTGAATAGAAATAAGCAAAATATCACAATTTTTCTTCTTAAATTTTTCATTTTTACGGCAGTAAAATTTACAGTGTATTTGTATAGGCGCGTTTTCGTACTGTGAGAAGATATATGAAAAATATCAGGATTATTATCTGGATTTGTATTTTGTGGCATAACGATAACACTCCTGTGCGACATAGTTCATTTTTTCACATTCCAAATTGGCTACTTTTCTGATGTTAATCCTTCATATTTTTCTTATTTATATAGCAAACATAGGTTGTGAGTGCTCTATAGAACCGCCTCATTGGGGCGGATATAACGAGTAACAACAACTTATGTATTGAAGCTGTAATGTAAAAAATAATGTATACCATCGTAAACCCCAGTTTTTTTCTGTATAAAACGGGCTTAGGCGGGTGATCGTTTCACGGATTTGTTCATGTGATATAAAATTTTACCAATATATTCGAATTTGAGTGTTTTCGTAATGATGGTTAACGACCCATCCGTATTTGAATTATTTGAGTTTTAATGTCAAAACGAAGTTTTCCCATGTTAAGTGAGATTTCCTTTTAAGACACGAATTACATTGATTTGTATAAATTTCCTGTAGCGGCCATACCAAATTCCTAATTGTAAACCCGGTACATTTGATTGATCGCGTTGGTATTCAACGACACGTCAACCCGTGTGAGCCATTTCATGTCATCTCCGGGATACACATCACGAAAACACGCCTATATAATTTTGACCCCATTGAACCCCACTTTTATGTAGTAAAACTGGGGTTTCCGGGGGTATACCTTATTTTTCTTATTTCTGCTCCAAAATATAGATTGAGGCGGTTCTAACGAGTGCACACAATCTATATTTTGAGCAGAAATAAGAAAAATCTCATAAAATTTTTAGTTTTTCGGCGATAAAGGTGGCAATGTATTTGTATAGGCGTGTTTGCGTAATGATCACGTGAACAAGTCCGTGAAATGTTTACCCCTCATATCCCACTTTATATAGAGAAAACTGGGGTTTAAGTGGGTGATCACTATTGTTCTTAATTTTTCTCCAAAACAGAGGTTGTGGGTACTCGTTATAACCACCTCAATGAGGCGGTTCTAACAAGGCGGTTCTAACGAGTACCCACAACCTCTGTTTGCAGTATAAATAAGAAAAGTATCAAGGATTTTGATCAGAAAAGTAGCCATTTTGGACATCAAGAAAACACGCCTATATAATTTTGACCCCCTTGAACCCCACTTGTATATAGTAAAACTGGGGTTTCCGGGAGTATATCTTATTTTTCTTATTTCTGCTCTAAAATATAGATTGTGGGTACTCGATCGAGGCGGTTCTAACGAGTGCCCACAATCTATATTCTGAACAGAAATAAGAAAAAAATCACAATTTTTCATCATAAAATTTCTATTTTTTTTTTGCCAAAAAATGGCAATGTATTTGTATAGGCGTGTTTTCGTAATGTGAAAAATGCACTATGTCTCACGGTTGTATTATCGTAATGAATAGAAGAGGCAGTACAGGAGGTGAAAGTGAAGGATATAGGATAAAGAGAATCAAAGCGCCAAAAGGCACTGAAATGACAGATTCTGTGTAAAATTCAGATTAACTTTCTTTAGTGTTAAGGACAATGGCGCTGGAGTGCTGATTTTTTAGTTTGGTTCACAAAACTGAGGTGAATCGGCTGTTATACACTTTCATCATCATTTTACTTGGACGTTATAGATAATACAACATGCAAATGACTACCCAGCAGGCACACGTCGCTAGGGCAACGTCAAATCAACGCCGATGCAACGTCATGACGTTGCACCGACGTTGATGTGACGTCACAAGTACGTCATGTACCTGCTGGGATAGTTGCCGGTTTTATGACAACACAAAGCGCAGACGCAACTTTCTTGTAAAAGCTTACACTTGTTGACTGAGATGTGTTTCGCGGCTTATCAAGAACCTGCCTTATGTCGTGCGCTATAATAAAGGAAAACACTTTTTTGTGCGATGTTTGAAGTTTTGCGGCATTTGACTAATTATTTATCACAACATTGTGCTTACATATTCAGTTATTCAGACCTATACAACAGAATTGGACAGCGATAACTGTTAGGCTTGCTACCGTACGGTGAAGTTTCTAGCGTCACGTACTCCGCACTTAATTAGTTCATGTACGTGTTATGAGTCTGTACCCTTTCAGCCCTTTATAGCTAAGTACAGATACCTACAGATGCAAACATTGTAGAACCTGGTGAGATGGCTCATAATGATACATTGCATTCTGTTGTACATGGTTTGACATGCAGTTGACGACTATTGACTAGACACCCAAATTACATGTAACATACACCGTCTGTGTCCCCTACTGGGGTTAAGGCGAAACCGGAAGAAAGAAAGAAAGAAAGAAAGAAAAGACATGTGTAGAATGGACGCGTACAAATTCAGTGACTGAAGAGTGAACTGGAGAAACTCGTGGGTGGAAGGTGTAAAATCTTAACCTGGCCTGTAACTGTTTTGTGCGGGTCAGGACCAGACAAAGCGGCTTGGCCGATAATCAAAAGTTAAATACAGCTTATTATACGCTCTATTTTTTTTTATTTTTCATAGTATATCTAGATTCTTAAATGGTGTGCACTGATTGTAGCTCTATACATATTTTTTTTTTTTTTTTTCTCTTTTCTAAAAATATACAAAGGTACTTTAATGGCGTATTGATACAAATATAATTAATCATAACCCATTTTGTACTGAATGTAATATTATCACTTATCTCACGAAGATTTCATTTCAAAATCCCGGTTCAAAATTAAGGGGCGTCAGCTAGAAATATAGGAATTAAGGAAAAAAATGGGCTTACTTTCGACAACAGTGAAGCCCGCAGTGAAGGCCGTGGTTAGACGCCGCCTCCAAGATTCGCCAATGACCCATTATGCGGTCGTCTGTATAAAATGGGAACTTTCCTTATGCATATTCAATTAACTTTTCTCGTTTTGTTTGTAATTTAAGAAAGACCATTTTTGTATTTTGATTACAAATGAAACAAAACATGTAATCAAAATGCGGAAATAATGCAATGAGAAATTAGTTTTGAGACAGCGAGCATGAAAAGTCAACAAACAACGGACTATCCGTGTTTGTGCGGAGTCATATTTCAAAAGTAGTGGAAGCCGGAAGGTCGGACGTTAAAATTGTAAACATGCAGTACGACGAAGAATGACAGAAGGAATCTGTCATTAAAAATGAAAGTGACTAGGGCCCCGGCAGCGCTATCAGAGGAGTTGGATTTTTTTCAAAGGGCCATAACCCTGAGAGCATTGTAGCTATAGTTACATAACTTGCCACGAAATTATACAATTATATTGTGACCTTATATTTAAAGTTCGCTGATGATGCGTTTGACGGTTTGTAAGTTATTAAGAAAAGAAACATGAACAATGTGGACGTTTTTAAGTTTCTGCAAAGGGCCATAACTCTGAGAGTATTGTAGCTAGAGTTATGTAACGCGCCATGAAATTGTGTAATGATATTGTGACCTTATATTTACAGTTTGAAGTTGATACGTTTGCCTATTTGCAAATTATTAATAAAAACACGAAAATGTGAACGTTTTAATTTTATGCAAAGGGCCATAACTCTTAGTTAGAGTATTGTAGCTAGAGTTATGTAATTCGCCATGAAATTGTGTAATGATATTATGACCTTATATTTAAAAGTTTAGGTTGATACGTATGGTTATTTGTAAATTAATTATAACAAAACTTGAAAAATGTGGACGTTTTAAGTTTTTGCAAATGACCATAACTCTAAGAGTATTGTAGCTAGAGTTACGTAACTTGCCATGAAATTGTGTAATGATATTATGACCTTATATTTAAAGTTTTAAGTTAATGCGTTTGACGATTTGTAAGTTATTAAGAAACAAAAACATGAAAATTGTGGAGGGATTTTAGTTTTTCAAAGGGCCATAACACTGACAATATTGTAGCTAGAGATACGCTACTTGCCATGAAATTGTGCAATGATATTGAGACCTCATCTTAAAGTTTGAAGTTGATGTGTTTGAAGGTTTGTAAGTTATTTAGAAAAAAAACAAAATGAAAAATGTGGACGGCAGACAGACGAACAGTCAGGGTGATTGCTATAGGGCACCCGCACAAATGTGCATGGCCCTAATCAATCGAAAGGTAGAAGCAGAAGAAACAACATCTCTCCCCACCCCACCCCACCCTCTACCCTTACCTTGACCAACTGTAAGCCAATATCAGTTGGACGCCCCAGTGACGTAAGATGTGTGACACCTTCGTCTCCCAATAACCCGGAACACATCACGAAAACAAGCCTTTATAATTTTGACCCCCTTGAACCCAACTTTTATATAGTAAAACTGGGGTTTCCGGGGGTATACCTTATTTTTCTTATTTCTGCTCTGAAATATAGATTGTGGGTACTCGTTAGAACCGCCTCGATGAGGCGGTTCTAACGAGTGCCCACAATCTATATTTTGAACAGAAATAAGAAGAAAAATATCACAATTTTACATCATAAAATTTTAATATTTTCGGCGATAAAAGTGACAATGTATTTGTATAGGCGTGTTTGCTTTATGAAACAGAGAGAATCCAGCATGAGCAGAGTCAACAATGTTTGCCATACCATCATGGGAACAAGTCCGTGAAATGAACGCCCCCTCCCCCTAAACTCCACATTATATAGAGAAAACTGGGGTTTACGTGGGTATATATTATTTTTTTTTATTTCTGTTCGAGACATAGGTTGTTGGTACTCGTTAGGAACGCCTCAACGACGCGGTTCTAGCGAGCACCCAAAAATCATGTTTGCAGTAAAAATAAGAAAAAATGTCACAGATCTCCATCAGAAAAGGAGAGACGGTTTGGAGATGTAAAAACACGGATGTGAAACCCCATTTTTAAAACAATGGACGTGTGGAAAGTAAAAGATTGAAGAGTCGACTTAAGGGGAATGGGGACACCAAGCATATTTTTCCGCCATTTTTCAAAGGGAGACAACTTTCGGGACTACCTATTCAGTTTTCTATATGCCCTGTCCCACTGAATAAGGGGTCTACTCTTAAAGGAAAGAAGTTGCTCCTCAGGAGCAAATGCTTTCCTTTAGGAGGAGCAAATTATTTCCTTTAAGAGTTGACCCCTATTGACATGGGAGACAAAAACACTTTTGCAGGAGTTGCCTCTCCTTTAGAAACGGGTAAATATACAAAACCAGTCCGTGAAATGAACACACCTGTAAACCCTTATTTATACAGAGAAATGTGGGGTTTAAAGGGGTAAACTTTTTTTCTTACTATTTGCCTTAAAATAGATTGTGGGTACTCGTTAGAGCCGCCTGAATATGGCGGTTCTAATGAGCTCCCACGCGTTTTTTTTTCATCAAATATTCGGGGTCATATAGTTTGTGGTCTCTCGGTCTGTTTGTCTGTCCACAAAAGACTTAATATTGGTAATAACTTGTGAATGGTAACTGATAGGGCTTTCATATTTAACATGTGTACTCCTTGTAAACCGGACCTCCCTGGCCTAGTGGATAAGAGTGCTGACTCTTAATCATTAGGTCTCTCACCGCTGTGCTTCAAGCCTGGCTCGGGTCACATGTGAAACGCCAAGTTCTGAAACGGAAGGTCAGGTGGTTTTTCTCCGAGTACTCCGGTTTTCGCTCACCTCTGATTAACGATATGCTCGATATGAGTGAAATAATCTTGAAAGGGCCATAAAACCAACCCAAAAACTCCTTGTCACAAGACCTTTCCTGTGGTACCATAATTTTTGACCTCTTGACATTGACTTTTGGCCTACTTTTTAAAAACTTTAACATTGGCCATAATTTTTTATTGTTATGTGCTAGGGAATTCATATGTTTTCACATGTGCATTCCCTGTCACAAGACCGTTCTAGCTGTACCATAATTTGTGAATTCGTGACCTTGATGTTTGACCTACATTTAAAACTTTAACATTGGCCATAACTTTCGATTGGTCAGTGATTTGGCTTCCATATTTCACACGTGCATTTCATGTCAAAATATCTTTCCAAGGGTACCATAATTGTTGATCTTGTGACCTTGACCTTGACATGTGACCTACATTTTAAAAACTTTTACATTGGCCATAACTTTTGATTGGTAAGTGTTCGGGCTTTCATACAGTAAACCATCGATAGTTCGAACACCGATGGCTCGGTCACCATGGATGATTTGAACCCGTTCTAGAGAACTTAGATCCTACTCTACATAAGAAATAGAGAAAAAGTGTAGGATATTTCGCATTTTATCTTGCAAATTTATGCTGTGTGTACTCATTATGATCGACTCACTGGGACGATTCTAATCATGCATTTATGTTATAGAACACTAAAAAGATATCCCGAAATTATTTCCATTGTGTCCCTTGGCAATAACCCTCAGGGGCACGAACTACCCTTGTCTCGAACAAATATTCGTGGTCACAATGGGGTTCGAGCCATCGAAATTCGACTGTATTTTGCATGTGCATTCCCTGTCACAAGACCGTTCCTGTGGTACCATACTTATTTACCTTGTGCCCTTGACCTTTACGTTTGACCTTCTTTTCAATAACTTTAACATTGACCATAATTTTCGATTGTTAAGTGCAAGGGATTTCGTATGTCACATGTGCATTCTTTGTCTCAAGATCTTTCCAGCGGTACCATAATTTTTTACCTTAAGACCTTGGCCTTGACATTTGACCTACTTTTTTAAAAACTTTAAACTTGGTCATAACCTTTGATTGGTTAGACCTTCATTTTGATTGGTAGGACATTTTTTTGCACATGTGCATTGTACTATACTTTTTTACCTTGACAAAAACTTTAACATTGACAATAACTTTTGATTGATTAGTGATAGGGCTTTCATATTTCACATGTGCGTTCCATGTCCCAAGGCCTTTCCAGTGTTATCATAATTTCTGGCATTGAGACCTTGACCTTGACGTTTGACCTACACATTAAAAACTTTAACATTGGTCATATAAGATTTTTACCTTGCGGCCATGACATTGACGTTTGACCTGCTTTTTATAGACTTTAACATAAGACATAACTTTCGATCAGTACGCGATAGGGCTTTCATATTTCCTTCTGTCAAGGCCTTTCCAGTGGTACTGTAATTTTTGACATTGTTACCTTGCCCTTGGCGGTTGATCTACCTGTATAAGCACGCTGACACTGGTCATACTTTCGTTTGATAAGTGATTTGGCTTTCATATTTCACATGATTATTCCTTGGCACAGACCTTTCCAGTGGTACCATATTTTTTGACCTTGTGACTTGACCTACTTTTTAAAAACGTGGACATCAGCCATACCTTTTGATTGTTTAGTGATATGGCTTTCATAATTCACATGCGCTGCCCGGGTTGGTGTGGGGCATCAGTGCTTTACAAGCACATTTTTCTTCTGTAGAAATAAGAATATGTATACATGTTTATAAATCTAAAGAATGCTTGCTCTTTAAAAGAGGCAATAAGGCAAATTTTGAGTTGAAAGTTCAGGACTTACCAGAAAAATCGAGTGTGACAGTGGCATAGGTACTGAGCTCTTCTTCATGTGCGGCTATTGTCAGCGTGACCTCTGATATATCGATTGGTATTCTATCTAATGATTGCAAGGCTATAATTTCACCAGTGGCTGAAAATAATTTAAACACATCATTACGATAACACACCCGTGCGACATAGTGCATTTTTTCACATCTCCAGAATGGCCATTTTCTGGTGAAAATCCTTGATATTTTTCTTATTAATACTGCAAACATAGGTTGTGGGTGCTCGTTAGAACCGCCTCATCGAGGCGGTTCTAACGAGTACCCACAACCTATGTCTTGGAGCAAAAATAAGAAAAATAATGTATACCACCGTAAACCCCAGTTTTTTTCTGTATAAAGTGGGGTGTAGGGGGGGGGGGGGTCTTTATTTCACGGACTTGTTCACGTGATGGGAAGTATATACTAGAAGATATTTGCCTTTCAGAAATGAATACCAAAACTATTTCATCGAGTGTATTGAAAACATCAGAATTTTCACTAGTGCGAGTGAAATATTTTGGTGTTTATTGGAAAAAGAGTAAATTTTCTTTTTCATCATATGACGTCGCGCCTGAGAGTGTAATAACGCCATGTAATATTTTCGATAATCCACTAGTGGATTAAATATGCAAATTAGCTACATACGTCCAGTAACGTTACATGTACGACGTCCTTAACGACGTCGCGTTTACTTATGGCGGAATATTGACATTTTTGTAAACAATCGTGAATAAAATGCGTTTAAATGTCATAATATGATAAATAGAATCTTGCATTCGTGCTCGTGAATTATTGAATTAATTAAACTCGTTGAGGAAAGGGGATAAAATGCTCGGCAAAGCCTCGCATTTTATCCCTTTTCCTCAACTTGTTTAATAAATTCAATAATACATGAGCACTCATGTAAGATCCTCTATATCAACACTTTATTAGACTCGTTGAAGAAAAGGGATAAAATGCTCGGCAAAGCCTCGCATTTTATCCCTTTTCCTCAACTTGTTGAATAAATTCAATAATACATGAGCACTTATGTAAGATCCTCTATATCAACAATTTATTAAACTCGCTGAAGAAAAGGGATAAAATGCTCGGCAAAGCCTCGCATTTTATCCCTTTTCCTCAACTTGTTTAATAAATTCAATAATACATGAGCACTCATGTAAGATCCTCTATATCAACAATTTATTAAACTCGTTGATGAAAAGGGTTAAATGCTCGGCAGAGCCTCGCATTTTATCCCTTTTCCTCAACTTGTTTAATAAATTCAATAATACATGAGCACTCATGTAAGATCCTCTATATCAACAATTTATTAAACTCGTTGATGAAAAGGGTTAAATGCTCGGCAAAGCCTCGCATTTTATCCCTTTTCCTCAACTTGTTTAATAAATTCAATAATACATGAGCACTCATATAAGATCCTCTATATCAACAATTTATAAAACTCGTTGAAGAAAAGGGATAAAATTCTCGGTAAAGCCTCGCATTTTATCCCTTTTCCTCAACTTGTTTAATAAATTCAGTAATACATGAGCACTCATGTAAGATCCTCTATATCAACAATTTATTAAACTCGTTGAAGAAAAGGGATAAAATGCTCGGCATAGCCTCGCATTGTATCCCTTTTCCTCAACTTGTTTAATAAATTCAGTAGTACATGAGCACTCATGTAAGATCCTCTATATCAACAATTTATTTAACTCGTTGAAGAAAAGGGATAAAATGGTCGGCAAAGCCGCGCATTTTATCCCTTTTCCTCAACTTGTTTAATAAATTCAGTAATACATGAGCACTCATGTAAGATCCTCTATATCAACAATTTATTAAACTCGTTGAAGAAAAGGGATAAAATGCTCGGCAAAGCCTCGCATTTTATCCCTTGACCTCAACTTGTTTAATAAATTCAGTAATACATGAGCACTCATGTAAGATCCTCTTTATCAACAATTTATTCAACTGGTTGAAGAAAAGGGATAAAATGCTCGGCAAAGCCTCGCATTTTATCCCTTTTCCTCAACTTGTTTTATAATTCAGTAATACATGAGCACTCATGTAAGATCCTCTATATCAACAATTTATTAAACTCGTTGAAGAAAAGGGATAAAATGCTCGGCAAAGCCTCGTATTTTATCCCTTTTCCTCAACTTGTTTAATAAATTCAGTAATACATGAGCACTCATGTAAGATCCTCTATATCAACAAATTATTAAACTCGTTGAAGAAAAGGGATAAAATGCTCGGCAAAGCCTCGCATTTTATCACTTTTCCTCAACTTGTTTAATAAATTCAGTAATACATGAGCACTCATGTAATATCCTCTATATCAACAATTTATTAAACTCGTTGAAGAAAAGGGATAAAATGCTCGGCAAAGCCTCGCATTTTATCCCTTTTCCTCAACTTGTTTAATAAATTCAGTAATACATGAGCACTCATGTAAGATCCTCTATTTCAACAATTTATTAAACTCGTTGAAGAAAAGGGATAAAATGCTCGGAAAAGCCCCGCATTTTATCCCTTTTCCTCAACTCGTTTAATAAATTCAATAATACATGAAAACTCATGTAAGATCCTCTATTTATTTTATACGTGAATTTGGCAATGTACTTTAATTGGTTAGCTGTCAAATCCCGCACCAAAAGCCAATATGGCCTTCAGTAGATTGAAGTGCACCAGATCTAAATACTATAAGAATCTTATATGGGTGTGAGGGGTGGATGGAAAAATCCGCTTCGGGATCACTGTCCGGCATCACGAGGCTTGCCGAGTGATGCCGGACAGTGATCCCGAGGGACGGATTTTTCTATCCACCTCACACCCATATAGGATTCATTTTCTTGCATACCTTCCATTTCTTTGCGCGGATTATTAATGCTGCAGTCACTTCGAGTACCGACATCCGCCATATTGTGTTGACACTGCAGGAATGTTTTAGTGACGTCACGTAACTTGCTGCGACGTCAACCTTAACGGCGGCACATACGAGGTCGTAATCAACCAGTGCATTTATCAAACACGCGATTATATTCGATTTTGGGTCGGAAAACCAGGGTCAGAACATAAATTTCTATCCCAGGGTAAAATCACGGATTTCCTTGACTGGTGTGCAAGAAACTAGTATCCATACAGTATATTGCTGACACATCTGCAAGATTTTGGTTATGTACTGTTTAGTAGGACTATCGCCACCTAATAACACTAAATACCGCTTCTCAACATGATGAAAGTCCACAATGTGTAATGTACAAAGTTTAGGTACACAAAGCTGTGGTTTTTGCGCATGACACGCCATTTCAATTTTGTGTACAATTATGCCAAGTGCCATCAATATATATCAATGGGTATTGCAGATACGGCCATCACAAGGTTATGTTGTACGGGGAAATAACTAAAAACCAGGGCCCACAGAGGTGTGTTTCTTCCTCATGACATGCTTGCTAAACCCCATGTAAAATTATCTGAGTACCATCAATATGGCTCAAAGTGTATTGGAGATATAGTGATAACAAGCTTTAAACAAGGTGGTCATACTGTTATATTGGAAGATGAGATAAGTAAAATAACATAACACCAGGAGTTGTGGTTCTTGCACTTGACACGCCTTCTCAACTGTGTGTACAATTCTGCCAAGTACCATCAATATATCTCAAAGGGTATTGGATTTATGGCCGTCAAAAGGTTATATTGGTAGGGGAGAAAACTAAAAAACAGGACACCAAGAGTCGTGGTTCCTGTGCATGATACGCCTGCTTAACTTCATCTTCATTTGTACTGAGTACCCTTAATATGCCTAAAAGAGTATTGAAGATATTGACATCAAAAGATACTCATACTTATATATTGTTGGGGCGTGGGTAAATATCATGGCACCCAGAGTTCTGGTTCTTGCGAATGACACGGCTTCTCAACCTTGTGTATAATTGTGCCAAGTACCATCAATATATCGCACAAGGTTTTGGAGTTATCGTCATCACATGATTATTGTCAGGAGGATAACTAAACAAACAAGGACACCCAGAGACGTGGGTCGTTAATACGCCTGCTTAATCTCAAATAAAATTTCAATGAGTACTATCAATGTACCTCAAAGTGTATTGGAGATATGGCGATCAAAGGGGGTATTACTGTTATATTGATAGTGTAAGCGGGGAAAACTAATATACCATGATGTGGTTCTTGCGAATAATGCACTTTTTCAACCTTGCGTACAATTGTGCCAAGCTCAAAGGGCATTGTTGTTATGGGCATCACAAGACTGTATTGTCAGGGGAGATAACTAAAAATCCAGAGCACATGGAGTCATGTTTCCATCACGAGAACACGCCTATATAAGTTTGACCCCCTTCAACCCCACTTTTATATAGTAAAACTGGGGTTTACAGGGGTAAGCCTTATTTTTCTTATTTCTGCTCTAAAATATAGATTCGGGGTATTCGTTAGAGGCGGTTCCAACGAGTACCAACAATCTATATTTTGAGCAGAAATAAGAAAAATATCACAATTTATCCTCTAAAAATTTCGATTTTTTTGCCGGTCAAGTTTCCAATGTATTTATAAAGGCGTGTTTTCGTAATGTTCGTCTGACACGCCAGCGTAACCTCAACTACAACTGTATTGAGTACCATCAATGTCTCAGAGGATATTGGTGATAAATCATCTTGTTATTATATTGGAAGGGGTGATAACTCAAATACCATTGAGTCGTGATGCTTGCGCATGACAGGCCATCTCAACCTTCTGTACAACAGTACCAAGTACCATCAACATATCTAAAATCTAAAAGGGTACTGGAGTTATGACCATCACAATGTTTTGTCTGCGGACGGTCGGACGCACGCACGGACGTCCGAACGAACGCCAGGCTGGTCGCTACATCCAACAAATCGATTCGGACCGTGGATAAAATATGCGCGCTTCGGATGCACAGACAACAAACCTGTGTTTTGTCTGGCCTTGTACAATTTGATGCTTAAGCTATTTACAATTTGAGCATTTTAGTGTGTTTTAATACCTAGTCAACACTAACCACGTGGAGCCGGTCAGTTTACCTTATCACACTTCCTGGGCAGGCTAATAAATAAGTGGTTAACCTGTACAGTGCACACGCTTTCGCCAGAATCTGACAACTTCCCTTCCTGGATCAGCGGAAAGGGATATAATGCTCGTAGAAGAGACTTCATTCGCACCCTTTGTGGATGATCTGCTTTTGTTTTGTTATGAAAGAGACTTCAAGATGTCCCTTTCCGTTGAAAACAAATCTGAAATCATTGAAGCCTTCAGCTCGACTTCTAGATATTTGGATGATTTGTTAAGTATTGACAATACCTATTTCGATGGTTTGATCAGTCAAATTTACCCCCAAAAAACTTCAGTTAAATAAAGCGAATTCCTATGATACCGAGGTCCCGTTTTTGGATTTACATCTATCTATTGTAGATGGGTTTGTTTCTTGCGGGATTTATGATAAACGCGATGACTTTATTTTGAGATTGTAAATTTTCTTTTTTGGATGGTGATGTTCCTCGTGCGCACAATATGGCGTTTATTAAATCCCCGGCATACGGAGTATGTTATGTGGGTATAATGTTTTCGTCCTGCTGTTCTTCCGTCCGTCCGTGTGTCCGTCTTTCCTTCCGTCCGTTACCATTTTGGGCAAGGTTTTGCATTGCATCAAAGTTTCTAAGAGATTATATCTTCTGAACCGTTTGCTAGATTAAGTTGATACATACACTGAAGTTACATACTGGTCTAAAAATTGCATTGAAGCATGTCCCACCCAACAATGACCTTTAGGTCAAGGTCACAGACTTCGAAATTTTACATTTGGTTCAAGTTTTATGACAAGGTTAATAGATGTCTGTTACGGGCCTCCGTGGCCTAGTGGATAAGAGCGCTGACTCTTAGTCATTAGGTCTCTCACCGCCGTAGGTTCGAGCCTCGCTCGGGCCACGTGTGAGACGCCAAGTTCTGCAACGGAAGGTCAGGTGGTTTTTCTCCGGGTACTCCGGTTTTCGCCCACCTCTGATTAACGATCGGCTCGATATGAGTGAAATAATCTTGAAAGGGCCGTAAAACCCAAACCAAAAAAAAAAAAAAAAAAAAAAAAAAATAGATGTCTGTATGTTCTAAACTCTAAGACAAATTCAGTTGATACTTGCGTCAATGTTGCATACCATTCCAAAGGTTTCGTTATGTATATCCCTTCCCCCACCCACGGTGACCTTGACCTCAAGATCACGGACTTAGAAATTTTACATTTGGTTAAAATTTTATGACAAAGTTTATAGAAACCTGTATATTCTAAACTCTAAGACAAATTCAGTTGAAACTTGCATCGAGTTTGCATACCAGTCCAAAGATTTCATTGATGCATACCCCACCCTGCTGCTTCAGTAACACTGATGCCCCCACCCCTTCAATAACTTGGATGCCGTCACTCCCTTGGTCCATTTAGAAATTCTATGTTTTTTACAAGCACATATATAGATTCTTATAGCTTCTTGACTTCTTCATTCATATTAAAAACAAGCTGAAAATATATATCAGAGGATGGCGCTGGCCGGGAGTAAACGTGACCCACTGGTCGTTTTTTTTTTCTAGTAGTTCGCAATTTATTCAATTTGCCAGAGTGTCTAGTCATGTAACTGACTTCAACACTCGTAATAAATTGTTAACTGCTTAACATCTTAATCAGTGTTAGCGCTATCAAAAAGTACGCAAAGACTTCTCAAAATTTTATAGACGTCATTCCGATTTAATTTTTATAACTTCAATACTAGACTTTAATCTCTTCTACAACAGGGTCTATCGGAACCCGAATGTTATGGTGACTTAGTATATAAATTCAGAAAAATATATAATTGCAATGCCTTCAGCACTAACTTTCGTGAAAATACTCTTCGATATAAAAAGATTGGGTACAAAATAAATGTTAAAAGACAGACTGCATGCATTGTAATTAACCCAATCGTGGTTGACAACCTTGCTTTCCTCTTTAATTGCACGCCGGTGGGTCAGGCCTCAGGTTCTATGACGGTTCTGCATAATGGCTTACTGAGAATTAGAGAGAATGTTATTTTATGTAATGTTGGTTGGTGCCTGATGCTCTGTCTCTGGTTGGGCCCATCGGAGTCAAACTGTTGGTTTACTTTTGCTCCAGCATTTCAGTGGTTTCTTGTTGTCGAGTCCTAACATGTGTTTCATCTATGTGATTGTTTGATTATTGTGTTCACGGAGATGTTGCACTGATGATTTAGGAGGCCTTTATGCGGACTGAACAAAGTGTTTGTCTTAATCGCGACGGAAGTAAGGGCGGGGATTGTGCCCCCCCCCGCCCCCCCCCCCCACTGCACCCCCAGTGGAATTCCTTTCACTGACCGTTCCAAGGCAATTCTTCTGTCGCGGTTTATTTTGTTATAGCTTGTCTTTGAGTGTGTGTACCGCTTACATTATTTTGTTTTGGACAGCCATTTAACCATTTGGGGAAAACGGGCTGTCCCTTTTCCCTTCCACTATTGGTGTTTCTCTTAGGATCTGGTTGTTTCATGTTTGTGTTCCTTTTCCTTTGGTGTCTCTGATGGGAGCTGTCGGTTAATTGTATCGATTCCTTATCATTGCCTTCACTTCTATTTTATGATTGATTTCCACGAAGGAAGGTCGCAAACGTATCGAACTCGGGACTTCCTAATGCACTAGTAAGTCGGGCATCCAACTAAGCTTCCAAGGCCGGCATGTGAGCATGAACTGGTTTTTGTTCTCAAATTTAAAAAGCAGCCCAAAAACAAAACCATGCACCTAGAATGCGCAAGCCAATAAACGTAAATCTATATCTCGTCTTCTTTCTTATTCTACAAAGTTTGAACATAAAATAAATATTGTTTTCTAGTTTAAACCGTGAAAACCCAGATAAGGTGCCGCAGAAAGCAATACTTTTTAGGAAAATAGACATTTTTTTTTTTGCTTTGAATACAAGCATCTTTTTTGTTATTAATTATTTTGAAAACGGGGAAGTTTAAAACAAACAATCCATTCCGTCAGATATGGTGAAGAAATGAAATGCGTAGTAGGTTACGGTTATTCTTTCTTTGTATTCGGCATATAGTGTCCTCTGATCAGAGAACCCTTTTTTGGATTGTTCAGAAGCGGTTTTAAAGACCACTTTTGAACCGTCCCAAGGATGGTCTTAATACAGGAATTTTATTGTACGATTAAAACGGCTTGCTTTACCTCACAATGGTATTTGTCTACTAAGGCCCATCAAATGCTTGCAAACAAGTGTACTTACTATATCTCCCCTTAGGTTACATTCTGCTTCTTCTGTACGGATTCCCCATTCTATTAATAATTTTAGTGCTATGTTGCCGTCGGTACTGGTGAGGCCCATAAATTTGTTTTCTTCCACTTCCGTTAATTTAAGTGGAGCTGGTAGTACCAATTTATTTAAAAATAATCTGAAAGTTAGATTATCTCCTATCAAATCGCCCAGTCTTCGGAAATATACCAATCCGTTCAAAAGAAGTGGAATGTATCCTAGTATTTCCACGTGCAACGCTAGGAGGTGTAGGTGCTGTTCACATTTATGCGCTGCGTCTACCGTTTCTTCGTCTGTAAACGGTAGACGTTTTTCTGTAGTTAAAAAGTCCGATTTGACATGTAAGTCTACGTATTTGATATATGTGATAACCTGACATGCTGCAAATTGTAAAATGCAGTATGTCGGGCAACATAATCGCATGTCAAAAACACGTTTTAACCATTACTATCGTAGAATGAGTGAACCTAAAAAATCTGAAACTTTCTAGCACCGTCATATCAAACGTACAGGTAATTTTATGAAAGATATTTTTATACAGCCAGTGGAAAAATGTATTATGATATAAATTCTACAGCTAGGTTTAAAATTATTAAACGGAATGAAACTGAATTAAAATGGATTAAATTATCAAAGACAATTTTTTCTTTTTGGCTTTAATGACAACATTTATCATGAGGGTAATATATCGAAAATGCCCGACTTTGATATTTTCTCGGTTCTGGACTGTCGAAGTCGTAAAACTAGATCGCAAGGCACCAGAAAAAATGGTAATTATAAACGTAAATTACGTGCTTTTAAAGCAAACAATACCAGACTGAAGTGACTGTCCATAATATTATTGAATCATGGACGCCACTCAAGCTTGCTTTTTTAATATGTTCTATAAAAGGGTTATCCTTTGGAAGCAAGGAATACACCACAGAACTGAAAAATATGGAGTGTGCATGTTTTCTGGGCCAGACTAGCTAGTTTCGGCCGATTAGGCCTCATCAGTGACCCTCAGATATTTTCAAATTTCCACAATGGAATCAATGATCCCAAAGGACAAGAAAATATAATCTACACTATGATGTAGGGCAGGGAGACGTTTTACCGCCGCCACACATTCCCACACATCAGCTGTAGTGAAGTTAAATATGTCCTATAAAAGGGTTATCCTTTGGAAGCAAGGAATACACCACAGAACTGTAAAATATGGAGTGTGCATATTTTCTCGGCCAGACTAGCTAGTTTCGGCCAATTAGGCCTCATCAGTGACCCTCAGAAATTTTCAAATTTCCACAATGGAATCAATGATCCCAAAGGACAAGAAAATAAAATCTACACTATGATGTAGGGCAGGGAGACGTTTTACCGCCGCCACACATTCCCACACATCAGCTGTAGTGAAGTTAAATATGTTCTATAAAAGGGTTATCCTTTGGAAGCTAGGAATACACCACAGAACTGAAAAATATGGAGTGTGCATGTTTTCTGGTTCTATAAAATGGTTATCCTTTGGAAGTTCATTACCCATTTCTGAATTACGGATTCAGGATACCGAGGCGAATAAATTCTACGATAGTTTTAATCAGTTATACGACGCTGCTCTTTTAACTAGAGGTTATACTCAGCATGCTCTTCGTCCTTTCATCGATTCTGAAATTAATCACAAACGTCATTACATCAAAATATCCTTCATTAATAAGGGTTTGGATTTTATAGATTTACCTAGTATCTTCCGGGACAGTTCGGTTATTTCATCCATTCCTGCTTATGTTCAAAATACTAAAACACCCATAATTTGCTATAAACACAATAAACCTGTTAGATCTATCATTTTTAATTTCAATGCAATTGTTTCTGATCTTGATATTGGCACTAACACTCCTGATACATGTGATTAGCAAAATTCAGTGTATTGCTATCCGCCTGCTGGTCATATTATTACTGGCAATTTAAAAATTATTCCTGATTCTAGGATACGTAATATAGTTTCTAAAGGACCTCAATATCGTTTCCCTTCTAAACTTGATTTCAATAAATGTAGAGATGAAATCGTTGCTGCCTTGAACGAACTTGGTAATCGATGGTGTAAACGAGTGTATGTTGAGCACAAAGCTCTGAAAGAATGGAAACTTATCATTCTGAAATTAGTGAACAAACGCATTTCGTTTTATTCGCAAAATACGAACTTATTACCTCTAAACCTAAGACGTCTTTACGTCACCTTAAACTAGATATTCAAGAATTTCATAGGAAGTTTGTTTTGGCTCCAGCTGATAAGGCCGCTAACAATGTGGTCGTTGTTTGACGGCTTCACTATGTTAACACTCTTCAGCAAGAACTTGGTAGTACTAAGGCCTATGAACTTCAGCCTTAAGCTGTACAGAGGGCTTTATTTGATAACCACATTTGTCATTCAGCCATCAAGTTTGCTGTCTGTGTTACAGAAGGCCAAGACAAGCTTCATGCGTTATATTGGTTACCTAAACTTCATAAAAAACCATACAAAGTAGAAGTAAAACAAAGATCAGGAATCGATACAATTAACATACTCCACCCATCAAAGACACCAAAGGGAAAGAAATACAAACATTAAACGACCAGACCATAATGGAAACCTAAACAAAGGTAGGCCATAAGGACAGTTACTTTCCCACAAAATGGCCATATGACCATCCAAAATTAAGACACAAGTGATACACACAGTAAGTAACGAACAACAACATAAATAAATCGCCACAGAAGAACCGCCTCGGAACGGTCAGTGGAAAGATTTCCACTGGGGGGCTTAAATCGATTTTACGTGGCCGCAATTCTCGCCCTTACTTCCGTCGCGATTTATACAAATAATTTGCTCAGTCCGCATGAAGGCCTCCTAACTCATCAGTGCAACATCTCCGTGAACACAAAAAAATCAAAGAACCACAGAGGTGAGACAACGGTGAGGACTCGACAGAAAGAAACCACTGAAATGCTGGAGCAAAAGAAAACCAACAGTTAGACTCCGATGGGCCCGACCAGAGACAGAGCCTCAGGCACCAACCAACATAACCAAGAATTAGATCTCTCTAATTCTCAATAAGCCTTTACGTTGGAGCCGTCATAGAATCTGAGGCCTGACCCACCGGCGTGCAATTAAAGAGGGAAGCAAAGTTGCCAACCGTGATTGGGTTAACTACCATGCATGCAGTCTGTCGTATAACATCCATGTTGTACCCAATCTTTTTATATCGAAGAATGATTTTACGAAATCGGGTGCTGAAGTCATTGCGGTTATATATTTTTCTGAATTTATATACTAAGTCACCATAAAATTCGGGTTCCGATAGACCTTTTTGCAGAGTGTGTGTGAATTCGGGTTTAACGTCGCTTTCAACAATTTTTTAGTCATATCACGACGGTGTCTGGTTGCGACAGGGAGCTCAATGCTCGCGTTTATAGTGCTGCCTCACTGAAGTATCATGTCCCAGACACATTACATGATACCACACCCAGTCACATTATCCTGACACTGGATCGACCAGTCCTAGCTCTACCCCGTAAATCTGAGTGCCAAACGAGGAGCAGCTAGTACCATTTTTAACGACTTTGGTATGTCGCGGCCCGGGATCGAACCCGAGACCTCCCGTTCCCCGGAGCGGACACTCTACCAACTGAGCTATCGGGGCCGGTACCTTTTTGCAGAAGAGATTTAAGTCCAATATTGAATTTTGAAATTAAATCAGAATGGCGTCTATAAAATTTTGAAAATGCTTTGCGTAGTTTATGGTACCGATAATCCTGATTAAGGAGTTTAGCCGTTAATAATTTATTACGAGTGCTGAAGTCAGTTACATGACTACACACTCTAGCAAATCGAATTAATTGCGCAATATCAACGCCATAGGATGGCGCACGAGGAACATCACCATCCAAAAAAAGGAAAATTTACAATCTCAAAATCAAAGTCATCGCGTTTATCATAAATTTTGCACGAAACAAACCCATCTAAAATAGATAGATGTAAATCCAAAAACGGGGCCTCGGTGTCAGAAGAATTTGCTTTATTTAATTGAAGTTCTTGGGGGTAAATCTGACTGATCAAACCATCGAAATAGGTATTATCAATATTTAATAAATCATCTAAATATGTAGAAGTGGATTTATTGCAAATTCAATCTCTTGGACCACCACTAAACTCTCCAAATTATTAACTTCATGTTTAACTGCCAACAAAAACATGTGATAAAATTACGACAAGGTATTCGAAATATCAGGTGGAAATCTGTTTTGGTCTACAAAAAATCTAATGAAGTTTTAAATAAATTGAAATCCAGGCGTTTTCGTGCTTCAAGTCTGTCTACTTATGATTTTTCCACCCTTTACACTACACTTCCTCATAATCTTATAAAAGAAAAACTTGGTTAAATTGAATGGACATTTCATAGGGAAGACTCCCTCTCTCTTGCATGTAATGTAAGAAACGCGTTTTTCACTTCTGAAGAGCATGAAAGCTATACTTTATGGTCATGTCAGAAGTCGTGTGAAGCTCTCACCTTTCTACTTGACAATATTTACACACGATTTGGTACGAAGTTATTTAGACAAGTTGTGGATATTCAGATGGGTACAAATTGCTCACCACTTGTGGCTGATCTGTTTTTATTTTGCTATGAGAGAGACTTCATTCTGTTCTTTTCTGCTGATAACCAGTCTTAAATCATTGAAGCTTTTAGCTCCACTTCTAGATATTTGGATGATTTATTAAATATTGACAATACCTATTTCGATGGTTTGATCATTCAAATTTACCACCCCCACACAGAACTGCAGTTAAATAAAGCAAATTCTTCTGATACCGAGGCCCCGTTTTTTGATTTACATCTATCTATTGTGGATGGGTTTGTTTCTTGAATTTTTGATAAACGCGATGATTTTGATTTTGAGGTTGTAAACTTTCCTTTTTTTTGGATGGTGATGTTCCACGTGCGCCATCCTATGACGTGTATATTTCACAATTAATACAATTTGACAGAGTGTGTAGTCATGTTCTTGACTTCAACATTCGTAGTAAATTGTTAACAGCTAAACTTCTTAGTCAGGGTTATCGGTACCAAACACTACGCCACGCCTTTTCAAAATTGTATAGACGTCATTCTGATTTAATTTCAAAATTCAATACTGGACTTAAACCTCTTCTGCAACAAGGTCTATCGGAACCCGACTTTTATGGTGACTTAGTATATAAATTTAGAAAAATTTAAAGCCGCAATGACTTCAGCACCCAATTTCGTAAAAACATTCTTCGATTTAAAAAGATTTGGTACAACATAAATGTTATACGACAGAGTGCATGCATGGTAGTTAACCCAATCACGGTTGACAACTTTGCTTCCATCTTTGATTGCACGCCGGTGTGTCAGGCCTCAGATTCTATGAAGCTTCCAACGTAAAGGCTTATGTTGGTTTGTACCTGATGCTCTGTTTCTTGTCGGGCCCATCGGAGTCTAACTGTTGGTTTTCTTTTGCTCAAATATTTCTGTTGTTTCTTGCCGTCGAGTCCTCACAGTTGTTTCATCTCTGTGGTTGTTTGATTTTTTGTTCACGGAGGTGTTGCACTGGTGGGTTAGGAGGCCTTCATGAGGACTGAACAAGTTATTTGTCTTAATCGCGACGGAAGTAAGGGCGAGGATTGTGGCCACGTAAAATAGATTTAAGCCCCCCAGTGGAATTCGTTTCCGCTGACCTTTCCCAGGCGGTTCTTCTGTCGCGGTTTAGTTTTGTTATGGTTTGTCTTTGGGTGTTTGTGTCGCTTGTATTACTTTATTTTGGATAGCCGTTTGGCCATTTTGTGTGAAAGTAACTGACCTTTTGGCTTTCCGCTGTTGGTGTTTCCGTTGGGGTCTGTTGCTTCATGTTTGTGTTTCTTTCCCTTTGGTCTCTCTGATGGGAGTTGTGGATTAATTGTATCGATTCCTGATCATTACCTCTACTTCTATTTTATAAAATATGGTTTAGTTAGAGCCGCCTCGCCGATAAATTGAATCACGATTCATCGCTGAATATAACACTGTTCCAGTCATCTTAAATGGCGTCGAGACCATTGCAGCCGGGCAAATCGATGACGTCTACGGAGAATTGGTCCCTTATACGGACGTCGCGCTGGGATCTTACGTCGGTTACTTGTAAGACGAACCCTAATTGTTTGGCCTGATACGTGGAATCGTCTAGCAGTTACGGTTGCAGGCTGGAACCGATACATGCATTAACGTTATCATTCTGTTCTGTCTCGCCGTCGTTGCCTTAGGTCGCCCTTACCTGGGTGCGTCTACAGTGTCACAAGTCTGATAATAACATCGCCAAAGATTATGGATAGCAGCCCTAGAGCATCAAAACAACCTCGCAACGCGGGTTACGGCAGTCCGACAGCCATATCGCGCTCATTTTGTCATAGACGTGGCATTTTCTGAATATTCCACTGTAACAATATTGGTTAATTTTTCATACAATGACACAATAGACAACCGAATAATGAGTTTTCATGTTTAGAATATTGACATGTACATGTATACCTACCAGACGAGACAAAGCAGTAGCACGTTTTACCAGTGTTTTACATTTACGCCTGGTCGATTTCGAAAACTTGTCGCAAGGTTGTCTTGTTAGATGGGCGGCTTTTATATACATGTATACATATATTTTGAAGAAAGTTATCTGTTTTAAGAAGGGCATTTTTATCAAAAAAGTGTAAAGTTCCTTTTTGTTCAGTGTATAAGCGATACACACACTAAAAAACCAAACCATAACAAAAATAAACCGCGACAAAAGAACCGCCATTGAACGGTCAGTGAAACGAATTCAATGGGTGAGCGGCGGCTTAAATCGTTTCTTACGTAGCAGCAATTCTCGCCCTTACTTCCATCGCGATTTAGACCAATAATTTGTTCAGTCCGCTTGAAGGCCTCCTAAATCATCAGTGCACGATCTCCGAGAACACAAAAATAAAACAATCACAGAGATAAAACAACGGTGAGAACTCGACAGCAAGAAACCACTGAAATTCTGGAGCAAAAGAAAACCAACAGTTAGATTCCGATGGGCCCGACCAGAGACAGAAAATAAGGAACCAACCAAAATTACATAAAATTAAATTCTAATTCTCAGTGAGCCATCACGCTGGAACCGCCATAGAATCTGAGGCCTGACCCACCGCCGTGCAATTAAAGAGGGAAGCAAAGTTGTCAACTTTGATTGGGTTAACTACCATGCATGCAGTGTGTCGTATAACATTTATGTTGTACCCATTCGGTTTTTTTATATCGAAGAACGATTTTACGAAAGTGGGCGTTGAAGTCATTGCAATTATAAATTTTCTGAATTTATATACGATGTCATAATAAAATTCGGGTGTCGATAGACCTTGTTGCAGAAGAGATTTATGTCTAACATTGAATTTAGAAATTAAATCGGAATGACGTCTATAAAACTGTGAAAAGGCTTTGCGTAGTTTATGATACCGAAAACCCTGATTAGGAAGTTTAGCAGTTAATAATTTATTACGAGTGTTGAAGTCAGTTACAAATCGAATTAACTGCGAAATATAAACGCCATAGGATGCCGCACGAGGAACATCACCGTCCAAGAAAGGAAGATATACAATCTCAAAATCAAACCATCCGGTTTATCATAAATTTTGCTGGAAACAAACACAACTACACTAGAAAGATGTAAATCCAAAATAATAAAAAAAAAAAAAAAAAAAAAAAAAACGGAGCCGCAGTATCAGAATACTTTGCTTTATTTAACTGAAGTTCTGTGGAGTAAATTTGACTCACCAAACCATCGAGGTAGCTATTGTCAATATTTAATAAATCATCCAAATATCTAAAAGTCGAGCTTAAGGCTTCAATGAGTTCAGATTGGTTTTCAGCGGAAAGAGACATCATGAAGTATCTTTCATAACAAAACAAAAACAGATCAACCACAACGGGTGCGCAATTGGTACCCATCGGAATACTCAGAATTTGTCTAAATAACTTAGTACCAAATCTTATGCAATTTTTATCAAGAAGAAAGGGGAGAGCTTCATACACTTTCTGACATGACCATAAAGTATCATGTCTATGTTCTTCAGAAGTAAAAAAAGCATTTCTTACATTACATGCAAGATAGAGGGAGTATTCCCTATGAAATGTCCATCCAATTAAATCATTAAGTTTATCTTTTAAAAGATTATGAGGAAGTGTATAGTAAAGGGTGGAGAAATCAACTGTAGACAGACTTGAAGCACGAAAACGTCTGTAGTTCAATTTATTTAAAACTTCAGTGGTCAGTTCAGAAGCATTGTTGCTAAATACAAGAAAAGTGGTTGTAGCATGGATGTTATGCGATAGACCGCGTGTATGGTTGTCGACCCTTTTACAATGGACAACTTTGCTTCGCTCTTTGGTTGCACGGCGGTGGGCCAGACCCATGACTCTTTGATGACAGTCCCGCCCTAAATCCTTTGAATTCAGGAAGGAAGGAGCCGGATATTTCCAGGGCTCGACCCTCCGTGATCTAATTTGTGGTTCTCTTCTCCTCTGACGTCGGATTGTTGTCGAGTCATCAACCCTGATTCATGATACTATAACCATTTTACCGTGTATTTCATCATGTCGCACTGTTGAGCTAGAAAGCCTCCATGCGGATCAATTTGTTATTGTTAGTTTGTTATTTTGGTACTGAGGGCGACGGTTAAAATCTCATGTACTCTGGAGTTGAAGCCCCCCAGTAATTTGACTACTGATCGTCCCAAGGCGGTCGTTCTTCTGCAGTTTCTTAACTGTTATTTGGCTTTGTGTCGTTGGTTCATGTTTCGTCTGTTTTCGTGTGTGCCTCCGTTTCACTTTCTGTAGGCGACTTGAGACGGCTGCGTTCTTGGATTGTGGCCTTACCTGAGTGACCTTTTCTTTCTAGTTTGCATTAGAATTTTTACAGACCAAAACAGATTTCTCCCTGATCTTTCAAAGCCTTTGACGCAATATCTAATCACATGTTTTTTTATGGCAGTAAAACTTAAAGTTAATAATTAAGAAAGTTCAGTGTGGTTCAAGAGCTTGCATTTGCAAGAAACCGTGCGTTGTATGGTCTCTTGTGAAGTTTAGGTAACCAATATAATAAGAAGCTTGTCTTGGCCTTCTGTTACACATACAGCAAACTTGGTTGCTGAAAGACGAATATGGTCATCAACTATAGCCCTCTGTACAGCCAAAGGCTGCAGTCCATAGGCCTTAGTACCACCAATCGGGCCGGAACTATCAAAGAGTCTGAGGCGTTATCCACAATCTTTAATAGTGATTTATAAATTTAGCAATTTCAAGAGAAGCGGCATGCAGTGTTAACAAAAATAATTTAACTCAATAATCACTGCGCCCCCAACTCAAACGATATCGGGCACATCAGAGAGAAAAAAAATCATCTGTTTA